>BPTQ01000005.1:55191669-55934247 GCA_019973895.1 Chrysanthemum seticuspe
CTAACTAGAAGGGCTGTAGTTGGTCGAAGGTGTTAAATGCGAGTAGTCGTCTGGAAAGCTGCAGCAAATGGCGTTACTTGAAGTTGTTTTAACAAATTACCGCACACTACTAGAAGTGTTCAAACCCCTAGTGTGGAACTTTTACCAATCCCTGCCTAATTGAATAGCCAACTTCCTATATGCACTATTCTAACCCTTGGGTTTCGCTACCTTGAGATTCCTGTCTTCCCTACACTCTTCCTAGTAGTCTTACTAACTACTTTGCAACAAATCTGCCCTAGTCAAGTCTTGCAACCTTTCGAAACAACCACCATAGATGGAATTCTAGAGAGAGAAAGTTAGAGGTTTAGGGAACTTAGTGAGAGAAAGTGAAAGATATTATTATGAGCTCCAACTCTCTACCTTGGGAGGTAGAGAGTATTTATAGTCTTACATAAAACGCCACACAACGGGCTGTGGATTAGGCATACAGTGGGTAAAGACCCGTCCGTCCTCCACGGTGTTACTTAACTAAATACTACTTAACTTAAAATAACTACGACTACGAGCTTTCTAACGATTACATATACTTGAGGTGACCGACTCTTTAATACCGGGAATTTCTAATTCCTAACAAAATATGACCATTTCGAGTGTTGCGAGAAGAGTGACACAAAGAACATTTTGTTGAACAAAGTTTCAAATACTCCCCCTCAACAAGTGTTATACACGGTTGAGGTTTTGAAAATCATAAGGGGAAGTACTTGTTCTTTTGAGCAAAACCTTGAATAATGAAAGGTTTGATAGGTTTTACTCAAAAGTAAGAAGCTTTCGCTCCTTTTATAAGGATTGTGGCACTGAAGCGTACCACAGGGTCCTTTCTTGACAAGTACGGGTTGTACACTGACATGCGTGCACAAGCCATGGTCATAAAAATCATACATCCAAAATATTAGTGAAAGAAATGAGCAGTTCAAGGGGTACCAAGAAGTCCAATGATGTTTCCAGGAGTGCGAACTAGGCGTTGATAGCCGGTAATGTTCATCCTGGGTCGACCACCAACAAAGCTTTCCAACGTTCTGAACTGATCCCGTCTAAACAACGTTTCATCAATCATTCTGATGATCCTTCTCACATCCCTTCTGTCCTTAGAGTTCCATCGCTTTGGGTTCCCAATCTTATCACGTATATCCTTCAACCGATAAGTTAATCCGTCCCTAACCATTTTCAAGGTGTGATCCCCAAACTTGTGAAGATCATCACACGCCATTAAACAATTTTGTTGAAGTTCATTGCGGTAAACGACGTCGAAAGGTCTGCTGATGAGCGTAAATTGTGGAAGCTGGTTGATGTCGGGAAGATCAATCTGTGGTGGAGTGAAGTTTACACGAGTCTGATATGATTCAACTGCAAGCTGGAGATCTTCTACACGTTCCTTGATGACTATGCGTCTTATGAAGATGAGCAATGACTTGATGAATTCACGTTGTACTTCGGTTGAAAATTGTCTCATGCGGCCTTGTACTTTGGCAAGGTACATGTCTTCGATGTCGTTGATAGACAAATTCTCAAAGTCAGCTTCAGAGAATGCATAATCCCTTTCATCTTGTTGTTTGACTACGATATTCTTTAGGAAAGTGTAGTCCCACTTAGACGAAAGAACAACATGTTTGATGGCCACGATATCCTTAGTACTGAACACTGCATGTTGAGACTTCTGAACCTGGCAGCTTCTGTAGTAGATTCTTCGGCGTTCTGGCCAATGATGAATCCCATACAATGCATCTCGGTCGTATACTTCCACTTTGTCGGAGAACAAGTGAGAAGCACGTTCCTCGATAGCTATGCAGTTCGAGTATATTGATGCTGGGAATGGAAGTGTCAAAGATGTAGCGTATTTCCTTGAACCATCGCCACCATGTAGAAGAAATTGCAGGTCTTTGTTGAAGAAATATCTGAATGGAATCCTAGGTTCATCTGGTTGGCCAATTGTTGGTAGAGGTTTGGTCCAATCGGTGTAATATGGAGGGTTGTCCCGTTTGGTGAAGTCGATGTTTGCTTCTGGGTTGAGCCAATCCATGTTGTTTGACATAGCTCGAGCAATGTTATCAAGGTGATATTCGACCTCGAGGGCACTTTCCGAGCTGTCTTTTAACAGTTGAAATGCTTCATTCTTGATTCGCTTCAACTCGGATTTCGTCATCTTTTTCACATGGAACTTTTCTTGCAGAATCTTAGCATGCTCCAATGTATTACCGTCTACCAAATCTTGACCTTCTTCAGGGTAGGGAGTGTTATTAACAAGAGTAGAGAACCATTCAAATTCCTCTGTTTTATCGTCATCTAGCCATGATACGACGCCAGTCTGAAGCGTCTTCTTCTTCTTTTTCGAAGGCTTAGATGATGATTCTGGTTTCTGTACTTGTTTGGGAGAGGTGGGTTGTTGTGGGGGCTCAAGGACCTCTTCATCGTCACCACTCGTATACTCAAAGTGGTCACCGGTTTTCTGAGTCTGGGGCGGTAACTCAGAATCGTCCTGAGGTTTATCTGTAGAAGAACGAGGAGAGGACCTTTGTTGAGCTGGAGTTCGTTGAGGAGGGGGTTGCATAGACGAAGATTCACCAGACTGCTTCTAACGTTTAGGTCCAGAGTCCTTGTCCGCATCATCGTCATCTCTTGGTCGTTTGGGTTGATCGGCTGACTCCCTGCATGATGATCTGAGTTGAAAGTCAAGTAGACCTTCGAAAAATTTTGCTTCATCCTAAGTAAACGTTCCTGATCGCTTTGACATTTGCATCACCAGTTTAGCGAGTAACTCAGATTCAGAAAGATCAGCTTCTTTGGCCATTATATGTTTAACCAATGCGATGATGTTTGGAGTGAGTTGTCTGGAAAATACTTCTCTAGTCACACCGGGGACAGTGTCGAGAAGAAACTTGTGAGTATATTCTCTTGCCGTCTTCTCCAATTCCTTTGTGACTTTAGCAGTGATTTCCTGAAGGTACTTGTGAGTGTAGCCTTCAATCATGCTATTCAGTTCCTCTTGACGATGATTCTTCATGAATTCCTGAATAAACTTCCTTTCTCCTTGCATCTTTTCATTCTCGTCATACAGATGTTGTATGTGATCAGCAAAGAAATTCAACTTCTTGTTAAGAACGTCTTTCTTTCTGACTTGTTTGACAGCATTCACAATTCTTTTATGAGTGTGAGAAATCCAAGAACGAGGTGGTTTCTTTACTGATTTGGATGATGATTTGGTTGATCTCTTTGATGGTGGTGGTGATGAATGAGAAGAAGAATCCGATGAAGATGAGACGTGAGGAGACTCCGGGTCCTTTGGTGGTTCAGAAGTTTCCTTCTGTGATCGTGTAGGATTATCCAGAAGCAAATCGTCATAATCAACATCTTTATCTTTCTCAGACTTTTCAGTTTCCGGTTCCTCAAACTCACATACAATAGTATCCTCCGTAAGCTTTTGCTGTTGTTCAAGAGTGGTGGCACCAGCTCCCTTATCGGGTTGATTAACCGCATCAGGAGTTGGTGTAGAGTGGGCAGCACCACTTGATCCTCCGGGGCCACCCATTTGATCTTGTTCGAATTCTTTAGCTTTCTGAAGGTGTCTAACGATTGTAAACTTCTTCCTGTAAGATTTTTCCAGTTGCTCTTCATCACTTTCTGAGCTTGAGCTTTGATCATACGGCACAAGCACTGGAGTCTTCCCTTTGCCATGTTCAGCTATTGGACTTGGAGGTTTTGGTACCGATGGATTGTCATCCTTTGCAGTTTCAGACTATGTGATCTCTTCATCTGTGTCAGTACCTTCAGAGCTTTCGTCCAGTAGCTTTCTTTGCGGTTCAGACTTTGGGATGGGAGTAGCTTCCTTAGAGGGAACAATCCTCTTTCTTGAAGGGTTCCTCTTGGGGAACTTCCTTTGACTCTCTGTGCTCACTGCACTTCCAGCACTCCCTCTTCTAGATCTCCGAGTAGGTGTTCCAGAAGCCTTTTCATTGAGATGACCAACTTTGCCTTCACTTACTGCTACTCGATACCTTTTGTACGTTTCTAGTTTTTTGATTTCTTTAGATAGAAGGTGATCAGGCAGCACTGCACCCTGTTTCTTTGTAGACGATTCTTTGATTCTGACAGATAGTACAGGTTTAGTCAACAAGTCGTGATTATCTGGGTCATTGAGCCGCTTGGGAATATCAGGATGAAGTCCAAGTGCTCTCTGGATCAAAAGCTTTGTGTATCTGACATAGGGAATCTTTGAGCCAAGCTTCTTATGAAATAGCACCATGTCCTCCCATATCAGTGCTTCGATTTCGATGTCCTTCTTATTGATCAGAGACTAGAAGATTTGCAGTTCCATGAGCTTTGGATGCTCATAACCACTGTCACGACCAGAGACAGACTTGGTGATGATGATGTAGTGGGTTCTCCACGGTTGAGGAATGTTCTTAAGCTCCACGTGAGAGTGCTTAGTAATGATTCCTGAAGCTTCATCATATCCAATATCTAACAAGAATTGCAGAACTGTCTCCACAGTAGGTGTGGCAAAGAAGTCGGTTGAAACAATGTTAGGGATGAGAAGAACAGCCCGTAAGTCTGTAGGAGTGATGGTGACTTGTTTGTGATTAAGTGTCACTGTCACTGCACTTTGACCAGTGATCCTCTGCATTGAATCCCAGAATTGTTGAATATAGACCTCTGGTACTGTAGCAGAGTGTGAGAGCATATTCTGGTAGGGGTGATTCTTTAGAATATCCACCGCAATGAGACAAGAAGATTCTGAGCATGTGAGGGTGTCAAAGTCAACCCTAAGGTTGTTCTTTCCAATCTTTCTAGGATAGCCATTTGGGAAGATGTCAGCAATAGTGAGAACCTCAGGTGCATCCACATTCATTTGAGCAGCCATGTTGTGATCTGAAATAACATTAGCCAAAAGAACCAACATATCGAAAGACATAATGTTAGTCAACATAAGGTCTTATTGTCTAGTTATTGAATGTATAGTGTCAATGATTGTTACGAGTCCTAAGTCACTTGTTTGTCCAATAGTCAAATGACGTCGTGAAATGTTTCGTGAGTTAGTTAACTTTAAGTTTTAAAGTTTATGTTATCACTTATTGTTCACAACATATCAAACGTTTAAGTTTATTAGTGACATTATTGGATTCGTGACTTTATGATTAGTTTATTTACAAGTTTGTACACGTAACAATTCATAATGAAGGTCAATCAAGGCTTAGGCATAGATTTGACAAAGTTAAGCGTAAACAGTAATGACATACGCGTAGACGAAAGCTTATGCGTAGGATCCTAATCTTACGCGTAAGAAATGTTACGCGTAGGAAAAGGGGACCTTATGCGTAGAGCTTACGCGTAGGCGTATATAAACCTTACGCGTAAGGCTTACTCGTAAGAGTAGACCTTATGCGTAGAGGTCACTGTTTACGCATATCCTTCACAGGATACGCGTAGTCCCATTGTAGAACCTTATGCGTAGACGCTACGCGTAAGATTACTCTTACGCATAACCTTCTACGCGTAAGGTGATCCTTATGCGTAGAGATTCAATGACCTTGATTCTGAGTTTTACGAGTAACAAGCCTGAAATAAAACCATCATATCATCAATATTAACACATAAATTCATTTAGACAACAAAACATGGCATGAACACTTGTTAAACAGTTATGCGTAGAAATACATACGCGTAATCCAAAACCTTAATAGTTCAAGAATTACGCGTAACAATTCTAACCATGGAAATTGCACCAAACGTTTTCTGGTATGTCTAAGGTATTGTGAGAGTCTACTAACCAAGTTTTAACATCCAATTCATGGTGAATCAAAAATACCCAAACTCAAGAACTTTAAACCCTAATTCCTAATTCTGAATTAATCAGTGTTTTTGGGTTGTTATAGAACCTGGATATCATCAATTCAACATCATATAAACATAACACAACAATCTTTTTGACCAAAAACCTTCACATTTGAAAACACCCAAAACCACGCATAAACCCTAATTTTCAAACTCATTCAATTCATGAATCTGGGTTCGTTTTGAGGATAGAAAAAGTATCATTGATGTTAATAAAACATTTTGACACTATCCTTTTAGCCACAAACACATAAACAAGATTATGTGTTCATACGCATACGCGTAGAACACAAAATCGATCATAGGTTAATATCTAACCGTTAACATTTAAAACGATTTAAAACCATTGTTTGTAATCTTGTTAGGAACACAAAAACACTTACAAATTGAAGATCTGAAACACGTATTTGATGAACGAATTTTAGGCGTAGGATTAGTTTGATGATAATAAATGTGAGTTGTAAGTTAGGTGGAGGTGTATTTATTAAAATGACTTTAACATTTTGACAGTTTTGGTCCCTCCACCTTTTCCTTTTTCATACAAAGCCATTTAACTTCCATTTTGGTTACCAAACAAAGATTTTAAGAAAGAAACTTGACGACACTCCCTCTTGACTTAAGAAAATAATGAAAGATTATAAATTTTAGTCCGAGGAGTGTCATAAAACCAGAAATTTTACCACCATTGATAAAAGAAACAACCGGGATATGATAACATGCAAGTACACAGATGTTTTGAAACAGTTAAGTAATTATATTCTCCCCCTCAACACTTGATCGGAAAAATACTGAATTTTAAAAGATTAAGGTGTTGATGGAAGAAATGTACTTGCCATGTTGAAAGAAAAAGTATATTATAAGAATATTTTTGTTGTTTTATAAGGTTTTATATTTTTGTATTTTGTTTTTGAAAAATGTATTTACAAAAGAGATTTTGGTGTTTGACAGGTTTTTAAGACTGTTTTAGGAGGTCATCCAATTCCTCTTGAGTCAAATACCTCATACCAATCCGGTGGACCAACTCATTAAACCTAGCGGGAGGCAAGGCTTTGGTGAGAAGATCTGCCAATTGGTATTCTGTATCCACGAAGTATAATTCAACTATACCCTGTTCCACATGGTCCTTGATGAAATGATAGCGAAGATCGATGTGCTTTGATTTCGAGTGCTGAACTGAGTTGCACGAGCTCGCAATGGCACTCCGATTGTCGCAGTACATCGGGATTCTGTCAAATGCGTAATCATAATCCTTGAGTTGTGTTCTCATCCAGATGACTTGAGCACAACACGTCGACATGGCCACATATTCTGCTTCGGTTGAGGACAGCGACGTACAATCCTGCTTCTTTGATTGCCAAGACACCAGTTTATCACCAAGAAATTGTAGTGCTCCTGAAGTACTTTTTCGTGAATCTAAACATCCTGCGTGATCAGCATCTGAGAAAGCGATTAGTTCAAAACCAGAATCCTTCGGATACCAGATCCCCAAGTTAATGGTTCCCTTGATGTATCGAAGGATTTTTTTAGCCTCAGAGAGGTGGGTTTCAGTTGGTCTTGCCTGATAACGAGAGCATAGATAAACGGCAAAGACAATATCAGGTCGGCTAGCTGTTAGGTACATTAGAGACCCAATAATACTACGGTATTTTATAGGGTCCACTAATTTCCCATTTAAGTCAGCATCTAGCTTCTTGGTATGAGTCATTGGTGTGGCATAAGTGTCACAGTTTTTCATTCCAAACTTGTTTAACAATTCAAGGGCATATTTGGACTGACTCAAGAAAATACCACGGGGTGATTGATGAACTTGCAATCCTAGAAAGAATGTAAGTTCACCCATCATGGACATTTCAAAATTTTTCTTCATTAATTTTGCAAAAGCGATTGAGTACTTGTTATGTGTAGACCCAAAAATGATGTCATCCACGTAAATTTGAACAATTAAGATATGTGCCCCGTGATATTGTATAAAAAGAGTTGGGTCAACCGAACCTTTGGTGAAATTATTGGCAATGAGGAAAGATGATAGCTTGTCGTACCATGCCCGAGGAGCTTGTTTGAGACCATACAGAGCTTTGTTCAATTTGTAGACGTGGTTCGGGAACTCAGGATCAACGAATCCATCTGGTTGGCTGACATAAACCGTTTCTTTAAGTTGTCCATTGAGAAACGCAGTTTTGACATCCATTTGATAGACCGTCATATTCATATGTGCCGCGAACGCGAGAAATATCCAAACAGCCTCAAGACGAGCAACCAGAGCAAAAGATTCTTCAAAGTCTATACCCTCCTCCTGACGATAACCCTTAGCAACTAGTCGTGACTTGTTTCAGATGACGTTCCCTTCAGCATCCAATTTGTTCTTCCAAATCCATTTTAGACCGATGACGTAAACCCCTGTTGGTCTTTCAACCAGTTCCCATACTTCAAGACGTTTGAATTGGTTGAGTTCTTCTTGCATGGATTCAATCCAGGTGTCTTTAGTCATTGTGTCTTTTATGTTTTTGGGCTCAGATTGGCAGACAATGAGTGCATAAATGCAGTGCTCACCATCTGAGTGAAGACGTTGTCTCGTAACAACTGGTTGGTTCGGGTTGCCGATAATATTTTCCAGAGGATGGTCTTTTGTCCATCTATGTGTAGAGGGTTGATGTTGGTATACATTGTGCAGATTCTGAGGATTCAAATGGTTTGTTGAAGATTCCGCGACATCTGGTGCAGCAGTCTCATTAGCAAACGGGTTAAAGAACGCATTTGGATCAAAATCTACGGGTGGGGGTACTTCATTCAGAACATCATCAGCCGGTTCATCATTGTTGGAAGCGGTTTGTTCTACTGCTGTGTTGGAGTCAACTGGTGGTGCTTCTTCAACCGTAGTTGTTGTAGCAGGTGTATTAGGTATAGGAATATTATCAGGTTGTGCAGCGGAAACATCGGATACACCGTGAGCACGTTCATCAATATCGTCACAGAACAGCGGAGCAAATAACCTTTCCATTTGTTGACGAGTTAGCTGGGGGATTAGTTCAGCTGATGATGGGGTTTGGGGAAAGTTTAATCGGTTGTGTCCGGGTTCTAAGCTGTTATACTCAAAAGCCATTTCCGTGAGTTCATCAAAATGAGCATGAATCATTTCCATTACCTCCTTTGTTCGACGATTCCAGATTCGGAAACCTTTAGAATTATCACAGTATCCAATAAAGACTCCAATGTCAGCTTTGGCTTTGAGCTTTCCAAATTCATCACGATCATTATTCGGATAGCAAAGAGATCCAAAATACATGAAAGTGTTTTAGATTCGGTTTCTAATGTGGACAAGCTTGAAAGGTGTTTTGTTGTGGCGTTTGGTAATCATAGATCGGTTTTAAGTATAGCATGCAGTAGATACAGCTTCTGCCCACAAGTAATCTGGGAGTTTGGCATTAATTAACATGGTTCTTGCAGCTTCCACTAACGTTCGGTTTCGTCTTTCAACAACTCCGTTTTGTTCAGGTGTCCGTGCAATAGATGTTTGATGCTCTATTCCCACTTTCTCATAAAATTCACGAAGGTTTTTGTTAACAAATTCAGTTCCTTTGTCGGTTCTGATCTGTCTAACGGTATTTCGGAGCTGAACTTGTATTTTTGTGAGAAAGGTGATGATCATCTGTGGAGCTTGGTCTTTGCTTCGAAGAAAGTAGACCCAAGTCCAGCGTGAGTAGTCATTAACAATTACTAAAATGTAGCGTTTGCCATTGATCGTTTGCACGCGCATAGGGCCACACAAATCCATGTGAAGAAGATGAAGCACATGCTGAGAGTTGTGTTCCACCTTAGAAGGAAAATGAGCACGAGTACTTTTTCCTTGTTCACAAGCTGAGCAAAGGTGATCTTTTGAATACCGAAATTGTGGGAGTCCTTCTACTAGTTTGTGTCAAGCAAGGTTAGTGATGGTCTGAAAGTTTAGATGTGAGAGACGATGGTGCCATAGCCAGGATTTTGATGATGTTGCCTTTGAAAGTAAGCAAATGGGAGAAGAAGCAACCATGTCTTGCATAGAGATAGTGTAAAGACTGGAAGAACGCGAGCCAGACATAAGGTTGTTTCCATGTAGATCACGAATGAAGCACGATTTTTCCCTAAACGCCACCTCCAAATCTCCATCACAAAATTGACCTACTGAAAACAGATTGTAACCGAGGCCTTCCACATAGTAAACTCTGCTTATTTTGATGTTCCCATTAACATAGTCTCCGTAGCCCATGATAGCTGCGAAGTGATCATTCCCGAACCTGACAGTGCTAATGAACTTTGCAATAAAGTTTGTTAACAGTTTAAGATTGCCTGTCATGTGTCGGGAACAGCCGCTATCAACAATCCAGAGAATGATCTGTATCACCTGCATTACACACAGACGACACAGATGGAATAGAGGTAGATGTGGAACCCGAAATGTTAGAGGGTTCCGGAGCAGTTATATGAGACATACACACATCAATAATTTTAGGCATCCATTTAAATCCTAGTGTGTTATATATCCATTTCTGCCATCTATAACTACTATATGCTTTAGTCTTGGTGAATGCACTAGGTGGTACTACATTCTTAAGAGGTGAAACTGGAGCTACAGGGACAGCAGTGTGTTTCTTAGAATCTAAAGAAGGAGGTCTACCAAGCACAGACTTAGAATGGTTAGTTAGCCTAGAGGTGTTCCGATTCTTAGGATTCCTTAAATGAGAGATGATAGCTTTAGCAACACATTTGTCATGACAATCAGAATTCATACTTTTACGACAAATAACACAAGGTGCATTAGACTGAATATCAAACGTACTTAAAGGTTTAGCATTCGTTACATCACTATTTCTATTACATTTTCCAGACGCAATTTCTATAGTGGAAGCAACGTGAGTCTTATTCATTGTCCTAGGGTGTTCTTCTACTTTAGCAGTCCTTATTGATCTTTTCTTAGGTCGCAACTTCCTATTTTTCGTTTGAGTGCTCCTAGGCTGTGAAGTGCGGACGTTTGGAAAAGACGTAACTAGTCCTGTTGCAGTAGAAGGAAGCACATTAGCAACTTGTGATATGGCAGTAGGAATTCTAGGTTCACGATTACTAAGTGTGACTGGTGCTATCTTCTTAATGACGGTTGGGGGCAAATGTTCATACTTTCCTAACATTTCTCTTAACTTAAAGATAGTGTGCACCAGTTCTTGGTTTTCAGAACGAAGATTACCAGAAAAATTCATTACTTCTCTAGTGTGTACAAGAAAATGATCAAGCTCGTTTGATGCTTCATCACGAGTCTTTTTAAGTAAATTAAATATGACACCATATTCCTGTTTGACTTTTACAAGGTCTTGTTCATATTTAGAGATTTGACATTTCAAAGACGCGTTTTGATCATCCAGTTGCTCAAATTTTGGATTAAACGATTTAGATTGCAACTGGTTGATTTTTGTTTGCAAAGCAAGTTCACGATTTTGACAATACTTTTGACACCATTGAAGGCGACGTTTTGCATTTGAAAGTTCGTTAATCAATCGTTCATTTTCAGCTTTTAAAGAATCGAGCTGATGCACATTATCAGTATTCACAACAGTTACCACAGAATTCACATTATCAACAGAGATATAATCAGAAGCATATGGCAAAGAATTCAACAACACAGTATTATGGACATCAGCACAGATAACATTTTCCAAGAGTCGATCAACATCTTTTCGCAAAAGTTTCTTTTTACGTTTAGTATTAGAAATAGATGTTTCTGTTTTCTCGAAAACGACCTTCATCAATCCAAGTTCCTTATGGAAATCCTTTTCCCAACATAATGCACAACTTTTCAAATTTTTAACATTTGGTAAAAGATTTTTCTGAAAAATGTTTCTTTGTTCTCGTGCCAGAGGCGATTGAAAATATTGAACTTTGATTTCAGAATGATATTCTATCTCATGTTCTAAAACTTTGAGGTCTGCCATGAAAATGTCAAAATATCTAAGAATTTTTTTATTTTCAGGTTTTGAATTTACTTCACTAATGGAAGGTAAAGGACCATGAGTTTGTGCATAATCTGGTTTGGGATTAACATAAGACTCAAACGGTTTAATGATAATCCTTGGTGTGTTAGAAGAATCCGTTGGTTCGACGAAAGTGACAGCCTTAGAATAGTTAAAAGGTTTGTTATAAACAACTTTTTCTAATTTTGATCGACTCTCGTCTTCTGCATCTAATTCCTCTTGACGATGATATTCAACAACACTCATAACAGTATCATCAATTTTATATTCTGCACTGGAAACTTCAGGAGTTGGTTTGAATGTTTTTAGTGAAAGCTTAGGTTTGTAATCAGCTAGATTTGGTCCATATCCTTTTGGATTGGGTTTTAAAGTAAACTTTTCAATAGCTGTTACTGAATCACCATGTTTGTAAACAACAGTTTTAAACTCTTTAAGTTTGTTTTGCAAGCCAATAATTTCTTCAAGAAGGTCATCTACTCGATTCGTTGAATGCTTTTTGTATGCGGAGAACTGTTTTTGACAAGTTAACAACTCAGCCTCAGCTTTTTGATTTTCCAAGGTGAGAGCGTTAATTTGCTTTTTATGTTCATGTTTCAGTTGTTCTATTTCAGACAACAAAGCATGCTTCGAAGCGGCTAGATCACGCATCTGTCTCTCTAAATATTTTTCGTTTTGATGAGATTTTGCAAAAGCGGCTTCAAAACCTTTTTCACGGTTTTCTTGAGTTTTGAAAAAGTTGAGTTGCATTTGTAAGCATTCAAAGTCCTTTGTTAACAGTGCATTTTTACTTTTTAAGGTCTGATTTAATGCAACACATTCTGCAATTTGAGATTGTTGGTCTTTAAGCAATAGAACAAGATCTGGATGAGGCAAAGGTTCGGCGTGTTCAACGTGAGTCACAACATGATCATTATTTAGATCCTCAAGTATAACCATGGAGTCAATTTGATTATCAAAGGAAACCATAAGGTCATCTTGATCGTCAAATGTAACTACGGGGTCTATTTGAAAATTGTCAGAATGAGATGTAGATGACTCATTTTGAACAGTCTGAGCCGTGCCGGATTCAGATATTGGCGGAGATATTAGTTCAGATATGATGATGGTTTGTTCGGGTACCTAAGACAAGCCATCAGTGTCATACACTGGGCCTGTTTCACTCATGTGTAACTCTTGCATATTAGCCATCAACATAACAGCTGCATTGGCCTGCAAGTCCTCCATATCATCATCTGAGTCTGCATCTGCCATAAAGCTCTGTTCTTTGTCTGTGAGAGATCCACCAGCTTCATCCTTAAGAGCCAAAAGTAAAGCCTCTTTGAAGTAAGCACTGCCCTTAGTCCTCGGCTTTGGGCATCCATTAGCCAGGTGTCCCTTCTCATTGCAGTTGTAGCATCGAAGACCATTTAACCGATTCTGAGCATTTCCCTGTTCCACCACTTGAGCTCTGTTGTTATTCCTACCCACAGCATTAAACCCTTGACCACCGCCCATTTGACGACCATAACCACGATTCTGAACTTCAACTCGTCCATTGTTCACAACAGCTTGAGTCCGTGTGTTAGATGAGGAACGAATGCGATTGTTGGATTTGTTGGTATAACGGCCAAAAGCATTAACAATCATAACAAATCCTTGTTGCAATGCTTCGAACGGATCGATATCCTCATTAGCTTCACTGACATGTGCTTGAGCATTGTTGTTGTTGTATGGAACCAATTGATTTTGTTGAGGCTGTTGCTGTGAAGGTGTGATTGAAGCATTTGGTTGAGTTGCTGGTTGAGGGGAATAACCATTTTGAGCATACAAGGGAAGTTGTTGATTTTCCGGATGTGACTGTGAAGCAGTTTGTGCACGGAGAATCCTTTTCATTTCAACTTCCTTTTGATGAGGCTTCAAGTAATCGTACAACAATCCGTAAGACGCATGATGCATATCCTTCGCTTGACGGAGGAAAATGACATACTTCTCCCATTCTGGACCAAGACTACTTAGGAACTTTGTATTGACAGCAATACGTGGCATGATGATATTGTGTTTTTCCAAATCATTAATGATGTCTGAAAATCGGTGATGATAAGACTCAAGTGTCTCCCCAGGTTTAATCAAGAAGTGTTCATAAGCCAGGTATATTTTGGATTCCAAATCCTCCTGATTGAGTACAGTTCCTTCCATGAGTAGTGATGAGTGTCCAAATACTCATCATTTTTACATAATCTAAACTGCAAAATCATCTGAAAACACTCAAAAACACATCAAAATGATCAAATTATCACAAACCAGTGTTTTATGTGTTTTAATTGCAAAAATATCAAAATCAGATGAAAAATGTATCAAGTTTGCAAAATTGGCAGTTTTAGTCCCCCAAGTTTTAAAAGTTGTCAAATCTAGTCCCTGGAAATTCAAAAATGTGGAAATTTATCATTCAAGGTCCCTGAAGTATTTTAAGTTGTTTAAAATGATCCTTGAATGATTCTTTGGTCAATTGGCAAGAAAGGTCCCTTAACTTTGGAAAATTACAAAAATAGTCCTTGGACCTTTGAAAATGGATTTTATGCAAAAAGGGCCCTTGTTTTATCAATGTTTGTCAAAATTGGTCCTTGTGAGAAGTTTGGACATGTTCACTTTCAGTCCCTCAAGTTTGGTCAAATTACACTTTTGGTCCTTGTTTACTAAACCAAACCAAACGGACTCTTTAAATAATCCAAGCCCAATTACAAGCCCAAACCCAACTGCCTTGACCCCTTGAGCCTTGACCCCTCCAGTCCACAACCTTTTGACCCCGGTCACTACTCCTTTTTGAACCCCCCCCCCCCATGTGTTATTAAGCTTCGGTCAAATTGAGGTCAAACCCACCAAAAAAAACGCGCCTAATACCAGTCTCACTGTAGCATTCCCTCTCCCCACCTGAAACACCAATACCAGCCATGGTTTTCTACATATTTTCAACCCTCCTCCCATACCATGTCCCCTCCAACCCCTCTACACTCCAAAAGCTTTAATTAACTTAACCAAATTCATTAAAGCTCAAAACCTGCTCATTGAAATAATTGGCGCCAAAAAGCAACTTGGACGGTTATGATTAATTTGAGTGATCCAAGGGCTCTAGTGTGGTGGGAAAGATTCAGAGGATATCATGGAATGCTTAAAGTCTATAAAGAGAGAGAGATGCAGGGAAGAAAAGATATATCTAGTGTAATATTTAGTTTTCATGTCGATTTAGTTTAATTTTCAATTTCAGTTTATGTTTTAAGCTTAAAACTTTGTATTTCAAGTTATTTTGTTATCATAAAGCTTTTGTGAACCTTTAATTCAAGTATTAAGTTAAATTTCAGTTTATGAAAATTTTCATGTTTAAGCAAAATTTCATGTTGTATTAAATGTTGTTTTCAGTTGTTTGAATGGACTAGAATAGATCACATAAGCTCCCAAATAGCTTTTAAAAGCTATTAGATACACTAAAAGTCATTTTAGAATCAAAACAGAAAAATCACCAAAAATCCAATTAAATAGGTGAAAAATAAAAAAATCACTTGAAGAAGGAGTTCACAGCTGGAGCAGGGTTTATCTTGGATGGCCTTGGTTTAGAGCTCTGTGGAGAGCATTTAGGATTGGTTATCACTTCTTAATTCTCATTTTGTGCCTCAAAACAATTTGTAAGCTTTTTGTCTAATTTGGCTTTTTAGTGTTGCAAGTGTTCTATAGTTCTAATTTCTGTTTCTATTTGTGAATTAGAGATAGTTAAGTGTGTTTAAACAATAAAATCATTTAGTGGTTCTTTTAAATTTGAAGTTTAGTTAAACCTTATTTTGACAGTTAAACAAGCTTAGGTCTAAATTCTTGATTTCTAGTTGTTAGTGTTGTTGATTTATGTTTCCTTAGTTCTAAAATGTGAAAATACAAGGTCTGCAATTAAGCTTTTGGTTTCTAATTGTGATTTGATTTGAAAAACATCAAAACAGCCAACAATAAAGGGTGTTTGTTTTAACTGGTTTATCTGTGATTAAGGGTGGTTAAGACAGTGCACTTCTTTGTTCTAGGTTACTTTAGTACCTATTATCTCAAACAAGTCAAGAAAAATAGTTCTCCTTTGGTGAAAAGTCAAAAATACTTTTGGATCAAAACTGTGTGTCCACTGTTGTGTTTTTAAGATTCAAAATCTTGATTTTGTGTTAAAAAGTTAATAATCTTGCTCAAGTTAGTCTCATTACACCTTAATACAACATAATTAGTGCTTAAGATCAGATCAAATCTCATTTTAGTCAACTTTTAGTTTTTCTCAAAAAGTCAAAATTTCAAAAGGTCGTTTTTGAATAAAACTTGGAATTTCACTGTGGGCTTATTAGTGAGTTTCAGTTTATAAGCTCTTGGGGATTTGTAGTCTAGTTGGTAAAGAAAAATACAAAAATACTAGTTCTTGATTTCTCAGCTGTTTAAGTGCTTATTTCATTGCTTTTTGGTGACACCTGCTCTGTGAATCTGTCCTGTGCACAGAAACAGTGCCCATCTTGATAAGCTTGCATCAAGCTTATTACTTGTCCAAATCCTGAGTTCTCTAGTTCTTTGGAAAGCCAACCTGGTCTTCTTGAGTTGTCAAGTTTTATTTTTCACTTTTAGGCTTGTTTACTAGGGCTGCTAAGAGCTTGAAACTTGTCCCATTTTCTGTTTTTCATCACCACAGCCAAGTGCTTATTTGTTTGTGTTAGCTTAATCAGTGTGCTTCTTGGTATCTTTTTGCTTCATTTCTGTCCCTCTAGCTTGTTTGCATCTGTTTTAAGCTTTTGTTTCTGTGTTCAAGCTTATTTGAGCTTATTTCATCCAAATAAGCTCTTAAGCCACTGTTGGGCTTTTTACCCATCAAATCAGCTTATTTGAGTCTTGTAAATTTTTTTTGTCTTTATTAAAGTTTCATAATATTAGTATATAAGTAGTTTTCAAAAATAAAAATCAGAAAAACATCAATATAAAAATAGTGATAGCGTTTATTTAAGATTTTTTAGCTTTTTGATTTTTCTTTTCAACTTATTAATAAGCAAATCTTGTTTTTATAGTTTTCTTAGGTTTCTGTCATCATATAGGATTTTTAGAAAAAGTTTCAGATTTTTCTTTATCTTTTTAGTATTTATTATAATTATAAATAGTTAATAAATAATAAATGATTAGTAATAAATAATTAAAAAGTCTAAAAAAATATATTTTCTGTTTTAAAATTAGTTTTATCATATTTTAGATTTTTCAAAGTTAAAATTTTATTTTTCCAAGTTTATTTTCTATTTTCTAGTATTTAAGTGTATTTTAAATAGTTATTAATTAGTAATAATTAGATAAAAAGTGTGAAAAATATATTTTTAGTCTTAAAATTAGTTTTATAGTATTTTAGATTTTTCAGAATCATAAGTTTATTTTTCTAGTCTTATTTCCTATTTTCTTCTATTTTAGGGTATTTATTAAATAGTTAAAATAGTTTTTTAATTAATAGTAATTAATTAAATAGTGTTAAAAATAATTTTCTTTTTCTAATAATTTTCTTTTATTTTTAGGATTCCAAAAATGTTATTTTCATATTTTTAGGCCTTTTATTTCTTAGTTTTCACTTTTTATTTTGTGCGTATACGTAGTTTTTAAAACTTACGTTTACGTTTCTTTGATCTGGTTGTTGTGCTTTCCAATTCTGTGTCCAATTCTATTCCAAATCAATCAGTAGTGTAATTTCTAATCATAACCTTTACAGATCACTATCCTTAGTGATCATTCTATCCTCTGAGTTTGTGTTAAACACACCATTGAGTCTCCGTGGGACATAACGACCCGGGAATCCCCTGTATTCTCTGATCTTCATTGCATTTGTGTCTGAGCTGTTTTAAGTCTATTTAGACTTGACTGTTTAGCACAGATCAAGTAGATGAATTTATTCCCACATTTTCTGTGCAGTCTTTTGAGCATCAACACTTCGAAGAATTGGGTTTGGTAATCCTAACAGGATATATTGCATTGCAAGCTCATCAGCTTCATAGTGTAGAAGTTCTTGTGGATTCAGATCTGCAACAGTAGCAATGTTGATTTGTTCATCTCTTGGTGGAATAGCATTAGGATCTCCGGGTATGGTGATAGTAGGCATCTGAAATGGACCTTCCAAGATAACCTTCTTTAAGAACTTACCATGTGGCTTCTTCAGATCACAAAACCTAAAGAATCTAAGCATCCATTGGTCGTAATTTCCTGGAGTGAGCATTGGAGGTCTATCAAGTGATCCAGCCTCATGAATTGATTGTTGGCTACTTAAAGCTTCACACATTTTGCCAAACCATGTCGATTCCTTCATAGTGTTCCTGGATGGATGTTGATTGTATGAGTCTGTGTAAGGTAGTACTTGAAGACTAGGTGGTGGTTGAACCATTTGAGGTGGTGGAATTGCACCAAGTTGTGGAGTGTGTTGTTGATTAAATTGTTGTTGATAAATTGCTTGTTGTTGATTCCATTGTTGATGTTGTGGAGTTAATTGTTGTTGTTGTTGTTGATTATAATTGTAAGGGAAATAGTTAGAGTAT
Source organism: Chrysanthemum seticuspe (assembly GCA_019973895.1). NCBI lineage: Eukaryota > Viridiplantae > Streptophyta > Magnoliopsida > Asterales > Asteraceae > Chrysanthemum > Chrysanthemum seticuspe. Next base: position 55,210,082 of record BPTQ01000005.1, read on the forward strand.
GGTGGTTGTGACATGTTGATAAACTTGTGTAGTAAAAATGGATCTTTGTAGTCGAATGAACCTTTGATGAAGAAGTATCCTTATGCGTAGAAATCACAATAAACAAGTAGCACTTATGCGTAAAAACACCAAAGTTAAGCGTAACAATAAGAAGTTACGCGTAGATTTAGCTTACGCGTAAGTAGGGAAAAGACGCTAAAGTTATGCGTAGACAAAAGTTAGGCGTAGAAAGTTAGGCGTAGGATTATCTTATGCGTAAGACTAGGCTTAGGCGTAAGATAAATCTTATGCGTAGGATTTCTACGCGTAAGCTTATGCTTATGCGTAATTTTAGGGTTTTGCCCAAATGATCTTTTACACTATCACAGTGCAAAAGATATCCAAAGTCGACGTATTTTCAGACTTATCCAAGTAAGAAAACACGGAGTAAACCACGAAAATGAAGATCAAACCAAGGAAAATCTTACGCGTAGGTTTAGGGTTTAGCTACGCGTAGGATTACTCGTAAATATGATTTTGCTCAAAGTTGTTTCTAAACCAGTTTTTGTGAGATGAAATAGCTTCAATAACACCAAAAGACACAAAAGTGTGAAACTTGATGATCCAAAGCTCTTAAAACAGTTAAGCGTAGGACGAAACTCTCGTTCAAAAACTAGTAGAAAAACAATGATCCACACATAAAGTTCCAAACTTTTTGCCAAAAACAGTAAGTTTAACACCTTATAACGTTGAAAGGACAAGAATCTTGGATTAAAAAGTGTAAAAAATACGTTTTTGATCAAGCCAAAGTTAGGGATACGCAAGTTAAGCGTGAGACCAAAACTCACTTCAAACAATACGTTCACTCAACTATTAGGCGATTGATATCACTGTTAGGTCACTAGTTTTACAACACAAGCTTATAAGAAAGAGATAAAGGCGATTGAACAAGATCCAAACACACACACACGATAATAAAGACCGGTTATGCGTAGATGTGAGTGAAAGAGAATAACTTGAACAACCAACCTTCAAATGAAGGTTTACATAAGGTATTTATAGGAGGAAAGCTAGGGCAACCCTCCTAGTTCCATCCTTTCCTTAATGGACTAAGGCCTAGGCTTATGGGCCTTCTACATAAGCCTAAGGCTAATTGCAAACATAAAGGCCATAATAAAGCTAACTATTACATATTAATTACTAACACTTGATTATGGTTTAGGAGTGATTCCAACATACTCGATTTACATATTAGTAGTAAAAAAGTAGAAACCGATACTTTTTCCATTTATAGATATATACGTAATAAATGGAAGTAGACAAATTTGGTTATCATTTAATTGAGGTAGAGACCACCAATTAAATAGACGTACTTGGCCGTGTTTTGAAGTAGAAAGTAAGGGTGAGCATAACGGATCGTGGACTGTATCGAATCGAGAAACTGGATCAGACCGGACCGAATATTTTTTGGTCCGGTCTTCTGTCCACACTTTACCTCATGTTGAGTCTTCGGTTCGCTCCGGTCTTACGTACAACCGATCATTTAGCCTTCTTAGACTGGACCGGACCGTTCAGGGTATTTTGTGTCCCGTCAGGATTTGACCCAATGCTCACCCCAAGTAGATAATGAAATGAGCATGTAAATTTTTATACATAAAGTGTAAAATGGGTTTTGATGAAAAAAAAAATGTCATGGAAAGGGTAAAAGCAAAAGATGAACTACTTACTTACAAAAAAATAATAAATTTGAATAACGAGTTGGTAAAAAAAAACTATTGTCATAATATACCGGGTTTTTTTATTCGCTGTGCATAAATTTTTATATATGCATAATGAATTATAGAGAAAAATTTGTCTTATGCATAATAAATCATAGAAAAAAGTATGCTAGGCATAATGAATCATAAAAAAAAAGTATATTATGCATAATGGTGTTTTTACAAGTTCGTTATTCAAATTGATTATTTTGTGTAAGTAAATAGTTCATCTTTAAATTTTACCTTAATGAAAAAATTTCACGAACGAAAACAAAAGGTATTAATAAAAAAAACTAGCTAAAAAAGATTTTACGCCACCTTTTAGGAAAACAACCTAATTTGATGAGCAATTTTTTTTTTAATAGTAGTGCATCAATAAGGCTTATTATCAACATTTGATAGGCTCGCCTAACTCCCAAGCTACGTATGGCCTGGGAAAGCCTCTAAGGTTGCTTTGCACCTCGCATGGGACAACTGTCTCGTAACTGTGACTAACGGTTAAGATTATCATCTGAGATATGCCAATGGGAGACACACGATCAAGAACAGAGGAAGCGGGCACAACCTGGTACGGGCAAAGGAAAGTGTGTCACTTGTCATTCTTGTCTGTGCGTTGGATGACCAACACGTGGCCTAATCACAACCATTGATCATACACATGGGGTGTATCCTTAAACCCTAAATGGCTAATTATAAATAAAAGGCATCCCATACAAAATAGGGGGATCATTCTCTCAACACACTTTTACACTATTTCACATAGTAAACACACAAACTAACATGGTTTGTTTGAGTGTTACCCACACTCTTGATTCCTAATCATCCCTTTGGAACCTTATCGTTCTACACAGTAAACCAAACAACACAACCATCTCAACCCTATCAATCACGTTTTACATACCATACTTCAATATGGTCAAAGGAACTTCCTTTTCGTCGAGCAAGTTTTTCAACACCTTAGGCAGTGAACCTAATCGTTGTAGTGTAGTATTAGGGTAAGCCTCGGGAATTGATATCGTTCTCTAGGGGAATAGGAATGCTAGTGAGAAATTACTACGCTAAGGTTGTGGTTGAGGAAGATTATTTTTTATCTTTTTTATATTTTTTAGAAAATGGAAAGGTACGAATCTCGGGGTATTGGATTTGGGGGGTTGGTATTTCTACCGATTACTCTACTTATCTAATTATCTAAACTAAGGTGAGTGTAGTCTATGTCTATTGTTGTGTGCTCTTATGATGATTAAAATGTATTTACTTAGATGCTATTACTCCCTAGTTATCTCCTATTGATGGTTGAATTGTCAAGTCCTTATTCTTAACGCGTTGTGTCTTCTAAGGTCGTAGGGTATGCGTTTTTCCCTAACTCTTTGAGTCTACCTTAAGGTTATTGCCTACGAAATCTCTAGGATTCATAAACTAACACTAAGGTTATCTTTGGATGTTTAGACTACAATAACTCTAGGTGATTATAAACTAATGTTCAAAAAGATTACTCAAGCATTAAAAACACAACGAATGACCTATCGCAATACTAGGTCAATCACAATTAAGATAAGAGACAACCAATCAATATTCAATACCTAGGTTTCATAGATCTAAGCAAACACACAAGTAAATTAGCCGGACATGGAAAACATGCAAGCATACACACAAACAATTGAAGACATAATTGAATTAATGAAGTAAATCACTTATCTTGTTGTAAAATAGGGTATGGAACCCTAAGATACTGCCCAAGACAGTCTATGTTCGGTTTAGGTTTTACTCCACAAAACTACATCTCTAAAATACTGAAAATTCGAATTCTATATATAGAGTTACAATATGCGACGGCGTCACTCTTTAATTGTGACGTCCTCGGGTCGCCGCCATTAGGTTTTCGTCTTGGCCACGTCAACTCTGTGACGGCGTCACCTTATGCATGTGACGCCGTCGGCTTCAACCTCTGACGCCGTCGGGATCCAAATCTAGGTCGTCTGAGTTGTGACGCCCTACTCTTTTAAACATGATGTTGTCACTTGTGAAATAGCAATTTGCTCTCTGAGTCGTCTCAAGGTGTGTCGCGACGGCGTCGCTATTAAGCTGTGACGCCGTCCCCTTCAGTTCCAACAGCTTGAGTGTCTCGATTCTTGACTTTTGCCATTTTCTTCGTATCGCGCCTTTTCGTCCGAATAAGTGTCATTCCAGCAATTTGCCTTCAAGAGACCTAAAAAGTGAAAAGAAACGAAATTAAGTAGTAACGGATACAAAAGTGATCAATTAAGGGCTTAAATGACCCCTCAAAAGTGTATCTTTTAAATCCTTATCATTGGGTTGCAAACCCATTCATGGTCAGAAAAACCAATGGTACTTGGCGTATGTGTGTCGATTTCCACTAGCCTAAATAAGACATGCCCAAAAGACAATTACCCTTTGTCTCTCATAGATTGGAAAGTAGAATCCTTAGCTGATTTCAAGTACACGTGCTTTCTAGATGCATAAAAATAAATACTTATGAAAAAAATTGATGAAAGAAAAACTGCATTTTACACCAACAAAGGCATCTATTGCTACACCAAAATGCCTTTGGTCTCAAGAATGTGGGTGCGACCTATCAGGCACTGATAGATAGAGAGTTCATGTGACAACAGTCAAACTCAGGTTAACAACCATTAGAGTTTTTATAATGTCTTTGACTAAACTAACTTGTCTTAAGTTCATTTTGTGCTTGTCGGGTCATTTTGTGCTTAGATTTTTATTTTATTAGGAAACCTGGTTTACGAACGTGCCTTCGACCTACGATCCTAATAAACGTCATAAACAATCAACAATTTGCTCAAACCATATTAAAATAATTAGTGTCACCCACACTTAAAAACTTAGTCCATTTTTATGTATATATGTCTTTTTAAGTATAACCCGGTATTGCACCTACGCGTTTACGTTTTATAACGCGTGGACTCGTTTCAAGGACTTACTCAAAAAAGTCCCTCATCACGACATTGATCTTTGGCTCAAAGTCCAAATCTTTATGATCATGTCAACCACCCCACTAAGCAAGCCATCGACCATGCAGCTGGTGATAAGCTTCATGACAGAAACATTGAGGAATCGTAGGCCATAATGGAGGACCTTGCCCTTTATGACAACGAAAGTTGGATTGACCCTCATAAACTTACAAGAAAAACGGTCAAGGCAATATCCTTTCCTTCCAATGTCTCGAGCATTTCCGATCGTAGGCTCATTTAACTTGAAGATCAAATAAAATTCTTGATGAGTTCCTACGAAGCTCCTAAACCTTCACATCAAGTGAACAAAATTGCTTTGTCGTCCTCACGACACTCGTGATTGCATGGAATATCCCGAGGAAGCTTTTGTGGATTATACATCCTCGCGTACTGACGAAGTAGGAGGTAAGTGGTTCACTTTTAAACCCGAGCAAAACACTCTTGGTGATTCATATAATCCTTCTTGGAGGAGTCACCCAAACTTTAGGTGAAGACAAAATAAAAATTGTCCTCTTTAGTTTTTTTGAGTCCGCCACTTATTTGGCATTTGACTTGGTGTGTGTTGGGTTTGGGGGGGGGGGGCGAACGCTCTTAAGGGGTGTTTGTTTCCACTTATATAGCCGGCTTATTACTTATTTAGTTTTGGACTTATGTTTCATTTTTGTGTTTTATTTGAAACTCGTTGGCTTATATAAGTTTATTATGTAACTTATACAACCCGAATAGTTTCAAATATAGCCGGCTTATATAGCCGGCTTATTACTTATTTAGTTTTGGACTTATGTTTCATTTTTATGTTTTATTTGAAACTCGTTGGCTTATATAAGTTTATTATGTAACTTATACAACCCGAATAGTTTCAAATAAGCTACAAAAGTGAGCTTATAAAACATAAGCACAAAATCAAATAAGTCATAAACCGGCTATATAAGCTAAACAAACGCCCCATTAAATGTTGATAAAAAGTGTCATTTTATTTATTTTCTTTTTTGTATTTTTTTTATAATTAAAGTAGAGATGAGTTATTGACTTAAGTGAATTGATTTGTACACTTTTACTTTTTATTTAGACCCACTATTTCATATTTTAATTGGTTGTAACAAACCCGCACCTTGTTTTGTCAGCTCATCTCTATTACTTATAATGCATGCATATCCGTTCATTAAATTTAAAATGCTTAAAATTCGAGTAATGTTGATTGCCTATAATACCCCTTACAAAACAAGTTCAAATGTAAATTTTTACTTATTGTAATTAGATCTGTTTAAATGGCAAGTTTTTAAAATACTCTTGATTAAAAATGGTAAAAACATCACCACTAAATTAATAGTTTAAATATTGTTTGATCCCCAGACTTTTTTCATTTTCCGTTTATAACTCATAGACTTTTTACTCGCAATGACTATAAATTAAACTCGTAAGTGTTGCAACAAGGCTCACACCAAAACACAAATTCGCAAGTATAATTATTTGTTTCTATATACCGTCGCTTTGCGCATATATTTGTCTCGTACAATAAAATGTGCAAATCAATAAATGATACGTGCTAATCACCTCACTAATCAAATGGTATAATTAGCTTGCTCATTAGTTGTTTAGTTTTCTTTTAATAGAAATTTGAATATATTATTACCATTAACAATTAAAAAGCACTTTATCCGTTTCAAAATAACACAGTTTAGTGAAAGCATAACGGATGAATTAATATTTTCTTTAAAACATGTAAAATAACTTTAATGAGGGTCTTTTGGTAGATTTGATCAAAATTCTCAATATTTCAGTATTAGACAATTAATTTGCCAATCTGAGACAACCCGAAAAGCAAAAGCGGATAAATAAAATTAGACGGAAGGAGTATCAAACTAAAATAGTCAGTGACATGCTCATGACTATTATAGGCTATATTGCTATAATATCATATAAATTAGGGTTCAAACCTCATTGGATATACATTTATGAGTGGCAAACAAAAAAGATAAAAAACGGTCATAAAGATATTTTAATTATGCTTCATGCATCTGAGTCAAAAACTCGCATCTACAAATAACCTCAATAGAAAACCTTATTTGTTTATTTGAGTTTGATCCTAAGTTGAGTTTTTTTTGTGGCTTAATCTTGAGCACGAGCATTTTAAATACCAAATTGAGATATATATATACCAGGCTGAACTTGAGTTAAATGGCTCAGCTCTGTGAATTATCCAGTTTTCAAGGTTAATAGTACAGTTGTATGTTAGGACCTTGTAGGTACGGTATTTCATTTAATGTTTTAGAAACCGGTTTCTTAATTGAGCCGGCCGAGCTACCGGTTCACGGTTCATCCATTTTTTTTTCAAAACCGGCAGGGTAAATAACAGTATATTCAGTAACCATTCTCACCCAACTAGTTCGGTTCAACCTAGGTTTTAAAACACATTCCATTTTGAGTATTTGAACTAACATCAAGCCTAACTATAAATTTGGGTGATACTGGTTATTATTCATATATATTTTCAAGCTATTCAAACTGAGGTTAAGCAATGTCAATTTTTTTCGGTTCGAATTCGAGTCTGCATCTTGAAGGCTTGTTGAGCTACTGAGCCAAGCTCGAGCTCATATCGACTCTTCTGTGTTAGAGCACACGGTATGGGGGAGGATATCATGCTAAAAGAAAAAAGAAAAAAATATATATACCAATGGCATTGCCATCCCACCCTAACATGCCAAATACATTTAAGCCAATTCACTGGCTCACGCCAAATGAAAAGGCTACCCTTTTTCTTTTCTTTTTTGTGAGTGAGTAGGTATATTTAATGGAGTATTTTGTGGGATCCAACAACATGTTAATGGTGTGTTATGAGGGAATGTGTTTTAATTATTAGTGTGTTATTGGAGAAGTGATGAGGTGACATACCAATAACGTGTTATTGGTATCTATGATACCTTGTGCTCTTAGGCTGGAAGGCAAGGGAGGGTGACCGAGTCACCTTGCCTCCAATTCACACGCGAGTCACCTTGCCATCTCCTTTCACTCACGTGTGAGTCACGCATTTCAAAGGTAATTAAGGTGAGCAAGTCACTTTCTTGATTTGGGTAAAGTGAAGTGTTTTGTTTGTGTTAAAAATAAATAAATAAAAATAAATAAATAATTGAGTGGGAGTGAGTGCTTTGTCCGCAAAAAGGTGAGTGGGTGTGAGTAGAAGTGAGAAAGCTGATGTGACGCTGAGGTGTAAGGTGAGTGTAAAGTTGCCTTGCCTTCTAGCCTAACAATATGGGTATGTTTGGCGCAATGGGCTGGGGCTGGGGTTTGGGCTGAGGCTGGGGCTAGGGCTTTTATTATAAGCCGAAGTTAAAATTTGTATTTTTGTAGACTTGTTTGGCAAATGTGCTGGGGCTGGGGCTTATTATTGCAAAATTACTAAAAAGTATATAATTAAATGATTTTTATGGTATATGTTAGATATTTTTGCGGGTAAATATGTAATTTATGGTTCATAAGCCCCGGGCTAAAGTTTTTAGCCCTTTTTAGGGCTAAAGTTTTAAGCCCTTTTAGGGGCTTATGATTTCATAAGCCGGCATGACAAACGAGACTTATTTTATAAACCGATTTATTTTATAAGCCCAAGCCCTATAAGCCCCTCCATAAGCCCTCCCCAAACACACCCTATGAAAGGAAAGAATGAGTGTATAGCACCATATTTTAACCGTTTCAGGAAAGCTATGGACCATGGGAATCATGTCTCATGAATAGCATCATACATTTGGTTTGAAAAGGGAAAAAAAATATAGGCAAAAGTTCAATATAGATTTCAAATTTATCATAGATCCAATGAACCAATCATAATTATTCATTTTTCTAATCAAAACAAAAAAAATAAACTTTCACCTTTTTTTAAAAAAAATTAAATATCTCGTAAACCGTTAATCGTTACGAGAAAAAATCATATCATCGCGACGAGAATTCAATTATTTTTTTATAGATATGCATTTCTATATATTTTTAACAATTTCTTTTTTCAAAATTTCGGCCCAGAAAAATCATATGTGATTTGTGAAAATTACATATGATTCGATTTTTATAAATCACATGTGATTTTTGCAAATCATATGTGATTTGTAAAAATCATATATGATTTGAAAAATTATGTGATTTGAAAAATCATATGTGGTTTGTAAAAATCATATGTGGTTTGTAAAAATCATATATGATTTGAAAAATCATATGTGATTTGTAAAAATCGAATCACATGTGATTTTTAAAAATCATATATTTTTTTACAAATCATATGTGATTTTTCTAGGCGAAAAAAAAATAAAAAAATAAAAAAAAAATAAAAAAAAATTGTTGAAAATATAAAGAAATGCATATCTATATAAAGATAAATTTAATTTTTGTCGCGATTGTGTATTTTTATAGTTTGAAGATTTACCGTTTGCAAGATATGTTGTTTTTAAAAAAAGGTGGAAAATGATTTTTTTATTAATTTTGATCAAAAATGAATGGCTAAGATTGATTTATTAGATCTATGGTAAATATGAGATGTATATTGATCTCAACTCTATTTGTATAACGTCAAGAGTCTCTTGGTAACGGGACTAAAATAGTACTTACTGCATCAGAAAGAACTTGAACAAGGGGTCACCATAATATACAAAAAAAAGCATAACATGTTTCATGAAAGCGTTCATGTGATTCAAAACGCATACAGATGACAAACACGAACGCATCGGTCGTATGATTTAACAGCTGAGCAACGGAAAGTGTCACAGCATTTCACCGCATCCACAGCAAAGCTCTTATCAAGACAACAGTCCTGCGTAAACAGAGTAAGATAAGTGGGTCAGTTGGGTAGTGGGTCAAAACGGTTCGGGTGCCCATTTTTGCGCAGGTAGAGATGATTGGCCCACAAACATGTATACACCCATTTTTTTACAAAAACAGTTGATTACAATACTATATCTATTTGCATAAAAACTAATTCAAAATTTCATGAGCTAAAACTAGACTTTGGGCGACTTTCACCCATTTGACCCATTCATAACTAACTGGTCCGAGTTGCCAGCTCTTATCAACAGCATAGTTAATTTAAACAGAAAAAAATGAGTATATTTTAGTCACCTGCAAAAAGAATCAACTTGATGTCCATAATATTTGCTCATCAAATTTTGTCAAGTTCTCATCATCAAGCCTCTTCCATGTCTTGATGCTTTCGACTCCCATCCATTCATTCTTACCCTTTTTAAGTTCAGCAAGTATTACTCTACCTCTTCTCGACTTCCCAACCCTACCATATCCATGATACCCAAAACCACCACCATAGCAAAACCATATGCCATCTAAGTTCCCGCAAAAATCATTGAGGTGATCATGACCTATAAAGACAGCTTTCACATCTCCCATTGACACAAGCGTCTTCAAGACCCCAGGGTTCACTATAGAACAAGCCGCGTGCTCGTGATACTCACCGAAAATTTCCTTGAACGGGCCGTAACGGATTTCTGGGATTGGGATATGGAAGAATGCTAAGGCTGGAGGAAGTGTTGGTTTAGGAACGTCTTCTGATTGATGGTTTTCTTGATTATGGACCTGTTAGCGAGACCTGCAACATGTTAATGAAATCTAAATCTAATGGACCCAGTTAACAGAAGAGAAAAGGAGGGACACACTTGATTCGTTATTAGAGGTGGCAGAATGGGTGGATGAGTAATGGGTCAAAACGGTTCATCTTGAAACAGGCCCTATCTTAGTACAGTCGAGTACAGACAGGGTCAGTGTTGACCGTTGACCTGCTAGCACTTTTGGGTTCAAATTTTAAAAACATTTATCGATAACTATTTTGCCAATTATGTTTCCACAAATGGTCAATCGCATATAAAAGGAGACCAAGACAGGTCAAAAATCTATTTAACATAACCACTTCTACTGTTTCGTATTAACAATCAAGCTTTCAAAATTAGATGCAAACCCTCAAAACTTTAAAGAAATTCAGTAGAACCCCCAAACCTTCTGAGACTGCTGTCAAGGTTAAAGGCTAGCTTAAATAATTTTTTTCTAAAAAGTTTCATTGTTTTTTTAGGATAAACAAGGTTTACCTTCTAAAGAAATTTAACAAACTTTAGTTACCTTTTGAAGCAAACTCCTCTAAGATAAAGTACAACAATAGTAATTTATGTATATGAACAAAAACGATTCGAAGGTTGTATTCATTAAGAATAGACTATGAGCAATTTTCAAACCCGTTTGACCCATTTTAGCTATAAAAAAAACTGTGTTGACAGATTTCACCCGTGATTGAACACGGCATACAACGATCCACTCCCAAAAAATGGGTAGAATTTTCCATTTCTACTCTTTACTCAAAATATACCTTAGAAGCACCAAGTAGCCATTTAAGTTGAGACTCCTTGATCCATCCATAAGTTCTAAACCCGTCAACGACAGCTCTGTCCCCACTGTCTAGAAAGAAGAGATTGAGGATGCTTTGGTTGGCTAAGTGAGATCCTGGTGGACCCAATACTCTAAGATCATAATTCCCGAACCCATCAATATCTGTCCTAACTTGTTGTTTAGTAGGGTCAGATGGATCTTGAGTAGATGGGTTTGGTTGTGAAAGGGAATAATCCATAAGTGATATGAATGACATTAGTTCTTCACGGGTCATAGTTGACTCCTGGTCATGATTCCCCAAAACTGCTGCCCATGGAAGTCTGGAATCCATTGCTGGACCAAAAGCTTTGAATAACGACTCTGCAGCGTCATTGGTACTTGACCCAAATATGTTATCTCCTAGGATCCAACATCAGATAGGATCAGACGATCAGTTGCAGATACATACAAACACACGCGCATACACATATAGAGGGAGAGAGATTATATTATAATAGAAAGAAAATTGCAGCACTCAGATCTGCATCACGTTGCCTGGCAGACAAGTCTTTCATAGTCCCTCTTTCCCGTAAAAAAAATGCAAAAACTTATCTGGTGTACTTTTAAGCAGAATATTGGGCAAATTGCAAGAAAACATGGCGTATTGTTCACTTTCTACTGATAGATGCAACATATTAATTATTTTATTCATTTAATGCAACATACTTACCATTTAGCATTCGTAACATACAGTATTGTTTTACCAGTTGATACAACAAATTGTATACTTTGGTAAAAAAATGGTAAGAATGTTGCATAGTTTAAAAGTAGCATATGGTTATATTTCAGAACCCATGATCTATTTCAAAGCGAAATCTCAAACCACCCCATCGTCCCATAATCTCACATTATATATATCGAAAACGCGTAGCCCTTTAATTCCAGCAAGAGAGTCACACTCAATATCTTAATGTCCAGATTTGGTACTTATTAAATGTGAAATAAATACTAATTCAACTTGTAACATCTCCTCAGTAACCAACTCTCTTTTCTAAAATGTTCAAAACTGATGTAAATTAGAATATATCTCAAATGTAAGAGAAATGATTGGGAGGCCTAAACTCATGCCTAAATTTATGCCTAAACCTCGGTGTCAGTAGTCTTTCATTGGTTGTAACAAAGGGACTCGCTTCATCATAAACCGAGTGAGCTAATGCCACATAGTTTTAGGCACAAAATAAGGCATGAGTTTAGGCCTCCCGATCATTTCTATATTTTACAAACTAAAACTTCATTTTTTGCATAAACATATGGTAAACTAACATAGCTGCCTATTATAGCTACATGCTACGAAATTATCAGTAATCGTAACATGCTTCTATTTTGTTAGCAATCATAGCAATATAGCTTAACTCTTTTTACCAATATTAGCAAATGTTTATGTGATACACTATCAGGGTGTAATCGAGCCAAGTCGAATCGAAAAAGAGCTTGACAAGCTAAACTCAACTAAGCGCGCTCAAGATCTTACTTTCAAGCTTGATAATCGAAAATTTTGAAGCTCAACTCGACTCAATCATATTTATTAGAGTAATATATCTTAATCAACGTTAGTATTAATGTGGTCGCACTTGACTTGACTCGATTAGATACCCCACAACAATTATATAAATTAACATAAACGGCAAAAAATGTCATATTTTGATAGTCGTGTCAACTCGAAAATCACCCCGAGTAGCATAAGTTAAGGGTGTTTGGTTTAGCTTGTTTTCTGCCCCTATAGGCTTATCTAAATTTGGAAAAAAAAAACCCAAAAAGCTCCCTTTTATGAACTCATCAACTTGAGTTTATGGCTTAGCCGTTAGCTCAAGTTGATAAGCTCATAAGCTGTAAAACATGAGGTTATTGGCTTTTCCCAATACAAAACTACAGAAGTTATCTAATGATATTCGACTTCCAATAAAAAAAAAAGCATGTAAAAAAATACCAGTAAAAGCAATAAAATCAGGCTTTTCTATATGAATCATCCGTTTCAAAAACTTAACTCAAGCTCGGTCAGGCCTCAATTTCGATAATCGAATACTTTCAAGCTCACTTAATTAAATTTATTCATGTATTAATCAATGTTAGCATCAATCAGCCCGAGCTTGAGTCGACATAATCAGAACCACAACAATTTTATAGACACATATAACACAAAGGGCAAAAATGAATAATTTCAATAGCCGAGCTAGCTGGATTAAATTAACTTAGGAGTGTTTCATTTAGCAAATTTCCTAGCTAATGAGCTTACTTAAATTTGGGAAGAAAAAAAAACGATAAGCTAACTCATAACCGTTTAATTAACATGAGCTTATTGGCTTTTCCAAATACAAAAAAGCTCGTCGGGAAAGAAAAAAAGCTAATCCAAACACCCCCAAAGTTAAGCTACCCGAGTATATTTTCGAGCCATGGTCAACTATCAAAACCTCAGATTTTTTTCCCATCCCTTTAACAAAACTACCGTAATACTTTTTTTTGGAACGAAAACTAACTATCTCACACGTCCTAAGCAGGACTTGAACCCACAACCATTTGGTTAGGGAGCTTCTCACACAACTTGAGATACCATTGGGACACAAACCCTTTGGTAAACTACCGTAATACTTTTTTTTTTTTTTTTGAACGGCAACTAACTATCTCACACGTCCCTTGGTTGGAGAGCTTCTCACACAACTTGGGATACCATTCGGACAGAAACCCTTTGGTAAACTACCGTAATACTATCAAACGATACACAAATAAACAAAATATGTATATACCAGTAAAAGCAATAAAATCGGGCTTTTCGATATCAATCATCCGTTTCAAAAACAAAGTAGTATTAAGATCCGAACACCACTCAAACTCACTACTCAACACATCTTTACATCTAGTCAACCCTGTTCCATAATGCATATCAGCAACCTAGATAACAAACAAAAAAAACATATCATTAACTTATTATTAACAAACAACATAAGTTCTTTTTTTTTAAAGTATGAAAAAACTAAACCTGAAGGATTTTGAAAAGGCCATTGGAATTGAATTGAAGAGGGTGGTTGGGGTGTTTTTTGTGGGTGATTATGTGATGGGAGATTGTGAGTTTGTTGGTTAGGATTGAGATGTGGAGTGAGTAGAGTGTGATTGTGATGAGGGTTATGTAGATTAAGGAGTTGATCCATGTTTTGGTTCTCGTTTGCATCTTTTGTCTCTGTGGGAGAGTGTTCAGTTTGGTTGTTGTTTTGTACTTTTGTTGAAAAGGCAAAGGGGCAACATGCCAAGGGCCTTAACTTTCTTCCAAGCAGGGATTTCAAGGTGTTTGGAATACTATTTAGGAAAGTTTTCTTCTTTAAATATCTGATTGTAAGATCAGATCGGGATCTTAAAATCTTACTTTAAGGTTATTTTATAATAATTTTTATAATATTTTTCAAATCTACAAATTATTATATATTATAAATACAAAATATTATGAATATTTCATATATATGTTGTCTTGAATTATAATTATGAAATGTTTAAAAATATTAATATATTATTTTTTGAGTTATACAAAAAAGACAACCCATAAATTTGTAGTTTTTTAGTTTAAACCATATAAAAGTAAGATCAAGTCGGAAGATTGTGTGGTCAAGATCGGGATTCTATAAAATCTTAAACTTGCAAAGATCTTATGTAGGATCCGGACCGTTTTTGCTTTGCATTATTATAAGATCGTAAGATCCTAAGATCAGGATCGAGATTTGACAACAATACTTCAAAGTACTACTTATAATAGTATTATTTTATCTTTTTAAAAATGATATACGAGTATGAGTATGGATCAAATGAGAAACACTAAAAATGATATATGAGTATGAGTAGTAACTATTAAACTCCAAAAGGAATGTTTTAAAAAAAATAAGTATGTTCCGTACTTTTTATTTAGTAGTTTTATAACAAAAACATTCCTTTTTTTTTTAAATTTATTTATCAAAAAGTAAAGGGTATATACTTCTAAAAAATAATGTTAGTGCAAATATTACGATATTTAATCTATACATTATCATTTGTTTTGTTGATGACAAACATGTAACTTGTAATACATAACGTAAAATGTATAAGTTACTTGTAATTATATTTTGTCTCAACATACTCTAAACACATCTCGACGACTCAAGTCCTTGTATGCTACAACACAGGTTCGTACATGTTTGTTATGTTGCGTTATGATCAAACCCCTAACAAACCATTAAACATGTTTAGTTAAACACTTTATAAAATACATAAACATAAGTAAATGTGTTGGGTAAAACCCATGACCCATGACCCAAGACCCAAGACCCATACCCAATGTCTAGATACATTGTACCTTGGTGGGTACTCAAAACCATGACCCATAGCCCATGGTTTCAACCCATAAACTATGGGTAAAGAGGAGCGTGCACGGATCCCTTAAATGACCCACGGATCCCTTGGAATTACAAGGGCCGGATCCCTCCAGGAGGGATCCTTGGGAAAGAACATGGTTTTGCAAACCACTTCTTACCATTTCTTCACACCTTCATACATAGTTTCTCTCCACCAAATCTTGGATATTTAGATCATTAGGAAACATGTAAACCACCCTCATCTCATATGATCATAATGCTTCTAACTCTCATTTGTTGTAAGCATACTCCCGAAGTGATCCTCCAAAGCAAGCTTAGAGATCTTGCTTCCTTACCTACTGAAGTGATCACCCATCACAAGATACAAGCACATGAAGATCTTATACAACAAGCTTGGGAAACTTGTCATCTTCATTCATAGAAGACTAACTACATCATGCTTTGGGTTCTTGATGTTTAGTCTAGGAGTTCATATCCATTAGACACATTGTCTTGGATATTGTCTAGTATCATATTCTTGTATCTATGACTAGACTAGATGGTTTATGTGTTTGTGCCATAAAACACAAGGTTTGTTATGTTGGGCCACAAAACATAACGGGTGTCATAGATGTGTCAAAGGCATTAGTGAAGAGTGCTGAAGATCCGTGTTGAAGGCATTAGTTAAAGGTGCTGAAGGATCGTGTAAATGGCATTAATGAAGAATGCCTAGGTCGTATAATCGATGAGGTGCATCGTTATACATATAGTATTTGTTTAGATCCAAGGATGGTGATATCCTTGATGGTGTTGTAACAAGGAGTGGATCTCCTTGAGATTAGGTGTTGTGTTGTGATGGGTAGTAGTTCCTCCATAGTAATGGAACTAGGTGCTTAGCCTAGTACCTAATAAAGGGTAGGCGACGTTGTGTAGGTGTGGTTCACCTTGGAGTGAAAGAACCCGGTGGTTAGCCTAGCACCGTATAAAGGGTAGGCGACGTTGTGATAGGTGTGGCTCGCCTTGGTGTGAAAGAACTCGGTATTTAGCTTTGTACCGGAAAAAGGTGTAAGCGACGTTGTGAAGGCTTCTCCGCCATAAGGAGTTGGTGTAGTGATTACGAACTCTCGAGTAGGTGACTCGGGGAGTGGAGTAGGGCAAGGAAGGTGTCCTTGTAGCCGAACCACTATAAATCCTCGTGTTGGTTTGTCTATCCTTTTACTTATCGCTTTACTCTTATTCTTGCATTACATTGTTTATTTTCTATGTGGTTGATGTCTATGTTTGTGACACATACTTGGTCTTTCATATAGTCACAAACTATATTTAACACTTTACATATTATGACACGCTTAATCAAGAAAAAGCAACCGGACTAATAATGGTGAAACTTGATTTTTAATGAACCATTAATCTTGCGGAATCTTATGTGATATTAAGGGGTTGGCCTTACATGCCGTAATGTGTTAAATGCATCCTCGCGTCGAGATTAGCAAGTGCAATGGTTTATACTATATTTGATACAAAAGTTTTAAGTTTGAAACGGAAACGTATTCACCCCCTCTACGTTTTCACAATTGGTATCAGAGCGGGTTGGCTCTAGTTTTTAAAACAAATGGTTTTCAAAACGAGTAAGGTCCTCGTATCAAATTTTTGGTGAAGTCAAGCATAATATGAAAAGTGTTTTGTTGATTTTTTTTCTTTGAAGTTTTGTTGTTAGATATATTGTTAATCAAGCTTGAATAAAGGTAAAAATGGTTAATATAACTTCACTAAAAAGTCTACAAAGGTTAAACCTTTTCGTTGGGTCAAAACGTACATTTTTGTAATTCTGTGTCAGATCCGCGGATCCCTCAGGTTACACTGGACGGATCCCTCAAGCAAGGGATCCGTGGGATCCGTGGTACAGAAGATAGTTTTTGTCCGAATTTCATAAATTCATAACTAATTAACCGTAAGTCGTTAGAAGTCGTGACACCTATCGTTTTAAAGGTATTTGAGTCTAATTTCATTTAAAAATGATTTCATAAAATGATTCAAAACAAAAATTTACAGAATCATTGATTTATAATAGAAAGTCATTTTTCGGTCATAACTTTTGCACAAACTTTTGATCTAATTGGAGACGGATGTTTTCATCTTTGAATAACAATGTGTCCTCTTTTGAAATTAAGGTTTTGATCATATTTATAAAGGAAACTAATCAAGCTTGGTATACATGTTTAATACAAAGCGATGAAAAGAACTTTCGTATGCTATGCTAAATGATAAATTGTTTCCCTTGCATTACTTGATTATTTGCTTATCTCAAATAGCTTTTGTGCTTGGTTGATTGATTAACATATGTGGTTTCCTCACCTTGCTATTCATTCTCTTGCTTGTCGATTTAGTAATTTTCTACTAATCAATGTGCTACTTGAAGGAGTGTTTGGGATAACATCTAGTTGTGTCGAAAATGTTAGTTTTATAAGTTGAAAAATGTTTAAAACATATAACACACTAAAATGGCTTTTTGATTGAGTTTTTCATGTGTGCAACATAAATGTTTTATGTGCCTATATGATTTCTTGAGTTAATATTTTCTTGTATCGTTTTCTAAAAAACAACAAGAATGTACATCGGATCATAACCTACACTTGTGTTGATGATGTACTCTCCCGTTTTCCTTTTCATGATCGCTCTCCAAGCTTTATAGTAGGATTGACAACTTGATTATTTCATCCGATATACTCAAGTAAATTATTTTGAAACGCAAATATAATTGTTCATATCCGAAAGTCCAAACTCGAGCTTTCCAACAACATATGTTGAACTAGCTCATGCAACCATTTTTTTTGTTCACCATATGGACAACTTTTAATTTTTTGAAACCTTCGTCACCTTAGTTGTTTCAAGTATAATATTAATATAAACGAAGCAAAGTATCATCATTGTTACTCTTCGTTAGGCCATTGTAGGAATATAAATTTTCCTAACTTGAGAATGAATACTGGAGAACTTATTGCACTAGAAACTCAATTTGACCTAACGGTTGAATTGCTTCCTTGAGAGAAGTTGGGTATGTGGAATCGCCCGTAAAAATGGTCGTGTTTAGCCGTAATTGAGCACCGCTAGTAATAGTCTCATATTCATTCTCTCACTTGAGAAATTTATACTCCTATGTTTTCCTAAAGTAAGTTTACAATGGAAATATTTTGCATTGTCTTAGGATTACTAATCAAACAAGTTGTAAAATTAATTTTTCTTTTAGTTAATCACAACCACTTGCCTCATCAATCGATTATCTTGCTTTGATTGAGAAGAGCTACATGAATTCATGGACGAAGCTCATTGTATGCTAATCACCATCCATAATGACTAGATTGTCCTAAACTAGCACCTCACAACTCTTTTGTCTTGAACACCATCATGTGCTCTTTTCTTTCTAGACACATACCTTGCATGTCATTGTTAGTGTAGATGATTTACTAATCTAGACCGTAAATCTGTTTTGGGCTTCTTGAATAGTGCTTGTTAAGTTTGCTAAACCCTTGTGTCATTTGTTAGCTCGATCTCATTTGATTGCCTATATGTTATCTCTACATGCTCTCCTTGCTTTGCTTAATGTGTATACATGTATACTTGCTGTAGAAATCATTAGTTTCATAATTCGAAACATATAGCAAAATTCTGCAACTATTCTGTTAAGAAATCTGTCTCTGACGCCGGATCCCTTAGATGTAACTAGACGGATCCCTCAAGTGAAGGATCTGTGGGATCCGGGTGGACATAAGTTCCTTTTTAGCCTCCTTGCATCAATCCAACATTCTAGACCTTATTGGACTAGTTAAACATGCTACATTAGGATCACTTAAATTTTCCTTAGGCTTAGTTGATCTCACATTCACTCATGAATGATTTAGGATCATATTTCAAAGTATTTTTGATTTAGCATTACTTCGAAACTCACCATCTTTCCGCTCCAATGTTTACACATTGTTCCTCTCATCTCAAAACACCTAGTTTGATATTTCTCTCAATTTTAGTAAATTGATTTTAGTCATCCTTACCTCAAAATAGGCCAAAAACTAGTTTTTTAATTTCTTATGATTTTTAAGGAACTTTCCAAATCTCTCTTAAGTCATCATCTGATCTCTAGGATCATTTAACACCACTTGACACTCTCAAATTTCTTAGTGTCATCTTTGATCATCCACTGGTGCTCATAAAGCCCATTTTCAATAAAAGGCAATCATTAGCTACCACCAATCACTCTCTCTTGATTATTTAAGTCCATCTTCATATAAGACACTTAATAGACTGAGTAACTTAGGAAATGTAGGTGCTAGACCTTGATAGAACCCAATCACCTCTTTTTCACCTCATCTGTTAGCCGGATCCCTAGACTTAAGCTAGTCGGATCCCTCTAGTGAGGGAACCGGAGGAACCGTGGAACAGTAGGTACAGTATCTCTTTAGATAATCATTTCAAATTTTCTTTTTCCACACAAGCACTTGTTCAACACTTAGGATTATCAGTTTCTTATATGTTTATAAATGAGTTGCATTTATATGATTCTTTACGTGTTCTTTCTTTTCGTTTCATGATTTTATGTGAACAATTTATCCATTTGTATAAATGTTTTCCTTTTGTACTAACTCTTTTGGATTCTTGTAGGATGACAATGATCGATTTCATCATCAAGTCAAGCTTTGCTCATTCGCACATTTTTTATTCCTAATCTTGCATCATCCTAACCATTTTTACTCCACCTTTATCACTACTCACAAAGTCATCAGGTCTACTGCCTCTATTGAGTCATCAACCAAGTCTAAGATTCACCTTGATACCTTTCATCACCTCTACCACAACTTCCATACCTCTAAGTCATAATGATGATTTCTATCATTATCATCGTGTCCAAAGGTCTAGTTCATGAACTACGTGATGAAGTATGCCTCATGTTCTACCACATCCTACAAGTGTCTTACTACCACTACAATTCATGGTCGCTCAACCATCCTTCACAAACATCTATGTTGTCAAAAGTCAAGTGAATTTCGTAATGAAATGCGTCTCATCCCTAAGCACATTTTTTTCTTACCTTGAACAAACCTTACAACCTCTAAACCAAACATGATGATGCAAGTAGTAGGATTATTTTCTTTTTGACACTAATCCTTTCTTTGTAGGTTCATATATATACACTTTGATGTGTATTGGATTCTCGTCTATTTATGGACGAATTTTACACTAATTTTTTTGTAGGTTCTTCTTGACGCCCTCGACCTAGGGGGAGCTTTCGTCGAGCGTTTATAAAGTGCATCATATGACTTACTCAACCAAGGACGAATATAATTTTGCACTAACTTTTTGTTTTGTAGATTTTCAAAACACACTAGGAGAACTTGACGCTCTCAATAAAGGGGAGTTTTTCGTCAAAGCAAAAACATTGCAAATTTTGCAATAATTTCGTCTTAGCCTTCTTAAAATACGTGACGCCTTTAACAAGGGGGAGCAACCATCAAGGGGGAGCATGCACACATTCATTCTTCAAAATTCCTTTATGTTTCAACAAAAGGGAGATTTATTTCTCATCACATATTTTTCCTTTTTCTTTTCTTCTTAACACTATCCTTGATGTAGGTTAACCCTCAAAAATTTGATCCATTGAGCCGTTGGCAATAATGGTTATAATTCAAAGGATCTTTCTATTTTTTTTTGTGTGATTCTCTAGGTTCCTCTTAAAGGCGAGATCACCACCTTTTGAAGACGTGCAAGCTCAAGGTCATGAGTTGCTAAGCTTCGTCATTAGTGTTTCGTGTTGAAGGTATTGGCGTGGTGTGCCAATTGGAGCAATAAGGTGTTTTTATTTTAACTTCACTAGGGATGATGCAAACTCGCCATTCTTGGGAGAAAGGAAACACCCTTTTGTTTCGACAAAAGGGGGAGAAGAGTGTAAACGAAGAAGGTAATGTATAGGAAGTACGGACACAAGTAACTTTGACATTTTACCTATCCATTACGTTTACATATATTTTGTCATCATCAAAAAGGGGGAGATTGTTAGTGCAAATATTACGATATTTAATCTATACATTCTCATTTGTTTTGTTGATGAAAAACATGTAACTTGTAATACATAACGTAAAATGTATAAGTTACTTGTAATTATATTTTGTCTCAACATACTCTCAACACCTCTCGACGACTCAAGTCCTTGTATGCTACAACACAGGTTCGTACATGTTTGTTATGTTGCGTTATGATCAAACCCCTAACAAACCATTAAACATGTTTAGTTAAACACTTTATAAAATACATAAACATAAGTAAATGTGTTGGGTAAAACCCATGACCCATGACCCAAGACCCATACCCAATGTCTAGATACATTGTACCTTGGTGGGTACTCAAAACCATGACCCATAGCCCATGGTTTCAACCCATAAACTATGGGTAAAGAGGAGCGTGCACGGATCCCTTAAATGACCCACGGATCCCTTGGAATTACAAGGGCCGGATCCCTCCAGGACGGATCCTTGGGGCAGAACATGGTTTTGGTCTTTTTGCCTATAAATAGCAAACCACTTCTTACCATTTCTTCACACCTTCACACATAGTTTCTCTCCACCAAATCTTGGATATTTAGATCATTAGGAAACATGTAAACCACCCTCATCTCATATGATCATAATGCTTCTAACTCTCATTAGTTGTAAGCATACTCCCGAAGTGATCCTCCAAAGCAAGCTTAGAGATCTTGTTTCCTTACCTACTGAAGTAATCACCCATCACAAGATACAAGCACATGAAGATCTTATACAACAAGCTTGGGAAACTTGTCATCTTCATTCATAGAAGACTAACTACATCATGCTTTGGGTTCTTAATGTTTAGTCTAGGAATTCATATCCATTAGACACATTGTCTTGGATATTGTCTAGTATCATATTCTTGTATCTATGACTAGACTAGATGGTTTATGTGTTTGTGCCATAAAACACAAGGTTTGTTATGTTGGGCCACAAAACATAACGGGTGTCATAGATGTGTCAAAGGCATTAGTGAAGAGTGATGAAGATCCATGTTGAAGGCATTAGTGAAAGGTGCTGAAGGATCATGTAAATGGCATTAATGAAGAATGCCTAGGTCGTATAATCGATGAGGTGCATCGTTATACATATAGTATTTGTTTAGATCCAAGGATGGTGATATCCTTGATGGTGTTGTAACAAGGAGTGGATCTCCTTGAGATTAGGTGTTGTGTTGTGATGGGTATTAGTTCCTCCATAGTAATGGAACTAGGTGCTTAGCCTAGTACCTAATAAAGGGTAGGCGACGTTGTGTAGGTGTGGTTCACCTTGGAGTGAAAGAACCCGGTGGTTAGCCTAGCACCGTATAAAGGGTAGGCGACGTTGTGATAGGTGTGGCTCGCCTTGGTGTGAAAGAACTCGGTATTTAGCTTTGTACCGGAAAAAGGTGTAAGCGACGTTGTGAAGGCTTCTCCGCCATAAGGAGTTGGTGTAGTGATTACGAACTCTCGAGTAGGTGACTCGGGGAGTGGAGTAGGGCAAGGAAGGTGTCCTTGTAGCCGAACCACTATAAATCCTCGTGTTGGTTTGTCTATCCTTTTACTTATCGCTTTACTCTTATTCTTGCATTACATTGTTTATTTTCTATGTGGTTGATGTCTATGTTTGTGACACATACTTGGTCTTTCATATAGTCACAAACTATATTTAACACTTTACATATTATGACACGCTTAATCAAGAAAAAGCAACCGGACTAATAATGGTGAAACTTGATTTTTAATGAACCATTAATCTTGCGGAATCTTATGTGATATTAAGGGGTTGGCCTTACATGCCGTAATGCGTTAAATGCATCCTCGCGTCGAGATTAGCAAGTGCAATGGTTTATACTATATTTGATACAAAAGTTTTAAGTTTGAAACGGAAACGTATTCACCCCCTCTACGTTTTCACAAATACATGCATATTAAACTCCAAAATAAAAAATAAAATAAATCCAAAATGAGAAACACTAAAAAATACATGCATATTAAACTCCAACATGAAAAATAAAATAAATCCAAAATGAGAAACTATAAAAATAATAAGGACATGTATAAATCATTGAACTTTCATGTACGTCAATGAATATGTTGGCATTCACTGTCGAATATGATAGTCCAATAACAATCTATACTACATTATAAAGCATTTGGCACATTCCTAAAAAGGAATGCTTAAAAATTTAAGATTCAACATTTGTTAATAATGACAAATTTTAATAAGTACATCTATAATAGCATTTGTTGCAACACTTTAAAGCATTTTTTTAGACATGTTTTTTAAAAAAATAATAAAAAAATACAAAGTAATTTAATATAAGAAAAAAAAACATCCATAACAATAAATACCTAATAAATGTTATTTTTAAAACACCCCTAATATGAAAAATACTTGTTATTATACATATTGTACAAACTAATAAAACACACAAATCTTCATGCAATTTATATGTAAACAAGTTTATGGTACATATGTTTTAAAAAACGGACCGGTCCAACGGGTTCAACCGGGAACCGGAGTCACCACCGGTTCGGCTATCCCATAAAAGTCGTACGAAAACGATATTGTTAAATTAATAGAGTTTAAAAATACATACTAAAGTACAATGTTTAAAAAATATTATTAAATCGCAAGAGTGTCTCGAGAATCAACATATGTGTCTTTTGGAATTTTTTTTAATAAAACTTATTGTAAAAACTAAAAACTTTGTTTTATAAAAAACGGACGATTTTTTCAAAGCAAAGGATGCAATGTCCTAATTATATGATTCTACACATTTACACATATCTATACTACATTATAAAGCATTTGGGACATTCCTAAAAAGGAAGGCTTAAAAAATTAAGATTCAACAATTGCTAATAATGGCAAATTTTAATAAGTACATCTATAATAACATTTGTTGCAACACTTTAAAGCACTTTTTTTAGACATGTTTTTTTAAAAAATAATAAAAAATACAAAGTAATTTAATATAAGAAAAAAAACGTCCATAACAATAAATACCTAATAAATGTTATTTTTAAAACACCCCTAATATGAAAATTACTTGTTATTATACATATTGTACAAACTAATAAAACACACAAATATTCATGCAATTATATGTAAACAAGTTTATGGTACATATGGTTTTAAAAAACGGACCGGTCCAACGGGTTCAACCGGGAACCAGAGTCACCACCGGTTCGGCTATCCCATAAAAGTCGTCCGAAAACGATATTGTTAAATCAATAGAGTTTAAAAATGCATACTAAAGTACAATGTTCAAAAAATATTATTAAATCGCAAGAGTGCCTCGAGAATCAACATATGCTCCTTTTGAAATTTTTTTTTAATAAAACTTACCTTAAAAACTAGAAACTTTGTTTTATAAAATTCGGACGATTTTTTCAATGCAAGATGCAAAAGTGCTAAGTGCTAAGTGTTAAATGCTAATTATATATATATATATATATATATATATATATATATATATATATATATATATATATATATATATATATATATATATATATATATATATATATATATATGAGGAAAGTTCAATACGAAACAAGATTTATCTAAATAACAAATAATAAAATCTCAACCATCCATTCTTCTTTCATCCAACGGTTTAGATTAAAATGAACAAATATACTAAAGGGCATTTTAGTCATTCAATTCTTTCTACCTAACCCCCTAAACACACAACACACACTGTGTTGTTCAAACAGAACTGATTAGGTAAACCAATCGGTTTTCTAATTCATACAAAAAGGGAACCCAACCGTCCAAATCATCTTAAATACAACAAAGTTGCATTGATTTTTAACAAATCAGCCACAACTAAACAAAATTTGTTACAAAGTAATTTACAATCAAGTCACGTTGATTTTTAACGAATCAACCAGCCACAGGTAAAACAGGATTTGTCGATTACGTTTAAGATGTGGTGGTGGCAGTTTACGATGGTGGTTGGGTGGAGGAAGGTTAAGAGGGAGTTGTAAAAGAATCTCAAGATTTGTCGATTACGTTTATGAGATTCTATTCTTGTTGTGTAATGTTTTGAGTCGTTTGGGAAAATAACATTAGTGTTTGATGAGCTGATGAAATCCATGAAACTGATGTTTGACACTATATCTGAAGTTGTGTGGGAGAGTGTGGTAAAGATGATGAGAGATTATCTTGACTATCTTTTAAAGTCAATTCCGGAGTATATCTTGAAGACGACAAGTAAAAGTGTTGGTTTATTATATGGTCATTTGGTGGAGGCTGTTTTTGGGCCATTTGGGAAGCCCTTTGATGAATTGATGAAAGCGATAAAACTGATTTTTGAGGGTGTATATGAGGGTGTGTTTGAGAGTTTAGTGACGATGATGAGAGATTATCTTGCCTACCTTGTGGAGTCATCTCCGGAGTTTACATGGGAGACGATAAGTAAAATTGCTGGCTTATTATCTTCTCATTTGGTAAAGGCTGTATTTGCTTCGTTTAGGAAGATGACATCCACCTTTGATGACTTGATGAAAGTCATAGAACCAATGTTTGAGGGTGCATTCGAGGGTATTCTCAAGAGTATCACATGGGAGACGAATAAAAATAATACCCCACCTCAATAGTGAAAGGGCACAAGAATAGGCTTGGATTCTCAATAGTAAAAGTGATTTTTTTACAAATCCTGTGGGATTTTTTTACGAATCCCATGGGATTTTTTTATGAATCCCGCGGGATTTTTTTACGAATCCCGATGGATTTTTCTGGACGGAAATTGTGAAAAAAAAATAGTCTTTTTACGAATCCCGTGAGATTTTTTTACGAAACCCGTGGGATTTTTTTACGAATCCCGTGGGATTTTTCTGGACGGAAATTTTGAAAAAAAAAATTCGTCTTTTTACGAATCCCGTGGGATTTTTCTGGACGAAAATTCTGAAAAAAAAAAGTTCATCGAAATGATATAAAAGTGCATATCTATATAAAGATGATTTAATTCTCGTCGCGATGGTATATTTTTCATAGCTTGAAGATTTACCGTTTGCAAGATATGTTGTTTTTTTTAAAAAAAGTGGAAAGTGGGTTTTTATATTAAATGAGCTAAAATGCCAATTTTGCCCTTTCTTTGTTATTTTTGGCTTCATTTCAGCCATTAGATGAAAAGTGGATGGATGGTTGAGATTGACTTATTTGTTTCTTTAAAAGATACATGTTTTGCAAGGATCTCACCTCATATATATATATATATATATATATATATATATATATATATATATATATATATATATATATATATATATATATATATATATATATATATATATATATATATATATATATATATATATATATATATATATATATATATATATATAGAATGAGGTTCATGTGAGATAGTGCTTAAAGAAAGTTAGTGTAAGAAGCCAATACAAAGGTGACAAGTGGAAATTAATAATTAAATTTGAACTAAATCACTAATAACTCTAGAAGGGCAATATAGGTATTTAGCATTAGTTTATATTCTACTAATCACTGGATAGACGTTTCAATCTTCATAGAATTAAAAATGTTCCCACCAAACACGACCCTACCCCTTCGTCTCTAACCTACGGTTTCGCTATCTCAAGCCACAACCTGCTTCTACGGTTATCACTCTTTTTTCGGAGATATGTTTCGTCTCTATCTCAATTTCGTCTTGTCGTGCCTTTTCGGGATACGGGAAGGAGTCGTTCAAGCGTTGAAACGATATAGTCTTTGTTTCCACTAGTTTCGATATAACTGACGCCACCACCTTTGTTGTTTCTAATCGCCGCTTGTGTATTAATAGTTTTTTATCGTGTATCGATTAGTTATTAGTCGTGTATCACTTTCTATGTTTTCCAAGATGGTTAGTTCTTCATCGTCGATCTATGGTGGCTGCATGTATTAGTATTTGTATGTCTGTGTATCATTTGTTATTATGTTGTAGTAATAGTTGTACATATTTTATTGTATGCATCACCATGTAAGACAAAGGTTAGTCAACGTATATCATTTTCTCATTAGTTGTGAATCAATTGGCTATTGATCATGTATCATAAAATTATTAGTTGTATGTTATTAATGTATCAATCTGTTTGTATCAATTTAATATAGAGTACATTATTAATGTATCAAAGAAGTTTGTATATAGAGACTTGCAAAAGAGTGTAAAGAACCTGCAAAAAAAAGGGGCTTTTGCATATATATCCTCCCGAAAATGCAAAATTGCATATATATCCAAAGCATGCATAAAAACCATTGTACAATGTGCATAAAAAAACTTGTAAAAAGGATATATATGCAATTATTCACTTTGGGAGGGATATATATGCATTTTTGCCCAAAAAAATGGAGTGAAGACGTCAAAACAAAAAAAATGAGCAGAAAAGTCAAACGAGAAATATGGGCTTACAAATAGGAGGCGGGATGTGATTATGTTAAATCGGGTTTACAAATTTACCCCTAACATCCATTTATTTAAATAAATGTCATTCATTTTAATCTAATCTAGTGACATTAATATTGATACATCTAACGGTTAGGATTACATCCTATTCTTCTCACTTTTAGACACTGTCTCACGTTAACCACCCTCTATATATATATATATATATATATATATATATATATATATATATATATATATATATATATATATAGTGTATAGTTATTGTGAGAACCAAATAAAATGCGAGAACTGCGAGAACCAATCTGATCCATCTATTTTTTTGATCAATGGTTGAAAATCATTGTGGCATTTATGTAAATAAAACAAATACAAAATGCAGTTAATAATTTGGATATGGGTATTCAAGTAATTTTACACTGGATCAAATTAAAACCTATCCTACATTATCTCCCCCACTCACGTTCTATACATTCTGTAACTTCTCTCTCTAGAAAAACCCTAGCCACTTTTCATCTCTCCATTCTAATGGCCGCCTGAAAAAAATGCACCATGCTTCATCCCTCTCGATCTAACAACGCCTGAAAGAATGTAATCGATCTTGGTTTAAACGTCAAAAAGGTAATTGTTAAGATTTTGGTAGAAATCGATCTTGCTTGAAATCGATCTTGGTAGAAATCGATCTTGGTAGAATATGGGTTTCTATAATCAGATTCGATTTGCATTTTTTTTTACTTTCGGTCTGATTTTTTTTTTTTTGACTCTCGATGTAAATAGATTTTGGCTTCAGATCTGACCTTTTTTTTTCTTGCTTTCGATCAGATTTTTTGGTCATCTCAATCGGGTATCTACAAAGTTAGTAAATGGTTTAATTTGATTTTGTTTTTGTGAATAAAAAAATGAAATCAAAGTTTGTCCTTCATATTTTGTTTACAAAGGTGTTGTATAAAGTAAATGATTTAGAGAATAAAGGTGGTGATGACATCTATTACTTTATTTTTGGGAATTCAGATCTGTAAGGGATTGAAGCTTACATCATTGGACATCATTCTCAAGAAAACTTATGGATAGAATTTGATGTTGTTAATAGGGAAGCTATTTACTAGGTAAACTTAAATGTTAAGTTTTTATTTCAGTCGTTTTTTTTTTTTTTTTTTTTTTTTCAATAATTGTTTTTAAATATCAGTTTTAATTTTTGAAGTCGATGTTTCAGAAGTGGTCTAGTTTAAAATTTCTAGTTTATTAACTGATTTTGTTTGATTATTTTTTATTGTGGTTTTAGATTTCAAAAAGATAATTGTTATGTTTTTCTTTCTTTATATAAATTGATGGGTTATAGTTGATATAGTAAAGACTCATGAAAGATAAGGATTGCAATGGTGGAATAGGGAACGGTGCACACGTGTTTTTGAGTGTGCACATGTGTTTTTATAGTTGTGAATTTAAAATCTTCTATGCATATGTGTTTTTACAGTTTCATGAACTTGTTTCTTTTGTTTAATTTCAGCAGTTATGTTTTTTTGTTATGTTCATGTAGAATGAGATAATGATTTTAATACTTTAATGTTGGACTTATTTTAGTTTTTTGTGTGTGCTTGTTTCAGGTTATTGAAGATGATAATATCATTGAAGACTGACAAGTGGATGCACACATAGATGCATGAAGATAATTTGCTGTATAACGTTTATCTTCTTTGTGAAGATGAGCGAGACGATAAAAACACATGTGTAGATTAAAAACACATGTGCACAAGGATTAAATACACATGTGTAGATTTATGTAATATTTTTTGTATAAAATACAAAAAATATTTATGTTGTGTAGATTTATGTAATATTTTTTGTATAAAATACAAAAAATATTTATGTTGTATAGATTAAAAATATTTTTTGTATAGATTAAAAACACATTTGCATAAGGATTAAATACACATGTGTAGATTAAAAACACATGTGTAGATTTATGTTGTTCGTATAAAATTGTATCAATCTATTAATAAATGTTTGTTGTTTGTATATACTTATTTATGTAATATTTTTTAAAGATACGTGTGCAAATACAAAACACCTATGCATAAACAAAAAATACATTACGTAATGCAAAACACATGTGCACATATTGATTTTTTAAACAGGTACAAAAAAAAATAATAAAAAAAAAATCTAGAATTTCGGAAGAAAAAAAACGTCTTTTTTAAATAAAAAATAAAAGATAAAATTAAAAAGTAATTTTACCAAAATACCCTTTTGAATTAAATATTGAAACTAAATATCCAAAAAAATTTGATTGGTTCTCGCAGTTCTCGCAATTTATTTGGTTCTGAAAATAACCCCTCCCTATATATATATATATATATATATATATTTGAATATTAACAAATATACTCTTTAAAGTAACCCACATGATTTATTGAATATTTATTTTTACTTTATCTTTATAAGTAATATTTTACTTGTATCATCCATCTATGTGGGACAAATTTAACAAACATTATTTTTGAGAACTAAATTTTCTTAGTATAATGTAAGTGATTTTTAAAATTCGCTATGGTGTTTTTATTTAATGATAACTTATGACTACGGGTTATTGTCAACTAATTTTACCTCATACCTTTATAATATACCTACTACCAATTCATTATTGTCACCACATCACGTGGATAATCTACAATTTTTATATGAAATTTTTTGTTATTGCATAACAATATTCAAAACTAGAATTGTCGTCGTCCGTATATTTATTGTATTGTAAAATATAGAACTAAAAAAAATTCGTTAAATATTTTAATTGTATGGCGTCCGCCGCTGCAACGCGCAAGTACCCTACTAGTATACTATTTATACAAACCATCCACAACAATATATATAAAGGAAGCATATAAATTATTGAACTTTCATGTACGTCAGTGAATATGTTGGCATTCATTGTCGAATATGATAGTCCAACAACAATATATTACTTTCCTAAATCACATGGTCCATGTCGAATATGATAGTCCAACAACAATATACTACAACAATATATATAAAGAAGCAGTATATTTTATCTTTGGTCCATGTGGGATAGGAAAATAGAACTTCTACTTTCCTATATCAGAAGGACACGTATTTTATCTTTGGTTCATGTAGTCCAATGTGGGATAGGAAAGTAGAAGGACACGTACTTTATCTTTGGTCCATGTAAAAATAATAAGGACGCGTATAAATTATTGAACTTTCATGTACGTCAGTGAATACGTTGGCATTCATTGTCGAATATGCTAGTCCAACAACAATATACTAATACGTATTTTTACAAACCATCCACAACAGTATATATAAAGAAGCAGTATATTTTATCTTTGGTCCATGTGGGATAGGAAAGTAGAAGGACACGTATATTTTATCTTTGGTCCATGTAAAAATAATAATGACACGTATAAATTATTGAACTTTCATGTACGTTAATGTATATGTTAGCATTCATTGTCGAATATGATAGTCCAACAACAAACCATCCACAACAATATATATAAAGAAGCAGTATATTTTAACACGCACATCAATTTCTCTCGAAATACAGTATACTTTTGGTGTATCGTTCAAAAAAATATACTTTTGGTACAAGTGGGAATATGGTGAAGTTTATATAGAAAAGCCAAATTTTGAAAGTTGAGACGCGTTTCAAGCTTTATTTAAGTTACCTTTTTTTGTTTTTCTTTACTATAGTACTAGCTAGACTCGCCCAATGAGCGGGTTAGTTTTAGAATTTTGTTTTACTAAAATTATTAGAAGATTTAATATCCATATTGAGTTTTGATAACGATGCAACTTGCTAAACAATTGACAACAAAGATGCATTCATATAAATTTATACGAATATATTAAGCAAATTGCGTAAACCGGCATATGCATCCATAAAAATTGAAAATGTTATAAAGTTTATATAATACTTGCACACGGCATATACATGCATAAAAATTGAAAAAGTTTCTAAAGTTTATATAATACTTTCTTTGTGCATGTTATTGGTGTTTTTTTTATCTAGTTACCGTTCTTGTCACAATAAAGGATTAGCGATTCAATAAGGAATCAGGAACATCCTCTTCATAAGCAGTTTCAAAATGCAATCCTAAACAACCCATGTATAAGCAATAGTTTCAATAATAAATCCTAAAAATTCTTCGATTTTCTCCAACTTGTGTGAATAAACTATATTGATTTGGAGGTTCAAATTTTATATATAATATATGGTTAGAATACTAATGATATGCTTTTCAATGGCAAAAACGATGAATCATTTGGATCTATGCACAAAAACTTATGTTTATTTTACGGTAGCATGTTGAGTTTCCGAACTTATAGATCAGTGCTACATCGTGTGATATATCAAGAAAATATTGTACCCGAAAAAAAAAAAAAAAAAAAAAAAAAAAAAAAGTTTTCTAGAATTATATGAAAGTGCTCATGTATTGAAAAACAATTAAATGTTCGTCACGATTGTATAATTTATGTAGGGTAATGATTTACGTTAATTAAGATATGTCATTTTATAAAAGAGATGCGAAAGCAGGTTTAATTGAAATATCAATTAATCTCCTTATTTTCTTTTTTATTTTATAAAATTACTGACTAAAATTTATCTTTCAGTGTGCAAAAAAAATATAAGTCACCAAATAAACTCTCTCTAATTATATATTTGAAAAGAGACTTTTGTATTTTTAAATCTTTTCTAGAAATAATGTATATAAACACGTTTTATATTTTGTTTCATTTTCTTTTTTTTTTTTCTAAAAAAGTTCCTTATTCATCTACAACCAAAGGCAACCTTAATTTTCGAAAAGTACTTTACAAACTTCCCCATTCCAAAAAAAAAAAAAAAAAGAAAAAAAGAAAGAAAGAAAAAACTAGGAAAGTTTTCTAGTTGAGAAAAACTAAAATAACTAGAAAAAAATGTAGATACTTTTTTTTTTTTTTTTTTTTTTTCTGAGAAGCAAAGTTCAAAATACTACTCTACTAAATTTTGCTTAAATAAGATAACAGACTTCCGTTTTTCTGGAAAAGTGGCTAATATATTTGTTTTTCAAAACAGATTTTGTCGAAAAAAAAACTCAAAATAACAGCAAATGTGAGATTTTATACCTTCTTTGCAATTCTTTTACCTTTCACACAAAATAATACTACAGCAAATATGTTTAATTGGTTATACTGCAAACGAAATCGGTTGATAATCCTAATCAGACAAGCATATGTCCAACCTAATTATATGTCACAAAACATACAAAAAAGATACAAATGACAATTGTAAACATTGTTAGATAACTTTCCTGCAAATTGTGCACAAACAATACCAAGTTCAAAAGCAAAACCGTTAGTATTCCTGATTGAACAAGCAAACATACAACCTAATTACATGTTCATAAAGCATTCAATAGAACGTGAACGCACAAGAGGCGAGAGTGACAAGCTTTTCTTTCATGGAAAATGATAAAAGAAAGAAAGCTTTTAGTTTGATACATTTCACATTCTGTAACTACCGTAATCACCTAAACCAGACATTCCATACCCATCATACGACTGTTGGAAAGAAAAAGAATCTCTTAACCGTGGGTAAGAAGATCTTAGACCTGACTCCACGTTGCCATAACCACTTCGAATGGAATCTTTGTGGTTGTCTATGCATTCCTGAGTAAGTTAACATAACATACGATCAGTGATTAGTCCTCCCTTTATAATCATTTTACGATAATCGGATATAATAAATAAAAGAATTTAGGAAAAAAAAGGTCATGGGTTAATTCAACACATACAAAAATTATCCGTTTCAACATGTTACACAACCCACCCATTTCACTACCTCTTACTTTTTTATTATAGTTTGACCTTCATCGCAATAATAGACAATGTTGAACAAATTTGTAAGATGATCTTTTTTCATTTCCACAAATTTGTCCAAAGTGATTCATTCTTGCAAGCTATTGACAGTCACTTTGAAAAAAAAAAAAAAAAAAACCTCAAGCATAATGAATTAATGATTCAAAAGATGAAAACGTTTTTATAGGGAAAAAAACATCTACTAAGGCCTACGTAGCAGTTAAGTGTTCTCATTAGTGACAGCTAACTGTTGAGCTAAATGTCTCGTAAAGGTAAATCAGGATACATGGCTTTCTCTTAAGGTGGTGCTTATCAGCCGTTTTTTCTCAACTATGGGAGTAATTATTTATGAGTAAAAATTTGTGAGTTGCCCTAAAACTGGTCATTTAGAGAAATAGTTGTAGCAAAAATAGCATAATACTCCGTAGCAAGATTTTAATTCTCATATTATTACAGTCTAAAAGAAATTATATTTAGCTTTTGTTGCAAATGAACGACTTTACTTGCATAAATACCAAATAATACCGTGTACGTGTACACTGTACACGCTTAATTGCACTTGATTTGTACAGTCATTTTTAGGTTAGCAATTAACCTTTATAGGCACCCAATTTTACAAACGTGTTGATTTCATAACAATCAATAATATTCACTAACCAACTCCAAAGTCCAGATGAATTTGACATTATGTTAGAACCCACTAAAAAGAAATAAAGAAATTTTTTAAGGTTCTTGGCCTATTGGGGATTTCAAACACAAGAAGATTAAATTTAGACCAAGGTGTTATTAAAGGTCAGGATTTTCTGATCTAATACTCAAAATCTTCATTTTTGTAATTAGAATATCAAATGCTTTATGTTAATGTATATCTACACACATGCGATTCAGCTCGTATAAAACAAAAAGGACAACCAGTGGGGGAAAGGGCAAGTGAAAAATAAAGCTGCTTGCCTGAATAAGTTGTTCCGCAGTCTGAACCTGTAACGAGCTCCCTTTCAATTCAATGGTCATTTCATCTGGTAAACCTTGACTCTCTTGAACGGTAAGAATAGCACCACTTGTGCGACGAATATATTGAATATTCGTTCCCCCAACGCCAATGATGTCTTCAGCATAAACTACTGGTATTTGCATGGTTTGAACAACCTATTTATATGAACCATAATGTTAGATTTCATACAGTGATAACAATTACTGACCCACCCTACACAGGACCTGTTTCTACTCATGCTAAAATATAAATCATTTTGACTCAAACCCATTAACCTGCCAGACCCACCCATCTTGCCACCATTAAAATTTAAAGAGTTACAATAATTAGCTTTTAGGGTACTGACCTGAGTTACAAAAGTGCTACTATCAATACTAAGCGCAGAAGAACGTGTTGTGGGTAACTCATGATCACGTCCATATAACGAAAGTCCAGATGAAGAAACCCGTGACTCACGTTGGAGCAAACGGTCAAGAAGCAGTGATTCACTTTTCAGTGAAAGAGGATAATCACTACCAACCTGAGCATGTGAACCACCATTCATTATCGATCTTTCAGCCCATGGCTCCACTTTATTTTCTGGTGCAATTCTGGCATTGTGCTGCATAAAAAAGCTTAATATTAATCATTGAGACATTGGCACGTGTGATATGGTGATCCTATTAGCCACTAAATGAGAATAACTTACAGTAGTTTCATATAGGGGAAGAACACTATGATCGACCAAAAACTTCCTCAGGTGTCCTACCACTGCTTCTAAACCTTTCAGAACAATCGCAGGTTCTCCTTGTAAATCCACAATTCTATCTTCTGCGCTTGCATATAATTTGATTGCACCCTCTGAAAAATAAGTGGATTGTAGATTAGAAGTGTTTATAAATGGCTCACAAAGAACGGGAATGAAACTTTGATGAAAAAAGGTAAGCCTGAGAATACGCTAAAAGAATTATAGGTATCGGAAAAGAAAAGAAAAAAATATATACATACACTTATGAAAACAGGACATGTATAAGCACCAACTACCACCATTACTACTAGAATTTCTCAAATCAAAGAGCCTACATAGAACAAATCCATTTTGTGTTCATTAAGTTTTCTGTTGAAATTGGCCGAAATTGGTCTTACTTACGAAAGTTCCATTAAGTTTGACTTTTCTCAATGATCACTAGTTTCTATCAGAGAACAATAATATCAAAAATGCCCAATGAGAAATTGACGACGTAGAATACCAATACCCTATATGATATAATGCAAATAACTCTTAATTTAACAATAGAATCTATACCAGTAGAGACTACACGAACGGCACAACCAGTGGTCTCCTGTATTGCCTTGACTGTAGATCCTTGCTTCCCAATTAGAGTTATGGCTTGCATTGAAGGTACCAATAGTCGAATTGAGCAAAATGGGACGGATGCCAAACCAGCAGCCTCATCCTCAGGAAATCCATTAACGCGTTTGAAAACTTTTATCGCAGCATCCATTGCAGGTGACAAGGGTGCCTCTGTTTCTTCCTTGCCAGATATTAAGACCTAAACAAGTAGAGAATCAGAAGACCTGAGTCAAGAGCACACTTAAAAAATGGAAACAAAAACTACAATAGGACTAGATGCCAAAACCCTCAGTAACGTGATAGAATGCAGAATAAAAACTTAAATGTCATTATAAATCCGACACCAAAAAGCATAAGAAGTTGCATAACCAAAGCTATGAGATGGTTTTCACATGCGCTAAAGGTTTTGTAGAAACTGAAATTAGTGTTCATTACTAATTTTAAACTATAAATCAAGTTGGGTGCTATCCCAATTACGATACTACCTCCACAGGATTACAGTCATAAAGTTATGATTCACCACTGAGATCACTCGTGTTTTTATTACATTCTATATACCTCTAACATAAACTAACATTCTATGTACCTTTAACCCAAATACCTATCGCATCGTAAAGAACTAACATAAACTCTAATCCATAGTGTTTTGATTACATTCTATATACCTACAAGTCTCTAATTTTAAACTTAGGGCTAACGTCATATTATAAGAATCTACTTTACAATTATTCCGCTCTATGCAATGTACAATTATCAATCAACCACCAAGGTGGCCTAGTGGACAGGCATCCTAATGTCCTCACAAGAGGTCTCACCTTCGAACCTCACTAGCTACACATCTTGGGTTCGCTAGGGAAAGGGTCAGAAACAGTCACGAGAATACCCCAGTTAGACTGCGTAAATCTGATGCAAAGACTCGCCCTCCTTGGGTAACCTAAACAGACAACCTAATCCGTTTAGTTTATGCAATTTATTATTATCGTGCACTCGTTATTTTCACCTAATAACCATGCTATTTACCTATACGTTAATATTCAAGCCCTAATGTCATAAAACAACAATCTACTTGTACTAATGTCCTATTTTACGCGATACACTTCTCTCGTACACCCCACGTCATCGATTCGCCTTAAAACCATGATATTCACCACTAGATTATAATCCAAGCCCTAATATCATAAAACAACAATCTACTTGTACTAATGTCCCCTTTTACATAACGCACTTCTATCGTACACCCTACACCACTAATTCACCTAAAAACCCCACTATTTACCTTTATGTCAATAGCTAAGCCCTAGTGTGATAAGGGGCTGTTTGTTTAAGCTCATATACAGGCTTACGAGCGTATTTGATTTCGGCTCATATTACATAAGCCTCATATTTTCGGCTTATATTGAGACTTGGGGGTGTTTGTTTAAGCTTATATGTGGGCTTATGAGTTTATTTGATTTCGGCTTATATTTCATAAGCCACAATTTTCCAGCTTATTTTGAGACTTATGGGCTTATATAAGCCCACAAGTCTCAAAATAAGCCGAAAAATTGGGCCTTATGAAAAATAAGCCGAAACACAAATAAGCTCATAAGCCACGCATAGCTTAAATAAACGCCCCCTTATATAACCTTTTTATAATTTATATCATAACAATGTCATATAAGCCCACAAGTCCTAAGCTAGAAATTCGAGTCTCATGTAATATAAGCCGAAATCAAATAAACCGTATATTCACTTAAACAAACACCCCGTAAAACAACAACCTACTTGTACTAACCCACCCAACAACAACAACAATAAAAACAGTTTTTAACAACCAATTCAATAACTAAAACTACTTGAAACCTCGCAAATCTTACAATGCGGTCAGGATTAGAAACAGGGCCATCGAGAACCCGAACACGAGCTTTGGTATCCTCGCAAATCTTCTTAATCAGCTCCCCTTTACGGCCAATGATGCTACCCACTTTAAGTACTGGTACTATGAGTCTGAATACACAGTCTCCTGGCCACCCTGGCCATTTCTTCGGTGACTCCGGGTGCTCGGTGGTGGGTTCTGTGGTCATTTGTGTGTGTGTGTGTGTCTGAGTGTGTGTTTTTAGGGCTTTTTTTATATGTGGGTTTGTTTATTTGATTTTGGGTGAGTGTGTTTGGTAAGAAGGAGTAGTAGGATTTACCAAGCACTAGCTGTTTTCTCTGTAATAACTTTTGATAACGTGCTTGTAGGTAAGAACGCTCATAAATGATTAAGGGTTCGTTTGGTTCGTAGACGGGTTTAGGTTTAGGATTAAGATTCGGATTTTAATTTGTATTTGGATTTAGATTTGATGTAGAAAAAGAAAAAAATATTAAAGAAAGTCAAAATAAATTATAAAAAAATATTATTTATGCTTTAGAAAAACAATATTGAAAAAAAGTATTTGGTCGCCAGAACAGTGACGTGCCGCCACGCGCCATCCACCAAGTCGCCGGAATTCTTTTTTTGCCGACGATCGAAGGCAATTAACCCCGGCACCTTCCTGTTGCTTGTGTTTTTTTTGAGCTTCTCTGCCAATCCGGAGTTTTCCTTTTCTCCGGCGAAGTTTTTTTTCCGGCATATTTTCCGGCGAAGTTCCGGCGTATTTATTTTGTTTTCTGCTTGTTTACCTCTTTTGCAGGTTGTTGGGGTTCCGTGGGACGTACCTCCTGCCACCATCATTGCTACCGGCCGCGGCTGCCGCCTCCTGCCGCCATCACTGCTGACCGGATTCTTTTTCCGGCAGCAGCGGAGTGTTTGTTTTCTTCTCCCTCCTCACTCTTATTTATTCTTTTGCTCTTATTTAATTTACTTTTATTTTTTCTTTTTCTGCCTGCATTTTTTTTCCTTCCCTTGGTGCTCTGCTTTATATTTTGCTTTTTTGTATTGCCTCTCATTTTTTTTGGTCTTGTACCAGCCTATTTATTTTTATTGTTTGCTTTTACTGTTGTTTACCTTTTATTTTGTCTTACCCTTGTGCTTGCTTGTTTCGCTCCTTTTGTTGCACTTTCTTGCTCGTAGTTTGTTGGTACTAGGATAGACCTCTTGGTTAGTGATGGTAACATGAGGTCATGTCTTGTCGGTGTGAGCGGGGTGGACGGGGTGGACGAGGTTGGCGGAGTAGGCGGGGTAGGCGAGTTAGACGGGGTTAATGGAGTAGGCGGGGTAGGTAGAGTGGGCGGGTTTAGGGTGGGTAGGGTCCCTGCTAGGGTAGCGTCTGCGCGTAGGATTAGGGTGGGTAGTTGGAACGTCGGGTCTTTAACCGGTAAACTCTTTGAGCTCGCGGATGTGTTGAGGAGACATAAGGTTGATATAGCATGCTTCCAGGAGACTAAATGGAAGGGCTCCAGCACGAGGGAGGTTAATGGATACAAGCTATGGTACTCGGGATCTAGGGCAGCGAGAAATGGAGTTGGTGTTATTTTGGCGGCAGGGCTTAAGGATAATGTAGTGCAAGTGACCCGGAGTAGCGATAGGATCATGGCGATTACTTTGGTTATTGACGGGGAGACCGTCAACGTTATCAGCGCATATGCACCACAGGTGGGCCGGAGTGAAGCGGAGAAGAAGAGCTTCTGGGACGCTCTCGACGAGCTCGTTAGGGAGTGCCCGTCAGACCGCCGTTTGTTTGTAGGTGGTGACTTGAAAGGCCACATTGGAGCGGAAGTTGATGGTTACGAGGAGATTCACGGAGGGTTTGGCTTCGGAGTTAGGAACGACGAAGGACGATCAATTTTAGAGTTTGCTACCGCTCACGACTTTGTAGTAGCGAACTCTTTCTTCAAGAAGAGGGATTTCCACTTGATCACCTTCAGGAGTGGGGGTCACAACACCCAGATTGATTATCTGCTGGTGCGAAGAAGTGATCTTAGAGCATGCAGGGACTGCAGGGTTTTCCCAGGCGAGACATGCTCATCCCAACACAAATTGGTAGTGACCGGGCCGCCGAGGGTTCTTTGGAAGAATTTGAACGGTGAGGCGGCAGAGGCGTTTAGAGCGAAAGTCTCAGAGGGACTCGCTACTCAGTCGATTGACTTGGCTGCTAGAGACGCGGACCAGTTGTGGGACGCTCTTGCCGGCATTATCAAAGACGCTGCAAAGGATTCCCTTGGGGTGGCTAGAGGGGGAGCGAGGTCCCAACAGGGCAACATGGAATCTTGGTGGTTCTGCGAGGAAGTGCAATCCAAAGTCGCGGAGAAACAATCTAGGTTCAGAGAGCTTCTTCTGTGCCGAGAGGGTCGACAAGCTGACATTTCCTCGGTAGAAGAGAGGTATAAATTAGCTAAAAGAGAAGAGGAAAAGGCAGTAGCTCTGGCAAAGGACAAGGCGTACGAGGATTTGTATAAGAGATTGGACTCCAAAGAGGGGGCTAACGATATTTACAAGATTGCTAAAGCCCGAGAGAGAAGAAGGAGGGACTTGGGATGCGTTAAGTATATCAAAGATGAAGGAGGACGGACTATTGTGAACGTAGAGGATATCAGGAAGAGATGGGGTGAGTACTTCTCCTCTCTTTTCAACGAAGGAAGTGCTGAAGGCAGCGCAGATCAAGAGAACCCTACCCAAGGAACAAAGTGCTACTATTCGAGGATTAGTCAACCAGAAGTGAAGGTTGCACTACATAAGATGGGAAGAAACAAAGCAGTAGGGTCGGACCAAATCCCCATAGAAGCTTGGAGGTGTCTGGGAGATAGGGGTTAGATTGGTTGACCTGCCTCTTCAACTAGATCTTTTCCGGGGATAAGA
The DNA here is from genome assembly GCA_019973895.1 of Chrysanthemum seticuspe. Classification (NCBI taxonomy): domain Eukaryota; kingdom Viridiplantae; phylum Streptophyta; class Magnoliopsida; order Asterales; family Asteraceae; genus Chrysanthemum; species Chrysanthemum seticuspe. The sequence continues at coordinate 55,250,915 of BPTQ01000005.1, forward strand.
TGCCAGAAGAATGGAGACTCAGTGAAGTCATCCCCATCTACAAGAATAAGGGGGATGTACAAGAGTGTAGCAACTATAGGGGCATTAAGCTTCTCAGCCACACCATGAAGCTTTGGGAGAGAGTTATTGAGAGAAGGTTGAGAAGGGAGACGAGGGTGTCCGAGAACCAATTTGGTTTTATGCCAGGAAGGTCCTCGATTGAGGCTATTCACCTACTCAGAAGTCTCATGGAGAAGTATAGAGAAAGACAAAAGGACTTACATATGGCGTTCCTTGATCTTGAAAAGGCCCATGTTGATCCCAGTTGAGCAAACGATCTAATATAGAAACTGACTTAAACAAAGACTTATTAAGTATTACGCGGAATTTAATACTTAATCTTAAGAAGAAGAACAATGAACATTCAACACCTCAATATTATTAATAATACGAATACTCTAACCATTATTAGGGTTTTACAACCTTGAAGTGTATCGACCTTAGATATAAAACATACGTATATCTAATCTAACCTAGAACCTCCTTTTATAGGCTAAGGAGTCCTTTACATAATACAATACGTAACCTACAAGATAAATATCTTTTCCATATTTATCTAATACAAAATATTAAACCGACTATACAAGACTAGCAGTGGTTACATTACAATATCCGTGGTTACACAATACTACTAGCCGCGGTTTGTCTTCAGCAGTGGATCCATTCTTCTGTCTGTGGTTTCATCAACTCTGTCCGTGGTTCCAACACTTAGAATAATTCTTGATCCAAAGAACCAAAAACCAACAATCCTCCCCTAAACTTGATACATTCAAATAGAATTCTCAAGTTTCCTTTAAGCTCAAAACATCTGAATTGGAGGATGTAGCCAAACACTTACTAGTCTTAAGAATTTTGCTCATACTTCAGCAACAAATTGTAAGCTTGACCATCATAGGGCATCAACATCTTTATACCACCAGGCTTCACCATCTGAGCAATAACTTCCGGATACTTATTCAATTGAGGATAATCACCTTCTACAAGCATATGAATAACTTCTCCAGATACAGTTAAAACATGAACTTCACAAGTTTGATATAGAAACCATCCTGTAACTTGTCCATTGCAGAGTCCTTTCCATTCAGGTCCATCATGAGTAGGTTCAAACAAAATCTTCAAGTGATGATAAACCATTCTCTCATGATGATCATCTGGTTGCAAATCACCAAACTTATTCCTATAAAGCTCCCAAAGATTCAGCAAATCATCTCTATCAAAATACTGAAGCATCTGTGAAAATTTATTATACTCAGAAACTTCATTATTGTGTCTTTGAATCTTCCAACATACTTCACTTCCATTAAGCTCAAATGCATAAGAGATAATTTGATGACTATCTTCAATCTCTTTCAATCTTTTAGAACCAGATGTCTCCTGAATCTCAAATTTTCTCTTTAGATTACTTTTAATCCACTCTTCATCTTTTTCAGAACCCATAGGAGTAAAATTCTCATTATTAATCCTCATACACCTCAGATAAAGCTCATGGATTCTTTTAAATGAACATTTACTAAGATTGTCAGGAATATGTATGCCTGAATTCTTAATAATCTTCATCAGTACATTTCTCATCTCACGAATTGTAGGAGGTTTCTTCCTTATAACTTGCTTCTTTTCCTTACTAATCCTCCTTGCCCATTCACCCAAAAGTCTAGCTCTTTCCTCATCATCTAGCAATGCCCATTCTTGAGTAGTATACTCATCCTGTATTTGATTAGAAGCTTGCAGATAATTTTGTGATTCATACCATTTAGCTAACCATTTCTGAGAAGCCTCCTCCTCTTCTTGCTTTTCTTTTTCTGCAGCTGCTTTCTCTTCAGCTTGTAAGCCTCTTGTATACTCTTCATCATAAGCAATCTGTTCTGCTACACTTTTAAACTTTAAGACAGGTGCTGCCATACCTTTACCCTTACCAATATCTGGTTGAGCCACCTTCTTCTTCAAAGGCTCACCAATAACTAAACTTTTACCTTTGTGTTTGGTTGTAGTAGATTCAAGAGCAGAAACAGGTGCAATGATAGATGTAGGATTAGATGAGGTTTTACTTAGATTGATCAGTGTACTTGCAGCTTCTTTCTCAACCTCTTTTGATTTAGGTGGTGACATAGAGATGGTTGTAATAATTGTGGAAGTAGTTATGATAGCAGTGGGTACAATTACCATATCTGAAACTGCAGCAGTGGTTCCAAGAGTATTATCCGTGGTTGCAGACACACTATCAGTGGTTGTGTCCTGCACTACCTCATCTTCTACCACAGTCTTCAAACTTTCAAGAACAACTTCATTCCCATCTTTATCAGATACTACAAATTGTGATGCATCTCCACTATCCACATCCTCTTCCATATGCACATCTACAGCCTCCCCTGAATTCATGCCTTCACTCCTCCCCTGTTTGGGTACATTCTCCACATTCAGAGCTGGAGAGGAGTCCACCTTCTTTTTCATCTTTCGCATAGTCCTCAAAACAGCAACCCCAGGTCTTCTTACTTTCCCCAAAACAAACATCCTATGCTTCAGTCTTCTAATTTCTTTACCCTGAAACACAGCCAACTCTTGAAGACTTGAGATTGTATCATCCATTTTAGCACATTTAGCCGTCAATTCATTAAAACGTTCAAGAATATCCTCCCCACTTCGACCTGTGTTAACTGGTCCGAGAGGTGGTTCATTGGAAAAATCACCATGTACAAGCTTAGGATCCGTCAATTCAGTGTCAGGTTCCAAACTATCCTCATCACTTCGAGTTGTGTTAACTGATCCGAGAGGTGAATCCTTGGATAAAGAAAACATAGCACCAGACCTTGTCTGATCATTTATGCACCCTATGTCAGCCAGTTTGCTAGGGATTCCTCCACCCGTGTTAAGTTCCAAGGAACTCTCCACATTAGGAGTTGCCAAAGGTTAGGTCTTAATAATGTTTCCACTATCCTGACCAGCATCTAAGCATGAATCAGTACTGGAAGCCCTTCCAATCATGTCACCTCCACACCTTGTGACAGCCTCATCAACAACACCACTAACACCAGCCTGAGGAAGCTTGGTGCCCTTCTTTCTCCTAGTCCATACAATTGGTTTAACAGTGGTTTGAGTTTGACTAGAAGTGGGTTGAGATTCACTAACAGTGGGAACAAGTGCACTGTCAGTGGATTGAGGTGTACTTACAGTGGGTTCAGATACTATGGGTTGTTCCTCAAAACCTGCATCAAGCTCATGAATAACAGGCAAAATAATCATATGAGGAAACAAAGGAACATCCCTTATTTGAACATTTGGCTTCTGATTCCTCATATGTGCAAAGACCTTAGGAAGCATATAATGCACTTCATACTCCCTAGTATGCTCAATAGGTTCCTCTATTTGACTTTCCACAATTAGTTGAACAAACCTAAGATATAAATAATATTTACCCTTCTTCCTAATGTTCTGTACAAACCCCTCATTAATCATCCTAGACCAATTAAACTTCCTTCCCTTAGAAAAACATATAATAGTGGTAGCAATCTTAGAAGGAAAGTCATCAAAACCAGTGGTCTTCTTACTCATACACATCAACAAGGCGTGTATTAAAAACTTCCATTGTGGTGAAAACATGCTCTTAAAAAATTTTACCTTTTCACCCCTGTGTGTATATCCTAACCTTTCTAAACCAGCAAAAATCTCAGCATCTGAAAGATTAACAACACCATCAGCATCATCAAACTTCAAAACCCTTCTAATGATCTCCTCATTAACCAAAATAGCATTCTCATCCACAACAGAACTAAACACCTCTACACCATTGACCTCCTCAAGCTTAGCATTCCCCGAGAACTGATGTATTTAGGTTTTAAGGATGGTTGGTGTGACAATTAAGGCAAAGTGAATAGGACTGTGAATAAGGAAATCAATCATTTGATGAAAACCTTCGGATCTATTGCTTTTGATCAGGTTAGCAACAAGGTTATGTGTTTAGGAGTATTGGTTCGGCATTGTGATTGATGTGGGATATGTGAATTAAGCAAAGTAAAGTGATTAGGGTTTATGTAGAGCGCCAAGTTGAAGTGATTTGAATATCAATTAAATGATCTATCCGTGATTTGGGGTGAAATAATATGTTTTCACCAAAGTTACCTAACAGCCCCTGAAGTATCCAAAAATCAGCAACATGCTAGCAGTGGTTTGACAGCCTCTATCCGTGGTTTGAAAAACACTAGCAGTGGATACAAAATTTCACTCCAACCAGTTGATCAAGAGATATAGCAAGCAAATCTGTGTCAAAATTAGTGATATCACACAAAAATATGAAGGATTACACAATCTTTTTTTTTTGGGAAGAACATCTTTAAGATCAAAACAATAGATGTTTTCCTTCCTAGGTACCCTAAGCTGTATATACTTCTCATCAGGCATCTTAAAATCAGGTGATAACACCACACACTCAGTTTCACCAAAAAGTACCCAGTTTTTCTTATCACACATTTGAGAAACACTGAATAAATTATACTTAAGTCCCTGTACCAGATAGACCTTTTCAAAGTCTAAATTCCCTGTTCTGATTGTGCATCTGCCAAGTATCTTTCCTCCCTTTGGATCATTACCAAATGCCACATATCCTCCATCAAAAGCTTCAAAATCCTCCAGGTTGCTCCCATCCCAAGTCATGTGTCCAGAGCAACCACTATCAAAAACTCTTTTATCTTTTAGCTCATCATGTAGATTGCCCTGCACATTAAATTAAACAAATTAGTTCCTTTTGTGGACCCAAGCCAATACTGACTTGGGTATGCCCTGTGCATCAACATAATCAAATTTATTTAGGTCCATTAATGCACAGTTGACATGATGTAAAACCTTGGTCTTAGGCTTCCATTGCCAACTAGCTGAGGCCTTAACAACATAAAAATGGTTTCCAACCATTGTGTCAGTTATCACCTTTGGAATTTTTAAAACTTCTTTATTATCAGTGGTAATATTTTGCTTAGCAGTGGTTTGATTTTGCTTAGCCGTGTTTACATTTTGCTTAGCAGTGGTTGGAACCCTTTTGGGTGCAGCAGTGACTATTGATTTTGTATTCCCATTCCTCATTAATACTGCTCTAGGAATCATGTTTCTGTTAGGATGCGGGTTTGTTTTCTTTGAAAAGTTTTGGTGATTTACCATCCTCCATTGATTCCAAACTTGTGGTCTGTTTTTATAACAGTTTCTCTGTAAGTGCTCAAAACTACCACACACAAAACAAGGCTTTTTAACACATTGAAACTCATCTCCTAATCTGTTTGAAATTAGTCCATTGAAGTTTCTCTGGTTTCCCCTAGGTATGTATCTTTTCATCTGTTCCCTAGGTACTTCCTTGTACTCTATAACTTTCTTAGCAATTTGAGCTCCAAATCTAGGCACAAGATTGACTTGTTCAGAATCAACTTTCTTAACCTTTTCTATCTTTTCAGGCTTAGTTGATTCAGATCTATCTTCCTCAGAATCTGATTCCCAATCTTCAATTGTGGGAGCATCAGATGACATATCAGAACCTATCTTAGGTGATTCATTCTTGTTAGTCTCACCTACAGGTTTATTGAAACTAAATTCACTACTAAATGAGAGCTCTTTTGTAGGTGGTGCATGTTTCATCAGAGATGGTGGTGGCATATCATTGTAACCAAGACCAGTACCATCCTTGAATAGTTTTTGACCTATTGGCTTATTTACTAGATCAGAAGCATATTGTGTTTTAGCAACCCTAACAACATGTTTTTCTTTTTCTTTTAGGGCTTCTTCTTTTACACTCTCTGCCTTTTCTAGTTTCTCTTTAATCATCTTAATCTCTCTATCCTTAAGATCAATTTCACCACCTAGTATATTAATTTTATCAACATACTCAAACTCACATTTAATACAGTAATTAAGCTTTTCTTCAACACTTTCTAGACCAACTCTATAACCTAAGTTATCTAGAGACAGTCTTTCTACTTCTTTCCTTAAACTCTCAGTGATAGCTTTTTGAGATTCTAAGTTATCTTGACATGATTTAAAAGAACAAGTAGAAGTTTTAGAATCATTAGATACCTCGGAATCTGAACCAGAAGACGAAGCATAGGCCATAAAAGCAAAGTTATGCTCTTTTGAAGCTTCACCAGCAAGAAAAACTGCAATGGGACCTTCTTTAATCTGATCACTCCAGTCATAGTCTCCAATACCATCTTGAGCAACTAATGCTGAAGAAGTAGCAGGCTCTTCAGTGGTCTTTTTGATGCCTTCAGTCCTCTTAGGAGCTCGACATTCCCTAGCAAAGTGACCCTTCTTCTTGCAGTTAAAGCACTCCATCTTGCTTTTGTCAAATCCAGCTCTCCTTTGACCATCATACTTAACCTGTCTTCCAGTCCTCCTCAGAAACTTCCTTGCTTGGAGAGTCAACATAGCCATCTGCCATTGAAGATTTATCTCTTCAAGATCATCAGGATCAATTTGATCTAAATCTTGATTCAAGACAGTAACACTGGTAGTTAAATCAGCCAGAAAAGCACAAATTGCACCATCACTGACATTATCACTAACAGTGGTATTGTTTGCAATAGTAGTGGTTATTCCATAGGCAGCAGTGGATATATCTTGTGAACTCTTGTGATTAGTGGAAACGAAAGCAATGTTTTGATTAGTAGAAGATGCACCAGCAACGTTGTTCTCAGACTCATAAACCTTCAAATTGTTGTAGAGATTGTCCAGAGTCATCTTATCAAAGTCCTCCTTATTTCTCCACACAATTGTATGAACAAACCATTCAGGTGATAAACTTCTAATGAACTTCAAATTAATATCTTCTTGAATAACATTGTAGTCTACTGACTTCAATTGGCTGATAAGTTTTTGAAGTCTATTATAAGTGCCATCAAGTTTTTCTCCACTAAGAGCAGTGAAGTTTTTAAGCTGATGCTTGAGCATATTCTTCCTTGATTTCATTGTAGCTTCATTACCAACAAACCTTGTTTCAAGAGCATCCAATAACTCTTTAGCAGACTCATATCTTTCAAAGTCCAAAGCATACTCATTAGGTATTCCCATAGAGAGAATACTATGAGCTTTAATCTCCAGTTTCCTTTTAGCCTTGTCGACTTCACTAACAATAGCAATCTCTTTACCATCATCACCCTTCTTAGGAAGAGTATCACCTTTTTCAACAACATCCCAGATGGCATAATCAATCATACGAATGTATTGCCTCATTCGCATTCTCCAGATTTGATACTCACCATGCTTGAGCATGGGCACCTTAGATGCAGTTACCATGTGTGTTTCGTCAGACATCTTAACTTACTTGAATAGAACTTAACAAAACTTCTTCTTGGTTACAGTTTCTAGATCACAAGCTCTGATACCACTTGTTGATCCCAGTTGAGCAAACGATCTAATATAGAAACTGACTTAAACAAAGACTTATTAAGTATTACGCGGAATTTAATACTTAATCTTAAGAAGAAGAACAATGAACATTCAACACCTCAATATTATTAATAATACGAATACTCTAACCAGTATTAGGGTTTTACAACCTTGAAGTGTATCGACTTTAGATATAAAATATACGTATATCTAATCTAACCTAGAACCTCCTTTTATAGGCTAAGGAGTCCTTTACATAATACAATACGTAACCTACAAGATAAATATCTTTTCCATATTTATCTAATACAAAATATTAAACCGACTATAGAAGACTAGCAGTGGTTACATTACAATATCCGTGGTTACACAATACTACTAGCCGCGGTTTGTCTTCAGCAGTGGATCCATTCTTCTGTCCGTGGTTTCATCAAATCTGTCCGTGGTTCCAACACTTAGAATAATTCTTGATCCAAGGAACCAAAAACCCAACAGCCTATGACAGTGTCCCTCGAGAGTTGATTTGGAAAACTCTTATCGACAGAGGAACCCCAAAGAGATACGTGAGAGTCATTAGGGATATGTACGAGGGAGCTAAGACTCACGTACGGTCCACTGTGGGGATCTCAGAGTTTTTCCCTATGGAAGTTGGGCTCCACCAGGGATCCACAATTAGCCCCTACCTATTCGCCTTGATCCTAGATGAGTTATCTCGAGGGGTACAAGAGGGCATCCCATGGAACATGATCTTTGCAGATGACATTGTGTTGGTGGCAGAATCCGCGGAAGGGTTAAACACTAGACTTGAGCACTGGAGGGAGGCTCTTGAAGATAATGGTCTTCGGGTGAGCAGAGAGAAGACTGAATACGTGAGATGTGATTTTGGGAGGATCGAGACAGGTCACCACGAACAAATTGATATTCATATAGGTGACCATATCCTGCCACCCAAGGAGTCTTTTAGATACCTGGGATCGATTGTACACAAATCAGGGAAGATAGATGAGGACGTAACCCACCAGATTAGAGCGGGGTGGGCGAGGTGGAGGGCGGCGTCAGTAGTTATTTGTGACAGGAACATCCCCCTAAAGCTAAAGGGAAAATTCTATAAGGTGGTGATTAGACCTGCTATTTTGTACGGCTCGGAATGTTGGCCCATATCAAAGGCTCATGCTAACAGGGTATAGGTGGCAGAACTGAGGATGCTAAGATGGACTTGTGGTAAAACCTTGCTTGACATAATCCCAAACGGAGTTTTCAGAGCAAAACTCGAGGTCGGAAATATTGTTTCAAAAATGAGAGAATGAAGGCTGAGGTGGTTCGGTCATGTCAGGAGGAGGCCATAGTCAGCGCCAGTCAGAAGGGTCGAAGCGCTAGTGGTTGATGGCGTGAGAATGAGGGGTAGACCCAATCTCAGGTGGGAGGATAGACTTAAGCTAGACATGATGGAGCTTCGTTTGATCGAGGACATGATCTCAGATAGGAAGGGGTGGAGGGATAGAATTAGGATTTGTGGGTAGTTTTGCTAGGTGCTCTGTGTTTTGTAGGCTGTTTTTGGGTGTTTGGCTTTTGTCGCCCCCTTTTGCGTTGCCCCTTGCATTTTTGGTTTTGTGGCCTCTTCTCTTCTTTGGTTTGCCGTAGCTTTAGGCCCCGTGCGTGGTTTGCGTTGCTTTCTTGTTTCCCCCTTAGGTTTGCCTGCCTTTTCTTGCTCCTTGCGTTTTGGTTTAGGTGCTTCCTGTTTTGCCTTAGCTTGTGGCCCGTATGTTTTGCTTTGCTCTGTGCCCCCCATTAGTTGGTTTACTTTTAGGTGTGTCTTGGCTCTTTGTTTTCTGTGCGCTTTGTTGTTGGCTTCTTTGTGTGGGCTTGTGCGCGGTTTTCTTTCTCCCCTTTATGCTTTGTTTGCTTGTTCGGTGTGCTTTCTTTGGCTGCGTTTTTGCATATTGTTTTATGTCATTTGCTCTTATTTCTTTACTTTCTCACCCGCACACATGCACTTGCCGGAGGTCTCGTTGGAAGCAGTCTCTCTACCCACGGGTTTACCCTGGTGTAGGGGTAGGATTTGTCTACATTTTACCTCCCCCATACCCTGCCTCGGCGGGATTGAGTTTGTTGTTGTTGTTATGAAAAAAAGTACACAAGATATAACTAAAGAAAAATAGATGTGAGAAGAAAAGATAAAGTGGTGGAGCCTTGTCAGAGTGTTTGATCTAATACTACCGAAAGAGCGTGGAATGCATCTTTCATTCGAACCCTTGTGTAAAGAAAAAATTATGACTACCAAAATTTGATTTAAAATATATTAATTCTAATCTTCTCATACCTCTATATCAAGTGGGCCCTGAATGTTATTTTAAAAAGCTTTGGAACATGAGCATTTCGAATATATATATATATATATATATATATACATATATATATATATATATATATATATATATATATATATATATATATATATATAAAGCTATTTGATACTTGCTAAACGAGCATTAAAAATCACAACATTCACAGCTTAAAACTCTTAAATGCTAATAAATGCTTTGAGCCAAACACACTCTTTATAGTTGGCTATAAAACTATTTTGCTCTAATAATACGGACTACAGAGTAATGTTTATGTTAGTGTTTTAAAATCCGATTTTACCTGACTGGTTGAACGGTTTTTGTTCAAAAAACGCGTCAAAATGAACCGATTTGTCGAGGCTTGAAAATCGAGTTTTACCTGCCGAGTTTTATGTCACCCAAGTTAACCTAATTCACCAAAGTCGGTCTTGTTTATTTTTTTTACTTTTATTTTTTTTTGAAAATACATATGACATGATTGGATTGACCATGGTGATGGATAATTTTGTTTTTAAGTTTAAAACTTTTATCTCGTTTGTATGTGTTTGATTTGTATAGTATTTGTTTTATAAACCTATTATGTGATTGGTATTATTTTTTTAGGTTTTATGTATGTTTGATATTAAATATTAGTAAAGTTTTATAGGAGTTTGGTGCCTGAGATATTGCAATCTACATAATGGGAGAATTAGGTTGACCCAACGATCGAACCGGTTGAACCAGCGGCTCGGTGACTCGGAGACCGATCGGGTCGATTCGTTACCCGAATTTTAAAACATTGGTTTTTTCTACAAAATAAGGTATCCAGGTATATACAATTCCTAATTTATGTCTCGTATTATCAAAATTATGGTGAGCATGCGGATATTTAGGGCGGTTTTTTCGTTAAAACCAAACTCCGTACTAACAATTCGAATTTAAGTTTTTTAAAACCAAACCCTGCTTCCAAAGTTCGGTTTTGTTTTTTCGGTTTTGGGTATTTTATGGTTTGGTTTCCGGGTTTTTCATTCGAGGGCCATCTTTTCTACATGTTTGAAATCACTTTCGCAAACAGTTATTGCATAAGTTTAGACAAAATTATCAGAAAAGATAAAGATTTGTCAAAGAGTAAATACGATTATGATGGTATCAGAATCGTCTCATTATTTTTTGAGGCCTAAATCGAAGAAATGAAATGATACATTTTCGGAAACAGTTTTGCGATGATGATTTTGTAATCGAAAAATAGTTTTTAACCAATTAATTGTTTTGCGATGATGGTTTTATGTTTGACCTATTATTTTAGTTAAGTTTTTTCAATTCGGATATCCGAAATTTTGGATAACAGTATATATCCGAATATCCAAATATCTATTTTTTGGAAAACTTTTATATGAGTTCCAAACTGACATTTCATAAAACCCAACTTTTAATAAATTCTAATCAAAATTTCGGATATCCGAATATGGATATTTTTGAACACTCAAAACCTAAATCAAGAAATCCTAGATGAATGAAATGAAGTGAGAAAAAGTTTTATTACAACAGTAGAAAGTGTTCAACTATTTTTCCGCCAAAATCTGTTAAGCATGGCACGTGTCATTCATGTGACATGTATCAAATCGAAGCAAACTCAAAACAGCAAAAAGGAGACCCTTACTGTGTTTGCGAGTAAGGAGGTAGGAAGACAATTAAATGGTAATGTGGATGCCATATCCAAGATGAACCATGTTGTCACGTACTAGGGCAATACTTTTCGAATCACTACTAAGAAGTCGAGTTGTCGGGTCAAAGAAACTAACAATAAACGTTGAAACCAAGTCGGCCAAAAAGAAAACGTCAACTATGAAGTCGACAATGTATATTTTCGTTAGTGACTGGGAAGAGGTTTTTAAGAATGCAACTTCGAACGGATAAGCCCATGCTAAATATGCTACATGTACTACCATGAACGTATGCCAATACGTAAAATTATTACAAAATTGAAGTAAGAGAAATGTTGACCTTAAATAATTGTTACAAAATATTTGTCATGCAAGTAATCTAAATAATCTAGGTTGAGTGCAACAAAAATTTAGTTCTAGCTTCTTATATGCATCATTGTGAATTAAATAGTAAAATGAGTTGTTACCTATATTTGGAGTCCATAGGAGACATGATCTGGGTGGTGGAACTTGGGTCAATATCATTCTGTGTATAAACACCTAATGGATGAATTATAATGTAACACCCCCAATTTCGTGATAGGCAGCGGAATTCAAACTGGGTGTTACTTCATGGCACAACAGTCATAACAATAGAAAATGAACTCTAATGGAGTCGTTTTAAAAGATTTATCATTCGATTTATATAAATATCAGAGTTTACAAAAATGAGGTCCCAAATGGTTCCAAGTTTATAAAATACATTAAATTGGTTTTCGAATGATAATAAGATTTATAGTCTTCTTGATCTAGTCCTTGCCCTTCTATGCCAACTTTCGACATTATGGACCTGAAATACATGCTTAAAACTGTCAACACAAAGGTTGGGTAAAATTCATAGAGTTTAGGAAATCAGTTGAACATAATATTCGTAACGTGAGGTAATTAGTCTCACATTCATAGTTCAAAAAACAAAACAGACATTATTGCACTAAGCTCATGACACCGAAACGTTAACAGTTGTCATATAATAGTAACCGTTGTGTTAGGAATTAGAAATTCCAGGTATTAAAGAGTCGGTCACCTCAAGTATATGTAATCGTTAGAAAGCTCGTAGTCGTAGTTCATTTAAGTTAAGTAGTATTTAGTTTAGTAACACCGTGGAGGACGGATGGGTCTTTACCCACTGTATGCCTGATCCACAGCCCGTTGTGTGGCGTTTTATTGTAAGACTATAAATACTCTCTACCTTCCAAGGTAGAGAGTTGGAGCTCATAATAATATCTTTCACTTTCTCTCACTAAGTTCGCTAAACCTCTAACTTTCTCTCTCTAGAATTCCACTTATACGCCCACTTTGTGTTATGGTTTGATGTGTATGTGAAATCCAATATCTTACAATTGGTATCAAGAGCCAAGGTTAGATCATACCTTACATATCTTTGGATTTCTAGTGGTTTTTAGGTGGTTTTTGAGTTTGAAAAAGTTTAGTAGTTTGTGCATCATTTGGTTGATTTCTTGTGTTAAATCTTGGATTTTGTTAGTACTTTTGTGTTTAGAATCATCACAAGTGTTTAGGTTTTCATTTGGTAAGCTTGAATCTTCTTGGTTGGGTTGTTTTTCGATTGAAAAGTGATGTTTGTTAAGTTTTTCTAGCTAACGACTTGACCTACGGATAGATTTTCTTGCTAGCGACTTGCTTTACATTTTGCTAGCGAGTTGCAGTTTGTGGAGTTAGCGACTTAGTCTTAGCGACTTGTCTAGTGAGACAAGCCGACAAACAGTACAAGTAGTGGATTCTCCACTACGGGTAGCGACTTGGTGGAAGTTAGCGACTTGTACGTGTATTCGTTAGCGACTTGGTGTTAGCGACTTGGTGCATAGCGAGTTGCTATTTAGCGACTTGACTCATTAGCGACTTGGATCTTAGCGAATTGCTGCCAAAATTTTGCTAGCGACTAGAGGCTTAGCGAGTTGCTATTTAGCGACTTGACTGTTGTTTTAGCGACTTGGGACTTTAGCGACTTGGTAGTATAACGAATTAGTAGTTAGCGACTTGGTGCATAATTTTCTAGATACTTGGGTGATTTTATAAATACGGTTTTCTCTTGATTTAGTAAAATCCCGTGAAAGAATCTATTTCCCGGTTTAATCATAGAGTTATAAAATCCCGTGTAATCTGTTATCATGTCTACCAACGTTTCTACTATCATCTCCACTGTTGCAGAGGATGTTCAAGCTGCTGGCTCAGATACTCGTCCACCTATGCTTGACAGAACTGACTATGACTCTTGGGCTCAACGAATCAGATTGTACTGTCTTGGAAAAGAAAATGGGGTTAACATTCTCAAATCCATTGATGAAGGACCTTACCGAGTTGAGACTACTAGAGATGTACTTGATACTGCTGAAGATGGAACTCTGATTTACGGAATGGACAGACCAAAGATGTATGATGAGCTTGATGATAAGGAGAAAAAGAGATTCGATGCAGATATCCGAGTCTCTAACATTATACTGCAAGGTCTACCAAAAGACATCTACAAGCTTATCAATCACAACACCGAGGCAAAAGCTGTATGGGATAATGTCAAGATGCTTCTCTCTGGTTCTGAGCTAACTGTTGAAGACCGAGAATCACAGTTGTATGATGAATTTGAGCACTTCAAGATGAAACCAGATGAGAGTGTCTATGAGTACTATGTGAGATTTCATAAGCTAGTGAATGACATGAGGAACATCAGAATGACTATGCCTAACATTCAGCTGAACTCAAAGTTTGTAAACAACATGAATCCCGAATGGCACAAATTTGTCACTTCTGTGAAGCTCACTAAAGGATTGAAGAATACGAACTATGAGCAACTCTATGCCTTCCTTCTTCAAAATGAGAGACATGCCATGTTTGAAAAGAGGATTCTTGATCAGTTCAAAGCTCAGGGAGAAGCAAGTTCAACAAATGATTCAACTGCCTTCTACTCAAACATCGGAATCACAACCAAAGCCTCACAAGTCATACCCATGGGTAATGGTAATCACAAACTCATTCCTGACCCTATGTTCAAACAAGCTGATGCTGATGCACATGTGGGAAACTTCATTAATCAACTAGCTCTTCTGATTAGTCAAAACATGAATTCTCTCCCACAAACCAACAACAACCTCAGAACAGCATCTAACCCACACAATCAAGCTACTGTCAGAGATGGGAAGATTGTTGTGCAACCAGTTCAGGAAAGACAGTATGATCAGGGAAGAGGTGGAGCAGGTAGGGGTTATGTTGCAAATCAGAATCGAGGAAGAAATGGAAATCAAGGTCAAGCTAAGCCGATCAAATGCTATAACTGTGGTGGTGAGGGACACATTGCAAGGAACTGCACATCTCCAAAACGTCTACAGAATGCTGAGTACTTCAGGGATAAGATGCTGCTAGTACAAGCTCAAGACAATGGAGCAGCTTTGGATTAAGAGGAGTTACTATTTCTTACTGAAGGAAATGCCAAAACCTATGATGCTGATGTTGATGAACAGCCGATTCAAGAGATAGGTCATAATCATCAGAATGCTTTTCAAGTGGCTGATTGTGACGCATACGATTCTGATGTTGATGATGGACCTTCTGCACAAACAATTTTCATGGCAAGCATTTCTCCAATGGTCTCTCCTAAGGTCTCTTCTTCACCACCAACTGGACCATCCAAAGACAAAATCATCTCAGAGGTATTAAAACTATATGATGATATTGATGAGCGAAAGATGCATAATGAAGTACAATCTTTTGAGACTTACGACTCAGATATTGATAATATGGGTAATAGTAATGTTGTCCCACATCATCAATATGTGAATCAAAGTGAATCTAAGATTGTACCAAGTGATGCATCTTCTGCTGTCAATAATGATTATGTTTTCGATGATTTCACTGCATGTGCCTCTGATGATTCTGTAATTTCTGAACTAAATGCCTATAAAGAACGTGTTGTTATCTATGAACAACGTGCAAAATTTGAGTTGACCACTCGTGAGCAGGAAATGGATGACCAAGTGTGTACAATCATTAGAAAAAGTAATTTTAGAGAAGAAGTATTAAAACAAGAGTTAAATTCTTTGCAAGAAAAGCTTTCTAAAACTGCTAAGCAAAAACAAGAACTTCAAGAAAATGTGAAAATGGTTAAGCAAGAATTTAATGCAAAGGAATCAAAACTCTTGAAAGATTTTTCTAATCTGAAAACTTTGAAAAACAAACTTGAAAACAAGTTGTACATACAAGGGAACACCATTCAGACTGCTCACATGATCACTAAGCATAGAGTCTTAAGCGATAAGCATAGCATTCCCCTTATTGAGGAACCAAATCCAGAGGTCATTAAAAAGGCTAGAAATGCTCATAAGGTTCTTTATGATGGCAAGGAAATCCTTAAACCAAGACAGAAACCTAGTTGCGTTGAGTGCGCTGAGGAAGATAAAAAATCAGATGAAATCACTAGGGAAAAGTTAAACAAGAAACTAGCTGATCCAAAATGTAAAGAAAAGAAAGTAATCATCACACCCCATGATTACAAAAAGGAGAATTGGATTGCCTTAAACAAGTTTAAGCCCCAGACATTGTTAACTCCCGAACAAGTGTTCTGGAAAAGGATTTAGATAAGCAAAAAGCAGAGAATCTAGTTGTAACGAATCCTCCCTTTAGGAAAATGCCTAGAGCGACTGTGTATCCTCCAAATACACCAATGCATTTAGTACCTAGGACTATTGCCACGAAAAGCAAGACCTTAATCAGTCAATATGTTATTTTTCAACTATTTGTTGATTTTGAGAAAACTTGTAAGAAAAGGATCACACCCACTGGTATAACTGAAGGGGAAAGGGGTTTTGAGCAAACAAAAGAATGTTATTTAACTGAAGTCATGCCTTTCTTTAAACAACTAAAAGATCAGTTTGAAAGCCTCAAAAAAGGAATGAACCTAGACATTAAAGAAATGGAAAAGGAGTTTGATGCTATGATTGTTGAGGTTAGTGACTATGAGGGTGCACTAAAATATAATGAGATTGAGAGGAAGAACTTACATACATTAAATGAGACTCTTATTACTGAATGTGTTGCTCAAGATGTGTTTTTCACTGCTACAAATTATTCTATTAATACTTCCCAATTTCATGAATTATCTGTTGCCCTGAAAGTCTCCAATGATCGTGTCATTGAGCTTGAAAAGACTAATTTTAAACTAAATGAGAAAATTGAACTGGATGATCACGACAATTTGATTAAACATTTTTCTAAACTAGAGGCTGAGCATTTTAATTTACAACTAAAATATCAACATCTTAAAGAAAATGTCAAAACTTCAAATATCAAGACATCCTCAAATGCTCCAGAGTTTGATGCAGTTTTTCAAATTAACAAACGTGATGAACAGATTCAAGCTCATTGCAACACGATCAGAAAGTTGAAAGCCCAAATCTCTCAATTAAAGGGTCAAACGAACAATATGACAGGCTCCCAAATGCCTCCTCCTCTAGATTCTCAGAATTCTCAAACGTTTCATCTTCAAAACTTGGTAAATGCATTACAAAAGGAAAACAAAAGTTTTCTAGAAGAAAATGAAAAGGTTAAACGTCATTTCAATGAGTTATTTGAATCAATAAAGGTCACTCGTAACAAAAATAACGAACAAATAGCTTCATTGCAAAAGGAAATTGAGAATCTGAAGAGTCGGGTAAAAGGGAAAATGCCAATGACCAATGGGGAGAATGATGTATCAAAGGTTCACTCTTGTAATAAATATGCTTTGTCTGTGAAATATGTCCCCCCTCATCTCAGGAATAACAAACTTGCTATTCAAACTTATTTCTCATCCCTTAAGGATTGTCTAGAATGTCTACGTGAGATTGTTGAAGAGGATAAATTAGAGAAACCACTTGACAATGCAATTGGGCATGCATGCTTATATGCCAAACGGTCTCAAGAAATTCTAGAATGCTTAATCACGATATGCCCAAAGTCCTTAGGTGAGAGAGTTAATCCTTTGATTCCATGTTCGATGCCTAGTGCCAAGTATGATATTCATTCGATGCCCAATGCTTTGAATGTGAACCTTAGTGTGCCTTTAAGTAGTTCAGATTCCAGATCTGTCAATGCTAAGAAAGAGAACTCTAGTGTGCCTTCTAGGAGTACAAATCCCAGCACTTCTAGTGTTAAGAAAGTGAATCTTGGTGTGCCTGCATGTAATTTAGATCCCAAAACATCTAAACAGGACATGCAAAGAGTAGCAAAACCAACTAATGTTCCCATTCCCTCTACAGGAGTAATCAGTGACATTAAAGCAAGCAGATCAAAGTCTCAAGACAATACAAGGAAGGACACGACCTCGCAAGCTAAGAATGTGCATTGGAAGAGAGTAAAAGACCTACCTAGGAACTTTAAGTTTGAGCCGAATAAAACGAATCGTGTTGAATCTAGTATTAGCCATAGGCGTACTGTAATTAATTCGAATTCTTATACTATTTGCAAACCTTGTATTGAAGTCTGCTTGAATTCTGTTTCTAATCATGAATGTGGTGTTAATGTCTTGCCTAATGATGTTAATTGTCCAGTTAATATTGTTAATGCTAAAAATCATGCTAAGAAGGCTAAAAGGCAAAAATGAAAGAAAATTAGAAAACAGTGGAAACCCACAGGAAGAACATTTAGTAAGATAGGCTATCATTGGATACCTGTTGGTCATAAGACTAATCAGACAATGCGCACTAGAAAATGGATGCCTGCTGGTAGAACTATTCCCTTAAGAAGTGAGCACACTTTGAATAGGGCTAATACATACACTAGTACTACATCTATTCATAATGATTCCATTGCCTTAATTTCTGATATGAATGCTTCTATCTCTGATGTGGGTGTTCCAACCATTGTTACTAACCAAATGGAACCCATTCTTGCATGGGGATCCCAATTGTCCAGTTATCCATTCTTGTCTGTGTTCAACTGCAGATCGTTCAAATCGTTCTGTAGTACCTAGACTCAGGCTGTTCCAAGCATATGACTGGCGACCGGTCGCGGCTCATGAACTTCGTGAGCAAATTCATCGGGACAGTTAGATTCGGGAATGATCATTTCGGTGCTATTATGGGTTATGGAGATTATGTTGTTGGCAAAAGTGTTATCTCCAGGGTTTACTATGTAAAAGGTCTTGGTCATAACTTGTTCTCTGTTGGTCAATTCTGCGATTCTGATCTAGAAGTAGCCTTCAGAAAACACACCTGCTTCGTTAGAGAACTTGATGGTAAGGAGCTTTTCAGAGGTTCACGTGGTTCAAATCTATACACCATCTCTATCGAAGATATGATGAAGTCTTCTCCAATTTGCTTGCTGTCAAAGGCTTCTAAAACAAAGTCATGGTTATGGCATCGTCGTCTCAATCACTTGAACTTCGGCACCATCAATGATCTCTCCAGAAAGGACTTAGTTGTAGGTTTACCTAGACTAAAGTATGAAAATGATCATCTTTGCTCAGCATGCCAATTGGGAAAAAGCAAAAAGTATGCCCATAAACCTAAACCTACAAACTCAATTACAGAAGTTCTTCATACCCTTCATATGGATTTATGTGGACCAATGAGAGTGCAGAATATCTTTGGGAAGAAATATGTGTTAGTTGTCGTTGATGATTACTCTAGATTCACCTGGGTCAAGTTCTTAAGGACAAAGGATGAAACTCCTGATATCATCATCAAACTCATCAAACAGCTGCAGGTTCGACTTAACAAAACAGTCAGAATTATCCGAACAGACAATGGAACTGAGTTTGTCAACAAACAACTTAGTGAATTTTATGAAAGCATTGGAATCAGCCATCAAAGAAGTGTTCCACGAACTCCTCAACAGAACGGTGTAGTTGAAAGACGAAATCGAACTCTTGTAGAAGCCGCTAGAACAATGCTAATCTACTCAAAGGTTCCAATGTTTCTCTGGGCTGAAGCTATTGTCACTGCATGCTACACACAAAATTGTTCCCTGATTCACACTGTTCATGGAAAAACTCCATATGAACTTGTCCACAACAGAAAACCTAATCTTTTTTTCCTTCGTGTGTTTGGTGCATTGTGTTATCCAACTAATGAGGGTCAAGACTTAGGGAAACTTAGAGCTAAAGTAGACATTGGAGTATTTGTAGGGTATGCACCAAACAAAAAGGGATACCGTATCTACAACAAAAGAACCCGAAATATCATGGAAACAATTCACGTTATGTTTGATGAGCTGACCGGTCAAACGGCTCCTGGACAATCCAGTTCTGGACCCGCACTTCAAAACAGTCCTATTGGTTCATCCCTTGTACCATTTCCCTCCCCATCAGCTTCATATGTACCTCCATTAGAAGATGAATTAAGAAAACTGTTTGATCCTATGTTTGATGAACAGTATGAGCCAAGTGCTAATGATCTGTCAACTCCTACAACAGAGGCTGCTCTTATCCAAGTAAATGATGTTGATCCTTCAGTCTCAATATCATTAAGCCAAGAAGCGCTTGCTGCTGATCATTCTATTTCATCAACAAATCATCAATCATCGAGTGTACATCAGGGAATGGTATCTGTTATCAACAATGAAGAAAATCCCTTTGCTACTCCTGAAGATGCTCCATTTGAAAACATATTTGCTCCTGAATCTTCATCAGAACCATCTTCTTCAGGAGACATCGACTCTGCTACTTCAGTCCCTCAACAACTACCACATGAACACCTCAGAAAATGGACTCACGATCATCCATTAGACAACATCATTGGAAATCCTTCTCGTCTGGTATCCACTCGTAAACAGCTTGCTACTGATGCCTTATGGTGCTTCTTTAACTCTGTACTCTCAAAGATCGAACCTAAAGATGTTAAAACTGCTCTGAATGAAGACAGCTGGTTCAATGCCATGCAAGATGAAATTCATGAGTTTGATCGATTAGATGTATGGGAATTAGTACCAGATCCAAATGGTGCTATGATCATTGCTCTTAAGTGGATCTTCAAAGTGAAGCTTGATGAGCATGGTGATGTTTTGAAAAATAAGGCTAGGTTATTGGCTAAAGGTTATCGTCAAGAAGAAGGTATAGACTTTGAGGAATCTTTTGCTCCAGTTGCTCGTATCGAGGCGATCAGAATCTTCTTGGCTAATGCTGCTAGCAAGAACATGGTTGTTTATCATATGGACGTGAAAACCGCATTTCTTAATGGAGATCTGAAAGAAGTGGTTTACGTCAGCCAGCCAGAGGGTTTTGTGAATCCAGAGCATCCTACTCATGTTTATCGCTTGAAAAAGGCCCTATATGGGTTGAAGCAAGCTCCAAGGGCATGGTATGATACACTGTCAAAGTTTCTTCTATCTACCGGATTTAGCAAAGGAGCAGTTGATCCTACCTTGTTCACCAGAAAGTCAGGCAAACACTTAATTCACGTTCAAATTTATGTTGATGATATTATTTTTACCTCGACTGACCCAATGGAATGTGATCGTTTTTCTAATGAAATGGGTTCAAAATTTCAAATGTCAATGATGGGACAAATGTCATTTTTCTTGGGATTACAAATTTCACAAAGTCCCGGAGGCATTTTCATAAATCAATCTAAATATGCAACTGAGATCTTAAAGAAATTTGGATTTGATTCAAGTGACCCTGTAGACACTCCCATGATTGATCGAACCAAACTAGATGAGGACCACTCAGACCAAACGAAATATCGTAGTATGATTGGATCCCTGATGTACCTCACTGCTAGTAGACCAGACATCTTGTTTGCTGTTTGTATGTGTGCTAGATACCATGCTAAGCCTACTAAAAAGCACTTTGAAGCAGTTAAACGGGTCTTTCGGTATCTCCAAGGAACCATCAATATGGGACTTTGGTACCCGAAAGACACCGGTATGTCACTAACAGCATATGCAGATGCAGATCATGCAGGGTGTCAAGATACTCGTCGAAGTACGTCTGGAGGTGCTCAGTTTTTGGGTGATAAGCTTGTGAGCTGGTCTTCAAAGAAGCAAATGAGTACTTCTATTTCCTCTACAGAGGCTGAATACATAGCCATGTCATCTTGTTGTGCTCAAATCTTATGGATGAGATCTCAATTATCTGACTATGGCTTTGAATTCAACAAAATCCCTCTGTACTGTGATAATAAAAGTGCTATTGCTCTCTCATGCAACAACGTTCAACACTCAAGAGTAAAGCATATCGACATTCGACATCATTTCATCAGGGAACAAGTGGAAAAAGGTGTGTTGGAACTATATTTTGTGAGGTCTGAATACCAGTTAGCAGACATCTTCACCAAAGCTCTTCCAAGAGAACGTTTTGAGTTTATTCTTCCACGACTTGGCTTGAAAAGCCTTCAACCAGAAACACTCAAACGTCTTCAGGAGGAAGACGAGGAGTAAAAGGTTTCCTTCATCTATCTCTTGTATATATCTATTCGAAAAACAAAATACAAAATTATAAAACCTTCAAAAATCAAATAGAAAAATATAAAACTTTCAAAATTCATAAAAACTTGTAAAATTCGAAAAGCCCTCAAAAAAATATTGTCTTTTTGTCATGTTTTTCTCGATTCGATAATATCTACGGTCGTTGTGCTGTCATTCAAAGAATGACACGGGACTTTAGATATTGTTCGATTTTTTTTTTATTATTAAAAAAAAAAAAAAAAAAAAAAAAAATTTGAGAGAAAGAGAAACGATGGTTTACTGTCATTTTAGACAGTAACCCGCTTTTCAAAGAAAGAACAGAGCCATACTTTATCACGTTTTCATAATTCTATGCTCTGATTCTATAAACATTTATCTGCTGAAAACTAAGTGCTTTGAAAAATAACCCAGTCTCTATTTTTGATAATCATCTGGACTTATTTGTCAAAATATCAATCTCTCAATCAACAACCTTTGTCATTGATTGAGGGGGAGAATGATTTCAATTAAATTAAAAAGTTATTTGGCATTCAATTGTTTTCAAAAGATATTCATGCATGTTTTATCAATGGAGTTTAAAGTCTCTAAATTCGATCCTTATCAGTGAAAACATTTTCATAATCTAGTCACAATTCTCCTTAAAAGCTTTCAAAATCAATTTAAATCTACAGAGATCACAAATCTCAATGATTTGATAATTGTGATCGGGGGAGAATTTGTGATTTAAATTGGACTTAAACTGAGGATTCGGTAAATGGTTTTACAAGGATGTACAAGTTATCCTTCCCACATGTGACAAACGATTTCAAATTTTCCATGCACATGTTGAGGGGGAGCATCTATCTTAAACCACAATGATTTGAAACGTGATCATTTATCTCAATGTGCAGGCTTCCTCTAGTATGTGCAAAAACTCTTTTCAAATCTCGAGGCACATATTGAGGGGGAGCAAACTTATGAAAACCTCATCCTTCCCTAAAATGCTTTATCTACTTGTCTTGATTAGGGAAGTGATGTTGATATCTTTTAGAAAATGGATTTCAAAGAAGATAACTCTTTCTCTTGCCTCCGTGTGCAAAACAATTTCAATCACTTGATGCACATGTTGAGAGGGAGCTCTTGTTCTAAAAATATCAAAAACAATTCAGGTACAAAATGCTTTGATAATACATCTTAAGTATCTAGATTGATTTTCAAATGGTTTTCAATTGGTTCCAATGGCAGATGAACAATACCAAATAGACCGACCAACTTTACTTTATGTACGGTGATATAAGGATGATAAGGTTAGGTATTGGTTCCCATGATCGGCCAGAACCGGAGGGATCTACCCAGGGACAATCCACTAGTTAGTGTAGAAGTCCTTAGGTATGATGATAAAAGGAGAAAAGTGAGATATGGGAAGAGTGCGGACTAAGACAGAGCAAGTACTGGAACAAATCCAACAAGGTTCTTGCTATGAAGTCTCGGTAAGCACTGAAGGGGTTGAAGAATTAAAAAGAATTGAATGAGAAAAGGGTGAAAAAAAATAGCCCTCCATATATTCAACCTTAGGGCAGAAACCGGGTTCAATTCATATGCTACTGATGGTAACATCGGTATTGAAGACAAGACGTCATGGACCCAGTGACGCACTGCACTTCAACTTTCCAAACCACTCAAGTTCCTCTTAAAAGGTCTTGTTTCATTCTCACGGGGAACCGACATTATCTATCGACTTTCTCTTAGAGATTGTTGATATTGAAGAAGGAGACCCTCTCCCTAGTCTCCGGCACAGGATCCAAATATGCACATATTGAGTGTAGAGCCACGAGATCATCAATAAATCTCATTAGGACACTTTCAATGAAGACTCTCTGTTTCACACAGTGTGGAAAGAGAGATTATATCTTGAGTCCTACGCATTATCCTTGTGGTATTGCCAGAACATCTGAGTGATGTGTTTACATATTCACAATGAAGATGGAAAGCCTTCTGGAGCCAACATCAAACAAGCTCCTGGTAGGTGGCATGTGAGATCTATCAATTAGATCAACCATGTGACAACTGAACAGAAACAATGGGGCGATTCAATCTTATGAATCAATCCTGGTTCAGGTTATGGATTGACGGATACCTTTGAAAAACCGGTCATTGTGCTTAAAAACTCTTTTCTTTAGCAAATCGACTGTGTTCGAATATTTCAAATCAAAAGGTGTTTTATGATTGATAATTGATTTTCATTAAAACCTTCATTGTATTGCAAAAACAATTTCTATTGAGCAATACACGATTGTTTTTCAAATCTCTTTTCATCAATCAGTGGACTTAAATTCACTGGTTCACTCACTCCGTGTTATCTTCTTTGAGACGTTCCGGTTTGAGAACAGCTAGAGCAGCTGCGAAACCCTGTCAAGGAAATTCTTCGGAATCTTACCTGATCACAGGCAGTACTTGTACTGATCAACGGGGAACCGTGGGCCGTGTACCTCAATTCATCGAAAGTGTTCAAAGACACTTTCGTGCGATTTATTGCTAATGTTGTATGCAGGTACGTCCTACGCTTGCAGCTGATCAGAATGAAGCGGTCAATCCATAGCCGCATGCTCACTTATCACACTCATCTCAAAAGAAATCATGATTAGTGCATCAATGACTCTGATATTTTCACTCCATGCTTCTGCTACGCTGCTGCCAATATCATGAATCAACGAAAGCTTCTGCTACTCTGATGAGAAGATATCATGATCCAGAATGTGAGCATGTCGGTCCGAAAGTCACAACATCACATATTACCAACACCACAATGGATGTCTCAGAGATTTTTGTTTGCTGATGATCTCAAAAGCTGGCTCAAATTTATTATCACGTGGATCAGTATAAGACCTCCACTTGGATTAACCAAACATGCAATGAGAAGAATCAATGACTACGAGCTTCGGAGCAAAGTACTACATCAAGAATGCAAGAACAATTTTTAATGTAATATCTGTTTGTATTCAATGTAATGTTATTACATGATTGAGGTGACCTCCCTTAGGGGGAGATAGTTAGGAATTAGAAATTCCAGGTATTAAAGAGTCGGTCACCTCAAGTATATGTAATCGTTAGAAAGCTCGTAGTCGTAGTTCATTTAAGTTAAGTAGTATTTAGTTTAGTAACACCGTGGAGGACGGACGGGTCTTTACCCATTGTATGCCTGATCCACAGCCCGTTGTGTGGCGTTTTATTATAAGACTATAAATACTCTCTACCTTCCAAGGTAGAGAGTTGGAGCTCATAATAAGAATTTTCTTTCTCTCACTAAAGTTCCCTAAACCTCTAACTTTCTCTCTCTAGAATTCCACTTATACGCCTACTTTGTGTTATGGTTTGATGTGTATGTGAAATCCAATATCTTACACGTTGCCCTAATAGGTAATTTGCCATTAAACCTATGGATCTTCAAATAGAGTGCGTTTGTTTGCCTACCTGGTCAACACAAACGGGATTTGTCATTCCCGATAGATATATCCACATTATTCGCGTTCACTCACAAGTGATTAATGGTTCATGATAATAGGGACTTTGGCAATAGTGTACTTAGTGCAACTAATACATTCAAGTATAATTTCAAAGCAATGTGTTCGATTTATAATAAAGCATGTATTTCCCCCAAGGGTTTGTAAAACATTTAAGTAATGAAAGTGGGGCTATGAACTCACCGTGAGTTTGATGATGTTAAGTGTATAGTAAGGAAGATGGATATGCCGTGAGAACCTCTACGAGCAACCTAGAATATGATGTTGCGACTTAGGTTTGAAATAATGATGCAAAAGTAATACCAAGCCTATATACGTCTTTATATTGATCATGATGTAGTACTTAGTGGTTTAGTGTATGTTGGTTGCAATGGTTTATGAAACAATTATAGTTTATACATCTCGTACTACCGTTCGGGCCATCATAATTCAGAGGTCATGTAGTAAACGTTCGAGGAGTTA
The DNA here is from genome assembly GCA_019973895.1 of Chrysanthemum seticuspe. NCBI lineage: Eukaryota > Viridiplantae > Streptophyta > Magnoliopsida > Asterales > Asteraceae > Chrysanthemum > Chrysanthemum seticuspe. The sequence continues at coordinate 55,276,685 of BPTQ01000005.1, forward strand.
GGACACTTTAAATCGTAAATCCAGCAACTCGTCGATTCATTTTACCCAAATGAAACCCCTCACATGAAGCTCCCTAGTATTGTAGCACTTAATAGATAAGACATATGTTTTGTTTATATATCATAAGTGTCATATGGTTTGTAAACACAATTTACAAGGTTGTTTGGTTATTATTAGGAAATCATAATGGTTATCACAAGTATCGTTATAATTTATGTCACAAGTATTTAAAGAAAAGTTTACAAGTTTATAAATTATAAAGTTGGTTATTACAAGTATAGTTTCATGGTTTATCGAGGGATTAGATCCAAATTGTATTGTATACGTTTAGGTTTGTCAAGGCTAAGGCCTTTGGTTTACGGTCTCGGCTTAGGAAGCCTTGAGGCTTTAGCCATGGCCTTGCCGTGGCTTTGGTCTAGGCTACCATAGTCTCGAGACTCAGCCTTGGCCTTAGCCGTGGCTTTGGTCTCGGTTTAAGACCATTAGGCCTCTTGGTTTGCCTTTAGTTATGACAAAAGTATAGTTATATAGGACAGTTTCAGTTTTTGAAAGCAAATGGCCTGTTTTACGTGTTTTCAGGGCCCGAGCTTCTTTAAAATTGAAGGAAAACATCGTTCCGGAAAAATTTCGTTTTTTAACTTTTTGATGAAACGGACCAGAAGGGCCTCGTTCAAGACGGACAGCTGCTTAACAGCTTGTTTTAGGCAGTTTCGGTGTTTTGGTTTCGTTAACTTCTTTTGGCCGTATCTTTTGACTCGTGTACTCATTTTTGGTGATTCAAATTGCTATGTTTTCCTTTTAAAGTCCTCTTTAACAGTATGTAAGTTTCTAATATCATTTTTATACTATTTTGGTCGTATTTCACAATATATGTCACTAGTTTTCTTGTTTACATCCATTTAGCTAACATATGATTCCCTTAACTTGTTTTAGTGGTTTTTGTACATCATGATAACAATAAAAAGACCATATATAACCTAAATGAAGTATGAGAAACATGTAAACGATGTTGAGCAAGAGAGTGTGTTAGGGTTTCTTACAACTTTTGGCTTTCAACTTAAGAAAGGAAAATCAAAGATCGAGAACAAGAACTAGAAACCCTAGCTTCTAAATTCTTCAACCTCTTGATACTAGGTTGAGATGACTTGAGAAAGCACTTGAAGTCTTCTACTAGAACACTTCATGTGTGGCTTGGAGATCACCAATGGAAGGAATTAGGACTTGGATCAATCAAAGCTTAACATGAACTTTGGAATTGATATGGAGCTTATGTTTCTTGAATAAAACTTGAAGTAAATAGCAAATGAAGTGTGTTTTGTGTATGTTGATGGTATGAACGACCTAAGGAGAGGGGAGGGGTTTATATAAGGTCTTGAGGAGGTTAGGAAGGTGTTAGGAAGGTGTAAATGAGGAGGTGTAAGTTTAGGATATTTTGGAAGCTTAGCTTAGAAGTTTACTTACATATGAATGTATCCTAAAGTCCAAGGCTTATCACTTAGGGACATGGCATGGTGAATCACCTATATACACGTTCATATCATAGTTAGGGTGACTAGTTACTTATTTTTGGTATTATCTTGTTTTACGGAAGTCGTTTAGTCCCGATAACCGCTAACAGTAAATCGTAAAATCATAAAACTTAAAATCAGGTATCGTAAAAATATGAAACTTGTAGAAATGATTAAACTTATCATTATACTCCATAATAAAATATAAAATGAGTGTTAAGTTCCATCGGGTTGCTTAAACGTTGTTGAAAGCTCGAAAAGCGGGTCTAAAACGCGTATTTCGCGTAAAATGTAGAACTGGAAAACGTAATATTTCAAAACTTGTGGAATTGTCGTAAAATGGTAGAAATACATATTTCTAATTTTTATAGTATTTTATGGACATATCGGGATGCCCGAATGACGTTTAAACCCTAAAGTAATTCTCGGACACTGTTTTGTGAAATCGGTTTTGTATGGATTCAACGTACGTCGTCAGGACGACTTCTCAAGTTTCATTTATCTTGTCATTATGGTAAAATAAAAATAAAAATTTTTACGGGATGAATAGTAAAAGTGAATAGTAACTTTTTAAAAATATGAGAAGTAACCCGAAAATGCAGGTTGTTACATATAACCTTAGCGACCCCCTTAAAGTGCTAATAACCGTTGAAGGAGGGGTTGTGTTCTTTAGTTATATCACAAAATTGGATATCCAAAATTTACGATGATAGTTTTTTCAATTCGGATATCCGGAATTTCGGATAACAGTATATATCCGAATATTCAAATATCTATTTTTTGGAAAACTTTTATGAGTTCCAAACTGACATTTCATTAAAACACAACTTTTAATAAATTCTGATCAAAATTTCGGATATCCGAATATGGATATTTTTTAACACCCAAAACCTAAATCAAGAATCCCAGGGTAGAAAGTGTTCAACTATTTTTCCCGCCAAAATCTGTTAAAGATGACACGCGCCATTCATGTGACATGTATCAAATCAAAGCAAACTCAAGACAGCAAAAAAGAGACCCTTACTATGTTTGCAAGTAAGGAAGTTGGAAAACAATTCAAATGGTAATGTGGATGCCATATCCAGGATGAACCATGTTGTCAGGTACCTTAGGGCAATACTTTTCAAATCACAACTAAGAACTTGAGTTGTCGGGTCAAAGAAACCAACAATAAACGTTGAAACCAAGTCGAACAAAAAGAAAACGTCAACTATAAAGTCGAAAATGTATATTTTTGTTAGCGACTGGGAAGGGGTTTTAAGAATGCAACTTCAAATGGATAAGCCCATGCTGAATATGCTACCTGTACCACCATGAACGTATGCCAATATGTAAAATTATTACAAAATTGAATTACGAGAAATGTTGACCTTAAATAATTGTTACAAAATAGTTATCATGCAAGTAATCTAAATAATCTAGGTTGAGTGCAACCAATATTTATTTCTAGCTTCTTATATGCATCATTGTGAATTAAATAGTAAAATGAGTTGTTACCTATATTTGGAGTCCATAGGAGACATGATCTGGGTGGTGGAACTTGGGTCAATATCATTATGTGTATAAGCACCCAATGGATGAATTATAACCTTAGCAACCCCCTTAAAGTGTTAATACCCGCTGAAGGAGGGGTTGTGTTCTTGTTGGGCTGCTTGAATCTGGTTGTTCTTCTGTGCTCTTGATTTCTTTATCTTTTTGCGATTCTTTGAGCATGCCTTTCATCTTTTCGTCACTTGATGAACGATAGTGTGAATTGCTAGTACCCACTAGAGGAGGGAGTTTTCTTTGCTTTGATGAGGTGCATAAAATTTCTTGTTCTCCTAACATCTTGATTTCTTGTTCCATAACTTCTTGACGTGGAGGTGGTTCCAACGATGCAAAGCGAGCTGAGAAAGTGTGACACCCAAACTTAATTCCTAAATCTGCAATGGGCGTTGAGTTTTTCGAAGAGAGGATGCGAAGAAATGGTGATATCAAAGAAATTTGAGGTTGCTCATGAACAATGAAAGGCTGCAAATGTTCTTTGATGGATGAATTGAAATGTAAACTTTCGAGTTTAAAGGTTGAAGGATGTGGTGCAGTAATCAAGCGTTCAAACTATGGGATCTCCCAATGGTTGTTTGACTTTAACATCTCAGTTGTATTTTTCTCTTGCGTAGATGATAGTGAGTTTTGTTGTATTAGATGTTTATACTCAATATGATTAAGAAAATTATTTAGGCTTTGTTTCTTTTGCAATAAAAATAACTCTTGCGAAATTATTAAATACGGAGTAACATTTTAACAGTGTCAACATGTGAAACTCTAAAATGTAAAGTTACTTTTATTGTTAAAAAAACTAAAATGAAATACACTCAAAGCAATTTGATTAATATGAGGCACTAATTGAGAATTGACATTATAATTTGATACCTTCTTTTGCAGAAACCCAAAAAAAAATATTATTATCATTATTTATTTATATATACATTAAGTGAAGTATACAGTATCATAGCTTCACAAAATTCAAAAGAATCACCACTTAAAATTAACTAGTCGAGCTCAAGTCTCAGCTTATTTAACTTGGAGAAGGTCAACCTTAATCTCCGGTTTGGTTGAGGCTCGTTTACAGGTATTTACAATTTTTTTTATAAATCTTTTAAAAATCTATATTTTTTTTAGACTAAAATACACCGTTGGTCCCTAAACTTGGCAGACCGGATCGCGATGGGACGAAACTCGACCTTTTCATCGCCACAGGTCCAAACCTTGGCCATTAAATGCCAGATTCGTCCCTTGACCAATAATGCCGTTGTCAACGTTATGTTGGTGAGGGCAAAACCGTCTTTCACTGTAGCGTATTAAATAAAACCGTTGTACAGTGTATCTAGCTAGTATATGTGTGTAACAAGGTTTGGTCTACATTTATCACCCATCCCTAAACTATCCTTCAAAACCCGTCTTCTTCAAAACGATAATTGTTTGAAGATGGTACGTTGCTGGTGTGGTAAGCAAGCTATTATTCGCACTTTGTGGACCTCTGCCAACCCAGGGCGTCGATTCTTTGGTTATCTTGTTCAAGTAAGTGCGTCTTAATATTTCTTATGTAAGTTTGTAACAATGGTGGTTGTTTAATGACTTGTCATAATCATCAATAGGTGTCTTCTTGTCGGTGGATAAGATGGTATAATCCTGAAATCTGTGCTCGTTCAAGAATGATCATACCAAGACTTTTGAGGGGGAGAAATGAGCTTGAGGCAAGATTAGTAGCTGCTCAAGGTGATGTGTGGAAGTGGAAGATTTACCTGGTGCTAAGTTGGATGTTGTTCTTAATTGTTTATGCATTGGGATAACTTTTTAACCTTTTATGTAATTAGGCTACTTGGTTAATGTTCTGTATCTTGAATTGTAGTAACCTTGTTATGAAGTATTCAGTTTTGTTTGTTTCTAATTTTCTATGCCTTATGGGTATGCAGATGGTTAGCAATTTGTTTAGGGTTGACTTTTAAATGTCAACATTCTTATGAGGTTTTATTTAGCTTTGGTTACTTTTGATGCAAATTATTCACACATCAAGCTTAGTCAATCTAAAAAAATACACAATAATGACATGGTTCCATAGTTAATGCAAATGGATATAATTTCAACTCCATAAAATTGCATACTTTTCAAAGCATGAGAGCTACAGTTAGACACACACACACACATATGTTTTTAGAGTACATAACTTGTCCATCGGAAATAACATAGATGAAACATCGTCTAGATAATTAGCATAACAGATTTGACCTATGGTGAGGCCATCATTCTTTCCAGTGCAGCCTGCTGCCTAGTCATTCTTTGTGTAGCAGGCTGGGTTGAAGCAGAAAGTGCTTGAACATCAGTTGACTGCATATGAGAATCAGACTGGGATTGATCATGTTGCTGGGATTGACATTGGGCTTGCTCATGCATGATGGGATCGGCAATTTCTTCAGCTTGATTTTGCTGGGATTGTGACAGGGATGCATCATGTATGATGGGATCTTCGGTTGCTGGCTCTTGATTTTTAGATTGAACACCACTTCCTTGAACTGCACTAACTTGGCTTTCAACAACAACACCTGTACCTTCAGCTTCTTTATCTGCTGCTACCTTTTTACCTTTAGGATGTTTCTATTTTCCTGCAGCTTTAGTTGGCACCTGTTTGACATTTCCCTTATTGGCAGTTCCACTACTTCCAGCTCCAGCATACCCTAGGCATGTTACCTTGTTGTGTCCAGCAATGCCACAAATACTACACCTGACACTCTTCCAAGCCCTTGACAGCTTACCATCCTTCACAATCTCTTCAGTTTCAGGAGCTATCATAACTCTTTTTCTACCTCTTGCTGTAGGCGGGTTTGTTGCGGATTTCGGTGGTACAATTGTTGTTGGCATAGTTGATTTTTCCCAATGTACACTGCTAGTTATAGGCTGAACATGGTGTTTGTAGGTAGCTTCCCAAGTGAGAAGATAGTAACAAGGATGAGCCCATGTTTCTACAGCTCTGACTTGTTGGCCATTTAAAGACATATTCCAATTGGTAGCAACAACATGTTTACATGGTAAACCTGTTATCTCCCACCTTCTGCAAGTACAAGTCTTGTGTACAACATTAACTACACATTGGTCACGCCATGGTCCACTAACCTGAAACTTAGATCCCCCATTCCATAACACATTATACTTAACAGCCTCTTTCTTAATAGCCTCTAGCATGTGTTGTGCAGTTGGTGTTAGTGGCCCATCACTCTTCTCAATCACCATAAGAACATGCATTATCCTCTTCATATAGTATTCCCTGATGTATTATAAGGCTGTAATAATTGGTTTTCTTAACCCCTCTTTTATTTTCTCATGAAACACTTGACACATGTTATTAAGTAACACATCAGAAGTAGCTCTCCCTAAAGATGACAAGTAATAAACATGTATTAATTATAACTGTTTATACTGCATTTATGAATACAAAGTAAGTGAAACTGATAGATCACTTACATGAAAAATGTGACCTTGACCAATGAATCGGTGGTATCTTACTTAACCAATCATGGGCTGGTTGATTAAGTTTCTTGAGATCAGCCATAGCTTTCAGAAACTGTACAACAGTTGAGGCTGTTGCACATTTCCACAAATGGTCTTTGTAGGCCCTACCTTTCCATTGCAATTTCATTTTCTCATGAATGCTTTTAATACAGAATTTGTGTTCTTCACTTTCAAAAACTTCTGCTACAACTCTACTTATATCCTGCATAAAATCAAATATCTTTACTGTCTGTTTCAAAACAGTGAGACTTAAATTCATGAACAGAGTAAGAGAGTACCTTATTCATGTCAGCAATAAAAGTGATGCTTGAAATTGGCCCAAGTGCTATATCATCGGATAAACAATGAAGAAACCAAGTCCATGATCCTATGTTATCTGAATCAACAAAAGCATAAGCGAAAGGGTATATACCATTGTTGCTATCAATTCCCACAACTGTCATCAGTTGACCATTGAAAGGACCACGAATTGGAAAAGCAGCCAGCCCCAACAACGATCTCCCACAATCTTTAAATCCTTGCTTCAGTGCACCTAAACAAACATACACTCTCTTGAATTCTCTGGTTGGAAGAGACTCATCCGGAGGTCGTTCCACATTCATCTCCACTGTTGTATTAGGGTTTGTCTTCTGCAACTCTTGAACATAATCTCTCAACATGGTAAATTGTAGCTTGAATTGACCCCTAATGGCTGTTATTGCTAGGTTTTTGGCCCTTAAAACCTTCTGCAGGGACACTTGAAGGTCGTATTGGTTGGTAAGTTGATTATGCACAGACCTGACAGGAAGCTCTGGATTTGTTTCAACTTGTGCTCTGTGAGATATAGCGAAGGTCAAAAGCTCTGACTTCCCTTGATTGCAAACAAGTGTGTTGCTCATTATATGTTCTGACCGACCAGATACCTGTCTCACCATTCCTGCCGACAAACAATAGCCATGGGCAGAGTATTTGTGAAGGGTCCTTTTTGCTAGAAAGCAATGCATTTATACCCTTTCTGCTTAATGGACTTCTAGATGGGCCAATATCCAGTCCAGGACCTTCAGTTGGGCCTGAAACTGGAACACAACCCCTACACCTGACCCTTATTCTTGTTTTGTCATTCTTAAAAAAAAAACAACTCCCTCCTAGTTTCTATTGAATGCTCTCTTACTAGGTTTTTTACTTCCCCTGCAGTACCAAACTCCTGACCAGTATAGAAAAAAGTGGTATAGACGCCATTAGCAAAGTGTGCGTGTTGGAAACTAACATGGTCACTGCAAAATAATTCATCAACCATCACAGGTAAATCATTTACCAACTGCCTGTCATCACTTATATTACTGGTTGTTCCTTCTTCACCTAAATCATTACTCTTACCTACTTGTAGCATACCAAGCTGTGCATCATTCTCTTGACAAGTGTTATCTTGATTTGGTTCAACTGCATTGCCAAATTCACTAGTGTCACTCGCTTGTAACAGAGTAAGATCAACAACATGATCCTCTTCCATGTTATCCTGAGTCAGTTGAAACAGAGTTACATCCACATCAGGCTCCTCAAACCTGTTATTCATATCAACTAGTGGTCTGCCTGCTTTGTGTAAATGCTTCTCCTGAGTCAATTGAAACAAATTAACCTCAAAATTTTCAGGCTCCTCAAAGGTGTTATTGACATCAACTAGTGTTGTTACACCTTTGTCAAAGTGCTTCCCCTGACTTACTCTAAACAGATTAACCTCAACATTATCAGGCTCCTTTATAGCATTGTCCTCATCAATAACTACTAAAGCACGCTCACTGTTTTGAACAGGTTGGCTAGCAAATGAGCAGTCTAAGGTGGAAAAGAGTGGCTCAATGTTTGGAAAATTGCTAGATTCACCAATATCATTGACGTCCACAGGCAATTGTTTAAGTTGGATAAACGGATCTAGGGAAGGTTCATTATCTATTTCATATAACACCAACCGTCTACAACAGGATTGAATAGCCGCAGTAGCAACTTTTCTCCTATCTTCATCCATCTCCCAAAACACAGTCTTAATTGATTGTGGGGACATTTCAGAAAGTTCTAATCTAGTCTTCCCTATTTCAACATACACGTCTATCAGCTTATGTTGTATGACAACATCTTTCAACAAGTCTAGATTAGCAGGTTCACACAAAGAAAACAAACCGTCGTCTAATGTACAACCAGGCTTAAGAAAGTAGAAATAATTGGTTTGTCCAGACTCGTAACCGATTTGGGTCATGAGAGCATCCATTTCATCAACATATACCTCTTTTATTTTCACAAGATCAACAAGGCATTTCTTGCCTCCTTGATATATCCTACCTGGAAAGTATTTGAATGTACCTTCATAATGGAACATCATGCTAAACGATCCAGGTTCACCCGCTGTATAAAAAAATGTACAAAAACATTGTTAAGCTAAAGTTACCTAAAAGGGAAATAACTTAATCAGTCGTACTAACATATGATTGTAATAGGCTCTAACCAAAAAAGACTTACAATATCTCCTGACTGCAGCTCTTTCATCCGTTTCACGATCATCATATAATGGATATTCCGTTACTCGCCACAGAGTAAATCCAAGGTGGTTGTTTGTTATTTTCTTACTCAGATTATTTGATTTGATGATAGACATTGCATTAGGGTTTTCTGGGTAGGCTTCCAAAACAAGTTTGGGGATGAGCAATGAGTACACGGTTTTGTTATATTGTACAAAATGGCGGAAAATTGGACAAGACATGTGCTACAGTATATAAAACAAAATGACTATTGTACCCTCAACAATAACATGATTACGGGTTTTTTTTTGCGTATAACGGAACGTTGACAACGCCGTTATTGGTCAAGGGACGAATCTGACATTTAATGGCCAAGGTTTGGACCTGTGGCGATGAAAAGGGCGAGTTTCGTCCCATCGCGATCCGTCCTGCCAAGTTTAAGGACCAACGGTGTATTTTAGTCTTTTTTTTATAAATCTTTTAAAAATCTATATGTGTAAGAGGTGAGCTTTATGAAGCCCGTGTTTGCGCTCTTTTATCATTTTATTTATACACATGTATAAGTTTTGAAGGCTCGTTTAGGCTAACGAGCTCTTAAGCGAGTTTTATGTAAGAAGCTCAGGTTCAAGCTCGGTCATTCAATAACCTCTTAATTAGGCTAGAACTCACTGAGGCTCGATTCATTATAAGTTTTTACTGAGCCAATCTAGAGTAGCTCACAAGCAGTTCGGCTTATTAACACCCTCATATCGATTTATATCAAGTTATGGTTAATCAGTGGACATCTAGCATTACCATTAATTCAGCATCTACTTTGACAAAAGTGCTCATTACATTTAAGATAAGATTAACAATATAATCTAAACTTAATTAGACATAGAATTAAAATGGCATGAATGAATGACCCATTATAATACCATAAATCTCAAATTCATCATACATTTCTCAAGAAAAAATTAAAAAAATAATGAAAAAAAGAAAAATTGAAAACCTTTTTAAGTATCAAGTTTCCCCCCAAAGCTTCATAATCACACAACACCATTGACAAAACAATCCCAAACAAGATCATGGGACGTAACAAAAACAAGACTATACACCTATCACCTTTTGCTTAAAGTTTGATTTAACGAGTAGCAAAACGCTACACAGGAATGATATCGGGATTTGATGAGTCTTCACATCTCAAAACGATGCCATCTAAGCTTGCAGGAAGCATACATCTATTCCACTGGCATCCAGTTGGAACTGGCTCGGGTGGAGGAACAATCATCAACACATTATCATTTCTTTGGACCACTCCCATCACGGTCACACTGCTGCCCTCTTTAATGTACCTATGTTGCAATATACAATGAAAAATAAAATTAGTAGACAATAAAGATCAAGTAGATCAACAGGTTCAATGTTCAAGATTTAATGGGTCAAATCAAGTAACTTCTAATTGGTCCCAGATGGATTGGGTTGGGCCAATCTGTCAACTTCTTTTTAAATATCTTAAATTATCAATGTTCTAAATAAGATTAATGAAACTATATTTGCTAAATCAATAATTGATAGATACTTTCCGAGGTTCTAAACCTTTGGGTGACTTTCACCCTTTTGACCCATTGACTCGTTCCCCTTTTAACTATGTTTTAAACCATTACCTGTTTAACGCGTTGGAGAATAAAAAACTCAGATTCTTATTAACATTGCTAAAGATCTACAGGGTACTGCCACAATGTGGGTTTCGGGTGTTGTTCTTAAGGTCTCCAAGAAACACAACAAACATATCATATACTGAAGTATAAGAAACATAGATGTTATCTTGCATACCCTTCTTTGAGTCGCATTACACGATCATCACTTGAGAGGTTTCTCTCAGCCAACCATCTTACGAATTGTGGAGACATGTCTTTGTTAGACTGATCAATATCAATAACAGCAGATTCCTCGACATATGGAGTAACCCTCGCACCATAACCAGTCTTAACTAAAGCCCTCAACCCAGTTTGGAAATCAGATATATAGAAATCCACAACATGCCTCTGCAAAGATTTACAAAAGATTATTCAAGATATATCAAAGCTTTTTTACACATAAGTTCTAAATTCTTCTTTTTTTTACTCACCTCCATGGACCGGAGTCCCCAAGTGAACCGACGATGTGTGGGATTGGCAGCTTTTGAATCCCACCCTCGATATTCATATAAACTTGTGGATGTATAAACACATCTAGGAACCCTTTGGAACGATGACTCCAGAGGCACATTTCCACAAGTAACAACCTTCAAAATAATCAAGAGTTTCTTCATCAGCAAAAGCATCCTTATGATGGTGCAAAAATATGTTTCAAATATACTAATTATAGAATAAATCAAGCTAATTTATTGAAGTTGTGCAAATTTTACTTAAATATTGAAAGAGATTCCCAACAAATAGCAAGTGTATTTTCACGAACAAAGTCACAAATAGTAAATGCTCTTAAAATCTTTATCGATGTCTTGTAGGATCGTTTATCAAGCAGTTTCCATTTCCACTTTACTAAATGATGAACATTATTCATGTAAAATTATTTGTGCCGAAATCAATAAGACAAAGTGCATATCACAGAGCGATGCTCAAACTCCATAATAGAGAGAGAAACATCCTACTTGGTTTGCATCTCAACTGCATTCATAATGTGTATAGCTAGCATCAAAAAATGGCCACCACGAGCATTCACTTGTATCTCTCTAAATCAAGGAATACCTCTTGAATCGTCAATGAAGGGACCATTCAAGACCATATGTCAGTCATCGAGTACACAAACTTCAATCAAAAGATATCAAGGACATTCTCTCTTTAATACAGGGTATTTGTCTTAACGATTCTAGTCATCTCAATACCTAAGAAGTATTTAATTTCCTTAAGTAATTTGTTTGAGACCCTACTAAATGAAGAACGTAGAAATCTTACCCCTATCTAAATCCTGTCTGACACTTGACAACAAAAATGGCATCTACACAAAATACATGGTTGGTATTCTCACCATATCTCTGATTGAGAACCATCAACTATTGTGGTATTTTACTTATTGTTCCTACCAAAAGGACATTAGCCTAGCGGTTAGTAGTATATGTATAGGTACCGTGGTAGAGTCACATGATCTGGATTGGTAAGTAGTATATGTATAGGTATGGTGTTGGACTCACATTAATTTGGTACATATACATATACTTCTTACCTATCCGTACCACATATTAAGTCACGTTAATCACTCCCACTATCATGCAGGTTGTTGTTGATAGGACGCTTGCAGTGGTAGGACCACGGTATCTAAAACCCTATCTTGATTGTCATACCATGATAAAAGCATTCTTAAATGTGTACATGTTCTATTAATCATAGTGGGAAACTGTAGTGGCAACATAGCCAATCAGCGAGAACCTTAATAAAGTATAGAGATAAACACATAAGAAAAGGAAATAGATGTGGTATATCATAAGCACCATCGAGAACTTCAAATGTGCAAATGATGAAAAGTAACAATATGGAACTTATGTATAAGTGCATAAATATACGAGGGTCTGTCTGACTTACCCCAGAAACCTTGACGAACTGGCCATCTTTTGCTGTTCTAAGCTCAGCATCTGGATACTCAGAGATGTACTTAATGACAGCGTTTCTACCCCAATAAGCATTCCAAGAAAAGGCTGAACTCACAATAGCAAAAAGAACCACGACAACAACAAGAAGAATTGGATTACCAACGGCTGCAAGTATAAAAACTGCAGCAATAAATCCCATAACAAACAGCAAAACAATTGACCAAAACACAATCTTCGGGAAGCTCCTGAAGAACGAATTAGTATCCTCCTGGCTCAAATGAGTAACCGATGGGTTTTTAACCATTGAAATGGTTCGTGACTTAATTGAACTTGAAGAGTCCAACGGACCTGATGATTTTCGTGGTGCACCTGATGAGTTAAGCGGTCCGGACGTAATCAGACCAGTGGCAGGGAGAACCGGAGGTAAAGGTCCAGAATTTTGCCGAGAAGTCATCCCTCCACCTTGAGGACCAGATGACTTTCTTATCGGTTCACCATGTTTGTTTAACGGACCAGAACTTGTTTTCTTCATTGAACCTGATCCTGGAACACCACCCGACAAAGAACCTATTCGAGTCATGGAATGCGACGAGGTATTCCCAACACTAATAGACCCTGTCCTTAACGGAGCACCAGCTAACTGTCCAGATTTTCTTGGTCTTGAACCATTATGATCCACATCAAACATCTTTCCTAATTCACCCGACTTCTTAATATCCCCACCAGTGTAAGGCGCCGCAGTGGATGACATTGTCGGAGCCTTTTCTTTAGGCGGCTCCGGCCGCCCCGATACATACAATCCACTGCTCAACTGATGAGATGGGAACCGAGAACTCATTGTTGAAGATCTCGGATAACAAAATCAGATCAAACTTAACTTCACTAACAAATAAAGATCTTGCTCATTCAACTTCGAATAACAGTTCTGTATGATCAAACCTACACAACAATATATCAAATCATAAGCATTGTAACATTCATTTCGATATCAGTTTATACAAAGTTAGTACTAAAACCATCAACATTAACACATTAAGATAAAAAAGTTATCATTTTTATACAATTTTAAGCTAAAAAACATCAAATCACATACAAATCAAGATCCAATTAGCAACAATAACAAACAACTATTACAAAAAGATAGCATTTCAAGATTTCATAGATCTAAACAAATATTACCCAAAATTATAAACAAAAGCACAGCATTTTCACATATACACATTTTACATCAAATTAAGTTATAAAAATGGAATTTTGGCAACTGGGTATTGTTCTACATTGTAATCCAATACTACAAAAAAAAAAAAAAAAAAAAAAAAAAAAAAGATTTACCAAATTTAAAGATGAATGTGCATTAATATTAGAACTGAAATTAAAGTGTTATAAAAAGATGTAATGAATTGTAATTAGTGAGGGATTAGTAGTATCTTTTATTGCATACCTGTAGTGACAAAGTGTAAACATGCTTCATCATCATTTGTGTGTGTGTGTTTTAAGTGTGTGATTGTGAGTGAGTGAGTGATTAAAATATTTGGGGTTTGTTTGTTTGTTTGGAAGGCCAACAAAAATGTAATTTCTGACAAGTGGTGACAAAATAAGACCCTTTTAATTTAAACAAAATCTATAAACTAAAGTTTTATTTGTGTCTAATATTTTGTATATTATCGATCTTGTTTAAATTAATTTCATTAAACTCTGAATTTTGAAAAAAAAAAAAAAAAGACTGAAAGTTGAGAGAACTAAGATTTAAGATCATTTGAGGACAAAAGATTATTTACATATCAAGGGATCAATCTCAACCATCCATTTTTATTTGATCTAATGGATGAGATTAATCCCAACAATTTAAAAAACCCACTTTCATCATTTTTTTTAAAATATTAATAACTTTCAAACCGTTAATCGTTAAGCGAAAAAAAAAATATCATTGCGACGAGCATTTAATTATCTTTCTATAGATAGGCACTTTAATATACTTTCGACAAAAAAAATTTTTTTTCCGTATTTTTCACGTTTTTTCGTTTTTTTACGTTACTGAAATTTGCACTAAAATATCATATATGATTTAACACTAATTTGAATAACACATGTGATATTAGTGTTAAATCATATATGATATGCATATCATATGTGATTTATCATATATGATTTAATACTAGTATCACATATGATATTACATATCATATGTGATTTAACACTAATATCACACGTGATCTTCAAATTAGTGTTAAATCATATATGATATTTCATGCAAATTCCAGTTTCGAAGAAAAACGAAAAAAAAAAGACGAAAAAACGTGAAAAAAAACGATTTTTTTTCTTTTTCGAAAGTATATCAAAGTGCGCGTCTATAGAAAGATAATTAAATGCTCGTCGCGATGGTGTAATTATTTTTGCTTAACGATTAACGGTTTAAGAGATATTTAAATTATAAAAAATATGTGAAATAATAAAATACTTTTAATCTCAGCCATTGATTTCTTTTTAGATGAATGGTGAAGATGAGTCCCTTTGTATGTAAGAAAAGTTTGGTATGTAAAATAACTCTTCTCGAGAACTAAATAGTAATTATGTTACGATTTTTCGCATTGTTTAATTTAGCAAAAAACTATCAAAAGGTTTGTGTTTAAATAGTACAATATCTCATATTGTGTGAGAACATCAATCAAATGGTTGTGGGTTTAAATCATGTTTAAGATGTGTAAGATTAGATTGATTGTGATGTATATTATGTGAGATAAATAGTTGTCGTTTAAAAAAAAAAAAAAAAAAAATTAATAGAAAACTAAATTGTCACGTACTAAAAAATAAATAAATAATCTTATAAGACATGATGTTTATCTCAAAAGTCTCACAAAATATGATGTTGCAACTTGCAACCAAAAGAATTCAAGGCCACCACTAAATTGTCGTTATAGTGAAATGTTGCTAAATAGTCACCAAAATTTTACTAATAAAAATGGGTTATAAGTTCAAGAACTAATCGCTTAACAGAAAAGAAAAAAGTATCCTAAAATAGTTCAAGAACTAGTTGCTTAACATCAATTACGAGTGACATTAAGTACCTTCAAATGACGGTTACATGGTATTTTTGCAACAATTAACGGATTTTATGTTATTGCTTTGAAGAAAAATTGTCACTTTTAGCAACAATATCGATAAAATTATTGTCACGAAAAATGTGTAATCGAAAAACATTCCCTCTCCAAAAAAATTTCTTATATGGGTACTCGTCGCCGTAATGCGCAAATATCCGGCCAGTGTCTTAAAAGAATATATAATTTTAAACAGTTTAATGTTCGGAAATTAAAAAAAAAAATGGTTTTGTGGTTTAATCAAATACTATGTATAAGTCTTAAACTCATAATGCAAGATTGAAACCTCAATGTTCTGAATGACTTGTTTTAGCTATTTTTTAAAGAAGTTAATTACTATTAAAGTGAGATGTCTTGAAAAAAATGATTAGTTAACCATAGTGAAGACCTTAGACCAACAAGTTAAATGACTAAGTGCAAAAAGGCACACTTGGTATAGTCATTGTGATAGGTTAAAAAGAAAAAGGTTTTGCTAAACGTAGGCTTAAGGTTATGTTTAAAAAATAAAAATATGCATAACTTATGGTACATAAAGTCGGTTGAGAGAAGTTAAATACAATGGGTACACAAAGTTTATTAAATGTACAAACAATTAATGTATGTTTTAATTTTTTAAATGTAGCCTTAAACGCTACATTTAGCAATTTAAAAAAGAAAAAAAAAATGTAGAAAATTATTTAACATGGTTTACACATTATAAAGTTTTTGCTAAAATTATTATAACGGTTGGCCTTATAAAGTAATCGTTTTATTGCTCATTGAACCTTGTACATCTTTTTAAATCTTAATTAAGTGACATAAAAGAGGGACATAAAAGCGACAACATCTTTATCTTTTCACTTAAGGGATATAGCGTACTTATTATAAGCATTAAGACCATGTTAAGTTGTTAACCCTATAAAAACTATCGAGTTTGAATTTATTGACGAATAAAAAAAATCGTTGTGTTGTTTATCTTCATAATTACTAGGTAATGATGACTTTTGATTTGGGTGATAATGATGCATAAGTTTTATGTTGTGTGATTGTCACAAAAGAAGAAAAATAATTTAAAGAACAAGTAAAAAATAATAATAAGAGTTAATTACATAAATTGTCCCTGTGGTTGACATACAGTTGCACATTTCGTCTTTAACTCTCAATAAATACGTGAGCCATCCCTGTGGTTGTTCATTTTGCATTTACTGCTTCTTTGACCAAATGTGCGTCTGTTGTATTCGTTAAGTCCATAGGGACCAAACATGCGTTAGTAACTAAACGGGCATGTGACCAAACAGGCGTTACTAACCACAGGGATGATTTATGTAATTAACTATTTTTCTTATTTAATTATTTTTTTTATGAGTTAATTACATAAATCGTCCTTGTGGTTAGGCCATAGTTGCAAGTTTCGTCCTTAACTCTTAATAATTACACCATTTGTCATTGTAGTTGTCCATTTTGAGTTGACCCGTCCTTAACTCACAGTCGTTAACCCTGGTCACATGAGCGTCACGTGAGGGGTAAAATGGTCCATTTTCGTTGCGAAACCACAAGGATGATGTTTGTTACAAGTTTATGTATGTTGTCCATATTCCCTTTACTTTTCTCACCCTTGAGGTAGAAGCAGTAGGCTTAGAAGTGGAAGCTATTCTCTTTACATTGCTCACCCTTAAGGTGAAAGCAGTAGGCTTATAAGGCAACAACACAACATTTTATCATTACTGTCACTGGAAGATGTGGATGCTGAGTCTGAGCAAATATCAAAATAGAACAAGTCCTCATATGTGGATGTATATTCACCACTGTCTGAATTAATGATATCATCCTCAATATCATCATCTGAAATAGTGATCACATCAACCTCCCTTCCTTTGGAGTGGATAGCTTGTGTCTATACTAGCTGTCAATATACTACAACTCTTAATGAAAAGCAATCATCTATGGAGCATGCCCTGACTCACACAATCATCTGTTATTTCAATGGTCATTTTTCCTAAAAGAGATAACGAGGTTTTTGGTTGAATTGAGCAAGGCACTAGATTCATTGCAAACTAAAGTGTACAACCAAACACCCCTGTAACTAAGTCAAATGGCAACAACAAAACTACTATCCTACTTTGCATTATCAACCTGCAGATTCAGACATTACTATTATCCTACCTTGCATCAGGAAAGACTATTTGAGCTATTTAGACATTACTACTATCCTACTTTGCATCATAAACGTGCTGATAAAGCTGCTTTGCATCATAGTGAAAGCATAGAATAAATCCTATTAAGCATCATCCACACTACTAAGATGTCCCATGGGCATGCTACAAACATTCACTTTCTTTATAAACACTAAACACTAAACAATAAAACACATAATCCGAATCCATTACAACTTACTTGGTACATCCTCAAGCATTTCGTCGCATGATTTTTTCCTCACAAATTCAAGTATTTTCTTTTGTAGTTCTTCGTATATATTCTCATACCCACCATATTTGGTTTCAACTTATTCACCATATTTGACTATAACTTCATCAGCCATTTCATTTGTGAGTACAACTTTAAACCAATCTTTAATGATCATCTCATGTAAACACAACCTTTCCCTTATCAGCCATTTTTCTGTTAATGATTGGGCTGGTTTGGGTGTGTGTAGCATTGTAGCGAATGGAAATTAGGGTTTTGGCTTGGTATAATTTGGGAAAATGAGGTTGAGGTTGGTTGGGAGTTTTAAACCGAGTTTTAAATCACGGGTATACGAACGTAGGTTTTAATTCGGGTATATAACCCGCCAACTAACACGCCAAAAAAAACAACATACCTAAACTTGTAACAAATACCGTCCTTGTGGTTTCGCAGCGAAAATGGACCATTTTACACCTCAGGTAACGAGGGTAAATGACTGAAACTAAAGTAGTTGAATTCTATGATTCCTGGATATCCCGTTGTATCAATTCTAAAAATGATTGTTGTAAAATTCAATTATAAGTACAATTTAATAACGATTTTCATTGTGAATTTTAGTACCCACTCGTTACATTTTACATAACTTTTACAACCTTAATTGTTACAGCAACATGAATCTATCATAGGGAAATTGTCGCATGACATAGATTTATCATACGAAAATGGTTAAAGTAGAGCGGATATGTATAGAAACTATGATGATGTAAAGTCACCAACATAAGTATATAGAACATGTAGTTAAAAATTACTTTTTATTTCTAAAGTCACATCTTGTTTTCACTAGAAGAATCATGCTGGACTTCAGCTTGTACAACCTTAATTGTTACAACGACATGAATCCATCATAGGGAAATTGTCACACGACATAGATTTATCATATGGAAATGGTTAAAGTAGAGCGGATATGTATATAAACCATAAAGATGTAAAGTCATCAACATAAGTATATAAAACATGTAGTTAAAAATTACTTTTTATTCCTAAAGTCACATCTTGTTTTCACTAGAAGAATCATGCTGGACTTCAACGGAACTAACATTTGATTAAAGCGACAAAATCTATAGATTAATCATGGTGTATTGACGAACTATGAGTTTGTTATCTCTTGTAGTGATCAAGGCTTTGCTTTAAAAAACTTTATGAAGGAACTCACGATTTAACATTTGAGATGAGTTATTTAGTAGATTTAGGTTGGGTTAATACGGAGAAAATATTTCGGTAACTATAAACAAGAAAATTGTAATTGTAATACTTCGCAATTCGATCGTAATATCTGTCACAACGCACCGATTGATCTGTCATGCATGTACGTCATATATAGAATTCACATTGGATTCGCAATACGGTCGTAGTTTATCGAACTTATCGTCGTGAAAATAATCTTATAGATAGAAAAAGGTTAAATATGGTAACTTATGGCTAGTTGGTGAAGCTACAAACGTAGCTGCAGTTAAAAGACAAAAATTCAACAGACAAAACATACGTATTTAATACACTAAAGTACACAATGCTAGCGGTAATCTTTGCATTTAAAAAAAATCATAATTTTAGCAATATATCACAAAAGTGAGTTAAATTAGAAATAAATGTCTTGTTTTCACAAAAATGCAAATTTCTCAATAACAATTTACATAATGATGGTTATGATAAAAGAAATTTTTCTTTAATAATATGTATATTTATTAGGAAAAGTAGGTATGAAATCGATAAATGGATATGACATTACTATGCTCTCGAAGTAACATGACCATAATATGCATTGGTCGTTATTTCTTATTGGAGGCTAATAAATTATAGCTTTTTGTGGTTTCACAATTTAAAAAACAATAAATTATCTCACTAGTCACTTGTATACCATCGTTAAGACTTAAGAAATGGCACATGTAATGAGAAATGACAAATGATAATTATTACGAAATGTGTTTGATCTTAGATAGAGCCTAGAGGTACCAAGTACAAATAGCTGAAATTTGAGAGTGGGAATGGTAGTAATTCTATTTACAAATTTTGTTCATCGAATTAGATACTATAACAAAATTTCTTCTAGACAACCAATATCGTGTTTTGACCCAAGCAAATATACATGGAAGAAATGATTAGAGGCTTGAAAACATGATTCATTTTATGTCTGGATTCACAAGGCAATTATTTTTTGGTTGAACAAGTGAGTATGTGTTGGCGAGTTGCTATTACATATGTTTACGCATAAAAATTGACATACTTTTCTCTTAGGGGGCGTTTGGTTCGCTGTAATTCGTTGTAATTGTAATCTGAATTACATTTCAATCATGTATGGTTGGCAAAGTGAAAAGAATTGAAATTCAGATTACATTACACTGACTGTTTGGTTTGCATTGTAATTGTAATTCAGTCATTACAATTACATCAAGTGAGGGAATCTAGATTACATAGAAAGTTGGATGGAAAGTTTTGAATTACGTCGTAATTCAGAATTTGTTTACTTTAATAATAATAATAAAACTAATAAATAATAAAATAATAATAATAATAATAATAATAATAATAATAATAATAATAATAATAATAATAATAATAATAATAATAATATAAAAATAAAAATAAAAATAATAATAATAATAATAAAATAAAATAATAATAATAAATAATAATAATAATAATAATAATATAATATTAATAATAATTATTATAATAAGAAAATAATAATAATAATAATAATAATAATAATAAATAAAATAAAATAAAATAAAATAAAATAATAATAATAATAATAAAATAATAATAATAATAATAATAATATTAAAATAATAAAAATATAATATTAATAATAATAATTATAATAATAAAATAATAATAAATAAAATAATAAATAAATAAATAATAAATAATAATAATGATAATAATAATAATAATAATAATAATGTATTATTATTATTATTATTATTTATTTTTAATATTATTATTATTAATTATCATTTTTTATTATTATTATTACTATTTATTATATTATTATTAATTATTATTATTATTATTATTATTTTATTTATTATTATAATTATTATTTTTATTATATTATTATTATTAATATTATATTTTTATTATTTTATTTCTATTATTATTATTATTATATTTTTATTATTAATATTCTTTTTTTATTACTATTTTATTATTATTATTATTATTATTATTTATTTTTAATATTATTATTATTTTATTATTATTACTATTTATCATTATTGTTATTATTATTATTGTTATTATATCAACTTTTTAAGTTTTATAAAAAAAATTAAATTAATTACGTTGCGAGTCAACCAAACACATTGACATATTTCATCAATTACAATTACAACAAATTACAATTACAACACATTCCAATTATTTAAATTACAATTACATCAAATTACAATTCCTTTCAAAAATTACAATTCTTTCAAAAACATTCTGTGAACCAAACGCTCCCTTAGTTATTATGTATCATCTCAACTCCACACCATCGTACCATTCTTATGATTTTCACCGCAATAGTCACTACCAGTCTAACAACCCTTAACCACGAGCTTATCACAAGCCTTGCACAATGATAATGGCGACCCACCCGAACAAAAGTACTTTGATGCCGAGCAATTGTGGGTGGGGTGGGGGGTATGTTACCCAAAGCGATATATAGTTATAAAAGACGACTCTCACATTCATCTGAAGTCTGAACATCTTTCAACCAAGTCATCTCAAACACATTAGCATTACACATAAATCGTAAAGAATTTGTTTTGTTGTCCCTTGCACATTCATCTTACATCACAACCAGGTATAATGAACGTTATAAAGATTTCATTTATAAATTTTGTTGTTCTAATTAGACACATCACAAGATTTCTCCTAGACAACCAAAAGATTATCGTGTCTTGACCCAAACGAATATATTTAGAAGAGATTATTAGGAGGCTTGAAAACATGATTAAAACATGATTAATTTTGTATCTAAATTACTTGGCAACTATTTATTGGTCGAATAAGTGAGCATGTATGCTCTTACTACATATGTTTACGCATAAAAGTAGACATATTTTTAAGTCTCTCAATTATCACTAATGTCATCTCAACGCCACATTATACATTTCTCACGATTTTTAACCAGCAAGTCACTACCATTCCAACAATCACTAATCACTAATCACTTCTTGTCGCGTATCATATGCGACCCAAATCGATAGTCAGGTAAAAGACCACTCATGTTCATCTCTACATCTTTCACCCAAGTCATCTCAAACACATTAGCTTTACACATAAATGGTAGAGAATTTGTTTCGATGTCCCTTGCACTCATCTTACATCACAACTAGGTACAGAGAACATCAAAAGCGTATAACTGCAATGAGACACATGAATATAGCAGGGCGGCATAGACCAAAGTGCTTAAAACACGCAACAATCAATGACAACTCCTAATACATGAATGTTAGAAAAACGAGAAACACAAAAGAACTAAACTTAAATTAATAACAAATCACTATTATCAAGTACGTTATAAGACAGTTTAAATCTTAACTAGCCCATAAGATTCAAATAAAACATCAGCACCGTATGGCTCACACACACCTTAATATTTCCAGCCATAAAATAACTAACACTTGCAGGATTCAAAACCGAAACCTATTGAAACCATAACATGAAAACACTCCCTACTTGGCATAAATGAACCAAATAATACCATAAATTCTACAAATATATTTCCGGGAAAGAAAAAAAAAACCCACGAAATTTTAAAATCTTTTGAAAGCATCATCTTTCCCCAAAAAGCTCCTTAATCACACAACACCAATGACAAACCACTCCCAAAATAAGATAATGGGATGAAACAAAAACTATATACCTATTATCTTTTACGTAAGTTTTTAATTACCGAGTAGCAAAAACGCTACACAGGAATGACATCTTGATTTGACGAGTCTTCACATCTTAATACGACGCCATCTAGGGTTGCAGGAAGCATAAATCTAGTCCACAAGCATCCGGTTGGAACTGGCTCTGGTGGAGGAACGATCATCAACACATTTTCGTTTCTTTGAACAACTCCCATCACACTCACACTGCTGCCCTCTTTAATGTACCTGTGATTTAATTTAAAACCAAGCAGAATATGAGAAAAAGAAAAAAGTCAAGTAGATCGGTTGACAACTATTTGGTCAAAGCGGGCTTGGTGATGTTGGGTTGACATAAAACACTTTCTGATTCCTTTTTCTACAACTGATAGCGTGTCAAATATGACTACAAAATGGAGTGGTTTTATGCATCAAACATACGACATTTGTCAGTTTGATCCATTTCCTTTTAAGCCATCTTTTTAATCATTTTACCCGTTTGACCCATCAGAGGTAAAACATAATCCATATCGATCCATTTATAAGCAAATAAGCAGAAAATGCCACCTATTATCATTGGGGTTCTTTTCCGAGATGAAAGGGTCGAAATTAGGTGGTAATGTGGTATGCACAAATGCACAATAGAGGATTCAGTAAGTTAGATTTCTGGCTTGATTTAGGTTGAACATTATTACTAACGAGTCAATCTAAAAGACAAAATTAATAACGAAATGGGTCAAAAGGTTGAACTTTGTCCAAAAACCTTTAAATGCAAAACAATAATTCTCCTAACTGACTAGTTTTGTAATACTGTGCAACCAATAATATATCTATTTATAGTAACTAAACATGAATATTTGCAGGTAGGCCAAGCCTGACGGTGACCAATACAAAGCATTACCTGCTTTGACCCATTACCCAACCACTCCATTTAACCACTCCTAATTTTATGATTATAATGCATAGAGACTATATTGCATACCCTTCTTTGAGCCGCATTAAGCGATCATCACTAGAGAGATTTCTCTCAGCCAGCCATCTTACAAACTGCGAGGACGTTTCTTTGTTGGACTGATCGATATCAATAACAGCAGATTCATCAACATATGGAGTCACCCTCGCACCATAACCAGTCTTAACCAGCGCCCTCAACCCAGATTGGAAATCAGATATATAGAAATCCACAACATGCCTCTGCATATAATTAAAAAAATGTTCAAAACATAGATCTTTATTCTCCTTTCATTTGAAAATGGATCAAGAGGCGATGCTTATACCTCTTCTTAATAGATAGGATTCCCATCATGAAATCTGAATTTTTTTTGTGTGGTATTAAAGCAGTGATTGTTATACTTACCTCCATGTGTCGAAGACCCCATGTGAAACGACGATGTGTGGGGTTGGCAGCTTTCGAATCCCAGCCTCGATATTCATATAAACTTGTAGATGTATAAACACATCTAGGAACCCTTTGGAATGATGACTCAAGAGGCACATTTCCACAAGTAACAACCTTCAAGAAATCAAGATTTACTTGATAAGTATAAGCATCTTTAAGATGTGGCATAGATGTATTTATACAACACAGAAATGTAGCAAAACTTGTGAACTTGTTCGTTTGTATGTCTGTATCTATATCAAATTAGAAAGATGTAAAGAAAACAAAACTAGGTCAGCGAAGAAAATCCATGAAGAGGTTAAAGTTCCGAAGTATATAATGAAAGTATGTGAATGATTTTATTGAGGACATACAGTCGACAACTCATAGTGTAAGTGTACTTTAAACTCCTAACCAACCAAAAACCACCGCAAGTGTAAAGATTAACGTTTTTAGTTTAAAAAACCTCTTAAAGTTAAAAGGAAACTTGCTCCACTTTAACGCTAACCAAATTATGCTGTAATTCTCTTTCTGTTCTTATATTTGCTGATGCAAAATGTATGTTAAATTGAAAGTTGATGCAAAGAATTCAGTAACTTAGTCAAATCCTATAACCTTAATTAATCAATGTAATATATTCTTATCGATATACTGTAGCAACATGCTTCTGTTCTACACAAATAGAATCAAAATGAGTCACGTGTATTTAAATTTTCTTTCAAAAAGTGGGCGAAACTGGGTTAAGAGCGATTAACTTATATTTGTATCCACGGTACAGATCTTTGAACATCCGTAACATGCATGTTTGAAACACAGCAAACTCTAGTATTACGTATGTCGGTATGTACTAGTATTCTAGCCTATTAATATGAGATAAAAGATAGGTAGGGAGGATAAACTATAAGCACATGTCATAGTGATACATGGATATTAGCCATTAAAGCCTATTTGTAGAAGTTAAATTAACATGAATTTTTTATTTTAATATACGGCACACATGTATATTAGGTATTAAAAGATAATGATATGTAACCGATATTAGTGATACATGGATATTAGGCATTATAAACACATCAAACTCTGGTCTTACGTATCACGTATGCATCAACTATTATGTTTGTAGTAGTTACAATACTAAAACACAATTCTACATACTTCTTCAAACAAGTTACTGAAGCTAACAGCAATCTCGAGCGAATGCATGCATAAAATATTTTTATGTATTTATCTGTGTGTGGCATGTGGGTATGTGTGTGAGAAAGAGAGATCGAGAGAGGGGAGAGATATACCCCAGAAACCTTGACGAATTGACCATCTTTTGCGGTCCTAAGCTCGGCATCTGGATACTCAGCGATGAACTTAATAACAGCTTTTCTACCCCAATAAGCATTCCAAGAGAAAGCCAAGCTCACGATAGCGAATAGTACAACAACAACAATGAGAAGAATTGGATTACCAACGGCTGCAAGTATAAAAACCGCAGCAATAAACCCCATCACAAACAACAACACAATCGACCAAAACACAATCTTCGGAAAACTCCTAAAGAACGAATGTGTACTCTCCTGGCTGAAATGAGTAACCGCTTGGTTTTTAACCATTGATGTACTTCGTGATTTAATCGACCCTTGAGAGTCCAACGGCCCTGATGACTTCCGTTGTCCACCGGACGTGTTAAGTGGTCCAGACGTAATAGGCCCAGATGTAATAAGACCAGTAGCAGGGAGAACCGGAGGTAAAGGTCCAGAATTTTGTCGAGAAGTCATCCCTCCACCTTGAGGTCCAGACGACTTTCTTATCGGTTCTCCATGTTTGTTTAAAGGACCGGAACTCGTCTTTTTCATCGAACCTGATCCAGGACCAGCACTAATAGACCCTGATCTTAAAGGACCACTTGTCAACTGCCCCGACTTTCGTGGCCCCTCGAACATCTTTCCTAACTCACCCGACTTCTTAATATCCCCACCCGTGTAAGGCACTGCAGTGGAGGACATAGTCGGCGCCGCCTTTTCTTTAGGCGGCTCAGGCCGACCCGATACATACAACCCACTACTTAACTGATGAGACGGGAACCGAGAACTCATTTTCTTATATCTTGGGTGACAAAAGCCAACTAATATCCAAGTCCACTAAGTATCTACTTCAAGTAACCCGTTACTACAAATGATCAAACCTACACAACAATATCACATCATAACCAACGTAAACTCGTTTTAAAAGTTAAAATTCTTATAACAACTCTTTTTGCTTTAACAATTACATACTAGTCCTAGGGGGTAATTTGGGATTGCTTAACAATTCTGCTAAATAATAAGGACTTAGAATTAAGCACTTTAGGAAATAAGAGTTTGGATTTGCTTATTTTGTTAAGGGGGTGTTTATCTAATCGGCTTATATTTTATAAGCCCCAATTTTCTGGCTTATTTTGAGACTTGTGGACTTATATAAGTTTTATCATATCATAATCAACTTATATAAGCCCATAAGTCTCAAATAAGCCAGAAAATTGGGGCTTATGAAATATAAGCCAAAATCAAATAAGCTCGCTTAAACAAACACCCCCTAACAGCAAAAATGCAACAAGACCATGGGGTTGTTTGTTTAAGCTTATTTTTGGGCTTATGAGGTTATTTGATTTCAGAGTATGTTTTATAAGCCCAAATTTTCAAGCTTTTTTTCTAGACGTATGGCCCTATATAAGCTTATGTGAAATCTCTAAATAAGGTTAAACAAACACATAAGCTAATAAGACCAAAAATAAGGTTAAAAAAAATACCCCAAAAAATATATTGTTTTATTTTATTTTTTAACTTTAATCCAACCCATTTATAATGGGTTTTAGGATAGGAATGCTGGTTACTGAAAAAAGCTTCTTTTGCCCCCAAAATAAGCAATTATTCAGGGTTTTTTTTTTTTTTTAATAGCAATTTAGGAATAAAAAGTAGCAAAATTTTCATGAAATAAAAATAAAAAATCAAGATCCAGTTTCTTGACATTTTAGTAACATTTCACAGATCCAAAATCAATACCAACATTTTCCCACAAATATTAAAGCTAGTAAAATATTAAAAAATAAAATAAGAACAGTGGATCTACTAAACAAAAAGAAATGAAATGAGAAAAAAAATGAACAACTCATAAAAAAATGGGTATTTTTTGGATACCTGTAGTGACAAAATGTAGACATGGTTATGTTCTCTGCGTGTGTGTGTTTTTAGTGTGAGAGAGAGAGAGTGTGTGTGTGTTTTTGGAAGGGAAACAGGAAGGAGAGTGAGTAGTGAGTGCAGTGTGGTGTAGCAGTAGTGGGCTGTTCTGTTTTTATATCATCATCTTTATTTATGGGGGGAATTGCATATATACTCATTAAAACTTAAAAACTTGCATATTTCTTCATAATACAAGTTTTTATTGCATGATGTACAATGCATTTTAAGCATGTTTTGGGTATATATACAAATATGCAAGTTTTAGTGGGTATATATGCAATTGACCCTTATTTATTAAACCCTCTTTTTTTTACACTCTTGTTGCTTTATGCTACCTTTAGATTTTATATTTGGTAAATGTGACATGTGAAAAGATTTGGGTTGGTGCACAAGGGGTGTTTTATCGGTAATTAGAGCATTCCCAACAATAACACAATAACATCAATAATACCGTTCACGTCAGCGTCACATCAGCTTTAACATTTCACCTTAACATTCTCAAAAAACACCCACAACAATAACATTCCAATAACATCAATAACATTTCATATTTTCAATTTCAACCCCTAAACTAAAACAAACACTTCATTTATTAAACTAAACATATCATTAAAATTGAAAACATATTACAATACGAGATTAAAAAAAAAAAAAAAAAAAGTTACAACAAAATAAAAAAAAACACACTGCAAATAAAACGTTACAACAAATTAAAGGAAATGACGAGAATACAATCTACTGACGATGTTTCAAGTTATATTTTTTGATGATTCGGTCTTTTTCGTCATTGATCCAAGTAGGGGTGTCATTCGGGTTGACCCGAACCCGACCCGACCCGAGTCAATTCGGGTCGGGTCAATCGGGTTCAAAATTATATTCGGGTCAATCGGGTCAACCCGAATTGACCCGAGTTCTAAACAAGGTCGGGTTCGGGTATGTTTTTTTAGCCTTGACCCGACCCGAACCCGATTAACCCGGTTCAACAACACATTTACAATGTAAAATACTCGGGTTGACCCCAAACCCGAATTGACCCGACCCCGATTGACCCGACCCGAGTTGACCCGAACCCGAATTGACCCGACCTGAGTTGACCCGAGTTATAAACAAGGTCGGGTTCAGGTATGTTTTTTTAAGGCTTGACCCGAGTTGACCCGACCCGAGTTGACCCGAACCCGACCGGTGTCAACCCCGAATAACACCCCTAGATCCAAGCCACGACCATTGGATCTTGCCTTTCAGTAGGCGTCATCAAAAACTTTATCTCTTCCAACCTTGTTATTGTGAGATCTTTTTCCTGTTGGGCCCGATACGCCGCTTCGGCGGTTTCACGTTTCATACGATACTCGTTTGCCATAGTTTCGGTGAAATAAGTTGACGAGCTCGTTCCTCCAGTGCTTGCTCCCCCAGTACTTGTCGTGCTCTCGGATCTTGCTCTCTTGGTAGCACGTTTCTTTCCCATGGGGCGTGGTTGTTCATCATTACCAAACAAAGCCTCGTTTGTTTAGCTTGGCACATCGCCGGTTAAATCAACCGGTTCCGGCGTGTCCCATTTCTTATAATGACGCAAAACCTCCCAAGCGTCATCGAGACCAAACGGTGCTGCTTTGGTTTCCTCACGATACCATTGCTTTGCCCGTTTCATCACATCCAGCTCACTTTCCCTGCTTCGTTGATCCCGTTGCGCACGTCTGTAACAAGAGTTGAACTTTGTGCATATGCCGTTCAACGTTTTCCACTTGCTTGACATCATGTACTTGGTGCGCCGTTGAAACTTGTTTCTATTGAACTCATTTCTGACCCGATACCAAAACGTATCTCTGGGTTGACACTTTTCAACTTTCGGATCCTCCGAAACAGCTATGTAACACCTTGCAAGTAATGCTTCCTCTGCCGGAGTCCAACGCGCAACAACGACAACTTCCTCTTCATCAGAATCAATTGGTTCGGGCTCGGGGTCTTTGGATTTTTTTGATTTTCGCTTAATACGACCTTTTTCCTTTTTTTGGAGGAGACGTGGGTGTCTCAGCAACATCATGTGTTTCAGTTTGTGATTGTTGTGATTTTTGTGTGAATTGTAGGTTTTGAAAGTTGGAGTTTAAGGGCTTTGTTGGTGTTGTTGTTGATAAAAGAGAAATTGTTGATGTTGTTGCCACATTTCTTGGCTCGAGAAGCCTAGTCGGTTGGGGTTTGAAGACGAACCCGCGTTCGGGTTAGATGATGAACCCGAGTTTGAGGGATTCCACCCACCACCGAGAAGATTGAAGAAAGTATCATCGTTGCCTTCCGACATTTTTTTTTTGCAGTGAATAAAAGATTGAGAGTATTGAGAGGATTTAATAGTGGAAGTGTGAAAAAATGGTGTTTTAATTGAGTATTTATAGTGGTAAAAAAATGTTTTTGATTTTTTTTTTTTTTTTTTTTTTTTTTTTTTAATAAAAACTAGCCGTTTAGGGCTAAAAATGATTTTTTTTTTAAACCTAACGGCTAGTAGCCGTTACAGAAGTGTTTTTGATTTTTTTTCTCCCCTTTAACGCGCGTTGTTTGCTCAACGCCTCCCCCTCTTTTGCATGTTAACGTCGTTACCACAACGGAAATAACGGGCTCAACGCCGTTATTTCACGTTTAACGCCGTTGGGGCGTTGCCTTTGGGCATGCTCTTATAAAAGAGTTTAACATCAATTTTAAATTTTAAAATTGTTTAAAAATAAATAAAATATTTTGCCTAGACTACTTTATAATGGGTCATGCTAATGAGGCACCTCATAGGAGGTGTTTGTACTTGTTTTTGGGGTGCTTGGGCCTGCTGGGGGGAATGTTTTTTCTCGATTTCCGTGCCAAAGTCTTAAAAGGTTTATGTTTTGTGTTATAACTTTTAGTTTTATGTTTTATGTTTTGTGCCAAATGTTAAATCAGTTATAAGATGTTTTTTTTACAAGTTTTTTTTTTTAGTTTTATAACTTTTTTTACAAGTTTTTTTAGTTTTATAACTTTTATTTTTATGTTTTATAACTTTTAAAAAAAAACGTAGTCGGAAAATTTTGAGGCTCAGATTCGAAGGTTGCAAAGTCAGATTTTATCTCACTTTACC
Source organism: Chrysanthemum seticuspe (assembly GCA_019973895.1). Taxonomy (NCBI): domain Eukaryota; kingdom Viridiplantae; phylum Streptophyta; class Magnoliopsida; order Asterales; family Asteraceae; genus Chrysanthemum; species Chrysanthemum seticuspe. Next base: position 55,307,346 of record BPTQ01000005.1, read on the forward strand.
GTCCATTTGTGTTAGGATTTAGTAAATCCAGTTATTAAAGAGTCGGTCACCTCAAGTATATGTAATCATTAGAAAGCTCGTAGTCGTAGATTATTATAAGTTAAGTAGTATTTAGTTTAAGTAACACCGTGGAGGACGGACGGGTCTTTACCCACTGTATGCCTGATCCACAGCCCAATAGGTGGCGATTTATGTAAAGACTATAAATACTCTCTACCTTCCAAGGTAGAGAGTTGGAGCTCATAATAAGACTTTTCTTTCTCTCACTAAAGTTCCCTAAACCTCTAACTTTATCTCTCTAGAACTCTTTATACGCCTACTTTGTGTTTGGTTTGATGTGTATGTGAAATCCAATATGTTACAAATGGTATCAAGAGCCATGGTTTGATCATCTCTTACATATCTTTGGATTTCTAGTGACTTTTAGGTGGTTTTAGAGTTTGAAAAAGTTTAGTGGTTTTTGCATCATTTGGATCATTTCCAGTGTTAAAGTTTGAAACTTGAGTGTAGTTTTGTGTTTAGAATCATTGTATGTGCTTGGGTTTTGATTTGTTAAGCTTGAATCATCGTGGTTGGGTTGTTTTTGGATTGAAAAGTGATGTTTATGTGTTTTTCTTGCTAGCGACTTTAGCCACGGACAAGTTTTCTTGGTAGCAACTTGCTTTGTAATTTGATAGCGAGTTGTAGTTGAAGGCCTTAGCGAGTTGAGCTAGCGACTTGTCTATTGAGACAAGCCGACAAACAGTACACTTAGTGGAGTCTCCACTACGGGTAGCGACTTGGTGAAAGTTAGCGACTTGTACTTAAGTTTGTTAGCGAGTTGGTGCTTAGCGAGTTGCTCTTTAGCGACTTGACAACTTAGCGACTTGGTGCTTAGCGACTTGCTGTCAAAAATTTGCTAGCGATTTGGTGCTTAGCGAGTTGTTCTTTAGCAACTTGACAACTTAGCGACTTGGTGCTTAGCGACTTGCTGTCAAAATTTTACTAGCGACTTGGTGCTTAGCGACTTGGTTCAGGTTTTCTTAGCGACTTGGCTGACTCTGTCTGTAATACGGTTTTCTCTTGATTTAGTAAAATCCCGTGAAAGAATCTATTTCCCGGTTTAATCATAGAGTTATAAAATCCTGTTTAATCTGTCATCATGTCTACCAACGTTCCTACAATCATCTCCATTGTTGCCGAGGATGTTCAAGCAGCTGGTTCAGATACTCGTCCACCCATGCTTGACAGAACTGACTACGACTCTTGGGCTCAACGAATCAGATTGTACTGTCTTGGAAAGGAAAATGGAGTCAACATTCTCAAATCCATTGATGAAGGACCGTATCGGGTTGAGACTACTAGAGACTTAATTGATACAGCTGAAGATGGAATAATAATCTATGGAATTGACAGACCAAAGACATATCATGAGCTCGATTATAAGGAGAAAAAGAGATTCGATGCTGATATCAGGGCTTCTAACATCGTACTTCAAGGTCTTCCAAAAGATATCTACAAGCTGATCAATCACAACACCGAAGCCAAGGCAGTTTGGGATAATGTCAAGATGCTTCTCTCAGGTTCTGAATTAACTATGGAAGACAGAGAATCACAACTCTATGATGAATTTGAACACTTCAAGATGAAACCAGATGAGAGTGTCTATGAGTACTATGTGAGATTCCACAAGCTTGTTAATGATATGAGGAACATCAGAATGACTATGCCAAACATTCAGCTGAACTCAAAGTTTGTGAACAACATGAATCCCGAATGGCACATGTTTGTCACCTCTGTAAAGCTAACCAAAGGATTGAAGAATACAAACTATGAGCAACTCTATGCCTTCCTCCTTCAGAATGAGAGACATGCTATGTTTGAAAAAAGGATTCTTAATCAGTTCAAAACCAACCAGGGAGAGACAAGCTCATCAAATGATTCAACTGCCTTCTACTCAAACATCGGAATCACAACCAAAGCCTCACAAGTCATACCCATGGGTAATGGTAATCACAAACTTATTCCTGATCCTATGTTCAAACAAGCTGATGCTGATGCACACGTGGGAAACTTCATTAATCAACTGGCTCTCCTGATTAGTCAAAACATGAACTCTCTTCCACACACCAACAACAATCTCAAAACTGCATCCAATCCACACAATCAAGCCACTGTCAGAGATGGGAAGGTAATGGTGCAGCCAGTTCAAGAAAGACAGTACGAACAACCAAGAGGTGGAGCTGGTAGAGGTTATGCTGCAAATCAGAATAGGGGAAGGAATGGAAACCAGGGTCAAGCAAAGCCAATCAAATGTTACAATTGTGGAGGTGAGGGACACATTGCAAGGAAATGCACATCGCCAAAACGCCCTCAGAATGCCGAGTACTTCAGGGATAAGATGTTGCTTGTGCAAGCTCAGGATAATGGTGCTGCTTTAGATGAAGAGGAGTTATTGTTCTTGGCTGAGGGAAATGCTAAGACATATGATGCAGATGTGGATGAGCAACCAATTCAGGAGATAGGCCATAATCATCAGAATGCCTTTCAAGTAGCTGATTGTGATGCATACGACTCTGATGTTGATGAAGAACCCACTGCACAAACCATTTTCAAGGCTAGCATTTCTCCAATGATCTCTCCTAAAGTCTCTTCATCACCACAATCTGGTCCATCCAAAGACAAAATCATTTCTGAGGTATTAAAATTATACGATGAAGCTGATGAGCAAAAGATACATAACGAAGTACAATCAACTGTAATTATTGAGTCAGATATTGAAAATATGGGTAATATCAATGTTGTCTCATATGATCAATGATTTGCTCGGGCAACCAATGATAGAGAAGTGTGTAGTATGTTGGGTAACTCAAACGTGTTAGGTTTGAGCACCGAGATCGTTCCGAACGAGGGTTGAATGGAATTTCCAACTCACGTCGCGATTATCGGGATTTGAATAAGAGAAGGGGATAATATGAAGTTTTCTAAACTACGGGAAAAGGAAAGCATATAGGATTAAAATCTATGGGGAAAACCTAAGAATTAAGGCAAACTACGCAATTCTACACTAAAACGCAAATACGGAATTAAAACGAAACGCGAATAAAATGCAACTACGTCTATTCTAAATCCTAAAAATAACCCAAAATTACTTTTATACTAAAAATGATATTAGAAAACTATTTATGAATTAAAACTATTTTTTTAGGAATTTTCTGGATTTTATTAGAATTAAAAACTAAATTTTAACTTTAAAAATAAGACTAAACAACTAAAAATTATAAAAACAAAGGGGAAAATTATGAAACTAATTCTATAAAATCTAAAATATCCTAAGAGAATTTTCAAAACTTATTTTTTATTTTTCTGATTAAATTTCTATTTTCTACAAATTTAAAACTATTTTAATCTAATTTAAATTGTGAAAAATACCAAATAAAAGGGGAAAAATAGGGAAAAATATTTTTTATGCTTTTTATATTTTTCTTAAACTGGGAAAATTGAAAAATTATTTTTTGGAATTTTTTCTTAATTATTTGCAATAAAAGCTATTTAAAAGTGACTAAAAATTGATTTAAATAATGAAAAATACTAAACAGTGACCAAAAATTATGAAAAACTCAGGAAAATTCTAAAATATTATTCTGGTTTTATGTAAAATATCAAATATGATGCTTATGTGAAAGAAATAAGGGCTGCAATGTAAACAGATTCTAATTAAGCACTTAGAAATAAGCAAACAAGCAAAATAAGCCACCAAACTTATACTTAAGCTAGATTATACTAAAACCACTCTTAATCAACTAACTACTGCTACTCCTAACCTTAAATAAGCAGTTTAACAAGTTTTTATGCCAACTGATTTTGATTCAACAGCTTATTAAGGACCCTAGTTTAAGCTACTCTATAAGCTTATTCAATGAGCTAATGTTAAAACCAGATATGTGGACTTGAAGACCACCCAGCAAACTGTAAATGGACCAAATATGAGACTCTAACTACTTGAAATGACCACTGTGCAAGGTCTGCAAGATCTGCACAAAACTGGTTTGCACATCATTATTGACTTTTGAAAACAGTTTGAAGATTTGACTTTTGTGAAATTTAAGATCAAATGTTGGACTGATGAAGATGACATATGATGTAATACAGTTATAGCAAGCTAGATTATCAACTCTTACACCTATATGTAAGATCTTAACCACTGATTCCAACAGTAATGCATATGAGATCAGATACAAAGTAATTGTTGACTTTATTGAAGAACTGCTGTAAACTTTTATGGAAATGATGCTACTAGTGTTATCAGAGACTAATGCAACACAAAGCTTAGACCAAGATAACCTTAAACTCAGTTTTATCTAGCAATCCAAACACTCCTTTATGACAGATTATGCAATATATTCTAGTTAAAACACAAAGATAAGATCATTCTAACTACAAAACAGATTCAATGCATCAAAATGAAGCTATGTGACAGCAAGATACACTACTTATAACAGATCTATGAGAAATTATACTACCACTGTTTAATAAGCTAGAATATGAGATCAAGATTACACTTACAAGAATCCAGCCACAATGGCTTGCAAACCAGCAATAGAACCACTAAACCTAACCCATATAACATCAAATCAACCCAGATCCATCATCACAACCATCTCTGAACCAAATAAACACCACATTTGACTTTTGTTGACCAAGAGGTTTTTATTAAGTATTGAGTGAAATGAGATAGTGAAGGTGCAATATAAGCTCACTAAAGCTATAACAAGCTGAAATGAGCTTATTCCATTATTCAAAAGAGCTTATTGATTACTTAAAACAAGAAATGCAAGATTAAAGTTAAAAACTTGGAACTTTGATTAATATTGAAAAAGGGTTACAAGGAATTGAAAATACAATAAAAGCTTAATAAAACATTTATAAAACTACTGAAAATTAAGAACAATAAGCTAAAATGAAAACTAGGAATTGCACGATACAATTGTGAGCCAAGAGGGTCTTTATATAGCCTTCACAAGGTCTTGGGATTCTTGATAGAAGAGCCTAGAAGCAAATCTCAGCCATACAATCAATCCATTGTCATCATATCCAATCAGAGAGCACCAATTCACCATATGAGGTGTCACGGCCAATAGGAGAGCTCCATTTGTCCACGTAAGCAGCTATTCCTGACATGTCAGCTTCTAGAAGGCTACTTGGGAAAGATGCTAGTACTATGTAAGGTGTTTGGGATTGGTGGGTAAATGGTAAATGGGTAAATGGGGAAGAAGGGTAAAGGGGCGCTTTTGGAATTGTTTATATTATTTTGAAGGTGTTGACCGGGGCATGGGTGGGTTGACCTGGGTAAATAACGGGTATGGAACGGGTAAAATGGCGGGTAATGGGTAAATGGATATGATAACCGGGTGTGGATTGGATGGGTTGTTATAATATTGGATTGGATTTGGATTGGGCCATGTATTAGGATTATTGGACCGTGGCTTTTGTTTGTTGGATTTGGACTTTGGACTTAGGATATAAAAATGATCCAAGGTATATCATAGGGACCCAAGTTGCAAATGCTGAAAATCCAAGGACCAATCATGTAATTCTGAAAGTATCTTCCAAGGACTGATTTTGACAATCTTCAAATAAACCAAGGGCCAATTTGCAACTTTTTGAATCTTCAAGGGTCAATTTTGCCAATTGCTCAAACTTGAGGGGCCATTCTTGACATATCTTCAAACTTGGTTATTTCTTCCAAAAATCATCCTCGGAGAATAAAATCTTCATAAATGCTCAATTTTGATCTTTCGGCTCGGCTTAAGCTCTCTTGATCTCTTGTGCTCGGATTTACGTCTGATTTGGTTCCTTTTTGTGTGTTTTTACATATCCGTACCTGCACAAGCACAAACTCAAGAAAACCACAAATATTAGCAATAAACGGCTCTTTCTTGGTTATTTTGGGTCAGTTTTGATAATGAAAAGGTATGTGTTTTAGCACATACCAAAATACCCCAGACGAGACCATTGTCGTGTCCTCACGCAATGCAATCAACTCACGCTTCTAAAACCAAGGATTTCAATCTCTTTCTACTAAACCTATGAAGAAGTAGCAAAGATTCCTCAAAAGAGATTAAGAAAGCCTTAATTCTAAAAATGCCCCGTTTACCTTTTTAATTCACATGTATAGATATTACACTTAAGCTCATTCCGGTTATGAATGACGGTTTGTTGAACTTTCATGTCGATCAATAACTCCAACATTTTTCAACCGACACGTTAGGATCACAGAATAGAAAACACAACACAGCGTGAAGTGACCATACGGATAGAATACATCGTCCCTGATTTTTCACAAGTCCCAAACTAAGCGTAAAACCGAAATCATTGTTAAATATGATTCTAGATGCTAACACTACCCATGGAAGTTACTTGTGTAATTACCTTTTGTTCCCATTTTCCTATTTTCCTCTAGAATTTTTTTATTTTTGTGAGAAATGAATTTCTTCAAATTCTCGTTTCGATAACTTTTATTCCGATAAAGATACAAAGCTAAGTCGATAATTAGTTATCCACCTTCTCTCGAGAACCATTGTCGTAAAAATGAGGTCCACATCAAGGAATTTTTATTCTTTTGATTTTTTTTCATTTTTTCATACAATTTTTTTTTTTTTTTTACGCATGAACTTTTACTTGTATGAGCTATGAACTACGGAGCTTCACGGGGTAATTCCAAGACTATAGGCTTCATGAAATGAGGATCCCGGCTGGTTAGGCTAAGACCTCACTCAATCCCGGCTAAAGATCCAAGGGTCCGATCTCGACACCGCAGCTCATAACTTTACTTATTACTTTTTCACTTATCACTTATTGCTTATTCATTACGGATCCTTGATGTGTACCCAATTTTTAAAACAAAGATTCTTTTAAGAAGATAAAGAACTAACTATCGCCAAAAACTCAACATCTCTAATTATTATTAGACAGATATGGGGTGAAACAATTTTGTGGGAACAAAAAGCCATAAGTACCTTCGATGGGCTCTAAAGAGAACCAACTACTCCACGTTTAGCATCTAAACTCATAAGTAACTCTATCATTTCTCGATCTCCGCAAATTTAAAATCCCAAATAATGAGATCCGCGGATGCTTAGCCGATAATTTTTAGATTATCTATGGTTAAGGGAACAAGCTAGGGCTCAACACGCCCGGTCAAGTCAGAATTCTATTCCTACTTTCACCAGCGGAAAGTCAACAAGGTGTCAAAACATATATTAACTTAGCAAATGCTTCGTCTAATGAAATCAAGTTATGCATATTTAAAATCACTCAGGGAAACTTGCAAAATCTTGGCCTTGTGAGCTAGAATTCGCATCTTATAGCTTCTTGTCTAAGAGACTAGCAAACTTTTCAATCAAAAAGACTTAACAAAAGCTTACAAAAAAAAAAATTAAATTTTTCACATTTTTGCACAATTTTTCATTTTCTAAGGAAAAACGGGGTTGCGAGAGTACATGACGAAAAACAAGCAAGTGCGGTCAAATCAAATCGAAGATTACCCTACCCCAGACTAGAACGAAACATTGTCCTCAATGTTTAAAGCAAGGGTATCACGAAAATCTAAAAGCCGTTTATTAAGTATGCTAGAAGATAAACGTTAGTCGATAAGATTAGGATATCGGATTTCCATAAGCAACGATCATGAAACTCGAGTGGAGAGAAAACAAACTTCGAGCACGAGAGTCTTCATATCGGGATCATCCTAAACACAATATCACAAACAACCAAACACGAGAAATCGAAGAGGCAGACCCCTTCGCGTCACTTATTTGAAAATAGAAAGAAGATAGATGGATAAGCATGGGGTGCCTCCCACGAAGCGCTACTGTTTTTGGTTACCGAGTCGCTAGCCTGACTCGTCCCCGAATTCATTTGTCCTTGGGGAAGAAAATGGTAGAGATACCAGGGTCAAAAACGGTGTCCTCATTCCCGAAGGAATGAGACTGGGTGGGTTGGGTGGGAAAGAAAGTGTCGGGCTGCAGCACATAAGGTATATCATGAAAGAATGATCCATCATCCGGTGGTTTTGCGGGCGGACGTCGGGATGACGGATCACAATGAGAATACTCCAAGAAAGACGGGAGCTCATAGTAAGGAGGTGAAAGCTTAACAATGAAGGCATCCAAGAGAGGATCCTTGTCTCTAAAAACGGTTTTAGCATAAAGCTCATCTATGTCGAATATCCCGGGTTTAAAGATTTTGTCTTCACATGTCGGCTCAACGGGATAAAGGATGGTTGACTCATTAGAGAAAGGAGAGTCGAGCAGTCCATCAAGAAACATCATATCCCCCTCGGGATCATTCATAACAACATCCTTAATACCCGGTGGTATCAAGTCATCAAGAGCAAGAAATGAGTCGGCTTCCTCAATGATTGGGTCATTTGTCGGAGTATCGGAGATCTCGTTCAAAACTTTGCTCACATCAACATCAAAATAGAATCGCTCAAGAATCGGAGGATAAACATCATCAATAATGGGATTGCCACTAATCTCTTCATCAAATCGGAAAGTTTCAAGCTCGGGAGAGAAATCGCTATCTTTAACGGAGATAGGAGGCGAACTTGAATTATTGTTAAGGGCTTCAATCTTGGAAATGAGAAGATAAACATTTGATAATGTTTCACGTAATGCTTCATCCTCGATCTCAATATCATCGGGCTCAATCTCTTCTTCTTCTGGCTCAAAATCATTATCTTCTTCTATGTTGACGTGCTCAGAAGGTAAATCGTCGACGAAATCGATGTCTCCATAAGAATCATCATCGGAATCGGAGAACATCTCAACATGATCGTTTGAAATATCAAGAGAAAGCTCATTACAAATATCAACAACCCCAGACTCTCTTGGGATTGGGATAAGGATCTCAACATTAGACGATTCCATTTCTGGAATAGTACTAAGATGCTCATCCCCCATAATGAAAGAGTCAACGGGTGTAACTATGTCTGTAGAATTATTATCATCGACCTCTTCCAAAAGAACGTCACTTCTCTCAACCGGCGTGAGTGAAGGGGAAGAGTCGGAAATGAAAGGCTCAGAAACTGGAGTGGGATTGCCACTCGGAGGAGTATAATCGTCATCAGAATCAGAATCGTAATAATAGGTAGTTGGACGATGTTGGATCACTTTCGCGGCCTCTTCAGCTAATAATTCACGATAAGTTTTCTGATTAGGATCTTTTTCTTGAGCAGGTTCATGAAGCAATTCTTTTAATTCTTTTAACTCTTGTAATATATTGGGGAAACCTTGGTGGAATTCTTGATTATCTGATGGAGTTTGCTGTTGAATTTCTTGGTATTGTGGAGGTGGGTTATAAGCATAGTCGTAATTATCACAAGGAACTTGCTTGTAAACAATAGGGTTCTGCATCTGACAATCGGAATTAACGTGTGGACCTCCACAATACTCACAACAGTATGATTGTTGTGACGAATACGGGTAAGGTTCATAACCAAAGGTTGAGTTGTTAACTTGAACTTGACATTGAAAACCTTGGTGAGGACCACCACAATACTCACAAGAGTATGAATCTGGCTCATGGTACAGAGGTTGGTTAGGAAAATTGGTTGTCTCATAATCAGGATTGTGGTGAAACTCGGTTCCTGATTTTCCATTGCTACAACCGGGACAATTCCCACCATATTCGGGTCCGCTGCACCATATGCACAAGAGCTGATAAATCGAAGAATTATCCGTGATAGGCTCGGGAGTCATGTCGGGCTCAGAAACATATTCCATTTCCCTCACCGGAGAAGGAGTAGGAATCGAGGGTTCTCCAATTATGTCATTATAAAGAGCACTCTTTTGTTCTAGCCGTGCATAAAGACGGGCGAGATCTGGATTTGGATTAATAAAATTATTGCAAACATCACAAAATCCATTCCGACAATTATTTCCGCACCAATCACATATACATTTCAAACACCGAAATTGATTTTCTTCCATACTGCTTTGGCAATGAAGGCAACGACGATAATTGATCGTATCCATGAGAATTAAACATATAGAGGGTTAAGAAGAAAAAATTATCAATTGAGAGGATGAAAGAAGAATATTTTTGGGTTTTTAAAACAAATTTTGAAAAGGAAAATCTTTTTGGGTTTTTATATTTAAGAAAACACAATATTTTTGTAACCTTCACGTCAACCGGTGCTCGGTAGCTCTCAAAAGTACGCGCAGCGGAGCGGGAACGAAGAGTGGATCGTTCTTCAGTCTGCAATTTAATGTCAAGACTTTCCTTATACCCCGTGTATAGGTTGTACCTTCAAGGTGAGCCGACGTAACAATTGACGTTTCAGTTTCTTTTGTTGTTTTTTTTACTTTTTATGGTTATGTAAACACTCTAGGAATAATGTTTTGGTGTTATGAGATGTTTTTGGGTTTTTCAAAAAAAAATATATATTTACAAAAACGACGGTAACTTCACTCGGGGAAGGATCTTCAAATGCACGCGATTCGAGACGGAATACGAAAACTCACTACAAGCCCTCCCCGGCAGCGGCACCAAAAATTCATTTGCTCGGGCAACCAATGATAGAGAAGTGTGTAGTATGTTGGGTAACTCAAACGTGTTAGGTTTGAGCACCGAGATCGTTCCGAACGAGGGTTGAATGGAATTTCCAACTCACGTCGCGATTATCGGGATTTGAATAAGAGAAGGGGATAATATGAAGTTTTCTAAACTACGGGACAAGGAAAGCATATAGGATTAAAATCTATGGGGAAAACCTAAGAATTAAGGCAAACTACGCAATTCTACACTAAAACGCAAATACGGAATTAAAACGAAACGCGAATAAAATGCAACTACGTCTATTCTAAATCCTAAAAATAACCCAAAATTACTTTTATACTAAAAATGATATTAGAAAACTATTTATGAATTAAAACTATTTTTTTAGGAATTTTCTGGATTTTATTATAATTAAAAACTAAATTTTAACTTTAAAAATAAGACTAAACAACTAAAAATTATAAAAACAAAGGGAAAAATTATGAAACTAATTATATAAAATCTAAAATATCCTAAGAGAATTTTCAAAACTTATTTTTTATTTTTCTGATTAAATTTCTATTTTCTACAAATTTAAAACTATTTTAATCTAATTTAAATTGTGAAAAATACCAAATAAAAGGGGAAAAATAGGGAAAAATATTTTTTATGCTTTTTATATTTTTCTTAAACTGGGAAAATTGAAAAATTATTTTTTGGAACTTTTTCTTAATTATTTGCAATAAAAGCTATTTAAAAGTGACTAAAAATTGATTTAAATAATGAAAAATACTAAACAGTGACCAAAAATTATGAAAAACTCAGGAAAATTCTAAAATATTATTCTGGTTTTATGAAAAATATCAAATATGATGCTTATGTGAAAGAAATAAGGGCTGCAGTGTAAACAGATTCTAATTAAGCACTTAGAAATAAGCAAACAAGCAAAATAAGCCACCAAACTTATACTTAAGCTAGATTATACTAAAACCACTCTTAATCAACTAACTACTGCTACTCCTAACCTTAAATAAGCAGTTTAACAAGTTTTTATGCCAACTGATTTTGATTCAACAGCTTATTAAGGACCCTAGTTTAAGCTACTCTATAAGCTTATTCAATGAGCTAATGTTAAAACCAGATATGTGGACTTGAAGACCACCCAGCAAACTGTAAATGGACCAAATATGAGACTCTAACTACTTGAAATGACCACTGTGCAAGGTCTGCAAGATCTGCACAAAACTGGTTTGCACATCATTGTTGACTTTTGAAAACAGTTTGAAGATTTGACTTTTGTGAAATTTAAGATCAAATGTTGGACTGATGAAGATGACATATGATGTAATACAGTTATAGCAAGCTAGATTATCAACTCTTACACCTATATGTAAGATCTTAACCACTGATTCCAACAGTAATGCATATGAGATCAGATACAAAGTAATTGTTGACTTTATTGAAGAACTGATGTAAACTTTTATGGAAATGATGCTACTAGTGTTATCAGAGACTAATGCAACACAAAGCTTAGACCAAGATAACCTTAAACTCAGTTTTATCTAGCAATCCAAACACTCCTTTATGACAGATTATGCAATATATTCTAGTTAAAACACAAAGATAAGATCATTCTAACTACAAAACAGATTCAATGCATCAAAATGAAGCTATGTGACAGCAAGATACACTACTTATAACAGATCTATGAGAAATTATACTACCACTGTTTAATAAGCTAGAATATGAGATCAAGATTACACTTACAAGAATCCAGCCACAATGGCTTGCAAACCAGCAATAGAACCACTAAACCTAACCCATATAACATCAAATCAACCCAGATCCATCATCACAACCATCTCTGAACCAAATAAACACCACATTTGACTTTTGTTGACCAAGAGGTTTTTATTAAGTATTGAGTGAAATGAGATAGTGAAGGTGCAATATAAGCTCACTAAAGCTATAACAAGCTGAAATGAGCTTATTCCATTATTCAAAAGAGCTTATTGATTACTTAAAACAAGAAATGCAAGATTAAAGTTAAAAACTTGGAACTTTGATTAATATTGAAAAAGGGTTACAAGGAATTGAAAATACAATAAAAGCTTAATAAAACATTTATAAAACTACTGAAAATTAAGAACAATAAGCTAAAATGAAAACTAGGAATTGCACGATACAATTGTGAGCCAAGAGGGTCTTTATATAGCCTTCACAAGGTCTTGGGATTCTTGATAGAAGAGCCTAGAAGCAAATCTCAGCCATACAATCAATCCATTGTCATCATATCCAATCAGAGAGCACCAATTCACCATATGAGGTGTCACGGCCAATAGGAGAGCTCCATTTGTCCACGTAAGCAGCTATTCCTGACATGTCAGCTTCTAGAAGGCTACTTGGGAAAGATGCTAGTACTATGTAAGGTGTTTGGGATTGGTGGGTAAATGGTAAATGGGTAAATGGGGAAGAAGGGTAAAGGGGCGCTTTTGGAATTGTTTATATTATTTTGAAGGTGTTGACCGGGGCATGGGTGGGTTGACCTGGGTAAATAACGGGTATGGAACGGGTAAAATGGCGGGTAATGGGTAAATGGATATGATAACCGGGTGTGGATTGGATGGGTTGTTATAATATTGGATTGGATTTGGATTGGGCCATGTATTAGGATTATTGGACCGTGGCTTTTGTTTGTTGGATTTGGACTTTGGACTTAGGATATAAAAATGATCCAAGGTATATCATAGGGACCCAAGTTGCAAATGCTGAAAATCCAAGGACCAATCATGTAATTCTGAAAGTATCTTCCAAGGACTGATTTTGACAATCTTCAAATAAACCAAGGGCCAATTTGCAACTTTTTGAATCTTCAAGGGTCAATTTTGCCAATTGCTCAAACTTGAGGGGCCATTCTTGACATATCTTCAAACTTGGTTATTTCTTCCAAAAATCATCCTCGGAGAATAAAATCTTCATAAATGCTCAATTTTGATCTTCCGGCTCGGCTTAAGCTCTCTTGATCTCTTGTGCTCGGATTTACGTCTGATTTGGTTCCTTTTTGTGTGTTTTTACATATCCGTACCTGCACAAGCACAAACTCAAGAAAACCACAAATATTAGCAATAAACGGCTCTTTCTTGGTTATTTTGGGTCAGTTTTGATAATGAAAAGGTATGTGTTTTAGCACATACCAATCAATATGTGAAACAAAGTGAAAGTGTGATTGTACCAAGTGATGTATCTTATGCAGTCAATGGTGACTATGCCTTTGATGAATACACTGCACGAGCCCCTGATGATTCTGTCATCTCTGAACTGAATGGCTATAAAGAACGTGTTGCTATTTATGAACAACGTGCAAAATTTGAGTTGACCACCCGTGAGCAGAAAATGGATGACCAAATGCGTACAACTATTAGAAAAGTAGGTTTAGAGAAGAAGTATTAAAACAAGAATTAAACTCCTTACAAGAAAAGCTTTCTAAAACTGCTAAGCAAAAACAAGAACTTCAAGAAAATGTTAAAATGCTTAAGCATGAATTCAGTGCCAAGGAATCAAAACTTTTGAATGATTTTTCTAATCTAAAAACCTTGAAAAACAAGCTTGAAAATAAATTGTACGTACAAGGAAATACCATTCAGACTGCTCACTTAATCACTAAGCATAGAGTTCTAAGCGATAAGCATAGCATTCCCCTTGTTGAAGAACCAAATCCAGAGGTCATTAAGAAGGCTAGAAATGCTCATAAGGTTCTTTATGATGGAAATGAAATCCTTAAGCCTAGACAGAAACCTAGTTGCGTTGAGTACACTAAGGAAGATAAGAAATCATATGAAGTCACTAGGGAAAAGATGAACAAGAAACTAGATGATCCTAAATGCAAAGAGAAGAAAATAAATATCACACCCCATGATTACAAGAAGGAGAATTGGATTTTCTTGAACATGTTTAAGCCTCAGACATTGTTAACACCCGAACAAGTGTTCTGGAAAAAGGATTTAGATAAGCAAAAAGCAGAGAATCTTATTGTAACTAACCCCCCTTTAGGAAAATGCATTCAGCAACTGTGTATCCTCCCAATACACCAATGCATTTAGTTCCTAGGACTATTGCCACTAAAAGCAAGACCTTAATCAGTCAATATGTTATTTTTCAACTATTTGTTGATTTTGAGAAAACTTGTAAGAAAAGGATCACACCCACTGGTATAACTGAAGGGGAAAGGGGTTTTGAGCAAACAAAAGAATGTTACTTAACTGAAGTCATGCCTTTCTTTAAACAACTGAAAGATCATTTTGAAAGTCTTAAAAAGGGAATGAATTTAGACATTAAAGAAATGGAAAAGGAATTTGATGCAATGATAGTTGAGGTTAGTGACTATGAGCGAGCACTAAAATATAATGAGATTGAGAGGAAGAATTTGCATACATTGAATGAGACTCTTATTACTGAATGTGTTGCTCAAGATGTGTTTTTCACTGCTACAAATTGTTCCATTAATGCTTCTCAATTTCATGAATTATCTGTTGCCCTGAAAGTCTCCCATGATCGTGTCATTGAGCTTGAAAAGACTAATTCTAAACTAAATGAGAAAATTGAACTGGATGATCACGACAATTTGGTTAAACATTTTTCTAAACTAGAGGTTGAGCATTTTAATTTACAACTAAAATATCAACATCTTAAAGAAAATGTCAAAACTTCAAATATCAAGACATCCTCAGATGCTCCAGAGTTTGATGCAGTTTTTCAAATTAACAAACGGGATGAACAGATTCAAGCTCATTGTAACACGATCAGAAAGTTGAAATCCCAAATATCTCAATTAAAGGGTCAAAAGAACAATGTGACTGGTTCCCAAATGCCTCCTTCTTTAGATTCTCAGAATTCTCAAACGTTTCATCTTCAAAACTTAGTAAATGCATTACAAAAGGAAAACGAAAGTTATCTTGAAGAAAATGAAAAGATTAAACGTCATTTCAATGAGTTATTTGAATCAATAAAGGTCACTCGTAACAAAAATACCGAACAAATAGCTTCATTGCAAAAGGAAATTGAGAATCTGAAGAGCCAGGTAAAAGGGAAAATGCCAATGACCAATGGGGAGAATGGTGGATCAAAGGCAAATGTTTGTAATAAATATGCTTTGTCTGTGAAATATGTTCCTCCTCATCTCAGGAATAACAAACTTGCTATTCAAACATATTTCTCATCCCTTAAGGATTGTCTAGAATGTCTCCGTGAGATTGTTGAAGAGGATAAGTTAGAAAAACCACTTGACAATGCAATTGGGCATGCATGCTTATATGCCAAAAGATCTCAAGAAATTCTAGAATGCTTAATCACAATATGCCCTAAGTCTTTAGGTGAGCGAGTTAATCCTTTGATTTCGTGTTCTATGCCTAGTGCCATGTATGATATCCATTCGATAACTAGTTCAGATTCCAGATCTGTTAAAGCTAAGAAAGCGAACTCTAGTATGCCTTCTAGGAGTACAAATCCCAGCACTTCTAGTGTTAAGAAAGTGAACCTTAGTGTGCCTGCATGTAATTCAGATCCCAGCACATCTAAACAAGAGATGCAAAGAATAGCAAAACCAACTAATGTTCCCATTCCCTCTACAGGAGTAATCAGTGACATTAAAGCGAGCAGGTCAAAGTCTCAAGACAACACAAGGAATGATAGGACCTCGCAAGCTAAGAATGTGCATTGGAAGAGAGTAGAAAACCAACCTAGGAACTTTAAGCTTGTGTCGAATAAAACGAATCGTGTTGATTCTAGCATTAGCCATAGGCGTACTGTAATTAATTCAAATTCTGATACTATTTGCAAACCTTGTAATGATGTCTGCTTGAATTATGTTTCTAATCATGAATGTGGTGTGAATGTTTTGTCTAATGCTGTTATACCCCCAGTTAATATTGCTAATGCAAAAAATCATGATAAAAAGGCTAAAAGGCAGAGGCGAAAGAGAGTTAGAAAACAGTGGAAACCCACAGGAAGAACATTTAGTAAGATAGGTTATCAATGGATACCTTTTGGCTATAAGGTTAATGAGTCAATGCCCACTAGAAAATGGATGCCTACTGGTAGAAGTATTCCCTTAAGAAGTGAACATACTTTGAGTAGGGCAAATACGGACACTAGTACTGCATATATTCATAATGATTCCATTGCCTCAATTTCTGATATGAATGTTTCTATTTCTGATGTGGGTGTTCCAATCACTGTCACTAACCAAATGGAACCCATTCTTGCATGGGGATCCTAATTATCCAGTTATCCATTCTTGTTTGTGTTCAACTGCAGATCGTTCAAATCGTTCTGTGGTACCTGGACTCAGGCTGTTCCAAGCATATGACTGGCGACCGGTCGCGGCTCATGAACTTCGTGAGTAAATTCATCGGGACAGTTAGATTCGGGAACGACCATTTTGGAGCTATCATGGGTTATGGAGATTATGTGGTTGGTAAAAGTGTAATTTCTAGGGTATATTATGTGGAAGGTCTTGGTCATAATTTGTTCTCTGTTGGTCAATTCTGTGATTCCGATCTAGAAGTAGCTTTTAGAAAACATACTTGTTTCGTTAGAGAACTTGATGGTGTAGAATTGTTAAGAGGTACCCGAGGTTCAAACCTATACACCATCTCTATCGATGACATGATGAAGTCCTCTCCAATCTGCTTGCCGTCAAAGGCTTCTAAAACAAAGTCTTGGTTATGGCATCGTCGTCTCAATCACTTGAACTTTGGTACCATAAACAACCTTTCCAGAAAGGATCTAGTCAGAGGATTACCCAGATTAAAATATGAAAAAGATCATCTTTGCTCAACTTGTCAATTGGGAAAAAGCACGAAATATGCCCACAAACCAAAACCCACAAACTCTGTAATGGAAGTTCTTCATACCCTACATATGGATCTGTGCGGTCCAATGAGAGTGCAAACTATTAATGGGAAGAGATATATATTAGTAGTGGTTGATGACTACTCCCGATTCACTTGGGTTAAGTTTTTTAGGACAAAGGACGAAACTCCAGATGTCATCATTAAACTTATTAAACAACTTCAGATCAGACTCAACAAAACAGTTCGAATCATCCGAACTGACAATGGAACTGAGTTTGTTAATAAAGTACTCAATGAATTTTATGAAAATGTTAGAATCAGTCTTCAAAGAAGTGTTCCTCGAACTCCTCAACAGAACGGTGTAGTTGAAAGACGAAACCGAACTCTTGTAGAAGCTGCAAGGACAATGTTGATCTGCTCAAAGGTTCCAATGTTTCTATGGGCTGAAGCTATTGCCACTGCTTGTTACACTCAAAATAGATCTCTAATTCACACATCTCATGGAAAGACTCCATACGAACTTGTCCACAATCGAAAACCTGATCTATCATACCTTCGTGTGTTTGGTGCTTTATGTTATCCAACTAATGATGGTCAAGATTTAGGAAAACTGAGAGCCAAAGCAGACATTGGAGTATTTGTAGGCTATGCACCAAACAGAAAAGGTTATCGAATCTACAATAAGAGAACCCGAGATATCATGGAAACAATTCACGTTACGTTTGATGAGCTGACCGGTCAAATGGCTCCTGGACAATCCAGTTCAGGACCCGCACTTCAAAACAGTCCCATTGGTTCATCCCTTGTACCAAATTCTTCTCCAACAACTCCATATGTACCTCCATCTGAAGATGATTTAAAGAAATTGTTTGATCCTATGTTTGATGAACTCTATGAGCCAAGTGCTAATGAACTGTCAATTCCCACAACAGAGGCTGCTCATATCCCTGGGAATGAAGTTAATCCTTCAGTCTCAATATCATTAAGTCAAGAAGCGCCTGCTGCTGATAACTCAGTCTCATCAACAAATCATCAATCTTCGAATGTACATCGTGGAACTATTTCTGGCATCAATGATGAAGTTAATCCCTTTGCTACTCCTGAAGATGCTCCATTTGAAAACATATTTGCTCCTGAATCATCATCAGAACCATCTTCTTCAGGAGACATCGACTCTGCTACCTCAGTCCCTCAACAACTGCCACATGAACATCTTAGAAAATGGACTCACGATCATCCATTAGACAACATAATTGGAAATCCCTCTCGTCCAATATCAACACGGAAACAACTTGCAACCGATGCCTTATGGTGCTTCTTCAACTCCGTACTCTCTAAGATTGAACCAAAAGATGTTAAAACTGCCATGAATGAAGACAGTTGGTTCAATGCCATGTAAGAAGAAATTCATGAGTTTGATCGACTTAATGTATGGGAATTAGTACCTTCTCCAGATTGTGCTATGATCATTGCTCCTAAAGAACAAGGCTCGATTGGTTGCTAAAGGATACCGTCAAGAGGAGGGTATTGACTTTGAAGAATCATTTGCTCCTGTTGCTCGTATCGAGGCAATCAGAATCTTTTTGGCTAATGCTGCCAGTAAGAACATGGTAGTCTATCATATGGATGTAAAGACGGCATTTCTGAACGGAGATCTTAAAGAAGTCGTCTACGTCAGCCAACCCGAAGGCTTTGTGAATCCAGAGCATCCTACTCACGTCTATCGTTTGAAGAAAGCTCTGTACGATTTAAAGCAAGCTCCAAGGGCATGGTATGATACGCTATCAAAGTTTCTTCTATCTACCGGTTTCAGCAAAGGAGCAGTTGATCCTATATTGTTCACCAGAAAGTCAGGCAAACATTTAATTCACTTTCAAATTTATGTTGATGATATCATATTAGCCTCGACTGACCCCAATGAGTGTGACCATTTTTCAAATGAAATGGGTTCTAAATTTCAAATGTCAATGATGGGACAAATGTCATTTTTCTTGGGATTACAAATTTCACAAAGTCCCGGAGGCATTTTCATTAATCAATTTAAATATGCAAATGAGATTTTAAAGAAATTTGGATTCATTTCTAGTGACCCTATTGACACTCCCATGATTGAACGTACTAAACTAGATGAGGACCACTCAGGGATCATGGTAGACCAAACGAAATATCGTAGTATGATTGGATCCCTGATGTACCTCACAGCTAGTAGACCAGACATCTTGTTCGCTGTTTGCATGTGTGCTAGATACCAGGCTAAGCCTACTAAAAAACACCTTGAAGCGGTTAAACGGGTCTTTCGGTATCTCCAAGGAACCATCAATATGGGACTTTGGTACCCGAAGGACACCGGTATGTCACTAACAGCCTATGCAGATGCTGATCATGCAGGATGTCAAGATACTCGTCGAAGTACGTCTCGAGGTGCTCAGTTTTTGGGTGATAAGCTTGTGAGCTGGTCTTCAAAAAAGCAAATGAGTACTTCTATTTCCTCTACAGGGCGGAATACATAGCCATGTCATCTTGTTGTGCTCAAATCCTATGGATGAGATCCCAACTATCTGACTATGGCTTTGAATTCAACAAAATCCCTCTGTACTGTGATAATAAAAGTGCTATTGCTCTCTCATGCAACAACGTACAACACTCAAGAGCAAAGCACATCGACATTCGACATCATTTCATCAGGGAGCAAGTTGAAAATGGCGTGGTGGAACTTTACTTTGTGAGGACTGAATACCAGTTAGCAGACATCTTCACCAAAGCTCTTCCTAGAGAACGTTTTGAGTTTATTCTTCCACGACTGGGTCTTAAGAGCCTACAACCAGAAACACTCAAACGTCTTCAAGAGGAAGAAGAGGAGTAAAAGGTTTCCTTCATCTATCCCCTGTAAATATTTTTTTCGAAAAAAAAAATCAAATAGAAAAATATAAAACTTTCAAAATCCATAAAAATTAGAAAAATTTCGAAAAATCTTCAAAAAAACATTGTCATTTTTGTCATGTTTCTCTCGATTCGATTATATCTACGGTCTTGATGTTGTCATTCAAAGAATGACACGGGACTTTAGATGTTGTTTGAATTTTATTTAAAAAAAAAAAAAAAAAAAAAAAAAAAAAAAAAATTGGGAGAAAGAGAAATAAATGATTTATTGTCATTTCAGGCAGTAACCCGCTTTTCAAAGACAGAACAGAGCCATACTTTTCGTGGTTTTCAAATTTTTTGCTCTGATTCTTTAAACTAATCCTTACTATCTAATGAAAACTAGTTGTTTTGAAAAAATAACTCGGACTCTATTTTTGATAATCATCTGGACTTAAAAGTTTATCAAAATATCTATCTCTCAATCAACAACTTATATCATTGATTGAGGGGAAGAATGATTTCAATTAAATCATTAAGTTATTTGTCATAAAATTGTTTTCAAAAGATAATCATGCATGTTTATTCAATGGAGTTTAAAGTCTTTAAATCCGATCCTTATCAGTTAAAACGTTTTCATAATCAAGTCACAATTCTCCTTAAAATCTTTCAAAATGATTTAAATCTACAGAGATCACAAATCTCAAATGATTTGATAATTGTGATCGGGGGAGAATTTATGATTTAAATTGGATTTAATCTGATAATTCGGTAAATGGTTTTATAAGGATGTACAAGCTCTCCTTCCGACATGTGCCAAATGATTTCAAATTTTCCATGCACATGTTGAGGGGGAGCATCTATCTTAAACCACTAAGATTTGAAACGTGATCAATGTGCAGGTTTCCTCTTGTATGTGCAAAACTCTTTCAAACCTCAAGGAACATATTGAGGGGGAGCAAGTTTATGAAAACTTCATCCTTCCTCAAAATGCTTTATCTACTTGATTTGATTAGGGAAGTGATGTTGATATCTTTTAGAAAATGGTAATCAACGAAGTTAATTCTTTCTCTTGCCTCCGTGTGCAAAACGATTTCAAATACTTGATGCACATGTTGAGGGGGAGCTCTTGTTCTAAAAATATCAAAAACAATTCAAGTACAAAATGCTTTGATAATATATCTTAAGTATCTGGATTGATTTTCAAATGGTTTTCAATTGGTTCCAATGGCAGATGAACAATACCTAATAGACCGACCAACTTTACTTTATGTATGGTGATATAAGGATGATACGGTTAGGTATTTGTTCCCATGATCCGCCAAAACCGGAAGGATCTACCCAGGGACAATCCACTAGTTAGTGTAGAAGTCCTTAGGTATGATGATAAAAGGAGAAAAAATTGAGATATGGGAAGAGTGCGGACTGAAACTGAGCTAGTACTGGAATAAACCCATCAAGGTTCTAGCTATGAAGTCTCGGTAAGCACTGAAGGGGTTGAAGAATGAAAAAGAATTGAATGAGAAAAGGGTGAAAACAAATAGCCCTCCAATTATTCAACCTTAGGGCAGAAACCAGGTTCAATTCATTTGCTACTGGTGGTTACCAAGGTAACATCGGTATTGAAGACAAGACGTCATGGACCCAGTGACGCACTGGACTTCAACTTCCCAAACCACTCAAGTTCCTCTTAAAAGGACTTGTTTCATTCTCACGGGGAACCGACATTATCTATCGACTTTCTCTTAGAGATGGTTGATATTGAAGAAGGAGACCCTCTCCCTAGTCTCCGATACAGGATCCAAATACGCACAAATTGAGTCTAGAGCCACGAGATCATCCATAAATCTCATTAGGACACATTCAATGAAGACTCTCTGTTTCACACAATGTGGAAAAAGAGATTATATCTTGAGTCCTACGCATTATCCTTGTGGTATTGCCAGAACATCCGAGTGATATGTAAAAATATTCACAATGAAGATGGAAAGCCTTCTGGAGCCAACATCAAACAAGCTCTTGGTAGGTGGCATGTGAGATCTATTCAATAGATCAACCATGTGACAACTGAACAGAAACAATGGAGCGATTCAATCTTTTGAATCAATCCTGGTTCAGGTTATGGATTGACGGATACCTTTGAAAAACCGGTCATTGTGCTTAAAAACTCTTTTCTTTAGCACATCAACCGTGTACGAATATTTCAAATCAAAAGGTGTTTTATGATTGATAATTGATTTTCATTAAAACCTTTGTTGTATTGCAAAAACAATTTCTATTGAGCAATACACGATTGTTTTTCAAATATCTTTTCATCAATCAGTGAATCTCTATTCGCTGGTTCACTCACTCCGTGTTGTCTTCTTTGAGACGTTCCGGTTTGAGAACAGCTAGAGCAGCTGCGAAACCCTGTCAAGGAAATTCTTCAGAATTATACCTGATCACAGGTAGTACTTGTACTGATCAACGGGGAACCGTGGGACGTGTACCTCAATTCAACGAAAGTGATCAAAGACACTTTTGTGTGATTTATTGCTAACTGTTGTATACAGGTACGCCCTACGTTTGCAGCTGATCAGAATGAAGCGGTCAATCCATAGCCGCATGCTCACTTAACACATTCATCTCAAAAGAAATCATGATTAGTGCATCAATGACTCTGATATTTTCACTCCATGCTTCTGCTACGCTGCTGCCAATATCATGAATCAACAAAAGCTTCCGCTACTCTGATGAGAATATTTCATGATCCAGAATGTGAGCATGTCGGTCTGTATGTCACAACATCACATAATACCAACACCACAATGGATGAGTCAGAGATTGATATTTGCTGATGATCTCAAAAGCTGGCTCAAAATTATTATCACGTGGATCAGTAAAAGGACCTCCACTTGGATTAACCAAACATGCAATGAGAAGAATCGATGACTACGAACTTCGGAGCAAAGTACTACATCAAGAATGCAAGAAATTTTTTTAATGTAATATCTGTTTGTATTCAATGTAATTTTAGTATATGTTTGAGGTGACCTCCCTTTGGGGGAGATTGTTAGGATTTAGTAAATCCAGTTATTAAAGAGTCGGTCACCTCAAGTATATGTAATCATTAGAAAGCTCGTAGTTGTAGATTATTATAAGTTAAGTAGTATTTAGTTTAAGTAACACCGTGGAGGACGGACGGGTCTTTACCCACTGTATGCCTGATCCACAGCCCGATAGGTGGCGATTTATATAAAGACTATAAATACTCTCTACCTTCCAAGGTAGAGAGTTTGAGCTCATAATAAGACTTTTCTTTCTCTCACTAAAGTTCCCTAAACCTCTAACTTTCTCTCTCTAGAACTCTTTATACGCCTACTTTGTGTTTGGTTTGATGTGTATGTGAAATCCAATATGTTACAATTTGGTTTCGGTTATCATCATCGCCTCGGAAAATTTTAAGGCTCAAATTCGAAGGTTGCAAAGTGAGATAAAAATCTCACTTTATCGTCCATTCGGTTTCGGTTATCATCATCGCCTCACAAGTCTCACAAGTTCAAAACTGCCCAAGTCACAACTGCACAAGTCACAAGTTCACAGGATTCTCAAACTGCACAAGTCTCACAAGTTCAAAACTGCACAAGTCACAAGATTTTCAAACTGCACAAGTCACAAGTTCACAGGATTCTCAAACTACACAAGCCTCACAAGTTCAAAACTGCACAAGTCTCACAAGTTCAAAATTGCACAAGTCACAAGATTCTCAAACTGCACAAGTCACAACACCAACCAGCAACAAGCAATAACACGTTTTCAATGTGCAAGTGGTAAGTAGGATTCCCAAACTGCACAAGCCTTACAAGAAAGTAAACAAGATTCTCAAACTGCAGGCATTTCAGGCTTATAATGCCACAAGAAAGCAACAACACCAACCAGCAACAAGCAACAACACAAACTAGCAAGAAAGCAACAACACTAAGTATCAAATTCCACCAACCAGCAAGAAAGCAACAACACAAGTATCAAATTCCAGCAACCAGCAACCAACAACAAACAACAACACCATGTCTAGTTCACCATTTGACACACAAGAGGTAAAAAACTTATCGAATAGGCTCAGATTATTAGCTCTTTATATTATGTTGGCTGCGAATTTGAATGTTGCAAAGTGAGATAGAAACTCACTTTACCGTCCATTCAGTTTTGCCATGCCAAAACTCCTAAGCTTTTTTAAAAAAAAAATCATCATTGCATTTTTTTTTAAATCTACTTATTTCATTGAAAGTTGCAAAGTGAGCTAAAAATCATCACTTTACCATCCAATAATGAAACTGCTTAAGCAAAGTACAAAGACCCCCTAATGTGGTGTTGCATTACCAAACAACACCAGCTAGGTCATGCTATTGCAACACCAAACAGAGGGGTAGTCTAATGAGGCCAATCATGGGGTGACTCATTAGAGTATCACATGCAAAACATCACCACCAAAAATAAGTCATTACCACAGAAACATCACCACCACAGAAACATCTTTTAGATCTAACAAGTTTTTAGATATAAAACCAACCTCAAAAGTTTTAATCTTTTTTTTCAAGTTCTAAAAAATTTTCAAGATCTAAAAACTTGTTAGATCTAAAAAATAAGCAACGAAACCAAACAACTCATTTCACAGAAATATCACCACCACAAAAACATCTTTTAGATATAACAAGTTTTTACATATAAAACCAACCTCAAAAGTTTTTTTTTTTTTTTTTTTTTTCAAGATATAAAAACTTGTTAGATTTAAAAAATAATCAACGAAACCAAACAACTCATTTCACAGAAGCATCTTTTAGATCTAACAAGTTTTTAGATATAAAACCAACCTCAAAAGTTTTCATCTTTTTTTTCAAGTTCTAAAAAAATTTCAAGATCTAAAAACTTGTTAGATCTAAAAAATAAGCAACGAAACCAAACAACTCATTTCACAGAAACATCTTTTAGATCTAACAAGTTTTTACATTGTAAGCGACAAAACATGTATAGACGATTACTGATTTATATTGTAAACGACAAAACATGTATAGACGATTACTGATTTATATTGTAAACGAGAAAACATGTATAGACGATTACGGATTACTGATTTATAGTAAACGGTTACTGATTTATAGTAAACGATTCCTCATCTTTTGTTACAGATTTCTGCTCCTGCTCCGGTTCTTCCTCATCTTTTGTTACAGCCGTCTCGCTTTGACGAGTACGAGCGAGAGATTGCCGGATTGAGGAGACGCATTTCAGAGTTAGAGTTTCGTGTGGGACAGATGGCAACATCATTGGAGCGACTACACATCGGGCGTGATTGATCTTAGTTTCTAGTTATATTGTGATTTTGTAAACCATGTATCAACTATTAATATATAACAAGCTTGGTTATTTATGTATTCGAAGCTTGTAATTTTGTGAACCATGATATTACTGATTTATGTTGTAAATAATTATACAAATTCTTTTGGCCAGATGCAACAAAAAAATCATTTCTTGTGTCGTTGTGAACGGGGTCTTATAATTGAAAGAACATCCCAAAAGCCCAAAAGTTGTGGTCAGAAGTATTATGCATGTCCTTTATCAAAGGTAAATAATTATACGTTTACTTATTTACGTAAATATATCAATAACTTGTTTGTTAAGAATACATTTCTTATAATTGTTTCACCATGTAACAGCCAGGGACTGAAGACTATGGGTGTCGATACTTTATGTGGAAGGATGTATTTCAACAAAAGTACTTTAGTCAAGGCTCTTCTTCAACGCAGTGCTCAAACTGCGAAACTAAAGATAACACGATCAACATGCTTGAAACAAGAAACCAGATGTTATTGTCTCAAAATAATATGTTGAAGGCAAGAATAAAGACGTTGGAGGCATCACTGGAATTGGCAAGAAATCCCGTTGATCACGCATGTCAGTCGAGTGAAATAATCTATGACCTTATAGATGACATTAATAATCTTCATGTGGAATAGATTTCGTTGTAGTAGTAGTAGCATTTGTTGTTGTACTTGTTTAATGTTTTATTGTTATTGTTTAATTAAATGGAAACAAATACACAATAAAAAAACATAACGTAAAAACACTACACAAATAAATATATTCTACATATAAAAACACTACACAAATAAATACACTATACATATAAAAACACTACACAAATTAAACACTACACAATTAAATACAAAAAAAAAAAAAAAAAATGGTACAAAGTACGAATGGGACCCACATGAATGGGCAACCCTCCATGAGGTGCTTGGGAAGTAAAATATGAGATGCCCCATTAGACTACCCCCTTTATAATACCTTTAATTAGGGCTAAACACACTGGATCGAAAACCGAATTTAACCGGACCAAACCAATCATATTTGGTTCGGTTTCAGTCTATTTACTAACGGCTTTCGGTTTCGGTTCGATTCGACCCAAAACCTAAAAAAACACACCTAAACTATATAAATCAAACTGACCAAACCAGTTATATTCAGTTCAATTTCTGTTCTATATACTAATGATTTTCGGTTTTGATTTGGTTCAATTTTTAACTGATACTCAGCCCCACGCCTTAATAATTGTCTTGTGCAGGGGTGTTCATGGGTTGGGTAATATCCGAATAAACCGAAAACCGAAACCGAATCGAACTGAAAATAACCGAACCAAACTCGTAACCGAACCGAAAATTTCCAAAACCGAACCGAACCGAAATAAAAGTTCGGTTTTCGGTTCGGTTATGGTTTTAGCAATCCAAACCGAAAACCGAAATTGAATAAATATATATATTTTTTATATATTTATATTAAAAAATATATTAAAACTCTTTTATAATATATATATAATTATTTTAAGCTTGAAAATTATTATTTTTTCAAAAAATATATATAAATAAATGAATAAATTATTAAATTTAGGTAATTCGGGTTATTCGGTTCGGTTTTCAGTTATTGGAGGTTCGGTTTTCGATTTTCGGTTCGGTTTTTGGTTCGGTTTGGTTAAATTTGAATTCGGTTCGGTTCGGTTCTCGGTTATACCCAGAAAAATAATTAACCAAACAAACCGATAACCGAACCGATGAACACCCCTAGTCTTGTGTAAACAACAAACTAAAATTGTTAAAAAAAAAAGGGTTTATAGACAGGTAGGTTACCCAATTTTCCAACTTTATCCGCCTAAGTTACCAAACGTTTTTTGTGTGCAAACAGGGTATTAGACTACACGGAGTTGACATTCAGGTTACTGAATTTGTAAAATGAGACATTTAGGTTACTTAACTTACCTAAAAAAATGCATTTGGGTTACTTAACTTACCTAAAAAAATGCAGTTGGGTTACTTTGATTACACTAAAAAATGGAGGTTGAATGCTTAACTAAAGTTCAGTAACCTAAGTGAACAAAATAAAAGTTTGGTAACTTAAGTGAACAAAGTGAGAAAGTTGGGTAACATGTCTGATATAAAAAACAAAAAAAAACAACAAACTAAACAACACACACGCTTTAATAATTGTCAACTTGGTCAACTTGAGAACTTTTAAACACACTTTAACATATTCTTATCTAATTTGGGAAATGGCTAGCTATTGTTGACATAAATGTAAAAACAGACTTACGTACAAAATCATAGTGTAATAGGCAATAATGTAAATAAAGTTATATTACGTTGTCCCATTATGAAAAGATAACAAAAAATCATGAAATCAATATATCTTTCCTCTACTAATTATAATGCATGTATATATTTTTATGTATATATTTTTTTTAAATGTTTAAAATTTAAATAATGTTGATTGCTTATAATATTCATTATATTTAAATGTTTAGATGACAAGTTTTACTATTTTATTTTGCGTTTCAAAACAAGTTTAAATTACACGGTTCTCTATCTATACTACGACATAAAAAGTAAACAATTTTCTTCAAAAACCTAAAAATGACCTAAAATGCCTTTTCATTGTTATTTTTTCACAAAAAATAGTTTGACTTGTTTTAAAATTGTTTTTAAATATGCCACCTTATAGCTATCATTAAA
Source organism: Chrysanthemum seticuspe (assembly GCA_019973895.1). NCBI lineage: Eukaryota > Viridiplantae > Streptophyta > Magnoliopsida > Asterales > Asteraceae > Chrysanthemum > Chrysanthemum seticuspe. The sequence goes on from BPTQ01000005.1 coordinate 55,335,613, forward strand.
GGAGTGTTTATTTAAGTTTATATGTGGCTATGAGCTTATTTATGTTTCGGCTTATATTTCATAAGCCTCAATTTTTTGGCTTATTTTGAGACTTGTTGGCTTATATACGTTTATTATAATATAATAAACTTGTATAAGCCCGTGAGTCTTAAAATAAGTCATAAAATTAGGGCTTATGAAACATAAGCCGAAATCAAATAAGCTCGCAAACCTACATATAAGCTTAAACAAACACCCCTTAAAAAATTTATCAATCACATTTGAGATGATAAATATATCTACATACTATATATTTATCATTCAACTATATATATAACATCATTTGAGAAAAGCTAGACTTTTTTTTAGAAGACGCTAAATGTTTATTTTTTAATTGAATTATCGTATGTTAAAAAAATCAATTACACTTTTATTATTTTACGTTGTTTGAATAAACGTTACTCGAAACACTTAATCAAAATATCCCAACTACAACTATTTGTCGTATAAAATATCGTCGTTATGCACGGGTACTCGTCTAGAAGAGAAAGGAGCTTTGAAAACCTGACTTGTTAGTTGAGAAAGAGCAATACCTCTTATGAGTGTTCTATTATGGCCTCCTATTCTTGAAGGAGTGATTAAAATTAAGCCGTGTGTTGATACCCGAAAAATAATAATAATAATAATAAATACTATTTGATTCTCTTTTCGACAGGGCCTTTCGTACTCGCTCACTAAAATCTAGTGGATATGCTTGCATTTTTATGAATAGCCGGGGTTGAAACATGTGACCGCTTCCGCTCTGACTGACTTGACCGTCGCACCTGACTTGTTTATCCTATTATCCATATACCCCATCAAAGGGGTCGTTCCCCACCCATCAGCTACTTTACCATAGTCCGAATTCAAAGGTTTTAATAACATCCCTACAGTAGTTTGTTTTGGACGAGCTTTAGAACCGCTCTCCCTAAAACCCGGTAAAATCATTATCATTATCACTGAATTCTCTTAAACATTTTTGTTACGCTATAACGAATCTTTTACTCAGATGTACAGTTTATATGCAATATTTCCTAAACCGTTTATAAACCCTTTTCTCATTGCCACTTTCAATATATTTATCTAGTTATGTTCGAAACTTCTTTTGCCTCTTTTTTTATTATTAACAATATCTTCAGATAAACAACACACATTTAAACACTTACGCTTTCTTCAAATTAATTGGGAGTTTGTGCCAATGCAGGAAGATTAATTCTTGAAAAGGGGTGGGTGTTCTTCGCAGAGAAAACCAAACATGGATATCGCTAGTGCACTCGTGACCCTCATACTAGTCGATGTTTGATTTGGTATTGTTTTACTCATAAGGTTGGTGTTACTAATGCTTATAAGGCACATTTATCTGCCTTGTTAGCATCTCTCACCCCATGCGTGTTTGCTAAAAAGACATCCCGAATCCACGCGTCTTCGATAATAAAAAAAAATCGGTTTGTGGGTAGACCAATTTGTGGAAGTTGGTTGTGTGTGTAATTTTGGTTTTTGAGGTATATCTCTGTATAAGTGTGTATGTTTGGTTGGTGATGTTGATTGTCTTATTACAATTTATTAGTGGTGTTGTTAGTTGTGTTGGAAAGCTGATGTAACGCTGAATTGTCGATGATTTTTGCGATAACTATTAATACATAAGAAACAATATCTGACTTTTCAGGTAGAATTAAGATATGTCGGCATTTGTGAATTTGATGCTCACATTCAAATACAAACTTACCAACTGATGACGTATAGTACGTATAACAGGCCCGCCAGGCCCAATACGTACTATACACATACTGGGCCCCGACCCAACAACAGTAAAAATAACCACGAACTCTGGATCGACAGTAAGCCCAACAACGAATTTGGCCATAGTCTAGACCAAAAGACGCACGCAAGGTACTCAGCAGGCCGAACCTCCGGCCGCTGAGGGAATCCTGCTTCCGCATCCGCGATTAACACGGAACCTTGTCCGACAAGGGTCCGGCTTCAGCAATTAAACTACTATATGCGAGTAACTAGGAAACCCTAGCGGTAAGCCTCACCTATAAAAGGGGATCTAATCTCCATACAAGGTACAACTTTCTCTCTCATAATTACACACACATACTCTTACTTTCTCTGACAAGGATGTGTACTTACTCTCACGTCGGAGTCTAATCATGGGGTCCGTCCCCACGGTAAGGCTAACGGTTTATTCTCCTTATGCAGGGAAATTAATCAAACTACTTGGATTAGTACAAGATTAGCCCGCTTGCAGCTTTTTAGCCCAACCCAACAAGCTACACTAACACCCATTACAATCCGTCACACTTTTTGTACTAACAAGTTGGCGCAATCCGTGGGACCCAGTACACAACTGCGTTCTGGTAAAATGCTCACCGTAGGAGCTCACTCTGATCCAACACCCGCTCCCGTGTCCGCGGTGCGGAACACGGCGGGAAAGAAAAACATCATAGATCTGGAAGGACTTGAAGGGCCCGCGTCCAGCGCAGCCGTCAAGAAGTACTGCGACAAGTACTATGACCAGATCTTACCCATTATGACAGAGAAGGTTCGGAAACAGGAAGGGAGAGTCAAGGCTATAGAAACACTAAAAAATCGGTTGGATTTCCGAGAAGCGTCACAACAATCCGAATCCGGGAGGCCGACGCAAAGGAGGGATTTGAAGAAGAAGATTGAATCTCAAAAGCGTCGAAACGCAAGAGAAGACTCTGAGCCAAGGCGCAGCCGATCCAGATCACCACGAAAGAGAGCCGCTGAAAAAGAGGAGGTGTTCAGAAGGTTGCGCAAGGGTGCGTTCCACAGGCTTGGGGATAGAGAAAAATCATCTTCGTGTGCTCCGGGAGCCAAAGGAGAATCAGTCGTCGCGGATCTCAAAAAGAGGAGGAAGGCAGCCACCACCATTCTTATTCGCAAAAAAACGGAACCCTATTCCGGAGGATACGAAGATAGCCGGACATACTCGCGGAAGACCGATCGACTTTCTGAAAGTGAAGATAATGGAGACGAACGTTGGAGATCCGGATCAAAAAAAGCAAAAGTCGGAGGTCGAGGACGAAGACTTAGCTAGGACATGGGTGTGCAAGGAGACTGACCCATTCACCCCATGCATTCGCTATTTCGACATGCCTAAGAAGACGCGAATGCCCACCAATGTGAAGACATACGATGGAAGTGAAGATCCGGAAGATCACCTAAAAATCTTTCAAGCAGCAGCAAAAGTAGAACGTTGGGCCATGCCAACATGGTGCCACATGTTCAACTCCACTCTCACTGGATCCGCTAGGGTGTGGTTCGACAATATTTCGCCAGAATCGGGAGACAGTTATGATGAGCTGAAAGAAATCTTCCTATCAAATTTCCTTCAACAAAAGAAGTGCATAAAGGATCCTTTGGAACTCCATCACATCAAACAGAAAGAAAAAGAAACCATAGAAGACTTTGTGAAAAGGTTCAAGGTAGAAAGTAGGGATGTAAAAGGAGCCCCAGAAGTCATGAAGCTCTCCAGCTTCATGCAAGGGATTACTAACCCTGAGTTAATTAAAAGGTTGCACGATAATATACCTAAGTCAGTATATGAGATGATGAGGGTAACCGCATCTTTCCTACGAGAAGAAGTAGCCGCAGGCAACCACGAAAAAAGAGATCGCTACCCCAAATGCAATGGAAATCGCAAGAACCTGGGCAGAAGCAAGGCTTCAAGAAAGGGTACAGAAACCAACTCCGGTCGAAGAAGAAGCAAGATAGGTTCACTCTCCTTTCCAAGACACCCAAGGAAATATTTGCATTGGAAAAGGCGAAATTTAAAACTCCTCCACCAATGCTCACACCGGTCGAAAAAAGGTACGCCAACAAATATTGTGAGTTCCACGGAGAGGTGGGGCACAATACGGATGAATGCATGCACCTAAAAAGACAGATAGAATAACTGCTAAGAACCGGGAAGCTGTCAAACGTGATAAAAGAACTAAAACAGAACAGTGGCAAGGATCAGTCCAAAGCGCCCAAAAAAGGGGAAACATCAGGGAAAGATAAACCTCTCGCAATCCTGATGGTGCAATCTCAGGAGTGAGTAATACGACAAAGAATTACATAAAGCTTTTCCCCAAGCCCAAATATCTCATTCCCATCACTAACTGAAGAAGAAGGAAATGATGAGCTGATGGTCATCGAAGCAGAAATAGGAGGGCACTTCATACACCGCATGTACATTGATGGAGGTTCCGCATCAGAAGTCCTATATGAGCAATTCTTCGAAAGACTCTGACCTGAGATAAGAAGACAAATGATGCCTGCCACAACTCCCCTTATTGGATTTAGTGGAGAAGTAATATGGCCGATCGGACAGATATCATTGTTAACTAAAATTAGCGATGATGAACATTCAGCGTTAGCATGGATGAACTTTGTAATCGTAAGGTCCCAGTCGCCATATAACCGAATTATAAGAAGGCCGAGGGTGCGAAAATTGCAGGCAGTACCTTCAACAACACATGGAATGATAAAAGTTATGGTAGAAGGAGGAGTGCTCACAATTCGCAGTAGTAGGATGGTCTCGTTAGAATGCACTATGGTCTCCAAACCAATGCCACAAGCTACAGCAGAAAAAAATGTGGAAAAACGAATACATGTTGCAATACATCCAGAGCACTCGGAGCAAACAATAGCCATTGGATCCACCTTGTTGATCGAAGGACGTAAGAAACTGTGCGATCTGCTGAAGCAGAACTTGGATATATTCTCCTGGTGTCCGGCGGATATGATAGGCGTCCCAAGATGCATAGCAAAGCACAATCTAAACATACGTGAAGGGTACACTCCAATAAGGTAAAAGAAAAAAGGCCAGGCACTTGAGAGAAACAAGGCAATTCAAGAAGAGGTAGAAAAGCTCGTGGATGCGGGAATCATGAAAGAAGTACATTACCACAATTGGTTAGCCAACCCTGTGATGGTAACAAAGCACGACGGAAGCTGGAGGATGTGCGTTGACTTCAAAGACCTCAACAACGCATGTCCAAAAGACGGCTACCCATTACCAGAGATAGATTGGAAAGTTAAATCACTCTGTGGATACCCTTTCAAATGCTTCCTGGATGCGTACAAGGGTTATCACCAAATTCAAATGGCAAAAGAAGATGAGGAAAAAACGGCCTTCATCACAAGTCAAGGACTATTCTGCTACACCAAAATGCCATTTGGACTAAAAAATGCAGGAGCGACATAACAGCGGATAGTAGATAAAGCTTTCCACAAGCAAATTGGCAGAAATCTGGAAGTGTATGTCGACGACCTGGTGATCAAAAGCCGTTCGGAAGAAGAAATACTAAGGGACATAGCGGAAACCTTTAAAACGTTAAGAGAAATAAACATGAAGCTAAACCCCAAGAAATGTACCTTCAGAATGGAAGAGGGAATGTTCCTAGGATATACCGTGAACACTAAAGGAATCAAGGTATGTCCAGAAAAAGCGAAAACCGTACTAAACCTCCCATCTCCAAAATGCCTTAAGGACGTTCAAAGACTAAATGGGAAGCTGGCAAGTTTAAATAGATTCTTGGCTAAATCCGCTGAAAAGTAACTACCTTTCTTTAAAACACTCAAGAAGTGTACAAAAAAGAGTGACTTCCATTGGACAAAAAAGGCGGAGGAACATTTTAAGCAAATGAAGAAAATTATAGCAAACCTGCCCACCCTCACAACACCTCAGGAAAAAGAGGAGCTCATAATATACCTTTCAGCAGCAAAAGAAGCAGTCAGTGCAGTCTTGATGACAAAGAGAGAAGGCAAGCAAACACCGATATACTTTGTCAGCCGAGCCTTGCGAGGACCGGAAATCAACTACACACCAATGGAGAAGCTGATATTATCCATGGTAAACGCTACAAAACGCTTGAAAAGATACTTCCAAGCGCACATAGTAGTAATTATTACGGACCAACCAATAAAACAAATACTGTCAAAACCAGAAGTTGCAGGCAGATTGCAGAAATTGAGCATTGAGTTAGGAGAATATGATATACAATACAGGCCAAGAACATCCATCAAAGGACAAATCTTAGCATATTTCATAGTAGAACCCCCAAAGGACGATGAAGAAGACGAGCTAATGGAAGAAGAGGAACTTCCGCAACCATGGATCCTATTCACAGACGACTCCTCTTGCATAGACGGCTGCGAAGCGGGGCTAATACTGACGGACTCAGGGGACAGAGTTCACTTATGCTTTAAGGTTCAACTTCAAAGCAATAAACAATGAAGATGAGTACGAAGCCTTAGTAGCCGGGTTAAGGATAGCACAACAAATGGGAGTTAAGAATTTGCAAGCAAATGTAGACTCCAAATTGGTGGCAAACCAAGTCAATGGAACGTACATCACAAAAGAGTCAGGGATGATTGATAACATCAAATAGTCCTGAATATTAAGTGTCAATTTCCCCTGATAATGCTCGTTATTTATATCATTTATATGGATTTGCGCTTGTTTTCCATTGTTTTCCACTTTCAGGTAAATTGCGAGCATTGGAGCTAAAGAGACGCGGAAATGGAAACATTACTAAAGATTTATCACAGTATGCTTATTTTGAAGAAGTTACGGCGTAACTCGTCTCTCACATTACGCCGTAACTATTGCGTGACCGAGAAGTCCAACTTATCAAGAGGTTACGGCGTAACTCTTCCCAAAGGTTACGACGTAGCTCCATTAGGTCAAAAGAGGTTCCACGCCGCTGATAATTACGCCGTAACTACTGCATCACTTACGACGTAACCGAGTTTATTGAAGACTACGGCGTAACCACTTATAAGGTTACGCCGTAACTAGCAGATCTAGTGCATTTACGAAGAAATAGAAGGTTACGGCGTAACTCCTCTACTAGTTACGCCATAACCCAGACCTAGCCTATAAATACCCCACGAATTCCAGCATTTCAAAGCATCCCATTCCACACACAACACTCTGAGAATGTGGGAAAAAGCTCAAGGAAGGTCTAGGGAAGCATACGGAGCTGTTTCCAAGGGAGAAGTCACACCATTACGATAAGCTTTAGCGTTTTATATTTCTTTTACTTTCAATTCATGTATTTCGTACCTTTAAATATTGAATTGATGTGCATGATTAATATGAGCGGCTAAGCACCCTTTGGTGCTAGCCTAGTTATGATTCCTTAATTATTTTGTTTGCGTTTACCTTTACTTCCGTACAATTATTTCTAAGTGTATGCATGCATAGTTCTTTGGTAGTCACCCTTGGTTCGGTAGTTTTGAATGGAGATAGAGGCCAATTGCCTAGGAGATATGACCAACTGACCCTAGGTGAGCGGACTGAGACGGGAAGGGTAAGATATGACCAACTGATGACTCTTTCTACTTGTGCAATTTGACCAACTGATCACCTATCGTTTGGATGAACTTAAGAATTGGGGGGTGTAGTGTCTAAGTTCCTAACGGCCGGGCACTCACTATTTAGAATCTAGCATGTAGCGGTACTTAATGACTCGGCTTAGGGGACCAGGAACAACAGGACTTATGACGGTGCGCCTGATTTCTCCTGTGGTGGCCTCTTTGCTGATAGGTTAGGGCGAATTGACCAAATGCTGTCCTCTCGAATTTGACCCCACCTGAAGTAATTGGAAGTAGGTAGACGTAGACATAACTAGCTAGGAGGATTGACTAGGTTAGCACCACTATTCCTCTATTGATTTCCCTTTACCATTTATTTGCTTTCATTTTATATTATGCATTAGTAGTTTAATTAATTAAATCCTTATCAAAACCATTAATATTCTGTAACAATTAGACTTAGTAATTATCCGACACACATAGCTCTTGGGACGACCTTGGCTTTACCATTTACTACACTACACACGACCGGGTACACTGCCCGTTAGTGCATTAGGGTAGACCATTGGTATAGCGAGACACTATAAATATTAAGAACTAGTCAGTAAAACATGCATCAAGTTTTTGGCGCCGCTGCCGGGGAGTTATATTAGGATTAATATTAAGTCTTTCATTTCATTTTTAAACTTTTCTCACGATCATATTTCAAGTTTTCAGGTACCATGGAAGTTGTTAACATCGATAACCTCACTCTTGAGGAATACTTGGCGTTGACTAGAGCAGATCAAGGGTCGGGTCTCGTAAGACCGGCAATCGGAGCGGATGTTCGTTTCGAGATTAAAGACCAATTTATGAGGGAGCTTCGCGCTAACCCTTTTTCAGGAAACAGGGATGAAGACGCATATGAGCACGTTGAAAATGTCTATACATCGCTAGCCTTTTCAACATTCTGGGCGTGTCTCATGATGCTGTTATGCTCAGGGTCTTCCCAATGACTCTCACTGGAGCAGCCAGAAGATGGATCGAAAGATTGCCCGCCGGGGCAGTTAATACTTGGGCGCTACTAAAGAAACACTTTATTCAACGATATTGCCCGCCATCAAAGATTTCTAATCAACTCTTGGAGATCCATAATTTCAAACAAGAAGACGACGAAACTTTGTATCAAGCTTGGGACAGATACAATGATCTTCTTTATAAGTGTCCTACCAATGATCTAAATAACCAGCAGAAGGTCAATATTTTCTATAAAGGAATAAATGTAACTACAAGACAGATGCTGGACTATCAAGGACCTATCCCGAACATGACTCCTGCTACTGCAATTGAAGCCATTCAAAAAATGGCGGACCATTCTAAAAAATGGCACGACGGTGGAAGTAAAAGAAACCAAGGCGGAAGTTTCGACGGAATTGCAGCAATCGCTAGTAAAATTGAAAGTCTCAGTCGAGATATGCTGAAGGTCAGAGAAACCGTTCATGCCATCCAAGTAGGTTGTGAAAGCTGTGGAGGAGGACATCTTACGAAGAATTGTCCTCGTATTGACGAAGAGGGTATTGAAGAGGCTAAGTATGGAGAAAATCGACCATTTTACGGTGATAATCGAAATAGTAATGGTTATCGTGGAAATTACAACCGTGGGCCTTATGGAGAAAGAAAGCCCAGTCTTGAAGAAACAATTAATAAATTTCTGGAAAATTCAGCCCAAAGACAAAAGGAGCAAGATGAGTGGTTGAAGGAATTCCAAGAAAACACTGACAGAAACATTTCCAAACACGACTCAACTCTGAAAAACCTTGAATCCATGGTGATAAAGCTCAGTGAAAATTTAAGGAGAAATAACGATAAACCTGAAGGATCTAAACCAACTATGGAATGTAAGGTAATTTTTTCTGATGATAATTCGAAGGTTCAGGTCAGTGATACGAGTTTAGAGGACGATTTCGTCAACAGATCTGAGTTACGCCGTAACATGCCTAATGAGTTATGGCGTAACCTCGTGTTTGACAGCGACAATGGGGTAGTGATGAATATTGAGGAAAGTGACTCTAATGAATTACGCCGTAACCAAGAATCTCAGTTAAGGCGTAACTGGGATACATGGGCAGAAAAATTCCTCGACATGGACGAGTCAGAAAAACTCGAGGAACTCTCCCTTGAAGATGAAGAAGAGCCACTTATCACTCACTGGTGTACTCCTGTCGTCATTAATGATGAAGAAACCACAAGGGCATGGACTACATGCAGCCCCTTCCACGAGTATTGCAATGGAGGAAACAATGAAAGAAAGGAAGAATGGACATGCCCTCATGAGCGTGAAAGACATAGTATTAAATTCGGTAATTTGGCCTTTAAAGATTGGTACGCAATTCAATTTGGGGATGCCAAGATCAATCCAAATATTCTTATGAAGCTAAAAATTGATTATGCGGAGCACATTCAGAAGAAAGAGACTAATAAAGATATACTCTGCACGGATGAGCATTTGAGTGAAACTGACAACAAGGAACTACGCAGTCACTGGTGCGAAAAAGTAAAATCTCCTGGGGAAATTTTCTGGGCGTCATGCAACCCGTATAACGATATGTGTAATGGGGGAAGCAACTCTGGAAGATTAGGAAAAGACGAATTCTTTTGGTCCTCAACCAATGATGAGGAGAGAACAAGTTTACCTTGGATGGACAACCTGGGGTTCGATAGTTGGGTAAAAATTAAGTATGGGCATGTGGACACATTAACAAAAGATAAGATTTGGAAGGAATATATGGATCAAGAAAATTCAAACGACAAAAGTCTCAAGAACACAAGTAAAATAACAATTGACAATGACATAGAGCGGATTAGTAATGATAAAGAAGAATGCAGGCGCGTTCTAGTGGAAAATTTGCTCGATGAAAAATGGTTCAAGGGCACTGCTTTTGATGACGATGATATCGAAGGGATGCTAGACTACCTTGAGTTGCAAGGAAATGAGGAGTTCACTGATCCCGATGACGAAGCTTACGAACAAAGGATGTGCAAACTCCTGGGGATCCCCTACAAAAGACCACCTCCAATTATATTCGAAAAATACGAATTCACTCGCTACCACCTAGGTCCGGAAGAGAAATTTTGTAAAATCTGAAAAATCAAAACCGTTGAATACCTCCAAACTGCCTCAAATGTTGCATGGATGAGACATAATTTGATGAAGGATATTGAAGAAGTAGGGCAAGCTCAAAGGCCCCCATAGGAGCCCCGCGGCTCTGAGTCTAACTTAAAGACTCGTTAATAAAGAAAAGTGCTCTTTCGGGAGACAACCCGAATTATCCCTTTCTTTTGTTTTTATTTCCTTTCTATTGGGTTTTGTGTCTTCTAACCATTTTTGCAGGAGACGAAGAAATAATTACTGCTGCAGTTGCTGATCTGAACAGAGTTACGTCGTAACTCATCTTGGTGATTACGCCGTAACCAACATTTTAGCAGCAGAATTCTTGACGCATTACCAATTACGGCGTAATTCCATCTCAGTGGTTACGCCGTAACTATTCGCTTCTCAGCTCATACCAGGTTTTGCCACTTACGGCGTAACTCTCTCATAGGAGTTACGACGTAACTCTCCTCTGCTTTAATTCTTTCATTTTAAAATACAGTAACCTTGTATTACTTTTAAAATGAACTCTGTGGGTGTGTTCCATGTAAATCCTCATGAGACTTCACTCATCCACTTGGGACACCAAGTGGTTTAAAAGGCTTGTTGCATTCGCTAAATGCAACCGTGATTCCTACGAAAGTGAGTTAGGTTTGTTTTTCATTTTATTTTTTCTTTTTAGAATTATGCTTGTCGGTATTGTGATTTCAGGGATTAAAAGTTTGTTCATGACGCTTAAACGAAGGCACGGTTCTTTCTCGTGGGCCTTCTTCCTTTTGGACAAATTTCAGGGAAGTTCTCGCTCTAATTCTACCTTTCTCTTCACCTTTATTTTAATGCCTAGTACAAAAGGGACTTTGTACAATTCAAGTGGGGGACGGGAGTAGAATTATCTCTTGAACTTTATTTCGCCCTCATCTTTCTAGTTTATTTTGAAAAGTTATGCCATTTTTAAAATTTTGACATGTTTTTCCTAACCTAACTAGATTAGACCTTAGCCGAGCACATACAACCCTTGACATTACATGGTGAGATTAGCCTTATCCATTTCCAATATTTTACCCCAAATCCACCAAATTATGAGTGTGCCGGTAGCTTGTAAACTTTAAAACTTGGCCTTTGCATCATTTCAAGACCATAGACGAGGTATGTTGAGTTAGCTCGATGTATTTGGACTTTCAGTTTTAGAAGGCAATATTATAGGATTATCACCCAAACAGCCTACCATTGTGAGTCTATCGATTAGTCACCTCGACTTTTCGACCCCCATGTGAAACCCTTTTGTTGCACTCCCCTTTAGTGCAAGATACCCCTAGATACACCCTTCTGAGCCATTCCTTTCATTTTTTCAACCCAATATATTGTTTCGTTACACCCTTACACCTTAGCCTACCCTGTAGTCTTTATTTGTAATTGGGAAATAATCATTTGCCTAAGTTCAAGGTTCGAGTGGAAAGGTTTGGAAATCACGCTTTCATCGACAACATTTATGAAGATCATTGAAGACCCCCCGAATTCCATTTGTTCATCTCAAGTGGGGGGATGTTATGTTATTATGTTATGTTCAAAAAAAAAATGTGATTCGAAAAAAAATAAAAATAAATAAATAAATAAAAATAATATTAATAATAATAATTGATTGAGTTATGATATTGTAAAGTGCGATGTTATAAGAACTATAGTATGAGCTTTATTGATTAGTATCGAGGAGGCCACCTCGGTCACATTAGAAGATTGGAGTTGGAGTTATACCAACTGAAGAAGAAAAGGTAGTGTGCCCATCACGACGTCCTCTAATGACACATCTACCTCGCATTTCATGATCCGGTCTCTAGACTTCTAAGCTTGAACTTTGGGCGGACGGTAAGTGGTGATGACTTAGTTATAGATTTAGACTACCTGCTTGTTTTTCATTTTACACCAATTATATATCCCATGTCTTACCCTACCCTTTAGTCATGAAGCGTATCTAGGTCATGTAGTGAGCAATCTTTGGTGTCTTGGCCATGGATTTGGTCATGTATCATTGATTTTGTCCACTTCGCCGTGACATGTTAGTAATGACGAGTCACCCCTTAACCTTTGTCGTGTCTACCCATATTGCCTTCGAGAATTGTTTAGCCCTTAACTCTAGTGGTGGAGATTTGTGTAACCGCCAAGCTTATGATAGAATACATGATATGACTGTGCGATTGAGTGATCACCCCGAAATTGACACTTAGAATAGTTGAGAGATTTGAGTGTTTGTTCCCCTTTCGTGAGGTGTTCGGCTTTGTTTTATTCTAGCATAAGGGATTTGTAAACTCATATTTTCCAGGTTTTGGAAGATATCTTTTTAAGAATCTATCTAATAAGGTCTACTTGAGAGCAAGTAGAGTTCAAGTGGGGGGATATTTGATAACATCAAATAGTTCTGAATATTAAGTGTCAATTTCCCCCGATAATGCTCGTTATTTATATCATTTATATGGATTTACGCTTGTTTTCCATTGTTTTCCACTTTCAGGTAAATTGCGAGCATTGGAGCTAAAGAGACGCGGAAATGGAAACATTACTAAAGATTTATCACAGTATGCTTATTTTGAAGAAGTTACGGCGTAACTCGTCTCTCACATTACGCCGTAACTATTGCGTGACCGAGAAGTCCAACTTATCAAGAGGTTACGGCGTAACTCTTCCCAAAGGTTACGATGTAACTCCATTAGGTCAAAAGAGGTTCCATGCCGCTGATACTTACGCCGTAACTACTGCATCACTTACGACGTAACCGAGTTTATTGAAGACTACGGCGTAACCACTTATAAGGTTACGCCATAACTAGCAGATCTAGTTCATTTACGAAGAAATAGAAGGTTACGGCGTAACTCCTCTATTAGTTACGCCGTAACCCAGACCTGGCCTATAAATACCCCACGAATTCCAGCATTTCAAAGCATCCCATTCCACACACAACACTCTGAGAACGTGGGAAAAAGCTCAAGGCAGGTCTAGGGAAGCATACAGAGCTGTTTCCAAGGGAGAAGTCACACCATTACGATAAGATTTAGCGTTTTATATTTCTTTTACTTTCAATTCATGTATTTCGTACCTTTGAATATTGAATTGATGTGCATGATTAATATGAGCGGCTAAGCACCCTTTGGTGCTAGCCTAGTTATGATTCCTTAATTGTTTTGTTTGCGTTTACCTTTACTTCCGTACAATTATTTCTAAGTGTATGCATGCATAGTTCTTTGGTAGTCACCCTTGGTTCGGTAGTTTTGAATGGCGATAGAGGCCAATTGCCTAGGAGATATGACGAACTGACCCTAGGTGAGCGGACTGAGACGGGAAGGGTAAGATATGACCAACTGACGACCCTTTCTACTTGTGCGATTTGTCCAACTGATCACCTATCGTTTGGATGAACTTAAGAATTGGGGGGGGGGGTGTAGTGTCTAAGTTCCTAACGGCCGGGCACTCACTATTTAGAATCTAGCATGTAGCGGTACTTAATGACTCGGCTTAGGGGACCAGGAACAACAGGACTTATGACGGTGCGCCTGATTTCTCCTGTGGTGGCATCTTTGCTGATAGGTTAGGGCGAATTGACCAAATGCTGTCCTCTTGAATTTGACCCCACCTGAAGTAATTGGAAGTAGGTAGATGTAGACATAACTAGCTAGGAGGATTGACTAGGTTAGCACCACTATTCCTCTATTGATTTCCCTTTACCATTTATTTGCTTTTATTTTATATTCTACATTAGTAGTTTAATTAATTAAATCCTTATCAAAACCATTAATATTCTGTGACAATTAGACTTAGTAATTATCCGACACACATAGCTCTTGGGACGACCTCGGCTTTACCATTTACTACACTACACACGACCGGGTACACTACCCATTAGTGCATTAGGGTAGACCATAGGTATAGCGAGACACTATAAATATTAAGACCTGGTCAGTAAAACCTGCATCAATGATTCAATACCTATAAAAGGTAAAGGGACTCCTGAAAAACTTTTGTATGTTTTCAATCAAACAAGTGCCTAGAAGTGAAAACAAAAAGGCGGACGCCTTGAGTAAAATGGTGTCTACCAGTTTTGCACATCTGAAAAAGCAAGTACTGGTAGAAGAACTCAACCAAAATTCGATAGAGAAGACACCGCTCGTAGTAATAATGGAAGAAGAAGGGTACACATGGATGACCCCGATATATGAGTGCTTGGCCAAAGAAATACTCCCAGCTGAGGAAAAGAAAGCACAGGAGATTAAAAGAAATCACAATGATTCGCAGTAATCAATGGGACACTTTACAAGAAGTCTTTTCTTGAACCATGTCTAAGGTGTGTAGGAACCCTCCAAGCTAATTATGTGTTAAGGGAAATACATGAAGGATCTTGCAGCATGCACGCTGGAACAAGGTCCGTAGTGGCTAGAGCCTTGCGTACCGGATACTATTGGCCCACCATGCATGAAGATGCTCGGAAGCTAATCCAGGCATGCAAAAAATGTCAGGTGCACAGGCCAATCCCGAAGCACCCGCAAGAAAAGCTAACACCTATCACTTCCCCGTGGGCGTTCTACAAATGGGGTATCGACATCGCAGGACCTCTCCCGGAAGGACCTGGGAAAGTCAGGTTTCTCATAGTAGCAATAGATTACTTCACAAAATGGATAGAAGCAAAGCCGGTCGCTACCATCACAGGAAACCAGATCAAAAAATTTGTATGGGAAAACATAGTTTGTAGATTCGGACTCCAAGGAGAAATAATATCTGACAACGAAAAGCAATTCCGAGATAACCCTAATCAAAGATTGGTGTGAAAAAATGAATATAAGGCAACACTTTGCTTCAATTAAACATCCACAATCAAATGGACAGGTACAAAGGGCAAACAGGAGTCTAGGGGAAGGAATAAAAGCCGGTTGGAGGAAAGAAGCAAGAATTGGCTGGATGAGATGTCACACGTCCTATGGGCACACTGCACAATGATTAAATCCAACAACGGAGACACTCCATTCTCATTGGCATATGGAATAGAAGCTGTCATCCCGGATGAGATAGGAATGCCTACATGGAGGACAGCAGAAGCTAACATAGAGGAAAATGATGAAGCGTTGGAAATGAACTTGGATCTCCTTGAAGAAAGAAGGGAACAAGCGGCAATACGTGAAGCAAAAAGCAAGGCGAAAATGGAGAAACATTATAATTCATGAGTCCGCAATACAAGCTTCAAGACAGGAGACTTGGTATACCACAACAATGATGCAAGCCATGCCAAAGACGGAGGGAAATTAGGACCCAAGTGGGAAGGACCCTATGAGGTCACAGAAGCATTAGGAAAAGGCGCGTACAAACTGAAGGATCGTGCAGGAAAAAAGGTGCGTAATATCTTTCTATATTGTAATGTTTTTATCTTGAATGAAAAAAGGTGAAGCTTAGCTACCTTCACCAACTTTTACTTTAAATTTTTCTGATCATTTACTTTAAAAAAGAAACATTAACATATGTAAGTAAGACGCGCATACATTTGGGCAAGACCCATACAACATTATTCCGAATAACAAAAGGCTGAGTAACCTCCAAATTAACTCAAGATACGTAAGAGATGTTGCAAGTCCAGTATCGGGCGAACAACCCACAAGTATTCAGAAAAGACTATTATAATAAGCACATCACTGTGAAGATTAAAAATAGCAAACACTAAAATGTTTCGAAACCACAAAATATGCATATGATAGACAGTCTACAAAAACAAAAGTGCCGCGCTTCGGCAGGCCATAAAATAGGAAACATAAAAAGTGTCATACCAAAAAACTACACTTGGTCAGAAGGGTCTGTAAGAGGGTCTGCCCCAGACTGCCCACAAGCATCCACACCAAGGCCGCTAGCATCACCGCTCTGCTCAAGTACATTCGATGCTCCAGAACCAGACACACGAGCTGAATCGACCAAAGTTTCCACAGATAAATGGCTAACCCAGGAACACCAAGTATCTGCAAGAGCTAACCAGTCATGAAGAGAACTTTCCCTTGCCTTTCCAGCCCTCTCGAAGCAATCTTTAATGGAAACGGAGAGAGGAGACTACTCCAAGTAAAACTGAGGGTTAACAGCGGACACCCCAGGATGAAGTAAATGCATAACATCTTTAGCAGCAGAGCCCTTAAGAGCCTCAAATGAGGGCAGCAAAGGGAGTTGAACACCGCGGAGCACTCGAAGGGCGTTCTCATAATCAGCCTCGACAGAAGGGTTAAAAGCCTCAACGCGGGAAAGAGATGTACCGGCCGCGCTATGAAAGTGTCCGGCGACAAGCCCATCTTGCATTCCCTTGTCAATAGCACGGCTAATGGCCGCACTCAAAGCATCAAGGTAATCTTGCAAACGCCAGCACCTGGACACGACAAGCTTAAAACCCTTGGATAACAACCAACGACGGACCAACATAGCAACAAACAAACAAGGATGGAGCTTCTCCTCCAAATAAAGAACAACCTTCAGAAAGAGCTCTCTTAAACAAACAAGTTCCAAAGCACGGGGGCGAAGATCTAAACATTCACCCTCCAAAATTTGTACCTGAAGACAGCAAACACTGTAAGTAATAAAAAAATGAGGGAGAGAGGAAGGAAGACAAAATAAAAGAGAAAACAAGAAAGAAAAACATGATTAGCAAGTCCAGCGTTACGAGATTCAAGAGAAGAGTTTGCACACCGTAACTACCCAAGCTCGATATCTTTGCTAGAAATGGAAGACTCAAGTTCCTTAACCTTGGCACGCAATACCTCGTTTTCTTTACCAGCTGCCTCCAAAGATGATACTTGGCCATGTAGAGAAAGCACCTCAGAAGTTTCAGACTCAGCCTGCGCCAGTTGGGACTCTAGCCTATGAATCATGTCAACCTGGAGACCACACCTAGTAGCAACCTTTCCTTCTCCTACAAATAACGCTCCGCACGCGACAAATGACGAGCTGACAAGACATCGAAACCCGAAAGCAATTGATCATGACTCATCTCACGGAGCGAGGAAAAAAGCCTATGAGGGGCAACCCCATCAACAACTTCGCGGCAGTCTAAGGGATTGTCAAGAAGAGATCCATTAGACACTTTCCAATCTGGAAGATAACGCTCTTGCGAACACAGAGGATCAAGCCCGATAGCAATCCGAGTATCACTAGCCGAAGGCTGACTAACAGAATGACCAACAAGATCTTCAACATTCTGATCGGCGCCTCCACCAGAGGGCGAGCTACTTAAAAAAGGAGAAACATTCCTCAACACTGGAACATCAGCGAAAACAGTTGCAACAACAGTGGTAGCAACAACACCCAAAACATTTGCAGACCTGGTACAAGAGGTAACCTCAGCTCCAGCAGCAGAGGTACTAGAATCAGAAGAAGAATCACATGAAATAACCAACCTTTGAGGAGGACCAATAAAGGGCTCACGCCTTATGGAGGAGTCGACAGAAAATCCAACCTTGCACTCGGGAGTAGTTGAAATAGAAGAAGTAATGAAAGGCACAGTGTGGGGGGCCGTGTAACCTAATTCAAACTCCAAGACACTACTATTTAGGGGTGTCAGTAGGGTCGGGTAGACCCGACCCAAACCCGAACCCGATAAGGCCTTATCGGGTCGGTTCAAATCGGGTCAAAAATCTTTTCGGGTTGTTTTGACCCGAACCCGATAACCCGATAATGTTATCGGGTTGGGTTAGGGTTAAAAAAATAATACTATCAGGTTATCGGGTCAACCCGATTAGACCCGATAATCAATTTTCCATTTTTTATGTATTAGTTTTTATAGGCCTAATGTCATGTCTGTAACTTAAACGTTTGGTTACACCAGTTATGATAAAATGTTTGGTTCCCTCCTAATCTTGTTTATATCACCTTAGAACATTATCACCTCAGAAAAAAACTAAATCGAACCATTATAACATCAGAGATCAAGATCATCATCAATCAAATAAAAGGTATTTTTCTAATTTTGTTGATATCACCTCAGAAAAAAATAAATCGAACAGTTTCCAATCCTTTATTTTAGTTGTTTTCTTGTTGTTGTCTTGTTGATGTTTCCTTTATTTTATTGTTATTAGATGACGTTAGAATCAAACTCTGTTAATCAACAAACCCCTGTTGATGTTAATCAACGTGAGAGCAGTGACACGGAAGAGGAGGTAGAACAACCAAAGGGTCGCAAAAAAACATCACTTGTACGGATCGGCTTTGAAGAACTAAAGCTTAAAAGAGGTGAGCAACCTACTGATAAAAAAGCTAAGTGTAAACATTGCGGCAAAACTTACTTGTGCCACTCTAGAAAGCATGGTAACAAAAATCTTAAAAATCATCTAGAGACATGCAAATCCTACTTAGAAAAACAAAGTATGTCTCAAACTAATATAACTTTTGAGGGTGGTGATGCAAAAAAAATGATGGCATGAAAGTTTGATAAAAAAAAAGTAAGGAAGCATTAGCACACATGATAATTGTCGATGAGCTCCCATTTAGCTTTGTTGAGAATTCAGGTTTTAGGTATTATCAAAGAATCAACCAATCTATATTTGATATTCCGTGTTGAGGTGTAATAACACAAGAGTGTTTAGGGCTGTATTTATAGTAGAAAAACAAGCTTCGTGAAACATTTAGGAAAAATATTGGTAGGGTTTGTTTGACTACCGACACTTGGACGTCCATTAAAAAGAAGAGTTATATGGCTCTTACGGGCCACTTTATCAATAATAACTGGAATTTGGTCAAGAAAGTCTTGAACTTTTGTCTTCTTGATGGCCATCGGGGGATTGAATTTAGGTCTGCTGTAAACTGTTTGGCCTACTGATGTTATAAATGGCCATGATAGTAAACATAGTGCATTGCTGTAATTTACTGTGATTGATTTTTAGCCTACTGATGTTACAAATGGCCATGATAGTAAACACATTTTTTTGGCCTATTGATGTTTTAAATCGCCATGATAGTTTTTTTGGCCTACTGAAGTTTTTTGGCCTACCCATGTTTTTTGGCCTACTTATCTAACCACTTGTAAGTTAGGAAATTATGGAAACTTACTGTGATTGATTTTTAGTGAATTGCTTTAATTTCTATCATAATTGATATAATATTACAGGTCTGATGTTGTGATTGATGTTTTAACCCGACTGTGGAAAACTAGAAGGGGAGGGGGTTGAATAGTTTTACCAATTAAAACTATGTTTTAAAATATTTAGATCGACTTATATCAATCTATTTAGATGTGTATGTTGGACGTTGATAGATAGATATATAAAGAATGTAATGAGAGATAAAGAGTAAGAAGCACATAACCACGACACGAGTATTTATAGTGGTTCGGCTACAAGGACACCTTCCTTGCCCTACTCCACTCCTCGAGTCACCTACTCGAGAGTTCGTAATCACTACACGACACCAACTCCTTATGGCGGAGAAGCCTTCACAACGTCGCCTAATCTTTTTCCAGTACTAGGCTAACCACCTGGTTCTTTTCACCAAGGTGAACCAAACCTACCACAACGTCGCCTACCTTTTATCCGGTACTAGGCTAAGTACCGAGTTCCATTACAATGGAGGAACTACTACCCAACACTACACAACACCTAATACCAAAGGAGACCTACTCCTTATTACAACACCATCAAGGATATCAACATCCTTGGAAACAAGCTATCACTATTTGTATAACGATGCACCTCATCGATTATACAACCTTGGCATTCTTCACTAATGCCACTTGATTTGATTCCTAGACATCTTTCACCAATGCCCTTGACACAAACGCTTGGCACCTTTCACTAATGCCTTCGTCTTGACACCTTTAGAATTCTTCACTAATGCTTTTGACACGGACGTTTAAGCACCTTTCACTAATGCTTTCGTCTTGACTCTTTTGGCATCCTTCACTAATGCCTTCGACACAACACTTCTATGGAGGAAGAAAGAACTATCAACAAGAGAACCTCAGTAGTCTTGATGATGACGAAGCATGGCAACTCATGGACTTGAGCTTGCTCAACTTCAAGAAGTGGTGATCTCGCCTTTAAGAGGAACCTAGAGAATCACACACAAACAAAAGACATACTACATAGAAAGATCCTTTAGGATCAGTGTTTAGAGAGTTTCAATACTTGGGGAAAGTATGTGTGAGAGTGGCAAGCCAAAAGGAAGAGATGGCTCACTATTTATAGAGGAGAAACACTTACTGTTCCACGGATCCCACGGATCCCACCTTCAAGGGATCCGTCTAGTGTAATGCTAGAGATCCGTGGGACGCTCCTCTTTGCCCATGGGTATTTTGGTTATGGGTCATGGGTCATGGGTTGATCCATGGGTCTTTCATTAGATACAATGTATCTAATAGATGCAATGCATCTAGTCAAATGGGTATGGGTCAATACCATGGGTTATGGATATGCTCCATGGGTTGTAGTTTTTACCCATTTATAATACATGCTAGTTGTGTATATATTTTCCTAATATGTAAACACTAGTTGTTGTACATATGTATTACTAAATCAAAAAATCACTTATACTTGTTTTAGTGTTTTATGTGAAAACGTAAGTGTGTTAAAAAACTATTGGCTCAAACTATTTACGTATTTTATTTGTTTCGTTAAAATGATTTTACGTTTGTTATCGACAAAACATTAGAAGATCGTAAAATATAAATAAACGTTTTTACGGCTTATTTGTATTAACAATCTCCCCCTTTTTGTTGATGACAAAACATAAAATTATTTTAAGGAAAAACTAAAATTCGTAAAAGTTCGAATTGGAGTTTTTACTCTCTTCTCCCCCTTTTTGTCGAAACAAAAAGAGCGTCGAAAAGAAACTA
Organism: Chrysanthemum seticuspe; assembly: GCA_019973895.1. NCBI lineage: Eukaryota > Viridiplantae > Streptophyta > Magnoliopsida > Asterales > Asteraceae > Chrysanthemum > Chrysanthemum seticuspe. The sequence goes on from BPTQ01000005.1 coordinate 55,356,924, forward strand.
ACACATTGTTTTAAGAAAAACATGTAAAAGAAAAAAAATATAAAAGAGCAAGTGACGGGAATGGTTCTCGTCTTAACTCCCCCTTGACGAGTCCATCCCTTTGTGAAGGCGTCAAGTAAATAAAAACTAGTAAGCTAATGCATTGCAACTTTGTTTGCAAATGGTTTCGTCCTTGTGACGGAAATGCTCCCCCTTGAAGATTGCAACTTTGCAATGGGGTGTCATGAAGTGTAATCCAAATAAGGATTATGTTGCAAATGGTTTTGCAATGTATGGTTTGACACAAAGCTCCCCCTAGCTTAGGGTGTCAAGGTCTTCATGTGTATTTTGAAAATCTACAAATTAAAGGTTAGAAAAAAAGAGTATAGTGCATAATTTCCTGCAAATAAGACTTAAGTTGGTAGAATAGTTGCTTTCTGTTGCACGGATCCCACGGTTCCCTCCTCTGTGGGATCCGTCTAGGCAATTTCCAGGGATCCGTCTATCTGGTGACAGATTTTCAGTAATGGTGATATACCAAACAATGCTAAATATGAAAGTGAGATATGTATACAAACAACAAACATATACTCAAAGCAATATGGCAAATAAGTTATCATTCAATAAACAAAGAGATAATCAAGAAATCTCTAAAACTAAGAGAATGATTTACCCATACATATTCTACTAATACTAATAAGTTACTAAAGCCTAGAACGCAACAATGTGCTTAAGTCTAAGGATGAGTAGACTTGTTGATTTGGTCCAATCTTTCAAGAAGATGATTAAACATGAAATGCAACTCATTTCGTACTTCTTGAACAAGTCCTTGGGTGATTAGACAATTAGAGCAATTATTGTCTTGATTTGGAACCGGAGGAAAATGAATGTTTTGAGGAGGCTCTACGAATGATGGTGGGGTTTCATTTAGAGATGTAGGATGAGGTTCTACTAACAATGAGGGTGGTGGTAATGGAAATTCCTTCATATGATCAAGTCCTTGGTGGTTCCTTGTCTCCAATGATGGACTAGTCGGTGTTGTACGTGGTTCCCTATTTAACGAGAAAGTTGGTGAGTGAGATGTTTTCAATGATGAATGCTCTAATGAATAGAGATTTGGGTGAGAAAGAGGCTCGTTGAATGAGTGTAATCCATGCTCTAGGAATGAGGCCTTAGACGGTTTGCTAGAGCTAGCTATGTTTGGTTTTGAACTAGATGACCCTTTTTCTAGCCCAAAAGGTTTGATGCTAATTCTTGCGGTTCTCTTAGCAATTGTTGAATGGGTTTGTTGAGGTGTGATTCTAGCATTGTTATCTCTTACGGGAGATGATTTGGTGGATGAAATCTCATGAATCTTTTGACCCTTTCTTTTGGATGAGCCTTTGGTTGAAGAGTTGTTGCTAAGTGCTTTGGTCATGGTGATGGTAAGGATGCAATGTAAGCTTCTAACTACTGATTTTTGAGAGCTAGGTGAGAGTGATGACTTAACCTTAGGAGTGTTTGGTTTATAAAGGATAATTTTGAATTAGGGAATTAAATTCTTGACCACTAAGAGGATTAAGCATGCACTTAGGATATTGTTCAGCTCTAGGAATACATTAAATGGTAACTAAAAGTGGTTAGATAACCAAAAGGTGGCTTAAATTTGAAGAGGAAAGCTGATTAAAGTCTTTCTGCAGACACGGATCCCTCTCACCAGGGATCCGTCTGGTTATAAACCAGGGATCCGTCTGTCAGACAGATACTTGATGAGATGATTATGCTTTTTGTAAGGTCTAGTACCTATGTATCTTGAGGTTTTGACTTTCCTTTGATGTCTTGAGTAGTGGATGTCTTAAATGCTCAACCATAAGGAGTGAGGGTGCTTAATGATGGTTTTGGGTAGGAAAGTGGACTTTAGATAGTCTAACTAGGTGCTTGAGAAGGATACCATTTGATTTGAGATGAAAAAGTGATGGTAATTAGTCCTAGAAGTCAGATGATGGCTCAAGAAAAATTTAATAAAATCTTAAAAAATAAAGAAAAATGAAAAACTAGTTTTGAGCCTATTTTTGAGTTAAAAGTGACTAAACTCAATTTACTAAAATTGATGGACATATCAAACTAAGTGTTATAAGATGTGAGGAATAATGTGTGAGTGTTGGTGCGGAAAGATGGTGAGTTTTGATGAATTGATAAATCAAAAACACTTTGAAATAGATCCTAGGTAAGCTATGGGTGAGTGTGAAGCTTTCAAATGTTTGAGGAAGACTTAGTTGGTTCTAAGGTCTTATGTTTGACTAGTGTGAGGTGATCTAGTGAGCTGTTTTTTATGTAAGGAAGTCTGTATTCCTTATCTGTAGTCACGGATCCCACGGTTCCCTTTTGGGAGGGATCCGGCTAGTTATATCACTGGGATCCGCCTACTGCAGATAAGAAGGCTTTCAGCAAATGTGCAATTTTGCACTCTTAGCAAAATGCTTCTCCTAGTTGTTTCTACAAAGACTAAATGCAAGAACACATCAAGTATAACGCATAGCAAATGTGGGGAAACTAAAGGTACCTAAAGATGAGTGACGACGACTACTTGAATGATTTCAAGAAATCGTAAAATCTCATCCTACACGTTCCTAAGTTAAGATTGTTTAATGCCAAGTTATGGCAATAGCTACATACTACATCCTACTCTACATAAGTATTTGTTTAGATGTTACAACCCATTGTTTCAAATTGTTTTCACAAATTAAGGTCCTATGACCTTACCTTACTTCTCCACCACTTCCCGTCTTCACCCCTCCTCCACTCTTTATCACACCATCTCTACTTCTTTTTCTTCAAGAAGTTGGCGAGGCACTTGAAGATTCCTTTGGTTTGTTGCCATTCTGGTGATGGGCTAGGAACGTCCGGAAATTGATTGATGTAATCCAAGGGGTCGAGATCGGTATTTCCGAGTGGGTTGCTACTACCTTCACCTTCTCTTTGCCTCTCCCTTTCATCCGAGGAATCCTTGGGTGGGTGAGGCCTTTTGCTTTCCACCATAAACCTTGTAGTTCTACCCTCGGTCAATGACACCATAACTTTGTTGCAAAAGCTATGATCATAGGATTGCGGAGAAGGATCTAATGCAAAGATGAATGTTTCAAGACGGGTTAGGAGCATTGCGTACGGGAGCACTATTTTGTCCATGCTCGTTACACTTTCCATTCTCTTAATCATGTAGTATGCAAGGTTGAAGCGAGTCTCGGTTACTAGGCAATAGATCATGAAACTTAGGCATGCATTGGGGTGATCCTTGTTCCCTACTAAGCACAACACATTTTCACTCACCACAACTTCCCATTTCCTATACAATGCGTACATCTCGGAGAGCTCCATTTGGAAAGGATCCCTATAGATCACTTTTGATTTTCTAGTGACCCTCGATGGGGATGCCCTTGGCATGAACACGGTATCCCTTACCGTGGTTGCTTCCGGGATTAACATGTTGTAGATTTCATGATGATCAACCATAGTGTGTAACTCCTCTAAAGACCACTCATTGGAAAACATGCAAACTCCTTGATATGGAACCCATAGTATTCTTCCAAACTCCACAAGCGAAAGGGTGTACTCATACTCATTTATGATGAAGACAATTGAGATGGACCCATCATCATTTCTAACTATCCTCATTGTCTTGTAGAACTCGAGTACGAAAACCGGGCAAATTTGTTCGTTTATGTCCAATAAACAATCAAAGCCAATGGTCCCAAAAACTTGTCTTATGTCGGTGTTAGCAAGAAACGATGGTTCTACTACACGACCTTCATGAAAAAGTCTCTTTTCGAGCATTTTAAAGGCTTTCCTATCTTCCGGGCTAAGTCCATCCTTTCTATGGTACATTGGTATGTAATGAGCGGTATCTTGATAGTCTTGTTGTCGGTTACTTGGCATGATTGTTCCTAAACGACACAACCACATGGTGTTAATTGTGAATAGTAACCTAGAGGGTTTGATCACAATTTTGCTCAAATCATTTTTATTGAATTCAAGAAATGAGTTTATGTTAGGATCCAATATTTATGTTGTTAGATGATTCGGGTGGTCTAGGATTGTGATTAAACAAGTAAGCCATTTTGATAGATGAAGAGAGTTGAGAGGAGGTTTCTTGAAGAGAGTTGCTTAAGAAAATGAAAGGTTTATTCAAAGAAGCCACACCCCTTCCATGGATGGAAGGGGTATTTATACTTACAAACAATACGTCCTCCTATCGGACTGTGGATCAGGCATACAGTGGGTAAAGACCCGTCCTTCCTCCACGGTGTTGCACTAAACTAAACTACGCTAATAACTAACTAATAAACTAACAAATAACGTAACTAATGATATGTCTACGAGCTAACTTATGCTAGATAATACTTTGGGTGACCGACACTTCACTATGGAATTTTCTAATTCCTAACAATCTCCCTCTAAGGGAGGTCACCCCATGTTTTACATTTCGAATCCTAGCATTCTATTTTATCTTCAGTCTTGAGCTCGTAGACTCTAATTCTTCACTTTCACAATCTTTGTGCTTAAGTAGTGCAACTTCAAAGTCTGCATTGATTTGTACTTTTAGTGGAGGCCTTTAACTGATCCACATCTTTGATGATCTTCGAGCTTTCATTGAGATCATCAGCCACAGTAAATCTCTGGATCACCCTTTATTGTGTTGCCATCATGTGAAGTTGTGACTTTTGGACCGACATGCTCACACTTTTGAATCATGACATCTTTCCATCAGAGTAGCGGAAGCCTTACTGGTTCATGATATTTGCAGCAGCGAAGCAGAAGCATAGAATGAAATATCAGAGCCAGGTTATGTAGATATGCACCAGTCATGATTTCTTCAAATAAGTGTGGATGCTGTGAGCATGCGGCTTTGGATTGACTCCTCAATTCTGATAAGCTGCAATCGTCCAAATGTACGTACAAACAACAGTTAGCAATAAAACACACGAAAGTGTCTTTGATCACTTTCGTTGAATTGAGGTACACGGCCCACGGTTCCCCGTTGATCAGTACAAGTACTGCCTGTGAACAGGTAGGATTCCTAAGAATCTCCTTGACAGGGTTTCGCAGCTGTTCTAGCTGTTCTCAAACCGGAACGTCTCAAAGAAGACAACACGGAGTGAGTGAACCAACAAATTGAGATTCGCTGATTGATGAAAAATGATTTGAAAAACAATCGCGTATTGCTTGAAGAAAGAGTTTTGCAATACGACGAAGGTTTTATGAGAAAGATCAATTTTCAATCAAAATACTTTTTGTATTAGAGAATGAGTACACATTCGACGTGCTAGCGAAAAGAAGAGATTCGCACATCGAACGGTTTTTCTAAAAGTATTTTTCAATCAGAGATACTTTTTGAATTTGAAATGAATACACATTCGACGTGCTAGAGAAAAGAAGGTTTGCACATCGAACGGTTTTTCCAAAAGTATTCGTCAATTCCATTCCTGGACTAAGGTTGATTCAAGAATGAATCTCCCCATCGTTTCTATCCAGTTGTCACAAGCTTGATCTTACGAGAAGATCTCACATGTCACCCACCAAGAGCTTGTTTGATGTTGGCTCTAGAAGGATTTCCATCTTCATCGTGAATACTTTTACATACCACTTAGATGTTCTGGCAATACCACAAGGATAATGCGTAGGACTCTTAATAAATACTTACTTTCCACATTGTGTGAAACAGCAAGTCTTTAATAATTTAGTGTCCTAATGAGATATTGTGGATGATCTCTTGGCTCTAGACTCAATTAGTGCACATTTGGTTCCTGTGTCGGAGACTAGGGAGAGGGTCTCCTTCTTCAATATCAACAATCTCTAAGAGAAAGTCGATAGATAATGTCGGTTCCCCGTGAGAATGAAACAAGCCCTTTTAAGAGGAACTTGAGTAGTTTGGGAAGTTTAGTGCAGTGCGTCACTGGGTCCATGACGTCTTGTCTTCAATACCAGTGTTACCTTAGTAAACACTAGTAGCATATGTATTGAACCCGGTGTCTGCCCTAAGGTTGAATTATTGGAGGGCTATTTCTTTTCACCCTTTTCACATTCAATTTCTTTTTCATTCTTCAACCCCTTCAGTGCTTACCGAGACTTCATAACTAGAACCTTGTTGGGTTTATTCCAGTTCTAGCTCTATCTCAGTCCGCACTCTTCCCATATTCTCATTTTTCTTCTTTTTTCAATATACCTAAGGACTCTACACTATCTAGTGGATAGTCCCTGGGTAGATCCCTCCGGTTCTGGTGGATCATGGAAACAAATACCTAACCTAACCATCCTTATAACACCATGCATAAAGTAAATTGGTCGGTCTTTTGGTATTGTTCTTTCCTTCATGAAACCAATCGAAAAATCATTTGGAAAAACAATCAAGGTACTTGTGATACGAGATCAAAGCATTTTGTACCTTAATAGTTTTGATCATTTTAGAAATGCTCCCCCTCAACATGTGCATATGATATTGAAATTGTTTGGCACATGGAGGCAAGAGTTCTTTGAAATAATTTCTTGATCACAATTTCCTTAGAAAAAGCCATTTGAATTTCTTTGGTAAATTCTCCCCCTCAATATGTGCATAGGATATTTGAAATCATTTTATCACATAGAGGAAAGAGTTCTTTTGAAACACATCCACGATCACAAAAACCATTAAGAAAACCATTTGATAACTCAATCAAGGTACTTTATAAATAACTTTAAAAAGTTTTTTTGTACCTCGATAGTTATGCTCCTCCTCAAAATGTGCTTCGAGTATTTGAAATCGTTTAGCACATATGAGAGAGCAGCCTGCACAACTGAATCAAAATGATCAACTTTTATCAAATTTCATTATTAAATCACAAATTCTCCCCTGATCAAAAATATCAATCCCTTTGAGATTTTGGATCCCAAGTGATTTAATAAGGTTTATAAAACATGGGAGAATATGTGGCCTGGTTTAAATACTCATCATGTTTTTGGATAAATCATCCTCCTCAACATGTGCATTGTGTATTTCAAATCGTTTGGCACATGGAGGCAGGAGTGCCTTTGAAGGACTAAAACCAATTCCATTAAAACAGATTTGAGATTTAAATCACGATCTCTCCCACGATAAAAAATATCAAACCATTTGAGATTTGTGATCCCATCTGATTTAAATCATTTAGAAAATTTTGGGGAAAGACGTGGCAAAATTTAATTTTGAAAAATGACTGAGATGGACCAACTATAGACATTAAAGATTGTTAGTGTCAGGTATGATAGTTTTTAAACGATCTTTAAGTAAAATAAAACAATTTCACAATCAAACAAGAACAGAAAAAATTTCATTTTGTAAGATCTTTGAGTTTTAAAGAAAATCATACCATGACATAACATTAAATCTTTAGATCACCACTTATTGTTGTACAAACCGGAACTTTTGTGAAGAAATATCGTTTGAAAATATTTTATTTTAAATCACTCTCCCCCTCAATCGATGACAGAAGTCAATAATTGAGTGACTTAGGTTTTGTTAAAAAGAAGTCCGGTGATTTTCAAATTTTAGTCCAATTTATTTTCAAAACAATATTTTTCCATTTTCAAAACAATTTAATCAAATTATTTCAAAATTGTTTAAAAATGAAATCCTGCACAAAGATACGTTAGGTGGTTGAGAAGCTTCCGTTGTTGCTGTAGGGCTTGGAAGAAAACCGTCTGCAGATGCAGTGAGACTCCTTTTTACGTTGCATTTTGAATGCCAACTGAGGTCAAATTAAGCTCCGTTTCTTCAATCACTTAGAAGAAAACCATTTGCTGATGCAGTGAGACCTCTTACGTTGCATATATGCCAACTCTCCACAGAAGTCCAATTAAGCTCCGTTTCTTCATTTGTCAACCCAAGATATAGTTACCCTTTCCTTTCGGCATCCAATCGTCTTCAATTGTGGGATCCGGATCGGGAACATTCTTATATACCGATATACCTGCATACGTAAGTGAACACACATACAGATATATGGTGGTCGACAACACCCAAACAACAATCGACTAATAAAAGTCAATCCAACATATCAATCAGATCATATAAGGTATGGGATATATGTGTTCATCAAACTATAATCATCTAAACCTAACAATCACATCCTAGAAACCTAGTCCTTCAACATAGGCAATTGTATTTTACAGATAAGCACGTAGGATGATAAAGATAATCTCGTTAGACGATACAGATTTGAAAACATTCTCCCCCTCAATCAATGACTCATTTTCTAAACGGTTTAAAAGTGCTAAAGTCATTGATTGAGTTTTCAATTTTTACGAAAAACTCTGAATCTGATTAATTTTCAAGCAACTCATTTACCACCATTTTTGAAAACACCAAATATTTTTCTGAAGAATTATAGACGGAAAAACATTTGTGTAGGAACAGCAATCCTTCGACATACTTTCCTCAAATTAGTTTTAGGATAAGTGCACGAAATATTTGAAAATTGGATTAGCGCAACACTTTCCTTTCTATAAAGAGCGGGTTGCTATCTGAAATAATAGCAAGCCATAGTTTAAGCACGGGTTACAGTCAGAAGTAACTGCAAGCCATAGTTTGAGACATGTTTAGAAAGAAATATTTACACCTCCTGCTCGAACTTCATCTAAAGTCCCGTGCCATTATTGAATGACATTTCTAAGACCGTAGATGTTATCGATACCAGAAGACATGTCTTGAGAAAACATATTTTTGGTATTTTTGAAATTTTCTGATTTTTTATGGGTTTTTGTTGATTTTATATTTTCTATTTTGTTTTTGATGGTTTTATATTTTTGTATTTTTTTTTGATAAATATTTACAAAGATAGAGTAGATGATATAGTTAAAGAAGATGATGATATGAGTACCGAGATAAGGATATCGAGCAGCCCCGTTGTAGAAGATAGAAGTCATCATTTCTTAAACATTCACCACCAAAGCTTCCAAGACTCTTGAATCGAAGAGAGAAATTTGAGCCACTTGAAAGTGAGACTTTGGTAGCTTCCCCCCAAACCGAAAATCCTTTAGCCGAGCAGATTCAAAGCTTTCTTTCAAGCTTCCATTAGCCAGGTGCACAAAGAAGCACACCATTATCATCGAACTTGCTGCTCCTTTTAAGAATAATCATCGTGATTCTTCGTTCGAGGTTATATCATCCAAAAGAAAAGCAACGTATCATCCCACACAAAAATAACACTTCTCAAATTCCATACCCACTGAAGTCTGAAGCAATCCATTCCAAAAGTTGTCAAGAAACCACTTCCCCCAAGTAGACGAATTGATGCAGTCGGTCTCCTATACTAGAGCTCACGAACCCGAATACACATATACCCAAAGACAAAGAAACTTATACCATCGAAGTAGCAGATTAAGTCCAATTTTCAAAGAATAACCCCGATGTATACTTTTCTCTCCCCCTGAAGTACGTGCATGAAGCTCAAGAACCCGAAGTACCCGAATGCCCAAAGAGAGAATAACCGATAACATTGAAGAAGCAGGCCGAATCACTGATTATCTCTGCGGAGGACTATCTCTGCGGATTTCAACTCCGGAATAAGTCCAATTGATGCAGTCGGTCTCCTATACTAGAGCTCACGAACCCGAATACACATATACCCAAAGACAAAGAAACTTATACCATCGAAGTAGCAGATTAAGTCCAATTTTCAAAGAATAACCCCGATGTATACTTTTCTCTCCCCCTGAAGTACGTGCATGAAGCTCAAGAACCCGAAGTACCCGAATGCCCAAAGAGAGAATAACCGATAACATTGAAGAAGCAGGCCGAATCACTGATTATCTCTGCGGAGGACTATCTCTGCGGATTTCAACTCCGGAATAAGTGATTATATCTCTGAATCACTGATTAAGCACTCAAGTGAAACAGCTGAGCGTCCCCAATGTACACAATCCTCTCTCCCTTGATGATTGTGATAACATCGAAATCATCACACACTTGTGTACCTCTTTTTATCATCAGAAACTAACTCTTACATCTCTTCCCCCACGTAGTTGGAATAAGAACACTAAACGCCTTGATGAGTAAACCTTGAGTTTCTCTGCGGTCATGACAAATGTTTTCCCGGGATATCTTCAATCACTTAGAAGTATTAAGTTCATCAAGTGGGTGCTTGTCTCCTTCCCCTTTGCTGGTTTTGACACTTCAGAATCAACAAAACATTATAAGCCCAAATACTTGAAATCTGTTGAGAAGATCGCTTGAAGTCTTTGTGAGAATCAACTTGATGAAGCAGAATGTGAGCAAGTCTAATTGGGGATTAAATCAACCATTTCACGCTACCCCAATTAGTGCTCTCCCCTAAACCGACAATCTGTTAGATAAAAGCCCATATAAAGAAGAAGTCTTTAGATCGTTAAATGCAACTCGTCTTTAGTCTTCTAACACGCAACAGAAAGTGTAGAACAGACTGTAGACTCGACCTTCTTCAAGATTGTCCAGTTGGGAAATAGATAGTTAACATCTTCGACTCACCAAAACACAAGAACATCACCAAAAAGCATCCCAATTAACTTACATCTTGCAAATCCCTTTAATTAAGATCCCTCCCAATCAAACAAGAACATAAAGATGTTCATTAAGGAAATCAGCAATCAGCCCGCAGCGAACACACGAAATGGTAACACCAAGCAAACAATCACATCAAACAAGAACAGAAGGTTGTTCGGAATCATCATGGTTATGTGCACGTGAAGCATTAACCGGAAGCACTTTGTCAATAAACTCATATCAGCTTGTGAAGATGTCAACTAACGGCTCTTAGAAGAAACACCATGTAAAGATGACCCGAAAAGAAGAAGCTCGGTTCTTACATGAGTTTGGAGCCGTTTGACCATTTATTCTCAGAAATCAATCAACCATGCAGTAATTTCACACTTCTTCTCCCCCTCAAGAATTGCAAACGGAGTTTCCATTCTTGATTAAATAAGTGAAAATCATCCGAATGTTCTATTCACACTTCTCTTCCGCAAAATCAGCACATGATGTCGCCATCTTCATTATAATCGAGCAAGTGGAATGAGAAAACAATCAGTGGTAGCCCGGTTCACTTGTTAAATGAAGCGCATGGAAAAAGTATGAAGCATGTTGATGAGAATGGTCATAAATGAGAAGATTTCTCTTCTTCAGAAGATAAAGCGCACTGAAACATACACTTTTCTTTTCTTTAGAGTACGAGGCATGAACTGATGTGTTCATACGTCATAATGTTGAAGTACGAGGCCTGAACTGATGTGAACAGACGTCATAAATCTCTCTCTTTTCATCTACTCTTGGCAAACTTGTAATCACCCCATTATCATTCAGTAGGCTCTTTGTTGTGACAGCTTGATAGAGAAAACCCGATATAATGAATTTGACCCTAAAGTAAACTACCCCGAACTCGTGACTTAAACTTGCACATGTGTAACAAAGAGCAGTGTCGAGACTTCATCCTCCATTGAATCTCTAAGTACTCTATACTCTTCATCCAACCAACCATCAAGTAATAGACGTACATCACCTCTTGAGAATCCACAATTCAATGTGACACTGAGCACTACAACGTAACTCCTTAAAGTGATAGTTATTTTGTGGTGGTATGAGCCCAATTCCCCCAAGTGGTAAAAGAAAAGGTAAAAGACACCCAACAATAACTAGATTTCCAAGTCTTTGTTTTTTTTTTTATAATAAGCTCGAACAAGGATCATGAAGAATCTTCATCCATCCATCCCCGATACCTTCAGATACTAAGTACACTCGCCCGTGATAATTCACTTCAACCTCAAATTAATAATACTGAATTAACGCCGTTGTCACTTTTTCGGGTTAACTGCTTAAATCTAGCCTTCTTTGACATTTAAACGAACTTTGATAATGGATTCATCCCGACCATGGTTAAAAGCACATAACCCCGTAAACCATGTAATAACCAAACTACCATGACGAATATCCAAACACACGTCCAATTCATGAAGTACACCCTTTTATCCCTTCTTCGAAACAGAAACCGTAACACCAGCATCAAATAAGATCCCGAAATACACTTTCCTTTCTCCAAGATGGTTCTATCATTACGGGATTTTACAACTCTATGGCTTAAACCGAGAAATAGTTTCTTTCACGGGATTTTACAAAACCAAGAATAAACCGTAAGATAGATCCGGAAATGCACTTTACTAATTACAAGGATGTTTCCATTGTCACGGGATTTTACAAGTCTATGATTTAAACCAAGAAATAGATTCTTTCGCGGGATTTTACAAAATCAAGACAAAACCGTACACAATGTAAGCTTGAATGTGTTATGACAAATTTTGGTTTTGGTGAATATCTGTTTTAGGGGAACATGTAGCGGTTCATCAACTGTTCATAATCCAACATCAACAATGTCATCAATCCTCCAATAAATACTTTGGTAAACACATCATTCACGCATTCTGACGACTATTGTAGTGACAACATGGAGAAGCAAATCCGATATGCCAAACTTGATCATGAAGAGAAATTCCCCAGATTTGTTACTTAAGCTTGTACTAATCCTTGTGAAGAAGAAACGGTGTACCCAATGTACAAAACCTCTTGACGTATCCTCAACTGCGTGAGGCACCGAAGTGATAGTTACGTTGTGGGTTAAGCGAGAAAGAATCACAAATGTAATTAAATAGCCAAGTCTTTATCACACTCTATAAATGCCCAAACAAGTCATCTTCGCGGAATGGTAGAAAGAAAGAAGACGAAAATAAGTAAACACGTCCGAAAAAACCTCACTTCAAATTCAAATAAGAAATACCGTTCAAACAACCCCCGATCCAAATATAATGCAAATCCACTCACTCAATTGTTGGCACAGACTCGAACCATATCATATCATAGCACACATCCATATCCAACGAGAAAATTAAATAAGATCTGTCACAAGCGAATATCCGATCCAAGGCCCATATAATTTTGATGAGAATACCCAATCATTCAATGAAAATATTTTCGCTTGAATAATCAGGTCCACTGTATGCATTATTGGCTTATTGGATCACAGAAATTGCATAACAGCCCACATACGGCCCATTACCAATCCGAGAGCCCCATAAGATAACGCCTATGATCCACATCAATCAATAACCCTAACTATCCGGGTATTAATACTCACTTAGACCACACTTTTCACAAACCCTAAAAATTCTCTTATATCCACCCCTTTTCTTCGTACATCACCTAACTTCTCTCACATCACAAACCAGGAAGAGAAAAATTCTTTCCATGAAGACATCTTAATTATGATCTTTTAATTAGATGAGTTTCGCCACAGGGATGGCATGGACTCGTTAACACAGCCACATGGATGGTTATAGGGTATTGACACGGCATCAAGATCAAAACAAGGTAGATCCATTCATTCATTACTTTGTTCAGCTTTGTATGCATGAGTAAATGAAAAACAACGATTTAACGTTAATTGTTAAACACGTTTTCATATCTCGAACATTACTTTTGAAGTACCTTTTATCATACATTTTGAGCGAACGAAGAAAAGGTTGTAGCACACTTGTCATTAATCTTTTCTTATTAGAGTTCGAATATTAATTGTGATGATTTAAAAAAAATGTTTTGATCGATGATGATTCACTGGTCAATGAGAACGAATCTAAAAAAGATAACGTTTGAACCAGTTCAGAGATCTTGAATGACGTTTGTACTTAGAGTCTTGAATTAGTGAAAAATGTTGTCTTGAATTGATGAGTTTGGTATAGACAGTCGAATGTTTGATGGATCAGCATAGAGTCTTTTTGAGTTTGGTCTTTATGTTTTGAGGTTTGTCTTGTACCGATGATGGTATAGCCTGAGGTCGAGTAGTTTGAGTCTGGTGTTTTGTTGTTAAAAGATTGAGTCATGTGGTATTAAGGTTGATGAGGTCCAAGGCAGCAAGTCGCATATATGTAAACGGCATACTTTCAGTCAATATATCATAACTCGCATGCTTTCATTTTAACAACTCGCATCCTTTATGACCCGCATCAGTAGCAACACGCTCAAAAGCGAGTGCAAATAAACCTTATGCGAGTTAAGTAACTCGCATTGAGACATAACCAGTACCCAACTCGCTTCATAACTTCAAGTACTCAACTCGCATTCAAAAATGCGAGTACATAACACGCATACAATTATGCGAGTACACAACTCGCATTAGGTTCCTTGAACCTGGATAGCATCTCAACTCGCATTTTTAACAGATTAGACAACTCGCTCAATAGCAAGCTACAACTCGCATCCAGTTTAACCCTAATCGCTTCTGACCATAGTAAGCAACTCGCAGTTGACTCAATAGTCAACCCGCATCCTTAAAGCTAGTACCCAACTCGCAAAGAACAAAGACGAATCTGGACATGACCTTGACAACTCGCTATTAAGAATACCACAACCAACATGTACGAATGAGTGCATTAAAACCAGTTTACACAGTTAGCAGCTTCTTACTGTAAGTGAATACCAGATTTTGAACAGTTTTATCTCATGTAAATGATATCAAAACGGTTAATAACTTAAAACATATTTGATCATTGAAAAGGAAAAATTAAGACTGCTCAAAACATTATGTAACACTAGAAACTGCATTATGACCACGAGAACAACATAAACCATACTCAATAACTATATTCAAACCAACATATGACCCATTCATAAAAGCAAATTCAACAAATTTGTAAAGCAAATAAACAGACTTCACAAACAAGACGCATCAAACATGTCAACCCGCATACAAAACTGAGAGCAAAACCATACGAATCATCAAGAACAACACAACCTTGGCTCTGGTACCAATTGTTAGGATCCAATATTTATGTTGTTAGATGATTCGGGTGGTCTAGGATTGTGATTAAACAAGTAAGCCATTTTGATAGATGAAGAGAGTTGAGAGGAGGTTTCTTGAAGAGAGTTGCTTAAGAAAATGAAAGGTTTATTCAAAGAAGCTACACCCCTTCCATGGATGGAAGGGGTATTTATACTTACAAACAATACGTCCTCCTATCGGGCTGTGGATCAGGCATACAGTGGGTAAAGACCCATCCTTCCTCCACGGTGTTGCACTAAACTAAACTACGCTAATAACTAACTAATAAACTAACAAATAACGTAACTAATGATATGTCTACGAGCTAACTTATGCTAGATAATACTTTGGGTGACCGACACTTCACTATGGAATTTTCTAATTCCTAACAGTTTAATTTGTATTAACAATGTTAAATTTTTGATTTGGATTATCTTAGAAAACAATGTGGTAACAAATTATGATAAACCCATTTGAAACCAACTTCTAAAAATGAAGAAATTGTAATCCTATAAATCAAGGAATTAAATTAACAATGTAGTGAAGATTATACTTACACAAGAGATTGTTATGCTTGAAGGAAATGATCAAATGGCTCCTGTGAACAGTAATTGGATTTTTGTTCATGAGTCTTTGAGGGGAAAGTGGTTGTGGAACTTTCACAGTGATCATTACTAACTTATGTTGTCTTATGTTGCACGGATCCCACGGATCCCTCTCATTAGGGATCCGGCTAGTTCAAACTCAGGGATCCGGCATGACAGCAAAAATCAGTTTAAGCATTCCTTGATAACTTTGGTTTGGGAGTTCTAAAACGCCTAGAATTTGATGTTTAAGCTCTATAACTTATGATTTTTGACAGTTTAATACTAATCCTATTTGACGAGATTCCCTTTTTATGAATTAGTCACAATTCTTGGGAGGTTTTTCAAAGATTATGATAAAATCCCATTTTATCATAATATAAGAAATTTCACATGAATATTTATTGACATAGATGAAGTGTCAATAATCCTTTTGTGATGAATAATAATTGAGGCTATCGAATAACCGAGATATCATTATTATAGATTAGTAGTGTAGTCTATACAAATCAATCGAAGAATACTATTCTTGATGATGGCTTTAATATAGATAACTACTCAAGTAATTACTAATAGAGATTAATTATACAACTAAGATTTTAACAATAATAAAACAAGTGTAAATTATTAACGATCATACCTTTGCTAAATATTCTTTTTAATGGAAGAAGTATTTAGAGAAAATTCTTTGTGATCTTCTTGTAATCTCCTGATCCATGTGTGAGAAAAACAATGCTAAACATTCTTTTCACGAAAAGAAATATTTAGATAGTTTCTTCATGATCTTCTTGGTATGCCCAAATCCAAGTATGGAGAATTCTTAATAAGGAAAATATTAAAACATTCTATCATTGTCCAACAATAAACACTATAATGATTTTTAAAACATGACTTGAAAAATCCTTCTATTTAGATGTGTATGTTGGACGTTGATAGATAGATATATAAAGAATGTAATGAAAGATAAAGAGTAAGAAGCACATAACCACGACACAAGTATTTATAGTGGTTCCGCTACAAGGACACCTTCCTTGCCCTACTCCACTCCTCGAGTCACCTACTCGAGAGTTCGTAATCACTACACGACACCAACTCCTTATGGCGGAGAAGCCTTCACAACGTCGCCTACTCTTTTTCCGATACTAGGCTAACCACCGGGTTCTTTTCACCAAGGTGAACCACACCTACCACAACGTCGCCTACCCTTTATCCGGTACTAGGCTAAGTACCGAGTTCCATTACAATGGAGGAACTACTCCCCAACACTACACAACACCTAATCCCAAAGGAGACCTACTCCTTATTACAACACTATCAAGGATATCAACATCCTTGGAAACAAGCTATCACTATTTGTATAACGATGCACCTCATCGATTATACGACCTTGGCATTCTTCACTAATGCCACTTGATTTGATTCCTAGACATCTTTCACCAATGCCCTTGACACAAACGCTTGGCACCTTTTACTAATGCCTTCGTCTTGACACCTTTAGAATTCTTCACTAATGCTTTTGACACGGACGTTTAAGCACCTTTCACTAATTCTTTCGTCTTGACTCTTTTGGCATCCTTCACTAATGCCTTCGACACAACACTTCTATGGAGGAAGAAAGAACTATTAACAAGAGAACCTCAGTAGTCTTGATGATGACGAAGCATGGCAACTCATGGACTTAAGCTTGCTCGACTTCAAGAAGTGGTGATCTTACCTTTAAGAGGAACCTAGAGAATCACACAAAAACAAAAGACAAACTACATAGAAAGATCCTTTAGGATCAGTGGTTAGAGAGTTTCAATACTTGTGGAGATTATGTGTGAGAGTGGCAAGCCAAAAGGAAGAGATGGCTCACTATTTATAGAGGAGAAACACTTACTGTTCCACAGATCCCACCTTCAAGGGATCCGTCTAGTGTAATGCTAGGGATCCGTGGGACGCTCCTCTTTCCCCATGGGTATTTTGGTTATGGGTCATGGGTTATGGGTTGATCCATGGGTCTTTCATTAGATACAATTGGGTTGTAGTTTTTACCCATTTATAATACATGCTAGTTATGTATATATTTGCCCAATATGTAAACACTAGTTGTTGTACATATGTATTACTAAATCATAAAATCACTTATACTTGTTTTAGTATTTTATGTGAAAACGTAAGTGTGTTAGAAAACTATTGGCTCAAACTATTTACGTATTTTATTTGTTTCGTTAAAATGATTTTACGTTTGTTATCGACAAAACATTAGAAGATCGTAAAATATAAATAAACCTTTTTACGGCTTATTTGTATTAACACCGACAACCCAACTCAACCCGACCCGACTTAACCCGACCCGATACC
This sequence comes from Chrysanthemum seticuspe, assembly GCA_019973895.1. Classification (NCBI taxonomy): domain Eukaryota; kingdom Viridiplantae; phylum Streptophyta; class Magnoliopsida; order Asterales; family Asteraceae; genus Chrysanthemum; species Chrysanthemum seticuspe. Next base: position 55,374,655 of record BPTQ01000005.1, read on the forward strand.
ACCCGAACCCGATAACCCAATTACTTATTGGGTCGGGTTGCGGGTGACTTTTTAAAAAATCATAACCCGACTCAACCCGACCCGATGATAAGGATTTAAAACGTACACTTTTAAGGGGTCATTTAAGCTTTTAATCGCCCACTTTTATATCCGTTACTGCTTAATTTCGTTCCTTTTCACTCTTTAGGTCTCTTGTAAGCAAAATGCTGGAATGATGCATTTTTGGACGAAAAGGAGTGAATATATGAAGAAAATGGCTAAGTGAAGATCAAGACACTCAAGCTGCTGGAATTACACCTGACGGCGTCCCAAACAGAGGGCGACGCCGTCCCTCTCTATGTAATTAAATTTGTGACGACTCAGTAGCGATTTTGCTAATTTGCACCTGACGGCATCAGGCTTTGAAGAGTAAGGGCGTCACGAAGACTTTTCTTCTCAGACGGCCTAGATCCAGATTCAGACGACATCACTGCTGAATACTGACGGCGTTACAACCACAACTTGACGCCGTCCCAATGATGACTTGGCCAAGACGAAACCCTAATGACGGCGATCTGATGGCGTCCCAACTATAAGGTGACGCCGTCGCGAATGTAAAATTATATATAGAAATCGAATTTTCAGAATTTTAGGAGGTAGACTTGTGGAGTAAAAACCTAAAACGATTTTGGTCCGGTTTGTACAGTATCTTAGGGTTCTCATACCCTATTTTACATCAAGATAAGTAATTTACTTCATTGATTTCATTATGTCTTCGATTGTATGTGTGTATGCTTGCATGTTTAACATGTCCAGCTAAATTTCTTGTGTGTTTGCTTAGATCAATGAAACCTAGTTATTAATTATTGATTGGTTGTCTCTTATCTTAATTGTAATTGGCTTAGGATTGCACTAGGCTATCGTTGTGGTTTTAATGCTTGAGTAATCTTTGTGAACCTTAGTTTATACTCACTTAGCGAAATTGTAGACTAAACATCAAAAGATAACCTTAGAGTTAGTTTATGAATCCTAGAGATTTCGTAGGCAATAACCTTAAGGTATTCTCAAAGAGTTAGGGATAAAAGCATACCCTACGACCTTAGAAGACACAACGCATTAAGAATAAGGAGGTGACAATTCAACCACCAATAAAAGATAACTAGGGAGTAATAGTATCTAGGTAGACACATTTTTAATCATCATACGAGCACACATCAATAGACATAGACTACCCCTTAGTTTAGATAATTAGATAGTAGAATAATCAATAGAAGTACCAAACCCCCAAATCCAAACCCTAAGATTTTACCCTTAGCTTTCTAAAAAATATAAAAAGATAAAAAATAATCTTCCTCAACCTCAAACCTTAGCGTAGTACATCTCTCACTAGCATTCCTATTCCCCTAGAGAACGATATCAATACCCGAGGCTTACCTAATACTACACTACAATGATTAGGTTCACTGCCTAGGGTGTTGAAAAACTTGCTCGACGAAAAGGAAGTTCCTTTGACCCCAAACGCGTTATACGCGCATCACCCGACAAACCCGATAACCCTGATAACTCGACCCGATAACACCCCTACTACTATCCAATAAAGCCTGAAAGCCACCAGCGGGAATGCTACTGGTAGACGGACCCGGTAGAAAGTTAGGACGAAACCTCTTAGCAGGACTTAAAGGTTCCCGAACACTCAGTAAAAAACCCTCATTTCTTTTCAATGAAGGACCAGAAGTAGCAGGGCCAACATCAGAATCCGTAGCCTCAAGAGTTGATCCACCCCCAATATTAACACCAGCATCTTCTTGCTCAAAAAGAATATTAACTTCAGCCTCTAGCTCATCATCGAAACGGGGAGGAGCAATGGGGATAAGCGGCACTGTACGACGAACAACAATTTCCATAATGCTAGGCTCCCCCTCCTGACGAAGACGCGTAGTCATCATAACCTTCAGAGGTTCTGGAGACTGAATATACTCGGGCCAACTCATCACTATACAGTAAAAAAGACATATCAGAATACGGATATATGTATAATTAAAAAAAGAAGAAAAACTCACCTGTTCGGTCATCATGAAGAAACTCAGGGTACACATCCTCACCCAAAGCATAATAGCGGCTCAAGCCAACCCAACAAAGAAAGGGTTAAGGGAATACCTGAAAAGGAGAAGGGTTGGCAGCAAGAACAACATAATGATTAGCATTATACTCATCAGGACGAGGAACAGGGTCTTTAAGAATATTCTTATTAGAGTGCCAGGGAAACAAAGCAGGACAAGCAAAGTCATCAACCCATAAAAAGCGGTTGTTCCAACTTTTCACAGAATCAAGAGTCTTAGTATAAACCACTGGAACACCATCGCGTTTACTGAAAGAAAATCACCCTTTGTACTTTGAATTAACATAAAAGCGACGAAACAAACCAACAGTAGGTGTGATGCCATGAGCACGACACAAGATCTCAAACTGTGAAATCTTACATGCACCAAGAATAGAAAGTTGGAAAATGTTAATGCGATAATGCCTACTCAAATCAACAAGGAAAACAAACATCGGCAGACGAAAATTTGAAAGGTAAAAAAAGCGGGTATATAAACCAATTTTCCCGGAAGGACACTCATGCATCGTACACTTACGAGAAGGAAGCTCCGGATGAACCTCGAAGGGGAATATGATAATTCCTTGTTGGATCGATATACTTTAATCAAACTAAACTAGCTTGTTAAGGTTTAATAACCTCGGATAAATCCTAAGTTATTAACAAAGAAACACTGAGCAATCTTTATCAAGTACGCGGAATTTACTTAACAAATCTAAGAAGAAAACTTTATTAACAAACTCTAAATCTGCTTATTATGCAGATACTCTAATACAACTCTAAGATATTCGAACTTTTCTCTAAACTCTTTTTCTGAAATCGTACCTCTAATGCCAATCTAGGAGTCCTTTTATAGGCTCAAGGATATCCTAGTCGGTTTACAAATGATAACCTTGTACGACAAGTAATCTAAACATGGAATACAATACTTTCCATAAACGAATATAACAGTTCTTCTATTCTAGCAGTACTTTGACTTTATCTGCAATACTTTGACTTTGTCTTTAGCAGTACTTTGACTCTTTGACTTCTTCCAGTACTTTGCAGTTTACAGTACTTTCATATCTTCAGTACTTTGATATCTTCAGCACTTTCATATCCCAACATTCCTAAGGAAGGAACCAAATGTCTCTGGAGGAGTACCACACTTTGTAAGCTCCCGGAAAAATTTCAATGTACTTAAAGCTTTAATCAGAAATTAAGCACGATTTATTTTATCATGAAATTTTCTAAACATCACATTTGCATATCATTTGGCATATGCATGATCAACGCAGCTTGAGCGTTCATAAACATACCGTTGTGATCAGAACGAAATTCCCCACGATCCTGATAATCTTAAAATACGCAACGAATACGTAAAAATTTGGAAAAATACAAATAAAATTATAATAAAAATATATTAATATTCGTATTGGGCCTCGGAACTTATTGGACTTTCTACCACTTCACAACTCAACCCGACACGTTATTGGGCCTCGTAACCAAACCAAGCCCACCCTCACTAATAATAGACATTGGGCCTAGCTTGATCCTTTAGCCCAACTCGTTAATACACCATTTAGGCCTAACCGTTTTACACGACCCAACCTACTAGCCCAAACGCACCCTCATTTTCGTGGGCCAAGTCATCGAGCCCAACTCTTTTATTATTTCTCCTTTGGGCCTCGTTAAACCCCAGCCCAACACACACCTGAATTTGGCCAAGTACCACTTTGAAATAATATTACTTGTGGGAGATTTGTAACCGGTAGAAGGAGAAACAAAGAAACCAAACCAAACTAGACTTAATCCCAACTTTGCTTGAATAAGAAAAGTAATATGAGATAAGACCCCATCCCTTAGCCACCCTAAAACATAAAATAATCACACCCTAAGCACCCTTGACTACCCTTTGACCTTTAAGACCAAAGGTCATTGTGTTTTGTTGTGTTGTGACACCACAATACCATGCCACGCTCATCTGAAAATTGACATGCACCAAGACCAAGTTCAAAGTAACATATGACTATTACTCTATATACTAAAAGGCAGGAGCCTTTTTGCAAAACATTGTGCCTTAAATGCAAAGTTTCCCGACTTGGCAAGAATAGCCCCTGAGGTTCAAGTGGCGCTGCAAAGTAAGTCCAAACATTAAATGCAAAGTTTCACAACTTGGCAAAAACAGTCCCTGAGGTTCAAGTGTCATTCCAAAGTAAGTCCTTTAACATTAATAATCTTTCGCAACTTGGCAAAAACAACCCCTGAGGTTTAAATGTCGTTGCAAAGTAAGTCCTTTAAGCAATCCCGCTGCATCGCGCGGGTTTTCCAACACTCGTTAAATCTATAACCTAGATAATCTAAGAGTTAAATAATTAAAGACCATGCCAAGGCTTTCTTTATAAACCATACCAATGTCTAGACTAAAATCTCACACTATCACAACTTCACTCAAACACTCACACACCTAAGTTAAACCGTTCATTGTGGAAAACAAATTAGAAGGGAGAAGCAAATGTTGCGTCGCAAGAGTCTAGGAAGACTTGGGTTAAAATAAGCATACGGGTAATATTATAATGAGAACACGGGGTTAGAGTTGGAATCACCATTTCATCGTTCATCTCCACTCGTAAAGAGTGATTGTAAGTCACCCACAACTCATTTCTATTTTGTTTTCTCATTTACACTTAGTTATCACACGTTAAGTTATATAAACGCACCTTAAAACTTGTATTACGTATAGTACTAACACCACTCGACACTCACTCACATACTAAATTAGTGCACAACTCGTAAACCTAGTGTAAAACTTGGTAAAATCCTTGTGAAAACCCTCACATACTCTCGTACATATTGAAAAACCCACGTGTGAACTAATGGGCATAAAGCCCAATACGTGAGCCCATTAAGCCCAAACTAAGTCCAATAAAAGCCTATCCCGGCCCAATAAGTCCATGATAAGCCCATAAGCACTAAAAATAAGTTGGAAATAAGTTGAAATCGTTTTGCAAAGTTTTCGTTTTATAAAAATGATTTTCGGACTAATTTTGCAAATAAATGAGTCCTTGGGTCGAAATGGTAATGTTTTTAAAAGATAAAGGGATGATTTTAGACATATATAAACATGCATGGGTAGTTGAGGGACTAACATGCACTATTTTCGAATGCACAAGGGGTAAAATATACGTGCATGTGCACGCATGAAAACCACAAGGACCAGTTGTGTAATAAAATCAAACTTGTTATAATAAAGGTTTGGGTAAAAAGTGTCAAGTCGGAAAAGAAGAGGTTTAAAGCGTATAAATGAAACTTAGGGGGCTGTTTTTGTAAAATCAGTTTTACCAAAGGATTAAAACTGTCATTTCCGAAAGTTTTGATATAAAATACGTTTCGGGTAGAAAGTGTAAATTTCTCAAACTTGAGGGACTAAACTCGTACTTTTCGTAACTTGAGGGTAAAAAGTGTAAATTCGGGAAAAGTTTAGAAAAACTTATAATCCTATCGTAACTTCATAAAAACGAGTATTTTGATCATATGAATCTATTATTTTCAGATATCGAAGAACATATTTCATATATGAATATATATATATATATATATATATATATATATATATATATATATATATATATATATATATATATATATATATATATATATATATATATATATATATATAAAAATCCGATAAAATACACGGGGAATCTAAACAAGTTAAAATACTCAACAAATCCATTAAGATCACAACGGGGGGAAACATTTCACTTATGCGTAAGTGAGAATCATTAATTAAGGCAATGTAGCACGTAAATTAACTTAAAACGTTAAACACGCACGCACATTATTGGATTGGACAATCCAATGATCTATTGAATAAGAATATTCAATGTTCTATTATTTTGGTCGCGAACCAAAATGCTCATTTTACTGAGACTCGCCATCTCATCATTTTTAGGTTTTAGTTTGGAACCTCCGCTACATTATGCTTGATCTGTTTGTGCTTGTTCATATCATCAAGGTGAGTTTATAGCCTCGCTTTTACTTTATTTTACAAACCCCGCGAGGGAGATACATGCTCTAAAGTAGAACACAAGGTTTTTCATAAATGCTCTCCTCTTTATTATTGGTATTGCCTAAGTATTTAGCCATAAGTCCCCCGATCGTGAACCATTAGTCACCACGAGTGAACGCATATATTGTGAGTACTATGGGGATTAACGACCCCGTTTCGGTTATAGAGAAATAACCGGGGCGCACCATATTTGAATTTCTTTAGGTAGTTGGCTATTACCTCCTTTGGGTCATACTTACGTACACTGGTAATTCGGTGTATGCATGAGTCTTGGTTTCATGAGCTTAGCGCATAATAATCTGTGATTTCTCTTATGATATTGTTAGTTTACAATGATCATGCTCTTATACTTGTGTTCAACTTATTTTAAACCTATGGATTTCACTCAACATTTTGTTGACCTTTTTAAGCATGTTATCTCTGGTAATCGATGAAGATTATGACCAAGGCGCAGAATGGGGCATGGAAAGGCTTATCTATTGGTGTAAATCATAAAAGTTGTCATGTAACATATAGGATTTCACAAACACATCACACCATAATCATATGGGGCGTATACAAGGTTTAGAGAGAGAAAGTTCTAGAGAGAGAAAGGGAAGAGAGTTGGGAACTATGTGAAACAAAAGAAAAATAGTATTAAAGCTTCAACCCTCTACCTTGGGAGGTAGAGGGTATTTATAGTTTTCTTACAAGACTCGCCTCCTACGGGCTGTGGATCAGGTATACAATGGGTAAAGACCCGTCCGTCCTCCACGGTGTTACTTAACTATCTACTAAATAGCATAACTGATCTACGACTACGAGCTTTCTAACGAATACATATACTTGAGGTGACCGACTCTTTAACTAACGTATTTTCTAAATCCTAACAATCTCCCCCTAAGGGAGGTCACCTCAATTTACATTGAATACAAACAAATATTACATTTTGATTGTTCTTGGATTCTTGATTAAGTTCTTTACTCTGTAGCCATTAGTCTTTGATTCTTCTTGTTTTGCATGTTTGGTTAGTCTAAGTGGAGGTCTTTAACTGATCCACGTGATGATGAGTTTTGAGCCAGCTTTGAGATCACCAGCTTGCATAAATCTTTGACTCTTCCTTTGTAGTGTTGACATTATGTGATGTTGTGATAGTGGACCGACATGCTCACATTCTAGATCATGATTTCTTTTCATCAGAGTAGCGGAAGTTTTAGTTGATTCATGATATTTGCAGCAGCGTAGCAGAAGCATGGAGTGTAAATATCAGAGTTTTTGATGCACTCATCATGATTTTGAAGTGAATGTGTTATGTGAGCATGCGGCAATGGATTGACCTCTCCATTCTGATCAGCTGCAAACGTTGGGTGTACCTGCATACAACAATTAGCAATAAAGCGCATGAAAGTGTCTTTGATCACTTTTGTTGAATTGAGGTACACGGCCCACGGTTCCCCGTTGATCAGTACAAGTACTGCCTGTGATAAGGTATAATTCTGAAGAATTTTCTTGACAGGGTTTCGCAGCTGCTCTAGCCGTTCTCAAACCGGAACATCTCAAAAAAGACAACACGGAGTGAGTGAACCAGCGAATTGAGATTCACTGATTGATGAAAAGAGATTTGAAAAACAATCGTGTACTGCTCAATATAAATTGTTTTTGCAATACAACGACGGTTTTAAGGAAACTCAATTATCAATCATAAACACCTTTTATTTTAAAATATTAATGCACAATCGATGTGCTAGAGAAAAGAATTTAAGCACAACGACCGGTTTTTCAAAGGTATCCGTCAATCCATAACCTGAACCAGGATTGATTCATAAATTTGAATCGCTCCATTGTTTCTGTTCAGTTGTCACATGGTTGATCTATTGGATAGATCTCACATGCCACCTACCAAGAGCTTGTTTGATGTTGACTCTAGAAGGCTTTCCATCTTCATTGTGAATATGTTATCATATCACTCAGATGTTCTGGCAATACCACAAGGATAATGTGTAGGACTCTTAAAATATGTTCTCTCTTTCTACATTGTGTGAAACAGAGAGTCTTCATTGATTGTGTCCTAATGAGATTTATTGATGATCTCATGGATCTAGACTCAATAGTGCACATTTTGGTTCCTATGCCAAAGACTAGGGAGAGGGTCTCCTTCTTCAATATCAACCATCTCTAAGAGAAAGTCGATAGATAATGTAGGTTCCCCGTGAGAATGAAACAAGTCCTTTTAAGAGGAACTTGAGTAGCTTGGGAAGTTGTAGTGCAGTGCGTCACTTGGTCCATGACGTATTGTCTTCAATACCAGTGTTACCTTGGTAGACACCAGTAGCATATGTATTGAACCCGGTTTCTACCTTAAGGTTGAATTATTGGAGGGCTATTTCTTTTCACCCTTTTCTCATTCAATTCTTTTTCATTCTTCAACTCTTTCAGTGCTTACCGAGATTTCATAACTAGAACCTTGTTGGGTTTATTCCAGTTCTAGCTCTTTCTTAGTCCGCACTCTTCCCATTTCTCACTTTTCTCCTTTTTTCATCATACCTAAGGACTCTACACTATCTAGTGGATTGTCCCTGGGTAGTTCCCTCCGGCTCTGGCGGGATCATGGGAACGAATACCTAACCTAACCATCCTTATATCTCCATACATAAAGTAAATTTGGTCGGTCTTTTTGGTATTGTTCATCTGCCATTGGAATCACTTGAAAACCATTTGAAAATCAATCCAAGTACTTGTGATACATGATCAAAACATTTTGTACCTGAATTTTTTTTGATATTTTTAGAAAAAAAAGCTCCCCCTCAACATGTGCATCGTATATTTGAAATCTTTTTGGCACATGGAGGCAAGATGAATAATTCAATTCATTGATTAACATTTTCTAAAAATATCAACATCACCTTCCCGATCAAGATTAGTATTTTTCATACTTAGTTAAAGATATTTTTGGGAAAGGACGTGGTTTTCAAAAATTGCTCCCCCTCAATATGTGCATCGAGATTCGAACGTGTTTTGCACATATTAGGGAAAACCTGCACTTAGAGACAAATCAATCACTTTTCAATCCTTTTTGGTTTGATACTGATGCTCCCCCTTAACATGTGCATGGAAAATTTGAAATCGTTTGGCACATGTAGGGAGGAGAGCTTGCTAATCACTTACAAACCGTTTGTCAAATTATCAGTTTAAATCCAATTTAAATCACAAATTCTCCCCCGATCATAATTTTCAAGTCATTTGAGATTTGTGATCTCTATAGATTTAAATTGTCTTTTTGAAAGCTTTTTAGGAGAATTGTGACTTGCTTAAGAAAACATTTAACCGATAAGGATCAAATCTGAGACTTTAAACTCCAACGATTAAACATGCATGAGTATCTTTTGAAAACATGACATTAGCCTTGGTCTGAACCAATTGTTTGACAAATAACCTTTTGATTTAATTGAAATCATTCTCCCCCTCAATCAATGACATACGTTGTTGATTGAGAGATGTAGATTTTGACAAATGTCGAGTCCAGATGATTTTCAAAAATTTAGTCCGCGTTAATTTTCAAAGCTTTTTAGTTTTCATTAGATAACAAATATTTTTTAGAAGAATTCATAGAAGGAAAAATATTTGTGAATAGAATCAGAGCATGAGATTAGAAAAATTAGATAAAGCATGGCTTTGTTCTTTCTTTTGAAATACGGGTTACTGCCTGAAATGACAATAAACCACCATTTTTCTTCGTCTCTTTTTTTTTAAAGCAATTTATGTACATTCGAAGAACATCTAAAGACCCGTGACACTCTTTGAATGTCAACACAAAGTCCGTAGATGTTATCGAATTAAGAAAAACATGACAAAATGACAATATTTTTTGGAATTTTTCGAGTTTTTCAAAATTTTATGGATTTTTGAAATTTTATATTTTTTATTTTCTTTTGTGGGTTTTATAATTTTGTATTTTGCTTTTTTGAAAAAAATATTTACAAGAGATAGATGAAGACAAACATTTACTCCTCGTCTTCCTCTTGAAGACGTTTGAGTGTTTCAGGTTGTAGACTCTTTAGACCAAGTCGTGGAAGGATAAACTCAAAACGTTCTCTAAGAAGAGCTTTGGTGAAGATGTCTGCTAATTGGTATTCAGTCTACACAAAATAGAGTTCTACCACACCTTTTTCCACTTGTTCCCAAATGAAATGATGTCGAATGTCGATGTGCTTTGCTATTGAATGTTGAACATTGTTGCAGGAGAGAGCAATGACACTTTTGTTATCACAATACAGAGGGATTTTGTTGAATTTAAAGCCATAGTCAGATAATTGGGATCTCATCCATAGGATTTGAGCACAACAAGATGACATGGCTATGTATTTAGCCTCTGTAGAGGATATAGAAGTACTCATTTGTTTCTTTGAATACCAGCTCACAAGCTTATCACCCAAAAACTGAGCACCTCCAGACGTGTATCTTGACATCCTGCATGGTCAGCATCTGCATAGGCTGTTAGTGACATACCGGTGTCCTTCGGGTACCAAAGTCCCATGTTGATGGTTCCTTGGAGATACTGAAAGACCCGTTTAACCGCTTCAAGGTGCTTTTTGGTAGGTTTAGCCTGGTATCTAGCACACATGCATACAGCGAACAGAATGTCTGGTCTACTGGCAGTAAGGTACATCAGGGATCCAATCATGCTACGATATTTCATTTGATCTACCATGATCCTTGAGTGGTCCTCATCCAGTTTGGTACGCTCCACCATGGGAGTGTCAACGGTGTCACAAGTGTCAAATCCAAATTTATTTAAAATTTCATTAGCATATTTAGATTGATTGATAAAAATGCCTCCGGGACTTTGTGAAATTTGTAATCCCAAGAAAAATGACATTTGTCCCATCATTGACATTTGAAATTTGGAGCCCATCTCCTTAGAAAAACGGTCACATTCATTGGGGTCAAGGAAAAAATAATATCATCAACATAGATTTGAACGTGAATTAAGTATTTGCCTGACTTTCTGGTGAACAATGTCGGATCAACTGATCCTTTGTTGAATCCAGTAGATAGAAGAAACTTTGAAAGCGTATCGTACCATGCTTTTGGAGCTTGCTTCAAACCGTAAAGAGCTTTTTTCAAGCGATAGACATGAGTAGGATGCTCTGGATTCACAAAACCTTCAGGTTGGCTGACGTATACGACTTCTTTAAGATCTTCGTTAAGAAAAGCCGTCTTTACATCCATCTGATAGACTACCATGTTCTTACTAGCAGCGTTGGCCAGGAAGATTCTGATTGCCTCGATACGTGCAACTGGAGCAAATGATTCTTCAAAGTCAATACCCTCCTCTTGACGGTATCCTTTTGCAACTAATCGAGCCTTGTTCTTTAACACATCACCATGCTCATCAAGTTTTACTTTGAAGATCCACTTTAGAGCAATGATCATAGCACAGTCAGGAGCAGGTACTAATTCCCATACATCTAGTCGATCGAACTCATGAATTTCTTCTTGCATGGCATTGAACCAGCTGTCTTCATTCATGGCAGTTTTAACGTCTTTTGGTTCGACCTTGGATAGTACGGAGTTGAAGAAGCACCATAAGGCATCAGTTGCAAGTTTTTTACGAGTGGATACTGGACGAGAGGGGTTTCCAATGATGTTGTCCAATGGATGGTCATGTGTCCATTTTCTAAGGTGTTCATGTGGTTGTTATTGAGGAACTGAAGTAGCAGAGTCGTTTTCCCCTGTTGAAGATGGTTCTGATGATGGTTCAGGAGCAAATATGTTCTCAAAGGGAGCATCTTCGGAAGTAGCAAAGGGGTTATCTCCATCATAGGTGCCGGAAACAATTCCATGATGTACACTTGATGATTGAGGAATTGATGATGAAACTGAGTGATCAACAGCAGGCGCTTCTTGACTCAATGACATAGAAACTAAAAGGTTATCTACATTGACAGGGATATGAGCAGCCTCTGTTGATGGATTTGACAGATCATTAGCAATTGGCTCATAGTGTTCATCAAACATTGGATCAAACAATTTCTTCAAATCATCTTCTGAAGGAGGTACATATGGAGTTGCTGGTGAGGGATTTTGTACAAGAGAAGAACTTATGGGACTACTTGATGAAGGTTGTGATGCGGTTCCAGAACTGGATTGTCCTAGAGCCATTTGACCGGTGAGCTCATCAAACGTAACGTAAATTGTTTCCATGATATTTCGGGTTCTTTTGTTGTAAATTCGATATCCTTTTCTGTTTAGTGCATATCCTACAAATACTCCAATGTCCGCTTTAGCTTTCAGTTTACCTAAATCTTGACCCTCATTAGTTGGATAACACAACGCACCAAACACACGAAGGGATGATAGATCAGGTTTTCGATTATGGAAAAGTTCATATGGAGTTTTTCCATGAGTTGTGTGAATTAGGGATCGATTTTGAGTGTAGCATGCAGTGGCAATGGCTTCAGCCCAGAGAAACGTTGGAACCTTTGAGTAAATCAGCATTGTTCTTGCGGCTTCCACAAGAGTTCAATTTCGTCTTTCAACTACACAGTTCTGTTGAGGAGTTTGTGGAACACTTCTTTGATAACTGATTCCAACATTTTCATAAAACTCACTAAGTTCTTTATTGACAAACTCAGTTCCATTGTCTGTTCGGATGATTCTGACAGTCTTGTTAAGTCGAACCTGCAGCTGTTTGATAAGGTTAATGATGACATCTGGAGTTTCATCCTTTGTCCTCAAGAACTTAACCCAAGTAAATCGAGAGTAATCATCAACGACAACTAACACATATTTCTTCCCGTTAATAGTCTGCACTCTCATGGGTCCACATAAATCCATGTGAATGGTATGAAGAACTTCCATAACTGAGTTTGTAGATTTGGGTTTGTGGGCATACTTCTTGCTTTTTCCCAATTGGCATGCTGAACAAAAATGATCCTTTTCATACTTTAGTATAGGTAAGCCTCTTACTAAGTCCTTTCTGGAAAGATCATTTATGGTGCCGAAGTTCAAGTGATTGAGACGACGATGCCATAACCATGACTTTGTTTTCGAAGCCTTTGACAACAAGCAAATTGGAGAAGAATTGATCATATCCTCGATAGAGATGGTGTATAGGTTTTAACCACGTGTTCCTCTTAAAAGTTATGCACCATCAAGTTCTCTAACGAAACAAGTATGTTTTCTGAAGGCCACTTCTAGATCAGAATCACAGATTTGACCGACAGAAAATAAGTTATGACCAAGACCTTCAACGTAATATACCCTGGAGATTACACTATCACCAACAACATAATCTCCATAACCCATAATTGCACCAAAATGGTCATTCCCGAATCTAACAGTCCCGATGAATTTACTCACGAAGTTCATGAGCCGCGACCGGTCTCCAATCATATGCTTGGAACAGCCTGAGTCCAAGTACCACAGAACGATTTGAACGACCTGCAGTTGAACACAGACAAGAATGGATAACTGGATAATTGGGGTCCCCATGCAAGAATGGGTTCCATTTGGTTAGTAACAATGATTGGAACACCCACATCGGAAGTAGAAACACTGGAATCATCAGGGATAGATGCAGTACTAGTGTATACATTAGACCTATTCAAAGTATGTTCACTTCTTAAAGGAATAGTTCTACCAGTAGGCATCCATTTCCTAATGGGCATTGATCTGGATAATTTAGGGCACAATACATTAAGACTAAATTTGTGGCCAGTAGGTATCCACTAATAACCTACATTACTAAATTTTCTTCCTGTGGGTTTCCAATATTTTCTAACCTTCTTCCGCCTTTGCGTTCTAGCCTTTTTAGCTTGATTTTTTGCATTAACAATTTTAACTGGATATTTAACAGCATTAATCAAATCATTCACACCACATACATGATTAGTAACAGAAACCAAGCAATCATCATTACATGTTTTGCCAAAAGTAGCAGAATTCGCATTAAATACAGCATGCTTAGAGCTAACACTAGAATCAACACGATTCGTTGTATTCAAATTCTTCCTAAGATGATCTTCTACTCTCTTCCACTGAACATTCCTAGCTTGCGAGGTCCTATCATTCTTTGTGTTGCCTTGAGGCTTTGACCTGCTCGCTTTGGTGTCACTTTCTACTCCTTTAGAGGGAATGGGAACATTAGTTGGTTTTACTACTTTTTGTAATTCAGGTTTAGAAGTGCTGGGATCTGAGCTACTTGAAGGCACATTGAAACTCACTTTCTTGATACTTGGCATAGAATGGGTTACATACTTAGCACTAAGCATAGAACAAGGTATCACAACTTTATTTTTCTTACATAAGGATTTAGGACATGTTGCTCTTAAGCATTCTAACAGCTCCTGAGATCGTTTGGCCTGAATGCAAGCAAACCTAATTTCACTATCAAGTGGCTTATTTATGTAATCCTCTTCTACAATCTCACGGAGACATTCTAGACTATCCTTAAGGTGAAAGAAATAGTTATGAAACACAAGTTCGTTATTTCTGAGATGAGGAGGAATGTATTTAACAGTCACAGTATATTTTGAGTCAGCAGATGACTTTGATGCAACATTCTCATAAAAAACAAGTGGCATTTTCCCTTTTTTCTGACTCTTCAGATTCTCAATTTTCTTTTGTAAAGAAGTTATTTTTTCATTGTTTTTATCACGAGTGACTTTCATTGAGTCGTATAACTCTTTGAAGTGTCTTTTGACCTTTTCATTTTCTTCTAGAAAACTTTCATTTTCTTGTTGTAATACGTTAATGATGTTTTGAAGATGAAAGTTTTGAGAGACTTGAGAATCTAAAGGAAGAGGCATTTGGGAGCCAGTCACATTGTTCTTTTTACCCTTTAATTGTGAAATTTGAGATTTCAACTTTCTAATCGTGTTACAGTGAGCTTGAATCTGTTCGTCACGTTTGTTTATTTCAAAAACTGCATCAAACTCTGGAACATTTGAGGATGTCTTGATGTTTGAGGTTTTGACATTTTCTTTGAGATGTTGATATTTTAGTTGCAAATCCAAATGTTCAACTTCTAGCTTAGAAAGATGTTTTACCAAATTATCGTGATCATCCTGATCAATTTTCTTATTTAGTTATGAGTTTTTGTTTTCAAGCTCAATGACACGATCATGGGAAACTTTCGAAGCAACAGTTAATTCATGAAATTGATAAGCAGTAATAGAATGCTTAGTAACAGTATAAAACACATCTTGAGCCACACAACTCAATACTAAGTTCTCTTTTAAGATATGCAGATTCTTCCTTTCAATTTCATTATATTTGAGTTCCCGTTCATAATCATTGACCTCAACTATCATTGCATCAAATTCATTTTCCATTTCTTTAATATCTGAGTCTATCCCTTTTTGAAGACTCTCAAATTGACCTTTTAATTGTTTAAAGAAAGGCATGACCTCAGTTAAATAGCATTATTTAGTTTGCTCAAAACCCCTCTCCCCTTCAGTTATCCCTGTAGGTGTGATTCTTTTCTTACATGTCTTCTCAAAATCAACGAATAGTTGATAAACAACATATAGGCTGATTAAGGTCTTGCTCTTAGTGGGAATAGATCTAGGAACTAAATGCATTGGTGTATTCAGAGGATACACAGTTGCTGGAGGCATTTTCCTAAGGGGAGTGTTTGTTTTAACAAGTGCATTAGCTTTTTGCATATCTATGTCCTTTTTCCAAAAAACTTGTTCTGGGGTTAATAGAGTTTGAGGCTTAAACCTGTTCAGGGAAATCCAATTTTCTTTAGTGTAATCATGGGGTTTGAACGTTATGTTTTGCTTTTTACACTCAGGATCTTTCAGCTTCTTATTCATTTTCTCCCTAGTGACTTCATCTAATTGCCTATCTTCCTCAGTGCACTCAACGCGACTAGGTTTCTGCCTAGGCTTAAGGATTTTATTACCATCATATATTACCTTCTGAGCTTCTCTAGCCACTTTACCATATTCAGGATTGGGTTCCTTTACGAGAGGAATGCTATGCTTATTGCTGAAAACTCTATGCTTAGTGATCATGTGAGCAGTCTGAATGGTATTCCCTTGTACGTACAACTTATTTTCAAGCTTGTTTTTCAAAGTTTTTAGATTGGAAAAGTCATTCAAAAGTTTTGATTCCTTAGCATTAAATTCTTGTTTAAGCACTTTAACATTATCTTGGAGTTCTTGTTTTTTCTTAACAGTTTTAGAAAGCTTTTCTTGTAAGGAGTTTAACTCTTGTTTTAACACTTCTTCTCTAAAATTATTTTTTCTAATAATTGTACGCATTTGGTCATCCATTTCCTGCTCACGGGTAGTTAACTTAAACTTAGCACGTTGTTCATAAATAGCAACTTGTTCTTTATAGGCATTCAGTTCAGAGATAACAGAATCATCACGGGCACATGGAGTGTATTCATCAAAAAGATAGTCATCATTGACTGCAGAAGATGCATCACTTGGTACAATCTCACTTTCACTTTGTATCACATATTGATCATATGGGACAATATTACTATTACCCACATAATTCATATCTGATTCATTAGTTACATGTGATTGTACTTTGTTATGCATCTCTTGCTCATCAACTTCATCGTATAGTTTTAATACCTCAGAGATGATTGATTCTTTGGATGGACCAGCCTGCTGTGGTGATGAGACCTTTGGAGAGACCATTGGTGAAATGCTAGCCATGAAGATTGTCTGGGCAGTAGGTTCATCACCGACATTAGAGTCAAATGCATCACAGTCAGCAACTTAAAAGGCATTTTGATGATTGTGACCTATTTCCTGAATTGACTGCTCATCCACATCAGCATCATAGGTTTTGGCATTTCCCTCAGTAAGAAACAACAACTCTTCTTCATCCAAAACTGCTCCACTGTCCTGAGCTTGTACTAGCAGCATCTTGTCCCTGAAATACTCAGCATTTTGAGGGCGTTTTGGGGATGTGCAGTTCCTTGCAATGTGTCCTTCAACACCATAGTTGAAGCAATTGATTGGCTTTCCTTGTCCTTGATTTACATTCCTTCCACGATTCTGATTAGCCACATACCCTCCTCTTGTTCATACTGCCTTCCTTGAACTGGTTGCACCATAATATTTCCATCTCTGACAAGAGCATGATTGTGTAGATTGGATGCAGTTCTGATTTCATTGTTAGTGTGTAGACTGTTAGTGTGTGGAGTGAGGTTCAAGTTTTGCTTAACCATAAGAGCCAGTTGATTGATGAAATGTTCCATGACTGCATCAGCATCAGGTTGCTTGAACCTTGGATCGGGAATGAGTTTGTGATTACTATTTCCAGTAGGTATGACTTGTGAAGCTTTGGTAGTAATCCCTACATTGGTGTAGAATGCTGTTGAGTCATTTGATGAGCTTGCCTCTCCCTGATTAGATTTGAACTTTTCAAGAATCATTCGTTCAAACATATCATGTCTCTCATTATGAAGCAGGAACACATACAATTGCTCATAGTTAGTGTTCCTCAAACCTTTAGTTAACTTGACAGAAGTGACAAATTTGTGCCATTCGAGATTCATGTTGTTCACAAACTTTGAATTTAGCTGAATATTTGGCATAGTCATTTTGATATTCCTCATGTCATTCACAAGCTTGTGGAATCTCACGTAATATTCAGTAACACTTTCCCCTGGTTTCATCTTAAAGTGCACAAAGTCATCATACAGTTGAGATTCTCTGTCTTCTTTAGTTAATTCAGAACCAGAGAGAAGCATCTTGACATTGTCCCAAACTGCTTTGGCTTCAGTGTTGTGATTGATTAGTTTGTAGATGTCCTTTGGTAGACCCTGAAGTACAATGTTAGAAGCCCTGATGTCAGCATCGTATCTCTTTTTCTCCTTATCACTAAGCTCATCATACGTCTTAGGTCTGTCCAATCCTAAGGTCACTGTACTATCCGCAGCAGTTTCAAGTGTGTCTCTTGTAGTCTCAATCTGATAAGGTCCTTCATAAATTGATTTAAGAATGTTAACCCCATTTTCCTTTCCGAAACAGTACAACCTAATTCGTTGAGCCCATGAGTCATAATCAGTTCTGTCAAGCATAGGTGGACGAGTATCTAATCCAGTTGCTTGGACGTCCTCAGCTACAGTAGAAACGATAGTAGGTACGTTGTTAGACATGATTCCGGATTCTACGGGATTTTACTATTCTTTGATTAAACCGGGAAATTGATTCTTTCACGGGATTTTACAAAAATCAAAAGAACAACCGTAAAACGTAGCACGAAGAAGTGACAAGTCTCAATAGACAAGTAGTAAACTTGACAAGTCGCACCCTAACCAACTTGCTTAAAGATCAACTCGCTTAGTGGACAAGTCGCATAAATGGACAACTCGCTTAACAGCCAAGTCGCATAAACCAACTCGCTTAATAGACAACTCGCTTAAAACCCAAGTCGCATAAAGATACAACTCGATTAATAGACAAGTCGCTTAAAAACTCAAGTCACTTAAAGAGTCAACTCGCTTAATAGCCAAGTCTCATAAACCAACTCGCTTCCAAGAAAACTCGCTTAAGTGTCAACTCGCAGAAACAGACTACTCGCTTAATAGCCAAGTCGCATAAACCAACTCGCTTCCAATAACAAAGCAACTCGCTTCCTAGAAACGCAATACCGTGGCTCAACTCGCTTCGTACAATATTAAAAAACAACCACTTTATTAATCAAAAACAACCCAACCACGATGATTCAAGCCTTCCAATTCAAAACCTAAACACATATGATGATCCTAAACACAAAAGTACAATCAAAATTCAAACTTTAACACTAGGAATTAACTAAATGATTCAAACTCTTCTAAACACTTATAACCCCAAAAACCTTATGAAATCCACCAAAACAAAGAGCATGAAAGATGAGTGATCAAACCATGGCTCTTGATACCAATTGTAACATATAGGATTTCACAAACACATCACACCATAATCATATGGGGCGTATACAAGGTTAAGAGAGAGAAAGTTCTAGAGAGAGAAAGGAAAGAGAGTTGGGAACTATGTGAAACAAAAGAAAAATGGTATTGAAGCTTCAACCCTCTACCTTGGGAGGTAGAGGGTATTTATAGTTTTCTTACAAGACTCGCCTCCTACGGGCTGTGGATAAGGCATAAAATGGGTAAAGACCCGTCCGTCCTCCACGATGTTACTTAGCTATCTACTAAATAACATAACTGGTCTACGACTACGAGATTTCTAACGAATACATATACTTGAGGTGACCGACTCTTTAACTAACGGATTTTCTAAATCCTAACATGTCATTTCTTTCAAACTCATGATCTTTCTTTTGGGAAAAACACTTGATCTGTTTACAACGTTTTGTAACAACTATGAGTTTTCGATGAATGATAACTATTTTAATAAAACGTCTCTTTCGAGTCGTTTTCTATAATTATTGACTATGATCTCCATTCAAGTAACACCCGAATTAGTCTTCCGTTGTCATTAAGATTTTCGGGGGTGTTACACACTTTATGTCAACAATCAAACTCATAGCGAACGGATAAAGGATGGATGGCTGAAGGGATTCTCTTCTCCAAAAGATACAACAAGGCGGCGATGGTGAAAATAAAACGGAGGAAGAAAAATGAGACTAGTAAAATAAGGGCAGTATTTATACTAAGAGGACACCTAAATTTGGATGATGACGCGTGTCAAAGAAAGTCGGAATAAACGATCGAGATCAAGAGTAAAAAGATAAGAATAAGAGGAGCTCGTGAGACATTTGGTCAAATCAAAGCAGAAAACGAAGAGTCAACAAACGGCCACGTCGCACGAAACACTTCCCAAAGAAAGGGAAGTGTCAGAAAGACACGTCAAAAAAGAAAGAAAAGGAAACGTCTCGGTCAAACTTAAAGTCTAGCAATATCCACCGCACGCGACAGATATCCGCGTGCAATAAATATGCCAGACTACGGGGGACTGGATGACTTGGCAATCCCTAAAAAAGAGGAAACATCAGAAGGGCATTTCAAAAAGGGCACGAAAAGAAAAAGTGCTCAGTCAACTCAAGTCTAGTAATATCCACCGCACGCGACAATATCCGCACGCAGTACACACACTAGACTGGGGGGACTTGATGACGTATAGTACGTATAATAGGCCTGCCAGGCCTAATATGTACTATACACATACTGGGCCTCGGCCCAACAATAGTAAAAATAACCACGAACTCTGGATCGACAGTAAGCCCAACAACGAACTTGGCCATAGTCCAGACCAAAAGACGCACGCAAGGTACTCAGCAGGCCGAACCTCCAGCCGCTGAGGGCATCCTGCGTCCGCATCCGCGATTAAGACGGAACCTTGTCCGACAAGGGTCCGGCTCCGGCAATTAAACTACTATATGCGAGTAACTAGGAAACCCTAGCAGTAAGCCTCGCCTATAAAAGGGGCTCTAATCGGCAATTAAACTACTATATGCGAGTAACTAGGAAACCCTAGCAGTAAACCATACAAGGTACAACCTTCTCTCTCATAATTACACACACATACTCTTACTTTCTCTGACAAGGATGTGTACTTACTCTCACGCCGGAGTCTAATCGTGGGGTCCGTCCCCATGGTAAGGCTAACGGTTTATTCTCCTTGTGCAGAGAAATCAATCAAACTACTTGGTTTAGTACAAGATTAGCCCGCTTACAGCTTGTTAGCCAACCCAACAAACTATACTAACACCCATTACAATTTGTCACACTTTTTGTACTAACACCAACTAAACATATGCATGTAGAAAATGATACCCATGCCCTCGTAATCATATCATACCCATCAAACAAACATTATTCGGAGTATAATTCTTTAGTGTCTAAGAGGGGAGGGAGTAGACTCGGTATGGAGCTCGAGTAGAATCGGGTAGGGCGGTAACACCGCCCCGTGTCAATCGGTATTGGATTTTCGGGTACCAAATTGGGTTGGGAAGCCGAGCGTGGTATGTTTTTATTTTTAATGAAATGGTATGTTTTTATTTTAATATTGTATGTGATTTTATGTATTAAAAATATATGGAAAAAAAATTGGGTAGGATTGGGTACCACTCCCTCCACTTTGGGTAGTGTTATGGTAGAATTGGGTAGTTTTGAGTTGGAGGGTTTTTATTGGATAGAGGTGACGTGACAATTTGGGTAGTGTTGGGTGAGGGTTTTTATTGGATAGAGGTGACGTGGCAATTTGGGTAGTGTTGGGTATTAGGTTACCACTCCCTCCCCCTGTTGTATATAAACTTAACTAGTACTAGTAGTACTAGTAATAAATTATCTCATAAATGAATATCATGCCTGCAAAAAACAAATAGTACGTACTTTGTATATTTGCATGAGTACAAAGATAGGTAGTCATTTAAAATAGGGAAAATTCTCAAAATGTCCCAGTTGCCCAACTTTATTACCCCAAATGCCTCATTTTTTTTTCACTTCTCAAAATGCCCCATGGGCAACTCTCCCATGGGCAACTCTATCAAATATTTGGGCCCACGTTGTACTTACAAAGTACAAATCTAACACTTTGTCTGTTGGGCAACTTTGACCTAATATATTGGGCAACTGACAATTTTTGTCTTTTAGTGAAAAAGCAAAATTTTTATTTTTAAATTTTTAAATACAAATAAGTTGGGCAACTTGGCCCCACACATATGTACTTTTGGGTAACTCTCTATAAATACCACTCTATACCATACAAATACACCTTTAATAAACCAAATTACACATCCCAAATAATTATTTATTCTCCTAATACACCTAAATACAAAACACAAATTACCCAAATCATCACACACACACACTACTGCTTTACCCCACACACACCTTCCCTCTCAAAGGCGAAAAATCATCTGCAACTTGAAACACATATCCTTCCCTCTCAAACTCAATAATCAAACGCCCTAATCCTACTCCCTCAATAGTTCTTCTTCCAAACGACGCATATTCGTACATTCAACTTAACACGATGAATATTCGTACAATCAATCGCTGTTCTTCAACATCTCAAGAATCCAACCACGAACATGTTTGATGCAAAGCTAACGGTCAGATCTAGATTAGAACATATTGCTACTATTAAAGGTGCATTAAATGTGAATAGAACCAAATTGTATAGAGAAATTGTCTTTGGCCCTTGGTTAGATTTTCCTAAGTATTCCCCTGACAACCACTTATACCATTATTTATATCAAAATGCAGTTGAGGTGTCAAAAGTTAGTGATTGTTGTCCACCTTTAACTTTTGTACTAGGTGATAATATTTTTAATTTTGGCCGTGAACAATTTAGTCTTCTAACTGGGTTTCATTTAGGACCAGTAGATAAAAGTGAAAGTGACCACGGCCATGTTGTTAAGGGTTTAACATATAGTCCTTTTTTTGATCGGTTGTTTCCCGATAAAAAAAAAACTAAGAACAAAAAAGTTAAGGGTGATGACCTTTTGGCGTTGGTAAAGTCGACGGAAAGGTGGGAATTGTTATCCGATGAAGATGCTGTGAGGGTTGCTTTGTTGGTGATTGCAACATTTGTATTTATTGGTCGGGAAGGAAGGTTTAATGTTCCTGACCATTTGCTAAGGAATGTTGAGGATTTTTGTGTATGGAATGAGTATCCATGGGGCGAATACATGTGGGCTCATCTTTATAAAAGAACGGTGAATGTTGTTCCTAGGCATCTTGAGGCAGAATCAAAGAAGCCCGTTCCAAAAGATCCAAAAAAAGAGCAAACATACACTTTGTATGGATTTACATGGGTGTTGAAGGTTAGATTTTACTTGTAACATACATTATTTGTGCTTGTATATATTCTGATGGTTAATCTAAATAATGTGTTGGCATTGTTCATTATGCATTGGCTTGGTTTCCTAGGCATTGTTCTTTAGTCAGTGTAAGTGTTTGTGTAGATTTAAGGATGTTATGGTTGATGGTTTCGCACTAGATAAATACATAGAAACGATTTGTAAACGGTTGGTTGAAACCACTGACAATGTGTCTTCATCCATTGCTAGTTCAGAAGAACCCACTGCTGCAACAACACGTTATGTAATTGTATCCCCTGTTACTACATATACAACCAATGTTATCCTAACCACTGCAACCATAATCACAACCACTATAATCACAATCACTAACTCTTAATTCGATGTATTTGTTTTTTCAGATTTGGATTATGGAGACGTTCCCAAACAGCTCCCAGTTCTGGACCAAAGACCCAGAGAAGATCCCACGTTGTCTAGCTTGGTCAAAAGTAAAAAACTTTGAAAAAAACCATTACACAATTTTATTTGATCCGGTAAGTAAAAACCCAAAATTAGTTTACCGTTGTATGTTTTTATTGCATTTAGCATATCAGCTTATCTCCTTTGTTATTTAGGCTTTCAGACCACTACAGAAGATTGTACCAACAAATGCCGAGCTGAGTTGTCCGTGGTACATTCGCAGTATGGAGTACATCCGTCAACTAGATTCCCAACTTGTTGAAAGAAGAGAAGAGTTGGCTGACCAACTGATGGTGGAAGAAGAGGAAGCTATGGCTGGTGTGGATGTATGCGGTGGAATTCAAGCCGATTTAAATGTCCCTTTCTGTGACGCCGATGAAGTAGTTACAGAAGGTCAAACGTCTAGTGTCAATGACAACGTTGTTGAAGAAGAGAATGTTGTTGGGTTTGGTGAAATGTTGAATAAGAATGAGCCTGAGAAGGTTGAAGATGTTGTAGCCGGTAATGTTGAGGTTGCAGATGGGATCAAATGTGACAAAGCGGAATCGTCACATACCTTAGATAAAGATCACTTTCGTGCCGAGCTTAAATCCCTTAAGTCCAGGGTTGGTAGTATAGCAGAACGTGTAGGAGCAGTTGGTGTATCACAGCTCTTATGTGAGTTACACAGCGTAGAAAAGAGAATTGTGGTAATTGAGGAAGCTTTAGGAATAAATTCACAAGATGATGTTGGTGAGATTAAGGTAAAAAGCTGTTATTTGAATTTTTGTTACTTCATTCCACCAAAATGGTCTCTTTGAGTGCCTAAGTAAGTTCACTTTTTTACAGGTGGATAGTGTTGATGCCAAAAAACCGTTGGCTACTTCCGATGAACACACCCCAATCAGGACCAACGTAGGATCCGATGAGAAGCAGAAGCTGTTGTATACCGATTCTGATGAGTTTACCGGGCCTATGACCCAAGTTATGAAAGCTGCTTTATCGGGAGGTCCTGACGATGCTCATCATTCCAACAATATAATGCAGGTGGATAACAAATTTGATTGTGCTGCCTTACTAAATTTGAATGATGAGTTCTCAGACATTGCTTACGATGGGTTTGATCCAACTCCTGTTAATGTACGCATATATATATATTGTTTTTTTCCCCTTCTTTTACTTTTTTCTATTTCAATATTAAACCCACATACCCTTTATCTAGGAATCGATGGATGTGGATGGTGCGGAAAAAGAAAATGACAGTGCAAAGGGTAAAGAAATTGTTGTGTGGCGGCCACCTCTTTGGTGGGAATGGTTTGTGCAGTTTACTCTTACATTGTTAGAATGGTGGCTGCAGCAGGGGGCTTTACCGGTAGACAACGTTTATGATCCCGCTGCGCAAGGTGCTGCACAAGTAGACACATTGGATATGGAGGTTCAGGAAATGGCTATGGAAGGGGCAGATACACAACCTGTTGAAGTGATATGCCTTGATTATGAGGATGGGCAGGATGTTGTCAAGGTACATTTAATTATCTTATCATTTGTTAACAACAAATGATGCATAATAGTAGTACAATCCCAAAGTAGACATGGCAAAAATAAGCTGAGCAAAGACATTATTAGCGACAAACAAGTCCCTGCTTTTCATTTGATTACTATATACATTAATACATTTGCATAGATAGCACATAAACACACATTAAAACAGTTTTCGACACCTAAAAAACAAATATGATACTAAAAACATAAATGACCATCATGATAATCTACATTTTAGTTCCAGAGCTCTCTCCCTTGCGTTTCTTATTTTCCTTGAGTCGTTGAAACAGTATTTCAAGACTACTAATCCTATTTTCCAAATTATACATATTCTCAAATAATGTAGGATTATTCACATGTTGCTCCAATTCGTTTTTATCATCTTCCTCAGTTTGTTGCACCACCTCCCTTTGCTGCATCACCTCACTTTGAAACTCTTGCTCTACCTCATTTTGCTGCACTATCTGACCTTGCTGCACCACCTGAGTTTCAGCCTCCTCCTCATTCTCTAGATCTTCCTCATCTTCATCTTCTTCCTCCTCTTCCCTATCAAGTCTATAAATCTCATCTCAGTAGAAGTCTTGGCGACGCAGCCAATTAAGGATATTTTTCCTCATCCACACACTCACTTGCCTATATGAACCATATTCTGACATTGGTTCTTCCCCAAAAGCATCTAACACTGCGTCAAAAAGCAAAGTGTTGTTTAAGACAAACTCATACTATTCTTCATCATTTTGAAAGTTTCCATTTGGTGCTGCCATTGTTCTTGAGCGAGAATAAGAGAGAATAAAGTGAGAGTTGTGATAATAAGATAGCAGAAACTAGGAAAATTTTATTTAGTAGGATATGTAGCAGTAACAAGAATCTTATCTTTAACATTGTGCTGTACTTGAGTTAGAATAAAATACTATCTTTTACACTGTGTAAAGAATCTTATCTTATCTTTACAATGTGCTACAGTTGATATAATTATTAAAATATAAATTTTTATTTTCCACTTATTTGTATTTAATACATTAATACACCACTTTTACAAACTAGGAAACATGCAAACTATTTTCTTTTTCACTTATGGTTGACTTGACTGTTTGAGTGTCTTACGACAATTCATTTGCTTCCGAACATTAGTTTTACGGCTACTAGGACCAACATCTTGCGCATTGGGTCCCAACTTTTGTGATTGCTTAGAGTTACCACCGCCAGTTGGTTCTATAACTTGTTTTTTTTTTCAATACCGTATATCTCTCTTCTTATGTCTTCTAGCACTTCAGCTGGTAATCGGTAAGTAGGTTCAACATCTGGTCCATATAATTCATATATTTCAGGAAACATTACCTCTCTTGCTACCTTTATCGACCACTCCCTTTCATCGTGGTTTTCCTCAAACCTAACTCCTTTAGAACTCGACATAAATCAATTGATGTGATGGAAATATGGTTATGAAACTGAAAATGAATAGGAGCAAATATTTGATGGAAATATGGTGAACAATAAGATCATGGTTTCGCTATTAAATAGACACCACGTGCTAAGTCACATGTAAACAGTTAAACATACATAGTCAACTTTGCAGAGGATTTACTTTTGAAAATAATAAAGGGTCTTGAACAAACAGTCATGATTTGTTGTGCATGTCCTTAAAACAATTACCACTACATTGGTAAGTCATGACTAAAAAAATTTACGCCGTAGAATATTAGTTGAGTATTGAAGTTATTTAATTGTTGGATAGTCGAGCTGTTTGTTAAAAGATGCATCGTTTTTTTTAAGGCTGCAAATATCAGATTAGTTTTCAACTCCCTTAAACGTAAGAGGAAGCCAGGGAGATATTGCACCTCACCCTATACTACTCCACCAGCCACTACTCCAAAGAGAAGGCGTTCAGCACGGATTAATTGTCAAACCCCATCCCCTCCTAACGCTCCAGATTTTGATGATACGTTGGAACCGTTTGTGGAGGTATTTGACTGTGTCAACTTATATGTCTCTTACTTTGTAATACAAACATTAACTAAAAGAGTTAATTTGTTCTAATTTAGAATCTGTCGAGAACTGGAACTGGGAAGAAAAAAACAAAAAAGGTAAGTGTGCCATGTTCCGTTCAAAATTTTTTGAAAGAGAATAACGGAACTAGGTTTATCTTCCCATGGGGCAATGAAGACACAATTGCTGATCGCTGGTTTTGGGACTGTTTATTGGTAACAAGGATGGATGGCTGAGGGACGAGGTGCGTATAAAATAAGTCGTTAGTATTGTACCATAATTGTTTCTTTGTGATTCCCACTTGTTTTTAATAATGTGCCCGAATGTGTAAACAGCACCTTGACCTATGGGTAGATTTGATGTGGCATTTCCGACCATCAGATGCCGACTGGGCTATGGTGGGTCCCTTTTTCACACCTCAAGTAGTTAATGACATGGTACGAACCTATTGAGCAAATGGTGTAAAGTACCCGGTGCCTTGGGCTGATGTCGAAAAGGTATTTATTTTTTCCATATTGCCGTACGTATAGATTGTTCAGCCGGCTTCATTATGCTGATGTCGTAAATGATGTAGGTACTATTTCCAATAAACGAACCTCACAAGCACTGGGCGGTAGGAGAGCTGCATATCAGTACGGGTGTTTTGACATTGTATGATTCGTTTCCAGCCTTTACAAACAAACGGATTTGGTGGAAGGATACCATGCCTGCAAAATTTCAGTATTGGCTGCCAAAATTACTAGACGAAAAGGGAGTCTTTGCAGCAAAAGGCATACATATCAACGGTTATCAGATTAGCTTTCAAAAATGTGTTGACGTCCCCAAACAAACAGGTCAATACGGTGACTGCGGGATATGGTCTTGCATTAACCTATATAGGCTGAGTCATAACATGCCATGAAAGTCTGACGATCCTGCAGAAACAACTCTTGCCTATCGCGAAAGAATGTTTGAGTACCTATGGAAATACAAGATTGAGTATGCTGGTCATTGACTATATTTATTACAAGTTTTGGTATCGTCAACTCTCATTGACTAAGTATGTATATAATTGGTACATAAAGGTGTTAGCTCATAAGGAATGGTCATTCTTTGTCTATGTATAATCAATTATAGTAACTATTGGAATGATAAATTTGTAAATATCCAAAATGTTTTGTGAATGTTTGTAAATACTATTAGTTGATATTAGTATTGCTTGTTTAAATCATAATAATCACTACTCAAAACTGATTACATATAAATTATGATATTACATTTAAACCAGCTTCCAATCTTCTACTAGCCTTGGTTTATTATAAACTAGTCGTCGTATCTACTCAACTAGCCGTGGTTTCAACAGTGCTTGTAGCCGTGGTTTTGATCATACTAGTCGTGGTATCTTTTCAAGTAGCCGTGGTTTCTTCTCAACCGACCGTGGTATCTTTTCAACTAGCCGTGGTTTCAACAGTTATTCTAATCGTGGTTTCTTCATACTTCCCGTGGTTCCAACAATAATTCAATCCATGGTTTGACCCACCATCCTCCTCAGCCTTCTTATTAGATACACCACCCATTCTACTTAACCTTCCTTGAGAGCTTTATTGCCAAAGGACCTTGTACACCAGCAATCTTTTGAATCTTCAAGAGCAATTGATCTACCATTGGATTTGTTGATATGGTTCCTTGTGGATCAAGCGTCGCTTCCAACATTTTCCTGGCAACAGTTTTGGACAATGGATAGGGTTTATCAATAAACATGAAAAACTTATCCTTAGTAGATTGTACAGCATGTACTCTGGAATGCTCATAAAGCATCCATTCAACTACTTCAAATTGTTTCCAGAATTTGTCCGCTGGATTAGGTTGACACATGTTTTTCACTGATCTCCACACGAACCTTGCTAATCCTCCAGTTGGCCCATGCTTTCCATATCTAAAATCAATGACTTTCCATAACTGTTCCAAATCCTCTTTTGATAGAAAGAACAACAATCTTCCAAAATCTACGTATGTACTTCTGCATCCATCTGCTCTTGTTATTTCAATCACTTCTCTACCATTTTCAGTGATTATTTTCAAATCATGAACTGGCTGACTTGCGCTTAGTGGTGTACGATTAATTGGCTCTTGTATACCACTGACCTTAAGATACACATCCATTCTTTCTTCCCTCTCCATCCCTTCATCCAATTTCTGTTTCTTAGAACGCACATTCTCCTTAATTTCTGCCATTCGCTTTTGTTCGTTCTTGATCCACTCAGCTTCTTTATCAGAATTCATAGGATTGAAATCATCTTTCATTCTTAACCAACGTTCATACAGCTCTTCAATCTCTTCGTACGTGCATTTGTTCAAATCCTTGCCTTTGCAAAATTCCACGTGCTTGAGAATCGAGATCATGAAATTTCTCCTTTGAGCCCTAGTAGGAGGTTTGTTATTCTTACTATTATATGGTACGACACTTCTTTCCTTCTGCATTTGTCTCGCCCTCGCAGCCAGAACCTTTGACCTTGATGGAACATCTAATAGTGCCCATTCTTCATTACTCCATTCCAACTTTGTCATTTCAGAAGCCTGAAGAAATGCTTGTTCCTTGTTCCATCGTTCAATCACTCTCATACTAGCTTCATTTTGTTCTTTTTTTTTCAAAAGCAAGATGTTCAGCCTTAAAATTTTCATCCAACTGTATTGATAATTCATGATCATGTGAAACCTGATCCTCCTTACTATCAAATTCAAGTTCTTCTTCTTCAGGTTCAGAAATAGCTTCACCCTTTCCTATGTCTCGTTGATCTACTACTTTATTAACTGGCTCCCCATTCTTCAAACTATTAGCCAATGGTTTATTTCCAGTAGGTTCAATTACAATGGGAACAGTTGCAATAACAGAATCAGGAATTGCTAAGGTTCTACATAAGTTCAGCAGTGTACCATCAGTGGTTGTAGTAGCAATATGTGTATCTGAAGTAACTGTCGATGATATTACCTCTGAGGTTACAGCAGTGCTGTCATTTGTAGTATCACTAGATAGAGTTTGCACAACTTCTTCCTCTTCGTCTTCAACTGCAACATTAAAAGGTTCGACCAATTGTTCTTTTCCTTCCTCTACCAATCCAGCTTTTCCAACCTTCAAGCCTTTAACCAAAGGTTTACCCAAGGGTTTAGGACCAGTGGGTTTAAGTAGTATAGGAAAATGTGCAGTACCCGATCCAGTCCGACTGGGTAAGGTTTTACATAAGTTCATCAGGGTACCAGCAACCTCTTTCTCAACTTCATTAGAATTGGGTGGTTGTGTGACCGTGGTTGTCATTAAGGAGGCATCACTTATTTCATTTGTACTACCAGGGGATTCAGCAACAATAAGAGTGGTTGTTTCCTGCCCCACTTCTTCCTCTTCATTTTCAACTACAACCTTTGAAGCTTCAAGCACGGCTTCTTTTCCCTCCATGTCAGTAACCATATAGTCACCACCATGATCTCCACTATCGAAATCCACCTCAACATCCATGTTTACATCCTCCCCTGAATCAATGATTTTGCTCCTCCCCTTTGAGGACCTGCCTTTCTTAGGCATCTTCGATACTCTAGTAGATGCAGCAAACCTTGGTCTTCTTACTCTCTCCAACACATAAACCCTGTGCGTCAACCTTCTTATTTTATTTTCCATTTGTGTACATTTAGCCTTCAATTCATTCACTACTTGTATAACATTCTCACCATATGTGGTACCCGTGGGTTGAGCGTCAGTGGTAGCAGGGGGATCAGCATCATTGGTTTGGGTGTTTTGTGATGCAGGTATAGGTAATGGTTTAGCAGTGGATTCTGATGGGTTAGCAGTGTGTTCAGACGTGGTAGGAGTTGGTTGAGCATCATTGCTTTGGTTGGGTTGGGATTCAAGTACCTCCTGATTATCAGGAATGTCTGGCAAGTTAATCATATTAGGGAATAAAGGTGTAAGCTTTCCTGAGAACTTGTCATTCTTTTTTCTCAAGTGTGTGAACACCCTAGAAGACATATGATGTACCTCATACTCCCTTTTATCACGAACGGGTTTTTTGATCTGTTTCTCCACTATTAATTGAACAAACCTAGGATATAAGTAGTATTTACTCTTTTCTTTAATGTTCTTCATAAACCCCTCAAAGATCATCCTAGACCAGTTAAACACCCTCCCCTGTGATAAACATATGACAGCAGTTGCTATTTTTGATGGAAACTCATCAAACCCAGTGGTCTTATTGCTTAGACACAGAAGCAAAGTATGTATTAAAAACTTCCATTGGGGGTGAGAACATACCTTTATGATACTTAATTCTTTCCACATCTTTCTCATAACCCAATCTTTTCAACCCCTCAAAAATATCTGCATCAGACAAATTGACAACCCCATCAGGATCCTCTAGCTTCAAAACCTCCCTAATCACCTCCTCTTCGACTATTATCTCATTCTTACCAACAACACTCCTAATAACCTCTGCTCCATCTCGTTCTTGAATTTCTGCCTTCAACCAAAATTGATTAACGTAGGCTTTAAGAATGATAGGTTGTACACTTATTGCATAGTGAATTGGTGTGTGTTTGATAAAATCAATCATCTCATGGAACCCTTCAGTATGATTGTTCTTGGTTAAGTATGCAACGACGTTGTGTGTGGTGGGATATTCTTTCGCCATTTGTGTGATTTAGATGTAAAAGCCGTTTAACTATCAGTTTGGGAGTGGGTTAGGGTTTCTGTAGAGCGCCAATTGCAAGTGTTTAAAGATCAATTATTTGATAGCGCAGTGATTTGGGGATTATATACTTTTATATCAACATGTTACATAACTGCCCCTTGAGTTTCCATTTTCATCAATAATGCACTAGCAGTGGTTCAAAATATACTAGCTGTGAGTTGCCCACACACAGGGGTGGTTAGAAAGATACTACCCGTGGGTTGCCCACGGCTATCCGTGGTTACAATTGTTCTATCAGTGGTTTCCAAAAAACAGCAGTGGTTACACCATGTTTACTCCACAACAAGTCACACCTTATTCACATTTTTGGATAAGGATCTTGTCATGTTTATTTGATCATGAGAGGTAAAGCGTTTGTTTTAATTGTACATTCTTTGAATAATTGAAAGTGCACTAGAAGTGGGATGCCCACAAACATTTGTGCTTACAGTAAGTGCTAATCACCAAGTCAAATATTCAATAACTTCATTTACTACACAACAACTCACACCTTCAGTTTTATAAATTAATGAATAATTTCCAAGTATATAACCCTGAAAACAAACATGCAAGTCTGGAAAGTGAAATATATGAAGTTTAAAGAAGTGAATTACATGTTTTTTTAAACTAAGATTAAGTTTATGAAAGAAACATACAAGTCTCCAGGCTGATAATCTAACTTTAACTAAATTTAACCTTCAAATAAGGGTCCAAGGTGACCTTATTCAATCAGATTCCACAGATCCTCGTGTTCCCGGTCTTGCCGCATTCTCTCTTCCATTTCTCTTTCAGCCCTATCTTGTTCCATTATTGCTAGTTGTTCCATTATTGCTTCATCTTCATGCTGCTTAGTAATCGACTTCTCACCATCAACATTTCCATTTATTTTGTTGTGCTCATCTTTATTCTTGTCACCTATTTCCTTCACAGCCAACGCACCTTTTTCAGCTACATCCTTCTTAGATCTTTTGTTAACTTGTTTCGTATATATTTTATGAAGCACGTCATCAGATGGTCGTTCCACTTCAAAAGACAAACGCTTACGCACAATCCCTGTTAATTATGTAAAAAAAATTAATAATAATAAAATAAAAAAGTAAGGATCCTAAATATATTACTAAAACTAGTAATGAATTGTTACCGTTAGACATTACTACAAATATGAAATTGATATTACTTAAAGAATCTATATGTAGTTGGCATTAGTTACTAGTTTCATCCACTGGGTAGTTGGCAATTTTACTCAACTTAATAAATTTTTCACATAACACAAATAAATGTGTATCTTAGTAAATCTTAGGCAGTTGGCACAAGTACAACATTAACAATAAACAATCACAAACGGGTGGTTCCATACTTAATACACTCATTAAAGTGTATCTATGTTGATACATTAAATTTGGGCAACCTTAGAAAGTTTACATTGTTGGGCAACCTAAGTAAATGCACAAGTACAAAGGGCTGGTAATTTGGACTTGGCTTGCCTCAAACAGTTTACTGTAAAGTCCAAGAATTATTTCCACCTAAATTTGTTCAAAACACAACCATGGATTACGATGACAATTCTAATTTTAAGGTTTATTTAGTGCATCCTGCATCTAAACATGCAGTTAAACTACCTAAAAATATCACTTTCAATAAACTAGTGGCGTATGTGAAGAAAAAGGTTAACGGTGTGAAAGACACACCAAAGGATAGAGTCAGGTTATCTTACAAAGATGGTTCCATGGAAGTGGACGTTGTTGATGATGAAGACATCGAATTCTTCATTCACGAACTCTGTTGTAAGAATGAGCAAACTCAAGCTCTGTTAATTTCAACAAAAGAACCACCACCTTCAGAGGTAAAATCTCTTCGGCTTCTAATCATTTATCATTAGACCTGAATTTTCCGCTGATTCACAAAGATAGTTACCATGACACACCAAAGGTCGAGGATACCTTTTTTCACCAACCTGATCATTCACTTCCTCCGTCGCAAAGAGACTCATTTAAAAATATGCCCACGCCACCAACAACATCACAACTAGAATTAAAAAACATCGATTCCCAAAACAGCGATACCTTTTTTTTCAAACATAAAGAATTTTATAATAAAGCATAATGCATGTTTACTATTGGAAAGAAATCATTACTTGAGCGCTTTGAATACAAAGTTATTAAATCAGAGCCCACTAGGTACAGCGTGAAATGTATAAATCAAGGCTGCTCATGGAACATATACAACCGTAAAAAAAAAGTGGATAGCACTTTCTTTGTTTCTAGTATCAACAATGTCCACACATGTTCAAGAACTGAATTACATCCTAATCATCGTAATGCGACAATGAAGTTACTTAGTCAGTTGCTAATCGAAAAATTGAAAGATACTCGGAGGGTATATACTGGAAAGGACATACAAAGAGATCTGAGTCTTGAATGGAAAGTAAACGTTTCTTACAAACGAGCTTGGGGGGATAGGAATTTGGCATTTGAGGTGTTGAACGGTAAACATGAACAATCGTTTGAGCAGTTAGCTTTATATTGTCATAACCTAAAGCTAAAAAACGAGGGGACTGTAACACACATCGATACAGACGAAGCTGGAAGATTTAAGATGGTTTTTGTAGCATTTGGTTTTGCGGTAAGTTTTGCGGCAAATTTATATTAATTGTTAGTAAATTAAGCTTTAAGGTATACTAAGCACTAATATATACTTAACGATACTAGATTCGGAGTTTTATAGCCTTCATGCGGCCATTGATTATAATTGATGCTGCGCATCTGAAAGGGAAGTATCTAGGAACCAACATGCTTGCTGTTGGTATGGACGGAAATAATCAGATTATTCCAATCGCTACCGGGGTCGCGCAGGGTGAGACCGCTGAAGCCTGGACATTGTTTTTGGGGTGGTTGAAAGAATGCATTGGCGAAGTGCCTAATCTGGCGATTATTTCAGACAGGCATCATTCAATAACAAAAGCTTGTGACACAGTTTTTCCAAATTCCTTTCATGGTTATTGTTGTCGTCACTTGATGATGAATTGCAATATCACCCCTAAAAAGTATAAGGCTTTGTACTGGAAGGTGTACAAATGCTACACAACTGAAGATTTTGATAATGCAATTTCCGAGCTTCGTGCAAAAAAATCAGAAGCCGTCAAAAAACTTGAAGACGCCGGGTATGAAAAGTGGTCTAGGGCATATTGCAGTGGAAAAAGATACAATTATTTGACATCAAACAGTGCGGAGTCAATAAATTCAT
Organism: Chrysanthemum seticuspe; assembly: GCA_019973895.1. Classification (NCBI taxonomy): domain Eukaryota; kingdom Viridiplantae; phylum Streptophyta; class Magnoliopsida; order Asterales; family Asteraceae; genus Chrysanthemum; species Chrysanthemum seticuspe. Next base: position 55,409,408 of record BPTQ01000005.1, read on the forward strand.
TAACAAGGCACGTTCGAAAGGTACCAATAACTATGCTCTTGGAGTACTACAGACGTCTTCTACAGGATTGGTATTTCGAACGTCGCGAAAAATACTACGGTATAACTATATATTAGTCGTCTCACATTTACTTGTTCGATAAATGTTACCTTATGTATGCCTATTTTGCAGACGCACCGGAATTTGAACTTACACAATGGGCAGCTAGGAAGGTTAAGCAGAGAATGTGGAAGAGTGCTAATTGGGAAGTAAGAGGCTTTGCCATGTGCGTTGTATACCAAGTTATAGACAATCGTCGTAGTCATATTGTTGATTTTGTAAAGAATGAATGCAGTTGCAGGTACCTGCAATATACAGGTTGTCAATTACGGTAAATGTTGTTTATTCGTGTATGGTTTTTGATTACGAAGACTCGTGCAGGAAATGGCAACTTTCGGGACTACCATGTGGTCATGTGTGTGCAGTGTGTAGAGAAGAAAAATTGACTAACTGTAACAGATGGGCGGAAACATGGTTTACAAAAACTGCACTCAAAGGCACATATCATGAAATGGTGTATCCTTTGGAAATAGAGTCAGAATGGCATGATCCGGGTAACTTGCAAAAGGTTAAACCGCCGTTGATGGACAAGAGGCAGGCAGGAAGACCTAAAAACAAAGATCGCTTCCCATCAAAAAATGAGGAGCCAAAAGTTAGAAAATGTGGGAGGTGTGGTACCGTAGGGCATACCCGTGCAGCATGCATGGAACCAGTGCCCAGAAAAAAGGTAACCTAGATTGTTCGTTCAAATGTATATCTAATATTGTTTTTTAGTATTCTGACACGATTGGTTGTATATGTTGTTAGAAAAAAACGAATAGCAGGACAGACAAGGGAAAACAAGTTATGCAAGGGATGGCACCTGAATAGGGAACGCGTAAAGGTGGGTCAGGTGCTCATTTTCAATTGAAAGATGACCCACAATCGCAAGTGGACGACGAGTATTTTCAAAATGGGAGAATTTACCAGGATTGGGATGCCGTACGTTGGGATGGAGAACCAACTAACAGCGTTTCGGAGGGTTACGTATATAATTCTGGCATTAACCTAAATTCACTCCCTGAATCATCAAATACATATCACTTGGATGATTTCAATAACATGGATAATTACTAGGTCAATGTTCTCTTTAATTAACTAATGTAATAGTTGCTAAAGTATGTGTATGCTTAAAGTTAAACAGTACTTCATATGGTTGTGTGGTTTGATTGTTGTTCCAAGATTAACTTACAAACTATCAATTATTGGTGTGTTGCACTTTGATAAGTGTTAGAAGTAATAGTTTTAACCAAGTATTTGTATTTTGTCGTGAATAAAACGTTGTGTTTGCGTATGAATGTTTTGTTAAGTTTTATGTTCAAGGTCATGGTAAATAATTGTGAAAGGTTAGGCAATGCAAAAGGCTAGTGCAAAACCAGCTATGATTTGTCTTGTTTTGTATGTTTGTTCAGAAATAGTAAATCTTGTGAGCATGTGTAAGTGAAAAAAAACAAATATAGTGACAATATGTGGATTGGGTTTAAAGTATTTGAAAGGCTGTAATTTTTTATTGGATGTTATTCAATAATATGGGAGCAGCTGTGCATCATGTGACAAATGCTATATGAGGACATGGATTGGTGTCATGATAATACAAATACAGTTAACAGTAATGTATGTATTTGCTGCTTGCCTATTTAAAGACTGCAAACCCATCTTGTTAGTTAACCAGTTTATTTATTTATTTTTAATTTGTGATAACGTATTGGGATAAGGAAATGTCTAGATTTCCTAGGTGTGATAAGCTTAGAGCCGATGCAAATTCTAACAACTGGCCTGATATGTTAGTCTTCTATTGCTACCAAGCCTCTGGCGAAGATGTTCGTATGGCACAACAATTGAATGCGCTTGCGGGAAGATTGCTTCAAATCACTGAAGAAAGGCTTAGCTTCATTCAAGAATTGGAGAGTGTTGGAAACAGGCATGCTCAAAAAACAGCAGAATATTTGAGGGGGGTAAATGGTAAAGATGATCAAAAGATCATGCAGATGCGTATCCTTTCACGGGAACTGGAGCTAAATGCTGCGAACAATGGCATCTTTATCGAGAGACTCAGGGGCTTGATGGATCTCTAAGTGTGTGTCTTTTTAGTGTGTTCTATGTTGTTTGTTGTTTTTGCATTAGTATGCGTCCGTTATCTTATTATGAGTGTTCTTGTAGTGATTGTGTGTCACCCATGAAATGCGATTGTAAGATATTGAATTGAATAAAACGGGTAGTTAAATTTGTATGAATTAAATTTTTTTAGTAAGTGGTTATCATTCGACATCTATTTGATTCGCACTTTGATTTTAAATTGTATTTTGAAGTGGTTCTCATAACAGTGTGTGTATATTAAGTATTGTTGGATAGAATTACCTCACAAGTACTAGTTGCATTGGTTTGTGTTAAAGTAGCCGTGGTATCTTCTCAAGTAGCCGTGGTTTCTTCTGAACTAGGTGTGGTTTATTCTCAACTAGCCGTGGTTTCTTCTCTACTAGCCGTGGTTTCTTCTCATCTAGCCATGGTTTCAGCATTGTACTAGCCGTGGTTTCTTCTCAACTACCCGTGGCTATAAGCATTCTTGAAACCACGGCTAGAAGGATCAAAGCACTGATCAATGTCATTTAAAAAGATGTTAACAAGAAAATTACTAAGTAGTAGTAAATTGGCCACCATGAAAAGGACACTTATCTTGCAAAATGAGATGAATTCCATCGACTACATTCTTTAACTTTGCACCAGTTGTTTCTTCTACACAGGTAGCGGATACAGCAACATAAACCAAAATGAAAAGCTTTTCATTATTTAAAGATAAATTAACAAGAAGATTAATAAGTTGTAAATAAAATGCCACCATGAAAAGGGCACTTATCTGGAAAAATGAGAAGCATTCCTTCCGATAATTTCTTTGAATACAGCTCGATACAAAAAACACAACCATGCGAACACTTATAATGACAACGATATTAACAAAATAATACTTCCCTGTTTGGGGTTCACATTAATTAAACTAGTTGATACATCAGTTTAGCTACTACATACCCTGATACAAAATTCATCCCTTGTTACAAACAGTTAGAATTACAACCAAATATGACAACAACATGTCTACCAAACACATACCCTGTGTTTTAAAAAAAAATTTGCCATATGCTCACGATATGCAAGGGCAGCCTGTACAGGGTTATCGACGGCCAATGACTTCCCATTTGACATTCTGTATAAGAATATGCATACCAAGATACCACAATCACCAAACAGAGTCCCCTGATCTGGAACGTTGGGTGCATTCTTGAAGGTAATTGCATATGTTGTCGGATTTATACCTTTCTTCTGGAAGACACTGGCTTTGTCTAGAACGATTGGTAGTCCAGCCTGTATATACATCCAAACATATTTTCTTATTTTACATACCAACTTAACACAATACATAACAACTTAAATGTATACATCCAAACATATTTTGTTATTTTACATACCAACTTAACACAATACATAACAACTTAAATGTTTGCATCTGACACACTGAAGCTACGGCAAACACTAAAAACATAAACTACACCAAACTACAATGAAACAAGACATCCTAATAAACCGCCATATCACGATGAGTCTGCAAAATAAGTGATTCACGTAACGGTTTGAACATAAAGGACCCAACATCTCCCTCGATGCCCAAGTGCTGGAAGTTCCCAGTAGCAAGCTTGTATAGTACAATGGTTGCGTTAAATCCTTCCTGGTTTCCAATTTCAATTACAGGGTCGTCGTTGTCGTCAAAACCGATTAATTTGAGTGCTATTGGGGTGGTAATGCTAAGAAGCTGTGTAGCAGATGCAATCGTACCACCACCAACCGTTAAAACCCATATAGAGAAAACAGAACTGACATCCCCTTGAATGTTTCCCGAAACGACCAGACTGTCTCGTATGTTTGAAACATAGAACGGTAAAGGAAGGTTGCCTATTACATCATCAGGTATGTCCAGGACTTGGAAACGGTTGGTGAGCAAGTCAAAAGACACAATCAAATAGCTGTCGAATGTGCTACCATCGTTAGCATACAACCGTTGATAACCACACCAATAGATGTGACCCCCAACATTAGCTTGACTTGATTTTTTGATTCTGATTGTGTTCGGAAGCAAGCAATGCTGATCTAACACTGTCCATTGTTTAGAGGAGAAGGTGAAAATTAAGACAGTGCATGGCTGTGTTTGATTGAATGGGTATGAAATTTTTAGGAAGGTCGGATCAAAATTGTCAGGACGAATCCCAAAAGCCATAAAGCGTTTTTCATACTCCTGTGATGTCAAAACATAGGGGACAAACGTGGCGACTGATCGGTTGAAGGAAGGGTTCCAAACGACCGCCATGGTATCACGGACAATTGGTCCATAGGTAAAACCCCAAACTCCATGTGACCAGCCAATTGGTTTGACGTCAGAAAATGAAATGTTTGAGGAAAGAGGGTGCAAGTCAAAATGTTGATTTACCAAACCCACGTAACCTTTAAACCTCTGCTTGTACATCAAAACGTATGAAACTGGTGGAGTGATTCGAACACCAAAACGGACGGTGAAATGCATGTTGTCTATGCAAGACTTCCAAGCCTTGCAGACACTGCGGCATTGAGCCACACACCTCACTGAGAGCCTATTAACTATGTCCATTTGAACTTCAAGTGGAATGTTGTCAGACATCGTGAAATTTTATTGGGCAACTGTGAAATAAGTTAAGATGGGCAAGTTTCACAAGAATTTTGTGGGCAACTATTAAACTGTAAGTATGTGTTTAGTGTTGTATGGACAGTAAGAGAATTATAAATAGAACAATTAGAGCATTAATATCTAGGGACCAACCCATAAGATATGCATTTAAGAAATAGTACATGTATTAAATGGTTAAACAGTTAAGTTCCAGTTTAAAGAGTTGACTTGTGCTTAATACTACCATCAAATTAATGATCAAGTACAAGGGACTGGTTCATAAACACTTGAAAGTGTATGTTACATAATTAATTATAGTTGGGCAACTATGACGCATGGGCAACTTAGTCAATAACTAGTTTGTTTGTAACTACTAGTTACAAAAATGTTGTTCCTTTTTAAAGTCTGATAGGCAACTTAGTCAATAACTAGTTTGTTAGTCAATAACTAGTTTGTTAACTTTGTTGTATTGACAAACATTTATCAATTAAGAACTTATAAGCAATGGTACCTGTAAACATGCACGCATCTTCTTGTACCAAGGACGCCACTCAGCTTCAGGCTTATAGCCACTGTCGTAAAATGTTACAACCCCCGTCCTAATATGGAATCGAGCCAGAAACCAATGTTTTTCCTTTTCATTGATAGGCATATAAACCTGCCGTATAACACAAAAGGCCAGTTTTACAAAACACATAACAATATATGTATAAAGGAATGAACACAACTATTACTTGTTCAACATCAGCCCATTGGTGTTTGTACTTTTCCTCGTTAACATACCAAATGGGGATGGAGTCTTGTAATAGCAGCTGAACAAAGTATGCAGTTACCATAGCCCAATCAGCGCCATCGGGTCTGAAATGCAACAAGTATTCCACCCACAACTCTATGTGCTATAAAGCAACAATAAAAATTAATTAGGGTATAAAAGCATCAATATAAATTGAATATACCATCGGGGTGAAAGATATGCGTGACTGTTACCTCGTCCATAAGCCAACCTTTCTTAGGAGGGTCTAAACACACTAAGGATTCCCAAAATCTCCGATCCACACGAACTTCTTTGGACCAAGGAAACATACATCGAAGGGGCCCCTGCTTTCCAAGAAATTCGTCGTACTCATCAGTAAGATGTACTTTGTCGATAGCCTTGTTCCTTCGGGAAAGAACCTACACACACGTTGTTACTAACACGTAAATTAAAAACAGTTTAAAAAATATATATATTAAAAGTTGTTTTTCATACCTCAACCCAAGGTTTAACATTTTGTAACTGTGCAGTCATATCTGGATCCCGGCACCCATGTGTTCGATTATTTTCAGATTCCACAAATCTTTTTGACCAGTAATACGACGACTCAGCGCCATCTTTTTTACTCCTCATGTCAGGTGTTATGTCTGCCTTGGCTCTTTTCCAATGGTCTGAATTATAGAAAGCTATAGACCTCTTTTTCTTTTCCTTCTCAATCTTCAACAACTTTGCCTTTTGCAACCTGCGATTCTTCTCCTCTATCATCGCCATTAGAAAATCCTTTTCCATCATCTTTTGTTCTTCCATCCTCCACCATTCTTCCTCTTCTTTCCTCAACCTTAATTCCTCTTCCAACAGATACTCCTGAGTAACAGGTGATGCATTTAAAATACATTTAATACAGTATGGCAAAAGTGTACATTTGGATATCACATTACCAGAACTACATCATCCTCATCATCACAATCTGCCGGCTCTGAACGAATGCTAGAAATAAGAGAGTCAACCAATTCGTGGAATTCACAATTTACTTGGTCTCGAAACTCATAGCTGAGGTGGGAAAAGGATGCAGTAAAGTCCAATTTATCCTGTAAGCGAAATAAAGTTCATTGTAAAAAAAACGGATAGTTATTTCACATGCAAGGACCTACAAAACGGATAGTTCTTTCAAAGAAATAAAGATAATATATCGATGAACTGGCCTACCTGAAATCCGCAAGTTCTTTCACTTGCAAGGACCTACAAAGTAATAAAGGGTATTATCCTTAACAATAATTCTAATATAAACGTATAGTTATTATTTAACGTTGACTAGCAAATAACCTGAATAATAGCCTCGAGTTTGAAAACACGAGAATTCAACTCTTCAATGACACAATCCTTGAGGCTGATTTCTGTTAGAAGACAACTGGTCTGTACCCTAGACACAATCGGTAAATACTTTTTTTCTGTCCTACCACGTTTCCGTGCAGCAGCCAACTTCTGTAGATACACATCGTAATCATGCGGTAATTTTGTTGGAAGAGTCCTTGGTATGTAGTGCAGGTAAAATTCCCTAAATTGACTATACCACTCTGACTGGTGCTCGTCTAATGTTGGTTTCAGATCATAAATTATCTTCGAGTCCTAAATAACATCATCAACAACAAGGAAATTAAATTGCATATACCAGTCCGACTGGTGCTCGTCTAATGCATTGAAACATTTGAATGTGTTTTACCTTGCCAAATAGCAATCCATAATCCGATCTTGTAAACATTACTTTCCTTGACCACGCTACTGCCCTTGGTATGACATCTGGGACTTTATTCCACCAACGACTGCTTCTTTCAAACGACTCAAGAATCCATATCTACAATAATAAAGATGCATTACTCTCATACATTGGGTTCAATAATAATACTAAGAAAAGATAATATAAATAGGAATAACCTTAAATGCCCAAACAAATCCAGCAACCGTGTATGTGGGAACATACTTCCGGTCTCTTTCCAGACCCTTTAGGTGTTCCCACTTGTGGTTTGATACAACGTCTAGTATCTGGTCGTACAAGTGCCTCCAAATGTGCTCCCCCCATGGAAAGGAATTCCATGCTTCTAGGTCTTCGACCAAACGAAGGAGTGAATCATCAACCTCTTCAACCAATAAGCGACCCATAAAAATAACCTCTAACGATAACAATAGACACACACGGACTGCGTCTTCATCAGTTAATTTACCGAACAACTCTTCATCCTCAATAACACCAAGAAGATCTAAGTTGGAAAGTTTTACCCCTAATTTTTTTGGAAATACCCTCAACTTAAATGTTAAATCCCCTGAACTATATAAATCAAAACTTGCTGTCCCAAAACGAAATCCTGTTATAAGAGAAAACTCGGGTCGACCAAAATGTAGACTACGACCATCAAGAGTATATATAAGGGGCATGTCATAGCTTGTTTTATCCACGAAACCCTGTTTTTGTAAAACATAATCTAACATATGTGGTTCATGGTCAAAGAAGAACATATCCAGCCACCCTCCAAAACAGGTTGTCCTAAACAATTTCCTTCTAGTATGATTCAGTTTTTCTTTAATTATTGGAAAGTATTTCAATTTGCTCCTAACAATGACATTGGCTTCATATTCCTAAGAACAAAATAAAAAAAAAAAAAAAACAGTTAACAACAATTAACAAGTATCTTACGAAAACTACAATCAATAAAAAAACGTATACTGACTTCCTAATACTGCAATCATATTTAACAAATGAAACATTTGTATCATACTCACACCAAATAAACAATGGCCCAATAATGGACAACTATTTAAACATTTGAATGAGGCTCAGATCTGTATAAATCAATAGTTTACAAAACATCAGGATATAACCGCCATGACTGCAATAGTATAAACTATACAATTGCCACGCCAAGACACGGAATATCGCATCACTTGCATGATTTAATAAGATAGATGTCGTCACAGCCTCATACACACATACACACACACCTTATGTATACACACACCAGGGGATTTGCTACATTCTTGAACAAACATAATTATAGTTTCGCTAGATTCTTGAAAAAAGTTAAGGAACAATATGATATAGTTGCGGATTCAAAAGAAAGTTGAACATACCAATGTGGCCGCGTTAGTTTGTAGGTGTGTATGGAATTTCAACTTAGTGAACCCTTCTGACTCCCCCTACAGTACCTTTTGTCGTTTCAACTCCCTTTGGGCAAAGGCCTGCACCAGGCGGATTGCTAGATCGTTGAAAAAACAAAAGGCACTGTTTGGGAATTCAGAATGGATAACTATGCTGAAATTCCGTACACATATACAAAGTAACGTGGCCACCTAGAAATGTTCTACTTCCCTTTTAATCCACAAGTATATCATATTGATCCTTAACTTTTTTTAACAAACTATCAAAAGTGTATAACAAGTATATCAGACTCATATAAACTTCGAAACTGATTGTGCATTCTGATATGCATTAGCAAGGCTCAGATCTGTAAAAAACCTGGATAAGCACCGGAACATCAGGATATAACCGCCATGGCTGCAAAATTATGTAATACAATTTCCATGCCAACGTACGGCAAATCACATCATTTGCATATCAAAATATTGTTTTCTTCATCACAACCTCTTGCATATCACAAATACACAGTTGTGGACAAAAGGAACTGAAAAGGGTTAATTATGGTTTTTAAAATCATACTTATAGTTTTGCTAGATTCTTAAAAAAGTTAAAGAACAATTTGATATACTTGCGCATTCAAAAAGAAGTTGAACATACCAATGTGGCCGCGTTATTTTGTAGGTGTGTATGGAATTTCAACTTAGTGATCCCTTCTGAATCCCCCTACAGTACCATTTGTCGTTTCAACTCCCTTTGAGCAAAGGCCTGCACCAGGCGGATTGCTAGATTGTTGAAAAAACAAAAGGCACTGTTTGGAAATTAAGAATGGATAACTATGCGGAAATTCCGTACGCATATACAAAGTAACGTGGCCACCTAGAAATGTTCAACTTCCCTTTGAATCCACAAGTATATCAAATTGATCCTTAATTTTTTTTTTAAACCTAGCAATAGTATATAAGAAGTATATCAGACTCATATAAACTTCGAAAGCGAGTGTGCAATGTAATATGCATTAACAAGGCTCAGATCTGTAAAAAAGTTGGATAAACACCAGAACATCAGGATATAACCGCCATGGCTGCAAAATAATGAAATTAAATTGCCATGCCAACATACGGTAAATCACATCATTTGCGTATCATATAAGATAATTTGTCATCACAGCCTCTTGCATATCACAAATACACACATGTGTCCCAAAATAAACCAACTACTTCAAACAATTACCTATGTAAAGGAGTTGGTTAAAAAAGTTGATTGTCAATATGTTATAAACAAGTGGATAAACGTTAGTACTTTGACCCTCCACTCGAAATCCCATTGCCATGTCAAAACCCATTGCTATGACAGTGACATAGGAATGGGTTTTCGAGGGGAAGCTCAAAGTACCAACGTCCTTTCTACAATTCGTGGATTCTAGAAAAGCATTTCAGTTGGATAATCATGAAGTGTGGCGTGTCATGAACATTACACACTATCGTGATCATTGAGATATTCAAAGACAATTTGAATGTATGAAGTTGCGTATGGCCACATTCTTACTTTCAACTTGAATTTCAATCCACAAGTATATCATTTTGTTCCTTCTTTGTTAAGTAACTCCTTTACATATATAACCTAAATTTTTATAAAAATCTATCAGCAGTCTATAAAAATTATATGACACTCATTGCAAATTACTGGAAATATTATGATATGTAAAGCCCATTTATTGTTACGGTTACCTGATGATGAGGGCTGAATATTTAAGGGTAGAAAGGTGGTGCAAAAGGGTTTAGCTTGCTCTCAGAGTTCATAATTGTGTATGTGATTTTAGTGTGTAATTTTTGGTGTGAAACTCTTTATGTGTGTGAGAGAGAGAGAGAGAGCAGAGATGATAAGAAGAGAGATGAAAGGGTTTGTAATGATAGTGCTAGAATAGTGCAGAGTGAAGTGGGGTTAATGAGGCACCCTCACAAACCCTTTTATATCTCTCGCCACCATTCCACCACTATCCTTACCAACCTTTTCATCTCTTTTCTTATCATCTCTGACCTCTCTTTCTGACACACACACACAGAGTTTCACACCAAAAATTACACACTAAAAACACCCACACAGTTATGAACTCTCAGAGTAAGCTAAACCCTTTTGAACCACCTTTCTACCCTCATCATCAGTAAAAAAATATCAAGATAATATAAAGTGATCATATCAAGATATGAAAAAATTAACTTCCCTAAATGGCCCATGGGCAACAGTCGGCTTTGACATTGGTCTAAAACTCCTCCATATACTTGTTTGTTCACGTGCAATCCAGGTTTGGTGATTGAATAGCATGTCAGATCTAGGTTGATTTATGATTCACACAAATGATCCCAGGTCTGACATGCCATTCAATCAGCAAAGCTGAATTGTAAGTAAACAAACTATCTGCATTTGATTAACCTGCCTTCATCTAAGATATAACCGCCATGGCTGCAAACAGTAGTGAATAATCAAACATGGATGAACGACACCATATTAAGTTAGTTTCGTAACATAATACGGTGGTGCCGTACATCCATCTTTGATCATTGATATGTTAGTTTCGTAACATAATACGGAGGCTCAGATCTGTATAAATCAATAGTTTACAGAACATCAGGATACAACCGTCATGGCTGCAATAGTATAGAATTGCCGCGCCATGAAACGGAATATCGCATCATTTGCATGATTTAATAAGATACTTGTCATCACAGCCTCTTACCAATTAACAGCATATATACATAATGTGTTGCCATAGGATGCCAGCCACAATGAAACATGATTGACCACAAGATGTTAATCATCTATGTGAGTATACCAATCAGGAGTTTCTATTTATATGCATTAGCAAGGCTCAGATCTGTAAAAGGTTTGATAAACACAAAAAACATCAGGATATAACCGTCGTGGCTGCAAAATAATGTATTAAAATTGCCATGCCAACATACGGTAAATCACATCATTTGCATATCAAATAAGATAATCATCATCACAGCCTCTTGCATGTACTAAATACAAAATACATTTCAAACCTTCCTTCTCAAACACACATTGGCAATAAATAAGCAAACGTTGCCCAATAAATCAGCTACGTAAGTACAATGTGGGCCCATGTCAACTATATGGGAGAGGTTCCACCTGCACCACATTTATTGACATATTGAAGGTAATAAATTTTCAAACTTACCCACCTTATATGTGTGAATTTAAATTCAAGTGGTGTTGCTAAATAGGTTACAAAATTCTATCAAAAATGTCTACAAAAGACTTCAGCCAACAATTTCCGGAACTGCTTCCGCAACAAAAAGACTTCGGCCAACAGTTTCCGGAACAAACAGACTTTGGCAAACAAATTGATGAAGAACAACTTTTAATAGAAATGGAGGAGGCTGCTATTAAGGAGGAAGAAGAATGGGAGATAGCAGAAAGAGAAGCTGCTCTTAAGAAGGAAGCCGAAAGGGAGCGACTTATGCTCCAAGATGAAGAAGTGTTGTTAGAGATGGAGCAAGCTGCTCGGGACAGAGAATTCAATGCATTGTATGCAGAGTGGGATGAGCGCAGATTTGAAGGTTGCTCTGAGTATCTTTACGACGATGGTTACGACTCTAACAACTCTCAAACATGGGATCACCCGGATTATATTTAGTTGTGTCGCAATTTAATTTTCAGTGTATTTTGTTTCGTTAACCCAGCCAGTTTGCACCATCATTAGAGTGCTTTATTCACTTACTACCACTTATCTTACAGTGGTTTGTCAAACTTAATAAGTAGCAACAAATCACTAAAACCACAAGAACAATTAATCAACCAATAGGTTACCAGTTATCTTACAGAAACAATTAATCACCCAATACGTTAACCCTAAAATATCGAAACCCAAAATCAAACAAGAACAATTACGTAAAAGTTAACCCTAAATTAGCGAAACCATAAATTATCGAAACCCTAAACTAGCGAAAATATAAATTAACAAAACTATAAATCAATAGATGAAAATACGTAAAATTACTTACCCTAGCACAAAACCCGTTTTTCTGATAGACATTAGATCGGACAGTGTCGTGGCGATGTTCTGCCGATGTGATCGGACAGTGTGTTAGCTCTTGCTGAGAAGTGTGTTGAGGAAGTGTGTCGTGGCGATGTGGTGGTTTCAAATGAGAAGTGTGTTGAGGAAGTTTATCTCTGTATAAATGTATAAATGTATAAAGGTATAAAGGTTAAACTACTTATACCTTTTTTTAAATTTTTTTATACATTCAATGCATTCTACACTTTATACATCAAAAGTTGCCCAAAGTACAACCTTGTGGGACCCAGTTGCCCAATATTTATGTAATTTTTAATAAAAAAAAAAAAGACCATACTTTTTGGCTAAAAGACAAAAATTATCAGTTGCCCAACATTAAAAGTCAAAGTTGCCCAACTGAAACTCTGGTACACTTGTACTAGATAAGTACAATGTTGCCCCACAAAATGGGACACATGTCATTTATTTAAGATAGTTGCCCAAATATTCAGTTGTGAGAGTTGCCCATGGGGCATTTTGAGAAGTGAAAAAAAAAATGAGGCATTTGGGGTAATAAAGTTGGGAAACTGGGGCATTTTGAGAATTTTCCCTTTAAAATATGAGGGTGATACTTATAAATTTTTTTAACAAATCGTGCACAAATATGTAAATACAGAAACTTAGAATGTGTTTAGTTTGTGAAAAAAAAAATTAATTTCTTTAGAATTTTTTTTATCAAAAACTGAAAAAACTAAAAACTTGTTTAATCACACATTTTTAAGATTTTTTTCTGAAAAAATGAAAATCCCATTTTCTTACGTGGCGAAATCGAGTTCTCGCCCAATTGTTTTTTCAATAAGAATGAATTGACAAAATCACTCCGAAATGATGTAATTCCTTTATTATATAAAAGATTTAACTAAAATTTAAGAAAAATCTATTTACTTTTTCCTATATTTTTTATTTTCATTTCTTTTAAATCCCTTTGCATTTTTTAATTTTTTTTTTAAAAAAATGTCATCTAAACACATTCTTTAAATTTATAGCCCCTTTTTAAAGATAAAAACCATTCACTTTTTCAAAAAAAATAAAATATAATTTTTTTTCGTAGAACTAAACACTTCCTTATCCCTTTATCCAAATTTTTTCTTTTGAAAATCAGTGTAAAGTAAGTGGATATCTCTCCAAACTTTATACTCGTGGACTTGACTTTTATTTCCTTTATAAACTTTTATAAAATTGTATATGCAATGAGAAAACTCATATCCAGACACATCACATCTATGATTTACCCCATCATAGACCTCCTTTATAAACTCCATTGATATGCTTTTATATGTCTAAAGATGAAAATATATAACATGAAAAGATTAAAGCTAATTACGAGCCTAGAGAAGATGAACATGCAAATGTATCATGCACTGATTTGATTAGACATACTAATCATTTGATGAACTCTGTATTTTCTTTTCATATCATAAAATGCATGGACAAGAATCCTCTCAAGATGTAAGCACAACTTGACTCAAGTTAGGGTACTATGAACCCTTAGATCTGATCCAATGGCTTAAATCAAAAGAAAGTCTTTTGATTTGAGCCATTGGATCAAATCCAATGGCTCATATTGCCACAACTTGAGTCAAGTAACTTGAGAGGATCCCATCCCAAAATGCATTTAGAGCACTAGGTGTCAAAACAAGCATTAGGTTCGTCGTCGTGTCACCTCAGCGCCACATCATCATCCCATTTTTTCACAACTAACCACAACAAACCCTCCTCCTCACTCATAACAAACCTCAACCTCTTTATTTGGGGCCCACCACTACTACTTTATTTTTTTTATTTAATTTTCATTTCCAAATAAACTAAATAAATTCATTTCATTCAAATTAAAAATACAATACATAACACAATAATAAAAAAACAACACTTACTAATAAAAACGATACGAAAAAAAAGCGACACGGGTAAAAAATAAAATACAACACATACTAATAATACGTAACCTAGTCGAGGATTTGATGATATTTCTTGACTAGACGTTCCTGCCTCTTGCGGATGATTTCTGCTTTTACCGGGTCAGGATTGGTACTCGGATCTATCATGAGAAAATCCATCTCGATCTTCTCTTGGAGAGTTTTTTCCTTCTCCCGCCTCACCTCGTAACAAGCCCTCTGAGCATCGGCTTTTTGAGCATATATTTCGGATATATGCCCCGAAAAACTACTCGATTGACTTCCACCGGAGCTTGCAGCGCTTGACGTTGAAGTCGACTTCTGTTTCTTTGCGGCTCGTTTTCCTCCATCTCTTTCAGGCCGAGGTCGTCTGTCCGGCACGAATATATCCTTGAGACATGTAATGTCAATAGGATCTTCGGCATCCCACCTGGGATAATTTTTCAAAACAGCCCAACATTTTTCATACCCAAACTCCCTCCCACCAAAACGCTGCGTAAAGTTAACTTTGGCATTCTCGACATGATCATGCTCATTTTCACCACTTCGACGCTGAAGATGTTTCTATCCAACACTGCGCAAGTAACATTTCTTCAGACTTGCTCCAATTCCTCCTGTCTGCTTGTGCTATGACTTCAACATCTTCGTCGTCGTCTGCGTCCAAATCTACAACAACTTTTTTTGTCTTCTTCTTTTTGCCCCTGCCTTTTGCCGGTTCACGTGCTTTTGGAACTTTGAATTTTGAACCGGACGGTTGTGATTCCATTTGGGCCAACTGTGGAGGCTGTGACGGGCTAAAAAACTGTGGAGGTTGTGACGGGTTAAAAAACTGAGGTGCTGGAAATCGGCCGGGGTAATTTGCGAAACCTTGTTGAAACTGATATTGTTGGTTAAGCATTATTTCTTGTGGAGACAGGTTGGAATTGGTCGAGGAGGGGGTAGACGGGTTTGAAGAACCCCCGTATTGTGGTGGGTTTGAGTTAAGTAGGTTTGTGAAGTATCCTCCGTCATTTGGGTTTTGAGACATTGTGAGATATTTTTTCTTTGGGTTAAGTAAGAATGAAGATTTTGGGTTTGAAAATGTGTGTAAATGGTGAAGATGAAGATGATTTATATAGGGTGGTGGGGTTTAAAAAAAAATATACGTTTATATATATCCGTTTAATAACGGATATATATACGTTGCTTGGTGTCAGCCTTTTCCTTTCGTCGTCACCACGATTTGCAACCCAACAACGAACGACGGCGTGCAACCCCGGTGTCACACCGAGCCACGGCGAAGTGCCAGAGTGGACGACGAAGGGGAACAACGAGCTGACACCGGGTGCTCTTAATATGCATTAACTGAAACTAAAAATTATTTTAATTAAATGAGAAATATGAATTTAAAAACTTAACATTTTCATAATACGTGTGTGGTGAAAACATGTTAGTAAAACCAAACTTTTAAAGATTGAGATCTTATCTAAGATCGTTTTTATCTTTGCAAGATCGTTATCATAAGATCGTATCGGGATATTAAGATCCTACTATAGTATTATTTTCCTAATAAGCGTTGTGTAATTATGCAAATTTACATATTATTATGAAAATGTATACAAATTTACATACATCATGAAAATGTATGCCAAAATTATAATTAGAAGAACTGAAATCGTTTTTGCTTTCGTAAGATCTTACGATCAAGATCATGATCTTAATAACCATGAGTAAAACCCTTTTCCTAAACATTACTCTAGTTAATTTTTGTTAGAGGGCCTGTAAGCGAAAATTACCTTTTTGACTTTGTAGAGGACTTTTCTTGCAGAGGATCACTTTATCTGACATTACATATTTAGCATCCTTGTTCCTTGCTTCTAAGGGTGGTGGCAACCATGCCTAAAAGTTTTTTTCATGCCTAATCACCCACCAATAATATCCTTCCATCTCATCTCATACCAATCTCATACCTAGCAATAGATTTTTAGTGGCAACGATGCCTAACTCATACCTTTTTTTTTTTTTTTTTTTTTAAATAATTATATTAAACAATTTAATAAAAACATAACATTTTATTAATACTTAAAAGAAAATTACATAAACTAAATAGCATTAATAAAAACAACTAACTAAATAGCATTAATAAAAACAACCAACTAAAACATATATCTAACAAAAAATAAAAATTCGAAAAACATCAAATAAAAATTCGAAATATAAAATACCCATGGGAGTTGGTTGTTGCGTTTCGGGAACCACATCATCTTCATCATCATCCAAGTCATATAGCGGTAGTTCTCGTTCAATACTTGGTTCACGCCGCGAAGGACCGTCACGGTACTCGAACGAGTCAAAGTCACTTGCAGGAGACATCGTGTATTGAGTTGGATTCAATGGTGGTGGTTGGTGAAAATATTGGGGTTGAAAGTACGGGGGAGAAGTCATTTGAGGATAATATTGAGGAGGACTCATTTGGGAAATGTATGGAGCGGGTTGTGATTGAATTTGTGGACGAATGGAACGAGAACCTCGTCCACGGCCTTTGGATGATGAACCACCTTTTGATTTTCTTGGATCCATGAGATTGTTTTTTAAAAGAGTAAAGAGATGTGATTTAATTTGTGTTAGAAAATAGGATTGAGTTTGTTAATTTATAGAGGGGAGGTAATTTTTTTTTTTTTTTTTTTTTTTTTTTTTTTATATATATATATTTTAAACAGCCCAACGGCTACTAAATTAATGCTCCAACGGTTATATTTTTGCTTCCAACGTCCCAATTTCAACCATGCCAATTCGGGGTCTTTTGCCGATTCTACACTTGCTCCCACCATGCCGCCTGATGCCGATTTGCAGGCAATACCAACGCCGCTCGGTTTGATCCATGCCGAAGGGCATACCGCAATGGTTGTCAGTACCCTAAGTAGAGAAGTAAAAAACATACACGTGTTCGGCCCACATTTAACGCAAGTCAAAATAAAATACAACCATTATCCACATCACTATTTCGCTGCCTCTAGGCAACGATTACTTACAAAACAAGGCCAAAATAAAAACCTTATTTTATGCCATGTCACCCAATTCGCTTAAGATAGGCAGTGAATACAAATTTTTTGAATTTGAAAATGAAAACTTACCAAAATCACTCTTTACTTTATAATATTTACAATTTTTTTATATAACAAACTTTATTCGTCAAAATATAGCAAATATAAAAAAAGTTGCAAATATTATAAAGTGTAGAGTGATTTTTGCAAGTTTTAATTTTCAAATTCAACAAAATTGTATTTGATGCCTATCTTAATCAAACTGGGTGACATGGCATAAGATAGGGATTTATTTTGGCCTTGTTTTGTAAGTAACCGCTGCCTCTAGGTAGCGAAATGGTGATGTAGATAATGGTTGTATTTTATTTTGACTTGCGTTAAATGTGAGCCGAACACGCTTACAAGCAGCGAACAAAAATGCCAAATAAATAATGCCAGATAAAGTAAGCTTCTGCAAGAAAAGTCCTCCTCTACAGAGCCAAACAGGTAATTTTCGCATAATTCAATACTTTCGCCTCTGTCTAAAAAAAGCTTACTAACAAAAGTTTGGTCTCTTCAAATATTGAAAGTCACGAAACTTGGTCAATACATTTCACGTGACATGTGTTAAAAGGAGAATATTTTTGCTGTTACCTTTTTACCACTTGGATTAAACAAGGGTTAACTAACCTTTTTTCACTAGTTCCTTCATTAAAAATACACTTTTTTTTTATTATAAATACCTTGGAGCAAAATGGACCACACAAGGAGTACCAACAGTCATGTCTTAAATGGTAGTGACTAGTGAGTTTTGTACTCATATATGTCCACTGTCCCTTCACATACACGAGCTGACTGACTTGACCTTCCACTAACTATCTAATGGCCCACCTAGGCCCAAATCTTGTAAAGTTGATATCAGTGTTGGCCCATATAGGGTCGAAACTCATAAAACGTGGAGATTTTATTGGCCCACCTAGGCCCAAATATCAGAAAAGTAGATACTCTGTTGACCCAATTAGGCTCAAAGTTGAGAAACATGCATTTGTTATTGCAAATGTGGTTTCAATAAGTTTAGAATGATTAGTATGTTTTTATTTGTGCATCAATAGTCATTCCTTGTCCCACATCGCTCATGAAACGAGGAGATGCCGGTTATATATTAGTATAGGATTGACACTTCTGAGATGCGGTACAATGTATGTGCATTGTATAAGAAAACCGTAAGTCAAAGATGCCAAAACGGACAACAAAGTCTTCATGTCACCATTTTTTTTGGTCTAAAACATCTCGTACGGGTTAGCATTACATGTGACCCGTATAAACTTGCTTAAAACCACATGTGATAGAATTGAAGGCAAATAACTCCAGGAGACGCAAGAATATAGCCCCATCGGAGGCCAAGGTGCGTACAAGAAGCAACAATCAATGTCAACTCTAAAGGTTAAAAAAACTACGAATAAAGGGAAACAAGAATAATAAAGCTAAAATAAAGTTCCTCCATGTTACTTGACACCCATAGTTCACAGACACGACACACCCTTAAGTCTTAAGCAACAAAAATTGGCGCAAAAGAACTAGTAACTCGCATAGGATTCATAACAGAAACCTAAACCAACTCCGTTTAAATGCAGCCCGACCAGGCGACCACACACCATGAATATATTTCTAAGCTCCATTTACACAGCACATGAAGTCTTTTAAATCCCTGTACGTATACAACAACGTAATGGTCCTGAATAAGCTGGACCTTTGGGACCAACAAACATAGCCACGATAGAACTAACAACATGGGATAATTGATCCATATAATACCACAAAAATCTTAATTCTTCAAGAGAAAACACGCCCCAACAAGATAATGGGAGGAAACAAAACCAGACTATACTTACCGAGTGTAGCAAAACGCTATACAGGAATGATATCATGATTTGACGAGTCATCACATCTCAAAACGATGCCTTCTAGGCTTGCAGGAAGCATACATCTAGTCCACAGGCATCCAGTTGGAACTGGCTCGGGTGGAGGAACAATCATCAATACATTGTCATTTCTTTGGACAACTCCCAACACGCTCACACTGCTGCCCTCTTTAATGTACCTATGTTTCAAATTATAACCAAATACAAAATAAAAAGAAAAGATTAAGTATCAGTGGGGTTACTTTTTCGAGAAGAAGAAAATTATAATTAAGGGCGTCAAATGGGCGGGTTGGGTGACGGGTCAAGATGGTCAGTTTTGAAGAACGGGTTAAACCGTGTCAAGGCAGGTTCAACAGACCCGCAGGCACTTTTATTTATTCATTTTCTTGCAATTTTTAAGAATTAATGTACTCATTTGGTTAATCCAAAGAAACGGTAGCTCCTCCAAACCAAAAAGAAACACAACTGAGGCATCCCTAACAAGATATGATTGTGTAAAAAAAACACAATAGAGTAGTTCTCTATATTAAGGAGAATAATGTCACGAATTTTAATTTTAAATGATGTAAGAGAGCATAGTGGGCAGCTAAAGCATAGAAGCTGTACAAACTTATTATGACACACTTATTTTTAGAGATTTTTTAGTACGAGTAACTTGTTAGTGACTCCCAAATTATTTGGCCACCTCAAAATAAATTCATGGCTACGACCCTGCTTCTAACCAAAATGACGAGCAAGTTTATAGACAATCAAGGTTTCGACCCTTCATTAAGTTAGACCCTTATATACCTCACTAAAGTTTTGTCTGAAAGCTTCATAAATGCAGGGAAAGAGAAATATTTGGAAAGAAACTGGGAGATAATAACTTGTTTTGTGTTTTCAAGTTTTTTGGAAGAGCAAAGAAATGATCTGAAAGGAAAAACGCTCCTTCTGAACGTGAAAACCAAGACCGCTCAGTTCTTCACCTAACTAGTGGCAAACTTGGAACCAAAAGAATGTCGTGAAACTTACAAATTGGGAATGAGTCTACTCTTGTTTGTTCTTAATTAATAGAGGGCAAGTGATGACAAACAAGCTCAATAGTAAACCTAGAGGTTATCCATTCAAATTATATTGAAAAAGACTAATCATATTGAGGTTAATAAGAAAATAGACGTTAAGTTCCATACCCTTCTTTAAGACGCAGCACACGATCATCAGTGGAGAGCTTTCTCTCAGCCAACCAATTTTTGAATTGTGAGGACATATTTTTGTTGGACTGGTCAATATCAATAACAACAGATTCCTCTACATATGGAGTCACCCGAGCACCATAACCAGCCTTGACTAACGCCCTCAACCCAGATTGGAAATCAGATATGTAGAAATCCACAGCATGTCTCTACAATTATATTCAAAGAACTATGCAAAATGATCTACTTTTTTTAAAAGAACCTTGAATCTAACAAATTTTGTCAGGAACATAATTTACTCACCTCCAAGGATCGAAGGCCCCAGGTAAAGCGACGATGTGTCGGATTGGCAGCTTTTGAATCCCAGCCTCGATATTCATATAAACTTGTGGATGTATAAACACATCTAGGAACCTTTTGGAATGATGACTCCAGAGGTACATTACCACAAGTAACAACCTTAAGACATCAATATTTTCTCGATAAGTAAGCATCTTTATTTGTATTTAACTATGTTAAGTGTAGTTAGAAATCTTAAGACTGCGTTAAGTTGTGCATCAGTGATACGCAACTTCTCACAGATATTATCAGTGTGTGGGAAAGAGAGGGGACGTACCCCAGAAACCTTGACGAACTGACCATCTTTTGCTGTTCTAAGCTCGGCATCTGGATACTCAGAGATGAACTTAATGACAGCTCTTCTACCCCAATAAGCGTTCCAAGAGAAAGCCAAACTCACAATTGCAAAAAGAACGACAACAACGATCAAAAGAATTGGATTGCCAACGGCTGCGAGTATAAAAAATGCTGCAATAAACCCCATCACAAACAGCAAAACAATGGACCAAAAAACTAGCTTTGGGAAGCTCTTTAAGAATGAGCGGGTGCCATCCTGACTCAAATGAGTAACTGCTTGGTTTTTAACAATTGAATTGGTTTGTGATTTAACCGACCCTTGAGAGTCCAATGGACCTGATGACTTTCGTGGTGCACCCGATGAGGTAAGCGGTCCAGACAAAATAGGCCCAGACGTAATAAGACCGGTGGTCGGTAGAACCGGAGGTAAAGGTCCAGAATTTTGTCGAGAAGTCATCGCTCCACCTTGAGGTCCAGAAGTCTTTCTTATCGGTTCCCCATGTTTGTTTAAAGGACCAGAACTAGTCTTTTTCATTGTAGCTGATCCGGGAACACCTCCCATAGTCCCTGTTCTTAAAGGACCACTAGTCAGCAGTCCCGATTTTCTTGCCCCCTCAAACATCTTTCCTAAATCTCCAGACTTCTTTAGGTCACCACCGGTGTATGGCACTGCGGTGGAGGACATTGGTGGAGATTTTTCTTTTGGCGGCTCTGGCCGTCCTGAGACATACAATCCACTGTTTAACTGATGAGACGGGAACCGAGAATTCATTGTTGAAGATCTTGTTTAACAAAAGCAGATAAATTTCACAGTAGATTCTTGGTATGCTCAAACCTACACAACAATAATACATCATAAGCATTGTCTACAATTAAAGTCTCTAGATCTCCACTTGAGATTTAGTGGGTGGTTGCACGTTCGTTTTGAAAGTGATTGATGTGGCTTGTAAAATTAAATAATAAGCAACCAAATAATGGCAATTTGGTGAACAGTCGAAACTGATTCACTTGTTTTCATATTGCGATAATCAGTTTAAAGCTTAAACGTTAGTCCAAACATTGGCTTAGCCACAGTGGAACCCTGTCTTGGATGCAGAACTAAAAATATGACAACAATTTGTGTTCTTACTTTATAAAAGAAAACTATTAACCACATTCGTCTGCATTACGGTCTGAGTGAGTGCTAGGACTTCCGATATGCATTTTCAAAATGATTATTCCGACTAGAAAGAATTAGATAACCACCTGCTTGTATGTAGGGAAAGTTTACTATTGGACGCTTATGTCAATAATCGGCTCTATCATAACAACTCCTTCCCTAATTATCTATATTATCAGTTAAGTAATACTGACCCTAAATAATCAGATTCATTCTTCGGTTTCTCAAACACTCAATACTGATAATCTAAAATACATTAGAAAACTGCATTGCAACATTCATAACAAAAGCAAATAAGTATTTATAATAAACTGGTAAACATATGAGCAATTACCCGGGGAGAGCGAGTCTTTGACTTAGATGTACGTAGCCTAACCAGGGTATCTCATGACTGTTTCCAACCATTTCCCTTGCCACCCTCAAGATGTGTACCTGGTGAGGTTTGAACCCAAGACTAAGACCTCAGTGGTCGCCAAATGACCTAGTGGTAAGGCACCTAACCTTCTTACCAGACGTTTAGTGTTTAAACCTTACTAAGTACACATTTGGGGGTCGCCAGGGAAAGAGTACGTTGGAAATGGTCACGGGGTAACTCGGTGAGGGAACCTATAACTGGGAAACCTTCTTTCGTTTTAATGACATGTGGAAATTAATAAATACTTATCATTTTTGAGCAATGTTATATAAACTTCACAAACTCAGGAGTAAAGATAGTACGTAACATTTCATGGACCAAATATCAGTAACAAAATTGAAATATAAGTACACATTGACACACTAGTGTATTTACCTGATTAAAAGATGACAGTGTACATTGATATATATACTGATTTCTAAATGAAACTAAACATAAGATAATGAATTAAAATGAGGAGTAACTAGCTAGTGTATGTTTTCATAGCATACCTGTAGTGAGAAAGTGTAAGCATGCTTCTTCATCATCATATCGTTTAGTATTATGTCTGTGTTTTTTAATGTGTGGAAAGACAACAACAGCCCAACAAATAACCAAACTGAACACTACTGTTTGGTTTTCAAAGGTTGGCAACTATGGCCCTTCAAAAAATCTTATACAGTACTTGTTTTTATTTTGGTTAATGTAACAGTATCGACATGATATATAGATTACTTGCATTCTGTTACAACAAAGTATTTTGGTTTACTTATGGTTTTTGTTTTCAGAAAGAAGAAAAAGGTAATCTTACTAAAAAATAAATCAACTGATGGAGAATGTAATAACATGGGATAAGGGTTAATTATCTTATATGTATTATTAGGGGTGAGCAAAACAAACCGAAAAAACCGAAACCGAACCGAAAACCGAAAAAACCGAACCAAAAAAACCGACCGAAACTAAAAACCGATGGTTCGGTTTTTACTTTTTCAGAAACCGAAAATTACGGTTCGGTTTCGGTTTTCGTCCAAAAACCAAACCGCAAAAACCAAACCGAACCGGTATTATATAATAATATTTAATTAATATAATATGATTAAATGACTACAAAAATCAAATTTATAAATTCATATTCATTTTGTGAGTGGATTTATTATATATTTATTTTAACGTTTATATTTATATTTGTGTTGTCGTGTCGCGTGTATTGTGTGAGTATATCAATAAGTATTCGATAATGATTATACTACATGTATGTTCCCTTGTATGTGTATGTTTATATGTTTGTAATTGTAGAATTATGCAATAAACATTATTATGCTTAGATTGAAAAAAAAAATAAAGAAAAATAACTAATTTTGTACGTAAAACAAGTTTGTTGGTATAATTTGGCCATACCCAAATATTAACGGTTAGAAACCGAAAAAACCGAAAAACCGAACCGAAACCGATAACAAACCGAAAAAACCGAACTGTCAAAAACCGAACAGTTTCGGTTTTGGGTTCTACAAAAACCGAACATTGTGGTTCGGTTTCGGTTTTAGCCAAAAACCGACCCAAACCGAACCGTGCACACCCCTATGTATTATCCTAACTAGTTGCTATGGTTAAATTTACACATTTATCTTGGGCATTGATCACTTGCTCAGTGTTGGATCAATTGAGTGCTTAGCAGGCTTGGACTAGATTTGAACGTAAAATAGCTTAATTATAATTTAGTCAATAATTCGGCATAACTCCTTCTAAATTTTAGAATACAAAAAGTCTTTGCTTTAAAGCTAATGCGTTCAGCATCTAAAGTACAAGATTCAAAGAAGAAATTCAGTTCACTGATAATGGCAAAGCCTCACTGAACGATGTTTGATCTCTTCATTCACCAAGATACCGAGCAAAAAATCTCAAGTATCTAGAAGGTCAAAGGCCGAAAAATCTACTAAAGCAAAAAAGGGATGAAGTAAAGTCTTTGCAAGAATCATCACCTTTCCAGAATTGGTATAAAGGTACAACAGTTGACAACATTGTTCCCTAAACAAAAGTTTATCCCTTACATAAAGTACAAGCATTAGATGCATATTTTAGTGACCCACTAAATGCTCAACACGTTTAAAGTAGATGTCTTTGAAAACTTTAATTTTTTGCTATAAAAGAGAATGCTTATAAAAGAGTAAATGTATCTCTTGCAATTAATGTGATAAAAATTCAACTCCTTGAATAGAACTTAAGCCGCTAAACAATTCAGCGAGTAAAAAAATGGGGTTATTTTCATTATTGCTTGCAAATATGGATCATTGTTATTTTGTTTTGTAAATATGGGTTGTTTTGTTTTGATGTTGGGTGACCTATCAAGTTACTTTCCATAATTTAAAATTTCCAATTATAACCTTTAACTTATACAAAAGTTAGTGAATATTTTTTGTGAGATATTTAATTAAGGAGTAGTGATTGACATGACTAATTCATGTGCTTAATTTTATGCCTAACAAGGATCTTGAAACACATGGCTAAATCAATGGTAAATAAAAGGAGTGATAATAAGTGGAATACATTTGTCATCAAATGAATAGATTAGGCATAAAATTAGTCTCATGAATTAGTCATCTCAATCATTTTCCTTAATTTAGTTCGATAAGAGTATAAATTTTTTTATAAAAGGACCATCATCTCATCATTATAGTTTATTCTTAAGTGACTATAAAATTTATAAAGAACAAATAAAAAATAAAATAAAATGATAAGTTCTAAAAATGATGTTCTGATTCAAGCCATAAAAGAGCCGAACAGGTTTTTGGTTATGTGAGTGACAAAATGTGTTATGATGAATGTGACACTCAAAATTATTTTTGGCTTGACCCATGATACTAACACTCTAACTAAACTTGACTTGCACACAACAATAAACCAAACGCACCCACCAACTATCACCAAATTGTAAAATGACACGAACCAACCAAACCCAAATCTCAGATCTCTAATCTGATTACGACATTAGACCAAATAAGACAAACAAATACAATAAATACAAGCAATAATCATTACCACAACTTGGACATGGGGAGCGTAGCAAAATAAAAATTATTGGGAGGCCTAAAATATGTGACTAATTGTGTGACTAATATATATGTCAATTAATTATTGGTTTGTGAAGAAGTGGGTCCCTTTGCTGTCTCCAATAGGATGTTGACACATATGTTTAGCCATGTTATCAGACATATGGGTTAGGCATCCCAATCAATGCTCTTTGGTAAATGAAAGTAAATTGAGAAAGTATTAGAAAGGTACTCGTACAATGTGACGGCGGGTATTCAGTCACTAATTTTGTGGGGAACAATTTTTTTTCATTTTGAACATTTTTTGTTAAGCATGTCTCAAATACTTTATAATGTATTAGATATATGTTTTTCAAAGATAGAACGTCTAAATTATGAATAATGTAAATAGTTAGCATTTTTTATTTTCAAATTTTAGTATTAAATTGTTAGTTATAAGTTTAGTTAGCTTTCTTATAAACAATGAGCAGAGTTATTTTACATGCTAAATTTTTCTCAAATACCAAGGGATTCATCCACACCCTTAGTCTAAAAAAAATCAATGCTTGAGATTAAAAGTATTTTAATATTTCACATATTTTTTATAACTTAAATATATCTTAAACCGTTAATCGTTAATCGAAATTAATTACACCATCGCGACGAACATTTAATTGTCTTTCTATAGACGGACACATTGATATATTTTCGACAATTTTTCTTTCTTCGTTATTGAAACTTGCATGAAAAATCACATGTGATTAAACACTAATTTAAATATTATAATAATATCACATATGATATTATTGTTAAATCAATATGATATGTAATAAAATCATATTTGATTTAACACCAATATCACATTTGATTTTATTACATATCATATGCGATTTAACACTGATATCACAAGTGATTTTATTAGTATATTCAAATTAGTGTTTGATAATATATGATTTATTCATGCAAATTTCAAAAAAAAAAAAAAAAAAAAAAAAAAAAAAAAAAAAAAAAACGTAAAGAAAAGGAGAAAAAATGAAGAAAAAGTTTGTCGAAAGTATATTAAAGCGTCTACCTATAGAAAGATAAATAAATGTCCGTCGTGATGGTATCTTTTTTTTGTTTAACAATTAACGGTTTAGAAGATAATAATATTTGAAAAAAAAGATGCAAGTGAGTGTTTTAAATTGTTGGGATTAATCTCATCAATTATATCAAATAATGATGTAGGGTGGAGATTGATCTATTAGTATGTGAGAAATATTTGGTATGTAAATAATCTCTAATCATAAACAATTTTATTAAAATATATCATTATTAGAGGAGGTTACTGTATATTTTCAAATTTTACATTCATTTTCTAGTTTTTCTTTTATATTAATGTTTATTGTTTTAATTTTTTTAATACTTCCTTTTATAGAGAGTTATAAATGATTTATAATGTAGTACAGATAGATAAATGAGAAATTTTCTTTTGCTTACTCTTATTTTGGTGTTTACCAATGAACAAATCATCTCTATCCATCTTGTTTGATCTAATGGTGGAGATACCCTAAGATTTAATATATAAACCTAAGTCCATGTTTTAATTATTTATTTTCTTATTTTTTTTTTTTTGTCTTTCTTATTTATTCACATTTTTTGTCCTTTTTAGTTCACATTTTTTATTTTATTCACGTTTTTTTAATTCGCGTTTCTATTCTTCACTTTCATACGTTTTCGTCTGTTTTCGTCCGTTTTTATATGTTTTCGTCGGTTTTCATACATTTTCGTCCATTTCTTACCGTTTCGTCCATTTTCTTACCTTTTCATCCATTATTTCTATGTTTTCGTCTATTTTCATACGTATTTTTACGCATTCATTCGTTTTCGTACATATTCGTCCGTTTTCATACGTTTTCGTCCGTTTTTAAATGTTTTCGGCTATTTTCAGACGTTTTCATACGTTTCTGAATATCACAAGTGATTTTTAACTAATGTTTTGTTACATAAAAATCGCAAGTGATATTCAAAATATCACAAAGTGATATTCAGAAAATCACAA
Source organism: Chrysanthemum seticuspe (assembly GCA_019973895.1). Lineage (NCBI taxonomy): Eukaryota > Viridiplantae > Streptophyta > Magnoliopsida > Asterales > Asteraceae > Chrysanthemum > Chrysanthemum seticuspe. The sequence continues at coordinate 55,437,382 of BPTQ01000005.1, forward strand.
ATGATATTAAAAATATCCCAAAGTCATATTAATGGGCCAAAGCGAAAGAAAACAGACGAAAACGTATGAAAACGGACGAAATAAGATGAAAACGTATGAAAACTGCGAAAACGTGTGAAACCGAAGGAGAAAAAAACGAATTAAAAGCGTGAACTAAAAAAAGAAAAAAAAAAATATGAACTAAAAAAGAAAAAAAAAAGTGAATAAAATAAAAAACGTGAATTAAAAAAAAAAAAAAAAAAAAAACAAAAAAAACAAAAACAAAACAAAACAAAAATAAAAAAAAGTGAATAAATAAGAAACAGCGCCGGTTAGAAGGGTCGGCCATGTCAGGAGGAGACCACAAACAGCGCCGGTTAGAAGGGTCGAGGCGCTAGTAGTAGATGGAGTGAGAAGAAGGGGCATACCCAATCTCAGGTGGGAAGATAGACTTAAGCTTGATATGTCTGAGCTTCTCTTGTCGGAGGACATGACCTCAGATAGGAAGGTGTGGAGAGATAGGATTAGGATTTGCGGTTAGATTTGGCTAGGGTCCTTAGGGGGTTTAGGTGGTTTTGGTGTGTTAGGCTTTTAGGCGTCTCTTGGCTGCTTTGCCCCGACGTTTTAGGTAGTTGGCGCCCCCTTTTTTGCTCTGCCGTAGATCTAGGCCCCATGCGTTGCTTTTGCTTTAGCTTGGTCTTTCCAGTTTTGCCTGCTTTTCTTGCCCTGTATTTGTTGTAGTGCCTTGTTTCTATGCTCTGCCTTTCCTTTAGGTTCGTGCGTTTTTTTTTTTGCACCTATGCTGCTCGCTTTCTTAGGGCTTTGTTCCTTTGTTTTTGTTTGTTCTTGTTTTTTTGCCTTTGCTTGTGCTCTCCCCTGTGCCCCGTCACTTTGTTTTTGTTTTCGTTCATGCTTGTGCTTGTTGCTTTTTTGTCTTATGCTTTCTTCTCTTCTCCTATCTCACTCGCACACTTGCACTTGCCGGAGGTCTCGTTGGAAGCAGTCTCTCTACCACCGGATTTATCCTGTGGCAGGGGTAGGATCTGTCTACATTTTACCTCCCCCATACCCCGCCCCGGCGGGATTTTGGGTTTGTTGTTGTTGTTGTTGTTGTTGTTGTTGTTGTTGTTGTTGTGGGCTTATGCTTCTTTTAGGCCAGTTCCTTTGCTTATATCCAACCCAACACATGATCAACCAACTTACCAACATACTGAACATAGGGTGATAGGGGTGTTCATGATTCGGGTACTACGCCTACGCGCGATAACTGAAAAGCGAAACTTGTCGGGAAGTAAAACAAAACCGACTTGGTAAATCGATTTTCGGATCAAAATCCAACTGAACCGAATTAAATATTCGGTATAATTGTGTGTGTGTGTATATATATATATATATATCATTTGGTGATGAAGTAATCCTATCACATCCGTTCATGTTTTAAAAAAAATTCAAAAATTATTATATATAAAAAAGTTAAGAAAGGAAATTACGAAACAACCCATAAACTTATTATTATTTACGAATTTTTTATACAACAAACTTTATTTATCGTGTAGCTTATTGATACTTCGCGATTTCTTGAATAAAAAAAATACCGCCAAAAAGATCTCTCGATAACGAACAAAACGAGCCCAATATTGATATGCTTTTGACATACGTATGATTTTATAAAAGTTGTTGAAGTTTAATGTCTATATATAGTTTTTAAATTAAAAAAAACTTTCAAAATGCACCCTTAACCTATTAAGTAACTTCAAAAATTCTCATAAAATATTTTTAAACTACAAGGGCCAAAGACGTTCAGTTTTATGAAAGTTTTTATTATATATAAATAAATTGGTTCTAACATTAGATTTATGGGTGTGTAGTTCTACTATCGAATACAATCATGCGTCGCGTAACAATACGGATAAAACTACGACAAACACGCCCCCGTAGTAACGCGCGGGCACCAACCCACTCGTTTTTTATGTTTTCGATTCGTTTTGGTTTTTATCAAAACATCAACTGAACTGAAAACGGAATTTGTTTAAAAATATTAAAAAAAAAATCATTAAAACCTTAATGTAAAATGTTTTAGATTTTTAAATCTTTTCTTTTTTTATTATTAATTTTCTTTTTCAGTATATCTTAACTACTTATAAGCATTGATAAAATCTTTTAATCACTTAATTCTGTCTTATACATATTCTATCTTTGAAAATTTTAAAAACTTTCAAAAAAAAAATAAAAAGAAAAGAAAAAGGACACCGTTAAAAATAGTTTAGCACATACACGGTGGTTACAACCGGTTTAATATTTTCCAATATTGTTTACATGCATATACACCATATACTTTCCAATCTTACATACACGCTTACACGCATGTATAGCTAATAGATGACTTTTGAATTGAATTGAAACATCGAATTGACACGGTTTCATATATGATTTGTGTATATGCATATTATTATTAGACGATTGTCCGTGCATAGCAACGAGATTTTATAGCAGTAGATAATTATTACTTTGGTTACGCAAACGTTACACAAAACACTTAACCAAATATATCCCGTTCCTATGCATAGGTAATCTTCTAGTATTTAAGTATATGTTAACTAAATTTTATAGTTATATACATTTGGTTGTTGCCATTGATTATATAGCCATGTGTTTCATTGCAGCAGTTGCCAGTGATTATCACAAAATAGTTTACTTTGATTGTTGGTGTGGTTGGCCCAGTAGCAGGGTTAGATAATCAACCTCAGCAGAAACAACAATAGTCAGCAGTAACAAATACCACTTGGTGGTTACCGGATATCACTTGGAATCGTGTGATCACTTTCCAAAGTAAACTATTCGACTCTAATGCCTGGGTATCACGAATATCTACTTGGGATAAGACCAAATGCAGTTAGAGAATTAAGCACAATTCTTTAACCCTTTCGCTAATAAGTGTTTATGTTCTTTGTTTGTATTCAAGCGTATTTTCTCTGTGTCTTTTATCTGAAAACAGATCTCCTATTTATAGGAAATACTCTTGGCTAGTCAATGGAATTATGAGTATTAATCGGCCCATTAATAGCCTCATAATTATCCCCATAATAGCCGTTAGTGGTTACATGACCAATTAAACGTGGTCATAATGCAGATTAAACTGCCACTTGAATAGGTCAAAGCCGTTACAAGCAGTACTATCATCAGTACTTTCATAGTGCCATCAGTGGTTACACTACTTCAGTGGAAACGCCACTGCTTCAGTGTAAACACAACATCAGTGAGACACCACTTCAGTGGAAACACTGACTCTGGGTAAGTACTGCTTCAGTGGAAACACTGATACTCAGTGTTAACCACAACAGTACTTTCACCAAGCACTATCAATCCAAACCATTACAAGAGTTCAGGGTGTTCATGGATCTTATGGGTGTACACTCCGTACCTCCTAACCAATTACAAGGTGTGAACTAATCCCACAAGTGCACTAAATTTTCCAACAATCCTCCCCAAATTTAGTTCACTTCCTTTGCATGAAAACAAACATCAAACAAAACATGTGCATAAATGAAAATGTCCTGAGGATTGAATTTCCATCTTAGTAATTACACGTTCAAATATTCGAGAATCAGGGTGTTCTAAGAATTGAACCCTTCAACCCATTTGAGTACCTGAAGATAACTACACACAAGCTTTCAAACACATATCAGCTCCAGACACTATACAAGCCATGTGTCCATATCCAAATTCATAAATGTTGTAAAAGCTAAAGTCCAAAGCTTCCTGAAGCGGCAAATTTCAACATTTACATAGGTGGTTCCTCTTTAGTCATGCTCCTGCCAAGCACTTTTTCAAAGAAAATTAACCATTAAGAAGTAACGACTTCATCCTCCTTTCAGCAGGTTCCGAGCACAACCTTGGGATGTAAATAAAACATGTGCTCCAGTCCACTGAATGTTCAGCTTTCCACATTGAACTCAGCTCCCAAGTTTCCTTAGGAGGGAGTTGGGTGTCCTAGCATTCAGTGACTAAGTTGGACTTAAACCCATCCCTTTAGCCGACTTTATAACCAAGTCTCTAGCTAATCCCTTCGTCAAGTGATCAGCTAAGTTCTGTTGAGATCTAACAAACTCTATAGATACCACCCCATTCATGATAAGCTCACGAATCATGCTATGCCTGACACCTAAGTGTCTAGACTTACCATTGTACATCTGGCTATAAGCCTTAGCCAATGTAGCTGCACTATCACAACGGATAGAAATAGGTGCTATAGGTTTAGGCCACAATGGAATCTCAAGAAGCAAGTTTTTCAACCATTCAGCTTCTTTACCAGCAGCAGCTAAGGCCACAAATTCAGATTCCATTGTTGAGCTGGTGATGCAAGTTTGCTTCTTGGATGCCCAAGAAATTGCACCTCCACCAAGTAGGAATACCCAGCCACTGGTAGACGCATTGTCTTCAGTGTTACTGATCCAACATGCATCAGTGTAACCTTCCAACACTGATGGGTAACCAGTATATGAGAGACTATAATCCATAGTTCTCTTCAAATACTTCAGTACCCTCTGAACTGCTTGCCAGTGATGAGCACTAGGATTACTAGTATACCTGCTCAATTTTCCCACTGCAAAACCAATATCAGGTCTTGTACAAGTCATGGCATACATCAGGCAGCCAATTACCCTAGAATACTCAAGTTGAGATACAGCCTTGCCATGATTAGGCATCAGCTTCTCACAAGTATCCATAGGTGTACTCACTGGAGTACAATCAAAGTAATTGAATTTCCTCAATACCTTCTCAATATAATGAGACTGAGAGATAGAAATTCTATTACTTTCATGTTTAATCCTTATACCAAGGATAACATCAGCCTCCCCCATGTCTTTCATGGAGAACCTTGATGACAAAAATTCCTTTGTCAGGTCAACCTGATTTTGGTCAGTGCCAAAGATCAACATGTCATCAACATATAGACAAATGATGACTCCTTTACCAGATTCATCAAATTTGCTATATACACATTTGTCAGCTTGGTTAAGAACATAACCACTAGACAAAACCACTTCATCAAATTTTTGATGCCATTGCTTAGGTGCCTGCTTAAGTCCATAAAGAGACTTAATCAGTTTGCACACCTTGTTTTCATTACCAGGCATGATAAAGCCCTGAGGTTGGTTCATATAAACCTCCTATTCCAATTCACCATTCAAGAAAGCTGTTTTCACATCCATCTGATGAATAACCAGATTGTGAATAGATGACATAGCAATCAGCAGTCTTATGGTACTGATACGAGCCATAGGGGCATAAGTATCAAAATAGTCTATTCCTGACTTTTGTTTAAAGCCCTGAATAACTAGTCTAGCCTTGAACTTTTCAATAGTTCCATCTACCTTCATTTTCCTTTTGAAAATCCATTTGCAACCCAGAGGTTTGCAACCAGGAGGTAGATCAACCAACACCCAAGTGTTGTTGCCCATGATGGAATCCATCTCATCATTGATTGCTTCTTTCCAGAAAGCAATATCCTGGGACTTCATTGCTTCTTCAAATGTCTTGGGATCATCCTCAACAATGAAGCAATAGGAGTATTGGTCTGAGACCTCATCCCTTGTTCCTTCAACTAAGTATAGTTGAAATTCAGGTCCAAATGACTTTGGAGTCCTGACCCTTTTGCTCTTCCTGAGCACAGGTTCAGGTTGTTGAACCACAACCTCATCAGGGACCACTGATGGTTCACCATCAGGGACCTCTGATACACCAGTGTCATGAGTTCCATTAGGAATCCTCTGACTTGGTCTAGGGACTGATGAGAATCTATTCTCATCAAAGTCTGCATCCCTTGATTCAATTATTATGTTAACTGAAACATGTTCATTAGGTTCAATAACATAGAACCTAAAAGCCTTGGAATGCTCAGCATATCCAACAAAGATGCAGTCAATGCCTCTTTCACCCAAAGTTTTCAACTTTGGATCAGGGAGTCTTACAACAGCCCTACAACCCCAAACCTTGAGATAATTCAGGTTGGGTTTCCTTTTAGTCCAGAGTTCATAAGGGGTAACCTTGTTCCTTTTGTTGGGAACCCTATTTAATAAATAGCAAGCTGTTAACATAGCTTCACCCCAGAACCCTTGACTCAGCCCTGAATAGGACAACATGGAATTAACCATATCCTTCAGCACCCTGTTTTTCCTTTCAGAAATACCATTTTGCTGAGGAGTATAAGGGGCAGTCGTTTCATGGATTATTCCAACAGACTGAAAGTACTGAGTATCCATGTACTCACCTCCCCTATCAGTCCTTAATCTTTTGATCAAAGACCCAAGTTGTAATTCAACTTCAGTTTTAAACACTTTGAATTTATCTAATGCTTCATCCTTGGTATGTAACAGATAGACATAACAAAATCTAGAAGCATCATCAATAAATGTCACAAATTACTTCTTATTCCCCAAAGAAGGAGTGGCATGCAAATCACACATGTCACTGTGAATAAGCTCCAAGATCTTAGTCTCACGACTAACACCCTGAAAGGGTTTCTTGGTTATCTTGGTCAACATGCAAGTTTTACACTTTTCAGTGTCCATGTCAAAAGCAGGGATTAAACCATCCCTAGACATATCTTGCATTCTTTTATAGTGAACATGACCAAGTCTAGCATGCCAAAGGGTAGAATCAGTCTGATCATATGTGGTCACAAAAACTGAAATAACACTGTCAGTGGTAATATTAAGCCTGAACATTTGATTACATAAATAACCAAAACCAATAAAAACACCACATTTAGAAAGAACAAATTTATCAGATTCAATAACTTGTTTATATCCATGATTATTCAAAACACTACTTGAAACCAAGTTTTTCCTTATATCAGGAACATGAATAACATTAAACAAAGTTACAATCTTTCCAGAACTAAACCTAAGATCTACACAACCACGACCATGCACCAAGGCAGTTGACTCATTTCCCATGTGAAGAATAGAACCATCATTCAGTGACTCATAAGTCTTGAACCAGCTTCTATCTTTACACACATGAACTGTTGCACCAGAGTCAACCCACCACGCAACATCATCATCCTTTCAGTGAGTTGGTTGAACCACCACTCCCTGAACCATTAGTGCCTGATCCATTGGCTTTACCACCAACTTTAACACCCTTGCAGTCCCTTTTAATGTGACCAGTCTTGCCACATTTCCAACAAGTAGGTGTTGCCTTCTTGTTAGGATCTACCCTTGTGTTATCATGAAATTTGCGTTTGCCTTTGTTGTCATTGTACCTGGTGGAGTTGTTATGCTCCACCATATTGACAACAGATGGTCCAGCATCATTGCCACTCTTTGGCTTGTCATTATCCTGCACTTTGAGAGATTCCTCAATGTGCAGATGACTGCCCAACTCAACAAGAGTTAACTCCTCCTTCATATGTTTCAAGGTATGCTTGAAATCTTTCCATGAAGGAGGGAGTTTGTCAATGACACAAGAGACTTTGATAGCCTCATCCATGTTCATTTGGTGTTGTGTAAACCTTCCAAGTATTCCAAGAAGTTCATTGTATTGTTCCATAACTGGTCTTGAATCAGTCATTTTGTAATTTGTGAAATTACTAACAAGGAACTTCTTACTTGATGCATCCTCAGCCATATATTTGGCATCCAAGGAATCCCACAGTTATTTGGAAGATTCAAAGTTCTGATAAATATCAAACAAAGAATCAGACATACCATTCAGAATAAGACCTCTGCATATGTAGTCATCATTCTCCCACTTGCTCCTCCTCCTGATCTGCTCCACAGTAGCATCATCACCATCATCAGGAATTGGAGTAGTCAGCACATAGACCACACTCATGCTTGACAGCAAGAAGTGCATCTTCTTCTGCCACCTCCTAAAGTCCACCCCTTCAAACTTGTCCAGCTTAGCAAAGTTTAAAGCCATGTGTTTCATTGCAGCAGTTGCCATTGATTATCACAAAATAGTTTACTTTGATTGTTGGTGTGGTTGGCCCAGTAGCAGGGTTAGATAATCAACCTCAGCAGAAACAACAATAGTCAGCAGTAACAAATACCACTTGGTGGTTACCGGATATCACTTGGAATCGTGTGATCACTTTCCAAAGTAAACTATTCGACCCTAATGCCTGGGTATCACGAATATCTACTTGGGATAAGACCAAATACAGTTAGAGAATTAAGCACAATTCTTTAACCCTTTCGCTAATAAGTGTTTATGTTCTTTGTTTGTATTCAAGCGTATTTTCTCTGTGTCTTTTATCTGAAAATAGATCTCCTATTTATAGGAAATACTCTTGGCTAGTCAATGGAATTATGAGTATTAATCGGCCCATTAATAGCCTCATAATTATCCCCATAATAGCCGTTAGTGGTTACATGACCAATTAAACGTGGTCATAATGCAGATTAAACTGCCACTTGAATAGGTCAAAGCCGTTACAAGCAGTACTATCATCAGTACTTTCATAGTGCCATCAGTGGTTACACTACTTCAGTGGAAACGCCACTGCTTCAGTGTAAACACAACATCAGTGAGACACCACTTCAGTGGAAACACTGACTCTGGGTAAGTACTGCTTCAGTGGAAACACTGATACTCAGTGTTAACCACAACAGTACTTTCACCAAGCACTATCAATTCAAACCACTACAAGACTTCAGGGTGTTCATGGACCTTATGGGTGTACACTCCGTACCTCCTAACCAATTACAAGGTGTGAACTAATCCCATAAGTGCACTAAATTTTCCAACAATCCTCCCCAAATTTAGTTCACTTCCTTTGCATGAAAACAAACATCAAACAAAACATGTGCATAAATGAAAATGTCCTGAGGATTGAATTTCCATCTTAGTAATTACACGTTCAAATATTCGAGAATCAGGGTGTTCTAAGAATTGAACCCTTCAACCCATTTGAGTACCTGAAGATAACTACACACAAGCTTTCAAACACATATCAGCTCCTGACACTATACAAGCCATGTGTCCATATCCAAATTCATAAATGTTGTAAAAGCTAAAGTCCAAAGCTTCCTGAAGCGGCAAACTTCAACATTTACATAGGTGGTTCCTCTTTAGTCATGCTCCTGCCAAGCACTTTTTCAAAGAAAATTAACCATTAAGAAGTAACGACTTCATCCTCCTTTCAGCAGGTTCCGAGCACAACCTTAGGATGTAAATAAAACATGTGCTCCAGTCCACTGAATGTTCAGCTTTCCACATTGAACTCAGCTCCCAAGTTTTCTTAGGAGGGAGTTGGGTGTCCTAGCATTCAGTGACTAAGTTGGACTTAAACCCATCCCTTTAGCCGACTTTATAACCAAGTCTCTAGCTAATCCCTTCGTCAAGTGATCAGCTAAGTTCTGTTGAGATCTAACAAACTCTATAGATACCACCCCATTCATGATAAGCTCACGAATCATGCTATGCCTGATACCTAAGTGTCTAGACTTACCATTGTACATCTGGCTATAAGCCTTAGCCAATGTAGCTGCACTATCACAACGGATAGAAATAGGTGCTATAGGTTTAGGCCACAATGGAATCTCAAGAAGCAAGTTTTTCAACCATTCAGCTTCTTTACCAGCAGCAGCTAAGGCCACAAATTCAGATTCCATTGTTGAGCTGGTGATGCAAGTTTGCTTCTTGGATGCCCAAGAAATTGCACCTCCACCAAGTAGGAATACCCAGCCACTGGTAGACGAATTGTCTTCAGTGTTACTGATCCAACTTGCATCAGTGTAACCTTCCAACACTGATGGGTAACCAGTATATGAGAGACTATAATCCATAGTTCTCTTCAAATACTTCAGTACCCTCTGAACTGCTTGCTAGTGATGAGCACTAGGATTACTAGTATACCTGCTCAATTTTCCCACTGCAAAACCAATATCAGGTCTTGTACAAGTCATGGCATACATCAGGCAGCCAATTACCCTAGAATACTCAAGTTGAGATACAGCCTTGCCATGATTAGGCATCAGCTTCTCACAAGTATCCATAGGTGTACTCACTGGAGTACAATCAAAGTAATTGAATTTCCTCAATACCTTCTCAATATAATGAGACTGAGAGATAGAAATTCTATTACTTTCATGTTTAATCCTTATACCAAGGATAACATCAGCCTCCCCCATGTCTTTCATGGAGAACCTTGATGACAAAAATTCCTTTGTCAGGTCAACCTGATTTTGGTCAGTGCCAAAGATCAACATGTCATCAACATATAGACAAATGATGACTCCTTTACCAGATTCATCAAATTTGCTATATACACATTTGTCAGCTTGGTTAAGAACATAACCACTAGACAAAACCACTTCATCAAATTTTTGATGCCATTGCTTAGGTGCCTGCTTAAGTCCATAAAGAGACTTAATCAGTTTGCACACCTTGTTTTCATTACCAGGCATGATAAAGCCCTGAGGTTGGTTCATATAAACCTCCTATTCCAATTCACCATTCAAGAAAGCTGTTTTCACATCCATCTGATGAATAACCAGATTGTGAATAGATGACATAGCAATCAGCAGTCTTATGGTACTGATACGAGCCACAGGGGCATAAGTATCAAAATAGTCTATTCCTGACTTTTGTTTAAAGCCCTGAATAACTAGTCTAGCCTTGAACTTTTCAATAGTTCCATCTACCTTCATTTTCCTTTTGAAAATCCATTTGCAACCCAGAGGTTTGCAACCAGGAGGTAGATCAACCAACACCCAAGTGTTGTTGCCCATGATGGAATCCATCTCATCATTGATTGCTTCTTTCCAGAAAGCAATATCCTGGGACTTCATTGCTTCTTCAAATGTCTTGGGATCATCCTCAACAATGAAGCAATAGGAGTATTGGTCTGAGACCTCATCCCTTGTTCCTTCAACTAAGTATAGTTGAAATTCAGGTCCAAATGACTTTGGAGTCCTGACCCTTTTGCTCTTCCTGAGCACAGGTTCAGGTTGTTGAACCACAACCTCATCAGGGACCACTGATGGTTCACCATCAGGGACCTCTGATACACCAGTGTCATGAGTTCCATTAGGAATCCTCTGACTTGGTCTAGGGACTGATGAGAATCTATTCTCATCAAAGTCTGCATCCCTTGATTCAATTATTATGTTAACTGAAACATGTTCATTAGGTTCAATAACATAGAACCTAAAAGCCTTGGAATGCTCAGCATATCCAACAAAGATGCAGTCAATGCCTCTTTCACCCAAAGTTTTCAACTTTGGATCAGGGAGTCTTACAACAGCCCTACAACCCCAAACCTTGAGATAATTCAGGTTGGGTTTCCTTTTAGTCCAGAGTTCATAAGGGGTAACCTTGTTCCTTTTGTTGGGAACCCTATTTAATAAATAGCAAGCTGTTAACATAGCTTCACCCCAGAACCCTTGACTCAGCCCTGAATAGGACAACATGGAATTAACCATATCCTTCAGCACCCTATTTTTCCTTTCAGAAATACCATTTTGCTGAGGAGTATAAGGGGCAGTCGTTTCATGGATTATTCCAACAGACTGAAAGTACTGAGTATCCATGTACTCACCTCCCTTATCAGTCCTTAATCTTTTGATCAAAGAACCAAGTTGTAATTCAACTTCAGTTTTAAACACTTTGAATTTATCTAATGCTTCATCCTTGGTATGTAACAGATAGACATAACAAAATCTAGAAGCATCATCAATAAATGTCACAAAGTACTTCTTATTCCCCAAAGAAGGAGTGGCATGCAAATCACACAGGTCACTGTGAATAAGCTCCAAGATCTTAGTCTCACGACTAACACCCTGAAAGGGTTTCTTGGTTATCTTGGTCAACATGCAAGTTTTACACTTTTCAGTGTCCATGTCAAAAGCAGGGATTAAACCATCCCTAGACATATCTTGCATTCTTTTATAGTGAACATGACCAAGTCTAGCATGCCAAAGGGTAGAATCAGTCTGATCATATGTGGTCACAAAAACTGAAATAACACTGTCAGTGGTAATATTAAGCCTGAACATTTGATTACATAAATAACCAAAACCAATAAAAACACCACATTTAGAAAGAACAAATTTATCAGATTCAATAACTTGTTTATATCCATGATTATTCAAAACACTACTTGAAACCAAGTTTTTCCTTATATCAGGAACATGAATAACATTAAACAAAGTTACAATCTTTCCAGAACTAAACCTAAGATCTACACAACCACGACCATGCACCAAGGCAGTTGACTCATTTCCCATGTGAAGAATAGAACCATCATTCAGTGACTCATAAGTCTTGAACCAGCTTCTATCTTTACACACATGAACTGTTGCACCAGAGTCAACCCACCACGCAACATCATCATCCTTTCAGTGAGTTGGTTGAACCACCATTCCCTGAACCATTAGTGCCTGATCCATTGGCTTTACCACCAACTTTAACACCCTTGCAGTCCCTTTTAATGTGACCAGTCTTGCCACATTTCCAACAAGTAGGTGTTGCCTTCTTGTTAGGATCTGCCCTTGTGTTATCATGAAATTTGCGTTTGCCTTTGTTGTCATTGTACCTGGTGGAGTTGTTATGCTCTACCATATTGACAACAGATGGTCCAGCAGCATTGCCACTCTTTGGCTTGTCATTATCCTGCACTTTGAGAGATTCCTCAATGTGCAGATGACTGCCCAACTCAACAAGAGTTAACTCCTCCTTCATATGTTTCAAGGTATGCTTGAAATCTTTCCATGAAGGAGGGAGTTTGTCAATGACACAAGAGACTTTGATAGCCTCATCCATGTTCATTTGGTGTTGTGTAAACCTTCCAAGTATTCCAAGAAGTTCATTGTATTGTTCCATAACTGGTCTTGAATAAGTCATTTTGTAATTTGTGAAATTACTAACAAGGAACTTCTTACTTGATGCATCCTCAACCATATATTTAGCATCCAAGGAATCCCACAGTTCTTTGGAAGATTCAAAGTTCTGATAAATATCAAACAAAGAATCAGACATACCATTCAGAATAAGACCTCTGCATATGTAGTCATCATTCTCCCACTTGCTCCTCCTCCTGATATGCTCCACAGTAGAATCTGACATACCATTGGAGTAGTCAGCACATAGACCACACTCATGCTTGACAGTAAGAAGTGCATCTTCTTCTGCCACCTCCTAAAGTCCACCCCTTCAAACTTGTCCAGCTTAGCAAAGTTTGAAGCCATGTGTTTCATTGCAGCAGTTGCCATTGATTATCACAAAATAGTTTACTTTGATTGTTGGTGTGGTTGGCCCAGTAGCAGGGTTAGATAATCAACCTCAGCAGAAACAACAATAGTCAGCAGTAACAAATACCACTTGGTGGTTACCGGATATCACTTGGAATCGTGTGATCACTTTCCAAAGTAAACTATTCGACCCTAATGCCTGGGTATCACGAATATCTACTTGGGATAAGACCAAATGCAGTTAGAGAATTAAGCACAATTCTTTAACCCTTTCGCTAATAAGTGTTTATGTTCTTTGTTTGTATTCAAGCGTATTTTCTCTGTGTCTTTTATCTGAAAACAGATCTCCTATTTATAGGAAATACTCTTGGCTAGTCAATGGAATTATGAGTATTAATCGGCCCATTAATAGCCTCATAATTATCCCCATAATAGCCGTTAGTGGTTACATGACCAATTAAACGTGGTCATAATGCAGATTAAACTGCCACTTGAATAGGTCAAAGCCGTTACAAGCAGTACTATCATCAGTACTTTCATAGTGCCATCAGTGGTTACACTGCTTCAGTGGAAACGCCACTGCTTCAGTGTAAACACAACATCAGTGAGACACCACTTCAGTGGAAACACTGACTCTGGGTAAGTACTGCTTCAGTGGAAACACTGATACTCAGTGTTAACCACAATAGTACTTTCACCAAGCACTATCAATCCAAACCACTACAAGAGTTCAGGGTGTTCATGGACCTTATGGGTGTACACTCCGTACCTCCTAACCCATTACAAGGTGTGAACTAATCCCACAAGTGCACTAAATTTCCAACATATATAAATAAATGAAAAAAAAATCAAATAAAATTGGAATTCGGGGTTCTCGGGTCAACCCAAAAACCGGAATCAAGTTCAAATTCAGTTTAATCTACTTTAAATTTGGTTCGGTTTTCAATTTTGGCTGTAAAAAATTTCAACCTGAATAACCTAAATCGAATAAAACAAAAAACCCGAGAACCGAACTTATGAACACATCTAACCCAGCGTCTTTTAACTTACAAATGTGCTTTACATGTATGGTTCGTAAGTGCATAACGCTAAATACAGCCTTAGAAGGTATGTTTAAAAATTACAAGAATGCATAAAGCTAAGGACGGCCGTAGTAGTATTCGAGAATGGGTCAATGTAGTTCAGGCCCAGTCCATATTTGTAAATGGCCCTCCATGCAAGAATGGGTCAATGTAGTTCAGGCCCAGTCCATATTTGTAAATGGCCCTCCATGCAAGAATGGGTCAATGTAGTTCAGGCCCCGATCATAAAAAAAGGAATTTACCTAATTGAAACAATACCATACCTCTTTTACGAGAAGAGGCAAATTTTTATCATTTTACCCAAGGTTATAAATAGTGTAAGGCGTGACGTGACAACATTGCCAAGTCTTATACTTTATCGGTTAAGGCGAAACTTTTGCGTTTATAAAACGTGACATAATGTGACACAAAATATGAAAATATTGATATATTTATATTATATTTTATATATATCGAGTTTACAAAAAGATGTGATATAAAACGATATAATGCGTGACGTGATGACACGACTAAGCTTCATGTCTTTGCCAAACCTTTACGAGCTTTTTAAAACCATGATTTTACCAAACTAAACAATGGCGCCCTACAATTTTCAAGCGCATGTACGCGTGAGTATTTAATGCTTCTAGCTATGTTTGACTTCATAATATTTAATTCCTCTTATCTTTTCTAGTTACTTTTGACTAAACTTTATTCCTTTTATTCAAGGAAAGTTAAAAAAGTTTAGGATTTTCAATATATAAAAACAATGACTATTGTAATTAACTTAATGTCTAATAGTAAAAATTATCAACAACAAATAAAGGTAACACAAATTGTTAAAAATATTCAATTAAGATAGTGTGATTAACACCTCTTTGGAGTAGCACTCGTTTTTCACATCCACTTCATAGAGAGTAAGTATAAATGATAGCTTTAGGCTTTTCGAGCCTTTCTACCTAGGACAAAATTACTTGAACTTGAGCGGGTGTCCGATTAAATCACATTTGTATTGTGTATTGTAGTTTTGCAAAAATAATGATTTTTGCGAAATTAACCCGATCTCAAAATTTTATGTCACATAAATACATGCCTTTTTTAATTGATTCACTAAAATGGTACATTTATATTTTCACTATACTCATAAAAACAATTATGCATCAGGTGACTTGGAGTTTTGAATCTGCCCTTGTCTATATGACCAACATGGATGGGTTTGTAATCGTGGACCTTTTTAGTCTTTACTTTGCAACATCATGTGACTACATTTTTCTGTTGCCTTTTTGTTCATTTAAAATAAGTAATACTTACTAAATATAAATAACTTGTATATTTATCTTTTTTCATTTAATTAGATTAGGGTTTATCCAATTTCAAAGGCCATAGCCTTTACAAGTCATTCTTTTTTGGATAAGGTATTTGAAGAACATATTATGATGGCCTACTTACATTAAACTATAGATATATATGCTTTGTCTCATTTTAATGACTATACCTACTTTTTGTAGCTTTTTATTCATTACTTTTACTAACTCTATTTGTTGTATAAATATCGAAAAGGAAATGTGTTGCATTACGTTATATTTGATGCTTATATTATTATCGTTATCGATCTATTCTAGTTCGTTCTAGGTGTGCGAACTCAATGTATTACCAACATATTGATACTTGATAGTAACACTGATGTACTATTTCAGTACACGTACATATTGCAACAATATTGTCACTTTTGCACGTATTTGACCCATCCAAGTTGCCCAAATTGGGATGGTGAAGTCTACAAACACAAGTGTTTAAATCCAATAAAACATTTAATGCACACTGTATATATATTGGGAATTGATACCTACATCACATCTTTTGATGCATGCATCACAATTTGTGCATTATAGTTTGTATCGTACAATACTGTAATGAACAAGTTGTGGTGCATGCATCAACAGATGTGGTGTGAGTATCACCCCCTATATATATTTATCTCAAATGGCCTAGTAGTAACGTCTTTGACTTAGTAGTAACGTGTTTTCTAAGTGTCGGAAAAATTTAAGGTTCAAACCTCATTGGTGAACCTCGGATAAACCGAACATGAATCATTTCCCGTTTACACAATAAATTAACGAAAATAGCAATAGATTTCGTCTAGTTGATATTTTATTTTCGATTTGAGTAGTATATTAAAACAACATTACACTTTTTTTTTCTTCGTCTAGTTGTTTATTTTCCCCTGAACACTCTACACAAAAACCTGCTTGCATATTAGTGAACCTTACAACTACAAAGATGAAACCATTCAATAATGTGAGCACATTAGGCACCCACGTAATCCTAGTTCAAGCGTCACAATATTAATTCCAAATTATTGTGGGGTCTATTAATTTGTAATTTGTGGCTTTGCATAACTTATACTCCATAATTGGATTGGTAAAATTTGATAATTTGTCATTGGGCTAAGAAGAAGTATCTAAAGTCTAATCCAGTCCCATTTGTGATATTTTGCTACGTATTTCTTACAAGTTGATAATATTGCAGCATAGTCCCTTAATTATACATATGTCTCATTTTGGCAAAGATTATTCTCTCCGTTCTAAAACAAATGTTAATTTTCAATTTGCGCCAAGTCCAAGAAAAATAAGAGTATCACATTGTGCACTAACAGTATGTCATCATGATCTATGAAAAACATTTTGATTGAAATGCAAGAGTGTTTTAGTGTAATGTGTTGTTAAACTTTGTTTATAAGAATCTGTTCACATAGAATATGTCTTTCTTATCTTACAATTTCTCAATATAAAAGCAGTGGCAACGCGTGTCCGGCCAATTCTAACAAACTTAGACATAAAGACATCGGGAACTTATTCAAACGCAATACGTTCATCAAGATTTTGGATGACAACCCCTTGAAAGTCAAATATCTTCATTGTGCAATGATACACACCAACATTCCAACACTGTGACTGTAATTCACGAGTTTTATGTTACTAGTACTAAAGTTTTGGTAACTTGAACAAATCAATATATCATAGTTGGACGAAGCATACGAAAAAACAAATGGTTTGAGGACTACCCATAATTAGAATATGGATCATAGTTCAAGGACCATTTTTACCTTAAAAATTTTAATAGTGTGAAAATTTTGTTAGTATACAAGAATAATCACACACATCTCCATCAAATATATTTCCACAATCACAACAGGTATACTATTTGATTTCCCAAATCTAATCCTTTTGCTTTTGAAACAAGGGGCAATTTTATATCTCTTATCTTTTTAGTTGGAAATTTTATGTATACCTAAATATGCATTAAAACATTGTACATTATGCATTTAATGATTACTATCTGAGCATATATGAAAGTAATTATGAAAATATAGTGATATATGAAATTAATCCTTAAAATAAAATAAAAAATTCATCTCCAACATTAATTAGTTTTTCAAATTTTCAAGTATACTTTTGAAATAAATGGTTTATTACATGTAATACTTCCTCCAAATTTTATCATTTCCAACATTAAAACAAAAAACCAAATGCATAAAGGCTTTTTAAAATTAAAAATACTTAAAATTCAGCATTACTTATTATACTAAAATTCAATAGCTTGCACATAATAAAACACAATTAATGTGGTCAAAATATTTAATGTAAATAATTAATTAACTGATAAATAAATACAATTAATGCAGTTATTAAAACACATCTTATATAAGAAATACAAATGATCAAGCATATTATACAACTAACTCAAACCATTTTATAAATGTCACTAATACAAATAATAAAACACATTATACAAATATTCAAGTCTTAACGGGCAACGGGCCAAATGGGCTCGAGCCCCCGGGCACGGGATAAACAAAATTCTTGATATCCGTAAATTTATTGTCAAAAAGCATATAATAAACTAAAATATATGATTTAGTAAAAAAGTTTATTTCATATTGTCCGCTACTACAACGCACGAATACCCTGTTAGTATATGATGAGTGTGTAAAAACTCATCATTTTAGGTCAAATCTGAACTGCAAAACATCTAAAAACACTCCGAAATGCATCAAAATACTGAAAATATCTCAAAATTGTGTTTTATATGTTTCAGATGCAAAATTATTGAAAACAAATGAAAAACGAACAAAGTTTGCATAATTGGCAGTTTCAGTCCCCCGACTTTCAAAAATTGACAGAAATAGTCCCTGAGCACTTATTTTAAAAGAAAAGTCACCAAAGGTCCTTTTGAAATCATAAGTTGTCATAATTAGTCCTTTGGTGAAAAATTTCAAAAGTTTTGAGAAATTGCAAGTTCAGTCCCTCTAAATTTCAGAATTGGCAGAAGACACCTTCAAGTTTCAGAAAATGGTAAAAATGGTCCCTACATTATTTGAGATTTATAAGTCCAACCCTTGGATCATTTTTCAGAATGTACGCGGGTGGTCCCTGAATTTTCAGTTTTGGCAGTTTTAATCCCTAAAGTCTCATATGGGTTCAAAACTAATCCCAAGTCCAATTAAACCCACGACCCTTAATCCAAACCCAACCCATCTCAAATAAAACCCAAATCCAACCCGGTCCAATCCTATTCCACCCATCAACCCGGTACCCAACCCGAGTTAAAAACCCTCACCCACGACCTTCTTCTTCCTCTTTTTCATTTCCCTCCTAAATCACAAACCCTAAAACCCAATCCCCAAAACCTACTATCCCCTTTCCCTGTTACCAAAACACTCAACCTGCCAATCCCCTTTTACCCAACTTCATCAAAACCCAAAACCTCCACCACCTCTTTTACCCAGTTCCTCCCACTTCCCAAACCCACTACTTATTTTTCCAACTCATTCCAATGGCCAAGTCACCAATCCCAGCTTCAAAAGAACTCAATGGACGGCTCTGATTGCTCCTCAAGTGTACCTAACATATTGATGGTCAAGATTGAAGCAGGAAAGCACAAAGCTCCATTTTAGCTGATTTCTCTCACAAAAGAAGCACAAGCAAGAAGACTGGAAGACTTAGTAGTAGTATAAATAGGGATCATTGTAGCCCATGAGAGGCATCCCTTACTTAGTTTTAAAAATTGTTTTTTTTTTGTTTTCTACTTTCCTGTTGTAATGCAATTCGTTTTTTTATGAATGAAAATGTCATCTTTGTGAAATTGTTTCTCTTTGTTTTAGTTGAAAGTAGTATTAGATGAGTTTACAATTTGGTTTTACTTAAGTTGAATGTTGTTTAAAGGGATCAAAAATCTGATTGAAGAAGTAAAAAAAAAAGTCCATTAAGGACTGTTTGGGATAGGGGTTGTGGCTAATCAAAATTCAGTTTTTACCCACTTTGACAACTGAAGTCAAATATATTTTAAGTATCCCAGTCAAGTGGTTTGAGTTAGAAACGGGTTTTACAAGTTTTCAAGTTTTCAAGTTTTCTTTGATTTCCAAAACATTGAGTTCTGTCTGATTCTCCTTAGCAGTTTAACCAAGTTTTAGATGAGATAAAAAATTATAAAAAATAAAAATCACAAGTTTGCTAGCTTGTTTATCTTGGGTCAAAAGGGAAAAATTCAAAAAAATATTTTGAGGGGTCTGCCATTGGGTCAAAGTGGGTCAGTTATTACGACTACTGTTCTGTGCAGGTTGCTTCAGCCCAACCCAAGCTGTTTTCAGCTTATTCTCAAGCTGTAAACAGCTTATTTTTTACCACCATTTAGCTTTTTAGGATCACTACTATGCTAACTCTACCTTTGTAGCTTGTGCTTGGTTTGGAGGTCCACGTTTTAGCTTACAAATAAGCCCCAAATCAGCCACAGCAAGCTGTTTTCTCAGCCTGCACATCCAACAGGTCACTTGTTTTTTTTGTTTCAATTAGCTTATTTGGTAATGCAGTTAGCTTATTTAAGTGGGTTGGATATTAGTAGTTCATGTAGATTAGTTTAGGCTCATTCTTGGTAGCTTTCTAGAGTTTATAAGCAACCTTAGTGCTTAATTCCCATTTAGTAGCCTTAGGATATCCCCTAGTTTAAATCCTTGAGCCAACTGCTTATCCCTTAAGATTTACAGCTTATTTGACTCTAATCTTAGCTTATTGTAGTTAGACTTAATTCTTGGTAGCTTAACTCCCCATCCCAACTGCTTTTCATGCTTAGTTGGGCTTAAAGCTGCTAAAGGGGTGTTTGTTTTGCTTTTTTTGTCCCCACTGTTTGGAATAAGCAGTCATAACTGCTTATTCTAAACTTTTCACACAAAAAGTTTTTACAAAATCTCCTTAATTTGATCTCACAAAGTAGTTGCAAAAGAAAAATTTGAAAAAAAAAAAATATTCTGCAAAAAGGGAGAGGCAGGGGTCGAACCTGAGACCTCTCCCTTATGTTGGGATGATAGTGTGTAGTGTGTACCTGGATACCAAAGCGCCCTTGGGTCTTTTCTTGTCACACTTTACAACTTCAAATCTCTTATATACATTTTTTCAGTTTTAGCATTAATAGCTTATTTGGCTTTTTAGTTGCTTATTTCCAAAAGCAGTGTACTCCTTTTTCATATTTCTTAAGATCAGTTAGGCTTAAAGTATTTTCTGTGAAATTTTCAGATTTTTCTAAATTAATTTAGTATTTTTTATAATTTAATTAGATTAAATTAGTTTTTAATTCATAATAAATAATTTAAAAGTCAAAAAAAATACCCGGTCTTTTTCTAAAATTATTTTTAGTCAATTAGAACGTAGGAAAATTGATTTCACACCCGTAGCCCTTAAATTGCAAAACTTTTACGTTTATGGCTCGGGTTGTTTCTCGGTTTTTACGTTTTTTAGTTTTTGCACCCTAGGACTTAGTGTAGCTTCGTTTTATCATTCCTTAGGCTTAGTGATAGTTTATTTTTAGTTTATTAGGGTTCCCTTGCCTTAATTACCTTCCCGTTCATTAATTTAAAGAAAACGTAATTCAAACCAAACAAATCATTAAAAACCAATTCAAGTTCAAATCACGAAACTCAACGAATCCTTCCATTCACACCTCGTTGGTACACGACCCGGGAAATCACTTTTCCGGTATCACTTTTATCACACCCATGAGATTTGATACATTGACCTTTTTCCTAAAGGGTTAATTTGTCGAATTTTACGGTTATTTTGATATACGTTGATATTGTGTTTTTCACCACTCACTTTACACGAATCAGTATACTTTGAAATAGAGTACGTTTAAGAAGCATCGAATGAATTTTGTATGCATATAGCATGGGACAAACTAAATTAATGTCATAGGATATATAGTTGTATACATTATCTATGTGTTGCAAAAACATCCAAAAGAGAATTATGCGGGGGGTGAAGATGGGCTGTTCGTGGTACTCTTTATGTTTACGTAAACTATCATGACTTAATAAAATGTTTTTTTTCATAAAATAATTGAATTTAGAGATGTCTGCTTCCAATAATTTTTCATTTTAAAAACGAGAACAAACAAACATGCAAACAGTAGCTAGTTATATGAATGTGTAAATTGTGTGAAAACTATTCAAATTTTATTGTATAATTATATGTTTTGCTATGAAAGTAGTATATTTGTACGTACTGATGTAAATCGGTGGGAACTTCCCGATCCCATACATCTTTTGATGCCAACAGGACAAGAGATGCTAATTATCTCGAAATGTCTTATTTTATATGTTACACTATGAATTTTGAGCAGTTCAGTACTTCAGTTTACATCGACTAGTTCACTTTGAGTATGTGATTAAGGGCAAGTTATCAGATAAGGTGTAATCTACAAAACTGATTTACTTATTTTCATAACTTAATAGTTAATACTTAGTAGTGTGTACGAGATTCTTCATTAGAGCACTATTTTACATATAATTTAAAACTCAGTCTTTAAACGTGTAGCTTAGTTGGTTCCTGTAAAGACTTAGTAAGCGTTTTGTAAAGACTTTACAAGAACGTAAGATGTTCTTGAAACGAATGTATACTCTCCTGAACGGGTTACTGAAATATTATCTTCCAAGTATCATCTTCCATGAGACATTTAAAGTTTAAACCATTTAGCATTCCTTAGTATTAGGGTGTGTTTGCATTGATGGTTTGAATTGAGATTTAAGAATTTAAAGATGAAAAATTTGTTTGGTTGTACCTATAAGTTTCAAATAGTGGTTTGAAAACAAGTTTGAAATCACACCTAGGGGTTTTGGTGGGTTTTGGCATTTTTACTCTATCTCTTTCCTCTCTTTAGAAATTATATTATATACAAAATTTTTATTTTTATTTTATTTTTTTTTATTTTTTTTTTCATTTTCTTTAAACTTACACTAAATCCATATTCAAATCTTAATCCAAATTTAAATCAAAATTCAAATTCTAATTCTAAACGTATCAACAAACCAAACGGGGCGTTAATGTTTATAGAAGTTACATAGGTTAGGTTTAGCGTGAGGTTTATAACAACTTATAAAATAAGATTTGATTGTCACACAAGCTTATAGAAGCTTTTATAAGTTATAAGCCTTCATAAGCCCGAACCAATTGAAACATGCTTATGGAGGCTTATAGTTAGTCAAGGTACTTAAATGGTAGATGATTTGCATACATGAGGTTTTGATTTGCACACTCATATATAGGGGTGTCATTCGGACTGACCCGACCCGACCCGAACCCGACCCGAGTCAATTCGGGTCGGGTCAATCGGGTTCAAAAGTATAATCGGGTCAATCGGGTCAACCCGAATTGACCCGAGTTCTAAACAAGGTCGGGTATATTTTTTTAGCCTTGACCCGACCCGAACCCGACTAACCCGGCTAAACAACACATTTATAATGTAAAATACTCGGGTTGACCCCGAACCCGAATTGACCCGACCCGAGTTGACCCGAACCCGAATTGACCCGACCCGAGTTGACCCGAACACGAATTGACCCGACCCGAGTTCTAAACAAGGTCGGGTTCGGGTATGTTTTTTAAGGCTTGACCCGAGTTGACCCGACCCGAGTTGACCCGAACCCGACCGGGTCAACCCGAATAACACCCCTACTCATATATATATACAACCACTTAAAGTAGAATATATAAACAGTACAACAGTTTAGTGCATAGATTAGAGTGTCACAATAAAAAGGTTGTGTGTGTAAATCATTTTCCTACTTAAATACCTTTCCAAATATAGTAAATTATCATGCAAAATCTAAATTTATTTGAATTTAATTTGATATATTTTTATACAATTATATATTAATAAGTTTACCTCTAATTAATTAACCAAACAACTTTATAAAAATATAAGATTCAGCTTTAGTCCGAGCCGCAGTCCATTTCGCTTCGCTAAACAGACCCATAATGTAGCCTAATGCTACTTGTGAGATAAAAGGTCGGGTAAATTTCAAAAGTAACGCTTCCCTTTTTCCATCTTTGATAATGGTTTTATGGAATTCACTAAATTGATAAGAAAACTAAAATAAGATAATGGGATTTATGTAACAAGAAGCCAATGAATGTAAATAAGGAAACGTAGGAGATCCATCTGCCACACATCTTAGACCTCTTTTCACCCTAAAAAAGGAAACCCTTTTTGTTTTCTTTGGTTCTCGTGATAGTTCTTTAACTGCTAAACAACATTCCACATCAGCCCTACAAAATCTAGGTTATCCAATCTATAATTGCCATGTCATTAGATAAGAGTAATTGCCCTTTATTTTACCAGTTATAGTACTACAACCCAATCCATAATTAAGATCCATGATTTCTGTTTTATCAAAAGTTTCAAGAATTGACTATGCCGTTCGACACTTTGTAAAAGAAGGGAATTCTTTTTTTCTTTTTTTTACTTTTATTATGTTTGTTGAATTTTATCATAGAAAATGCTAGGGTGTTTGTTTAAGTTTATATGTGACTTAGAATTTTATTTGGTTTTCAATTTATATTTTATAAGTCACAATTTTTCTTATTTTATATTTGTGGGCTTATATAAGTTTATTGTGATATGAAAAATTTATATAAGAAGTTTCAAAATAAGCCAAATAATTAAAGTTTATGAAATATAAGCTGAAATAAGATAAACTCATAAATTCACATGTAAGCTTAAACAAACACCCTATTATAAAACGCTCTAGCATGAAAGAAGACATAGACATATGGAGTAATTTTCAATTCTTGAGGGCATACCAATAACTATAGATGCATGGCTTCGTCAGTTTTTCAATAATAATTAAATGAAAACCCAATCTCAAATAAACTCTTTAACTATAAAACAAACTCAATAACTTTTTTTTCCCACTTCATAATCGATTAAAAGCATTCTTTCAATTTACAAAAAGTGTAAGGCAAACGAGCAACAAGTTGCGCCGCTAGTCTTTTTTTAATTGCAAAATCAATTCTTTTAAAAACTATGTTTGTAGATTTAGGTGTAATATATAACATTGTTATACATAACTCGTTGGACTTTGTTGAAGAGCTCCACAGCCTCAGGTGCAAGGAAACTAAAAGTATCAAATGCGGTTTGAACCAAAACATTTGATTTTTAAAACAACAATTTTTATCAATCTCACATTTTTACACCACAAATCCATCTCACATGTCCTAAGCAGTATTTGAACCCACAACCATTTAATTGTGAAACTTCTCAAACAATATGAGATATCATTGAAACACAAGCCCTTTAATAAACAAACTCAATAAATAATAGTACTTCGTTGCATCTTCGACAGGAATTTAAATTCTACATATGAATAATTCTTATCATATAAAAAGCATACTATATAATATACACATTACATATTTATATCAAAGGCAAGCTTTTGCAATGATGAGCTTATCATCTTTATTTATGAAAAAATACTTAGTTATTATTCATTTAGATTAAAGTCTTGTTGGTGGGTATGGGCACATAGTAAAAAGAAAAAATCCAATGGAGATATCATATCATCTTTGCACATATATGCCCATGATTGGGATTAGATACCACATCCTATTTGCTGAGGAGTATGATTTTTAAGGCAAAAGTGATGAAAGAACAATTTCACTTTCAATTTACTTTTGCTTCCACCAAAGTGAGACAAAATTCAAAGGAACAAACCTCATATATAGTAGCAAGTGTCATTCAATATTCTTTGTGTAAAAATATCTATGATAGCTTTATCTATTGGTTTTTATATGGAATGAATATAACATAAGCAAAATATTTATATATTTTTTGTGTCTAATGTTTTGCTTTTGTGCATATCTTCAGTAAACAGTCAATTTAATCTTATATTCTCTGATATTTTTTGTTTTTGAAAATATCTTACGTAGCTTCATTTTAACAAGCATTCCTTCAACAAATATAGATATATAAGATTATACAAAAATATAATGAAGGGCCGCTACCAAGAGCTTAGGGTACCATAACATTTCAATATAAAAAAAATGCCGTCACTTCTGCGTCACATCAGTTTTAACATTAACACCCCAAAATCACCTCTTAGAGGGAGGGGGTACTATAACATGTCTTTTCGCGTGCCATTTTGCCAAATCAGCGCCACATGAGCTTTTCACATTTCCAATTTATACACCAAAAATACCCCTCCCTCATTTCACATGCCATGTTGCGTGCTGTCTCACATTTTTGAGGCCCCACGTCATTTTTTGTTTCAAATTTTCACACAAACTAAAAATTCATTCATAAATTAAAAATACAATACGAAATAAGAAATACGATACGAGACAAAAAAACATACAATACGGAAAGTAGAATAGAATACGGGAATTAAAATATAATACGAAAATAAAAACATGATTCGAGCTTTTATATAGGTTTGTATTAGTTGATGAGATCTAACTTCTCATTAAAAGCTTTTAGTGTTTCTTCTCTGGCGGCCTTTAAGGCGATTGAGAGACGCATATTTGATTCCTCAGTCATCAGCAAAGTTTGTATACCGACTCTATTAACTGGCTGGTCTTGAGGCAGCTCATGCAACCATTTGACCTCTTCACCACGGCTAATCATGTGGCACATAATACGAGTTATCTCAGCCAACAAATTGTTAGCCATCTCGAGCTCTTTTTCTCTTTCGGTCCATAGTCGCCTTAGGATAGCATTTGGCATCTCGTTTGAATTTTCAGCCATATGTGAGAAAATGAAATTGGGTAAAAGAGTATTTATAGGGGGAAATATAGCCGTTGGAGTAGTATGAATTCAAAAACCAAATTGTACACGTACGAAATCAACTAAATTAAATTATCATTTATCTAAAAAAAATTAGAGTAAACTACATCATTCGTCCTTGTGGTATACGTTGACCATCAAGGATCGTCCTTTGACAAAAAAAAATGCACCGTTAGTCCTTAAGTGCTAAACGTTACTCAGCGTTGGTCCATCACCCTAACTGACGTGAGTAACGGGCGTTAAGCCTATTTAAATCGAGGGTATATTTGTCATTTCACACTTCATCTTCTTTCTTTATGCCCCCCACCACCACCAACACTTTATCCAAATTCATTACCACTTTTCTACATATTTCGCCACGTCATCAAAACTATCCATCAATAACTTAAACTCCTCCTCTAACCTAAACATATACTGCTGAAGCAAATCTTCAGCTCGATCCAAACAAACAGTAACACCTTTATCAGCATCTAAAGGAGTCCACTCACGTATCAAATTCACAAGCTCATCAACCGAGTCCAAAAACGCAACAGCGTCAGCTGAATCAGACCAGATCGGACGGTCGATCGTGACGTCATTTGAACTAAATAAGGTCTTCTTCCTCCCACCCATGACCTCATTTATTATGATTATTTAATCTACACAAACCACAACCACCCACTTTTCTTTTACAATCTACATATTCATCATAATCTACACAAACCACAACCAAAACCCACCATCATAATCCGACTATCGTTGCGATTGAACCACTACTCTTTTCCGGCAAACACAACTAAAAGCCACATAAAAAACCCAATCCATCTATTCAAATCTAAATTGTATCTAACAAAAACCCACCGTCAAACGACCGCCGGTTTCTTTCACAGCTTATCGAACAAGGGGGTTTGATTTTTAGTTTATGACTTTTGTTTATTTTATTGATAAGTTGAAAATGGGTGAAATATGTTTGTAATAGATATTTTGTTTTTGATGATGAAATGGATTTGTAGATTTCTTAACGATATGATT
Source organism: Chrysanthemum seticuspe (assembly GCA_019973895.1). Lineage (NCBI taxonomy): Eukaryota > Viridiplantae > Streptophyta > Magnoliopsida > Asterales > Asteraceae > Chrysanthemum > Chrysanthemum seticuspe. The sequence goes on from BPTQ01000005.1 coordinate 55,464,740, forward strand.
TTTGGATTATTTTTTTTTTTTTTTTTTTTTTTTTTTTTTTTTTTTTTTTTTTTGATGATCATAATGAGTTTTGGCAAAGAATTGATTTTTGGATTTTTTTTTTTTTTGTTCCCGGTTATGATGGATTTTTGGTAAAGATGATAGTTTATGGATTTATGGATTTTTGTTCTTGGTAAAGAGGGATTTTTTTGGTAAGGATGAAAATGTGAAATCTGGTACCTTGGTAATGATGATATGATTAGGATGAAGATGAAGTTGATGATATTTTTTACTTTACACACAAAGTTCAAACCTTAGTTTATGTAAGATTTTTGGTAAAGATGATATGTATAAAGAAAGAAGATGAAGTGTAAAATGACAAATATACCCTCGACTTAAATAGGCTTAACGGCCGTTACTCACGTCAGTTAGGGCGAGGGACCAACGCTGAGTAACGTTTCGCACTTAAGGACTAACGGTGCATTTTTTTTTGTCAAAGGACGATCCTTGATGGTCAACGTATACCACAAGGACGAATGGTGTAGTTTACTCAAAAAATTATAAATTACAATACGACATTTAAAAAACAATACAAAAACTAAAACACAGTTGTCTTAATGGTATTTTTCATAGCATTGATATTTTCTTATATTTTCCCCGCCTTTCTAATCAAAGTATTATGCATCTCGTAATCTTTCGAAGTTTCTTCATTTAAAAAAGCCTCTATTTGAACACGGTTTTCTTGTGGAATGTCATTACATTTCTCGTACGCTTGCCACATATCATATTTAGCTTCGCACGCCTTGTCAAATTGGAAAGCTAAGTCGATCAATGCTTGCTGACGAATGGTATCCTCCTCAATTAATTTATGAACACACACTATGATTTCATCAAAAGTATGTGGAAGCAACAAGCCATTATTTTAGGTAGGATATAATTAAGTTTTTTGTGTGAAAATTGGTAAAATATGAGTGGTATCTGTATAGGTGGGTTAAAAAAAAGCGTTTGAATTTTAAACGGTCAAGACATTCAAAAAATACAAAGTAATCAACAATGGCGCGGCGCGAGTAAACTCGCATTTCCAATGGCGTTGGTGCATGGTGGTGTGGTGGCGCGTTAATGGCGGCGCCAAAAGCCATGCCACGTATGAATGGCGCGTTATCTTTGTGAACACACCCCTCCCTCTTATCATAACATCACATTAACACCACCTTTTGAGAACCATCTTTCCTTAAAAAAAAATACAAATTACAAATTAACCCCTTATTAATATTTCATTCATTAAACAACCTAATATTTCATTAATAAACTTAAAAATTACAATACGAAATAAAAAGCGCTACGAAATAAATAAATTAAAAATGGCGACATAAAAAAAATTACGAAAAAAAAACTACGACATGAAAAAAAGTTACGAAATGAAAATACAATATAGAAATAAAATAAAACTACCTGGGGCGTTGCAATTTATATTTTTCTTTGATTTTTGGTTTTTCCATGTTGATCCAATACGCGGTGTCCTCATACAACTCCTTCGTGTTAATACTGAGAAATTTCATCTCTTCCAAACGCATTATCATACGGTCTTTCTCTTTTGCGACTCGTACGCCGATTGGGCCGCTTCCCGTTTGAGACGAAGCTCGTTTGTCTTAAAAGTCCCCGAATTGGCTTGACGAGCTACTTCCCCCGGTGCTCGTCGTGTTCTCGGATTTTTGTTTTTTATCACGTTGTTTGCCGGCCGGACGTGGTCTTGCATATTTACCGAATAGCGTCGCGTGGCCTTCCCCGAGGACTTCGATGTCTCCGGTTAAATCAGCCGGTTCTAGCGCGTCCAATTTTGCATAGGTTTTCAAAATGTCCCACGCATCCTCTTGAGCAAACGATACACTTTTATGCTCGACACGATAAATCGTTCTAGCCCGTCTCATAACATCCAAATCATTTTCCCCACTTTTTCCCAAACGTTTAGCACGTTTAAAAACCGCGTTGAACTTTTGGCAATTCTAGTTCAACTTTCCACTTGCTTGTCAAAATATCCTTGTTGCGTGGTTGGAAATTTTTCCAATTGAACTCGTTCATAACCCAATACCAAAACGTGTTGCACATTTGTGAAACTCTTACATTGGGATCCTCCGAAACGGCAACGTAACACGAGGAAAGTAGCTTTTCCTTGCTCAGTTGCCAACGTAATGTAGTCCCGGTCACGTCGGGATTTTTTTCGGAATAGGGTTCGAGTTCTTTGGATTTTTTTTGCCATCCGTTTACCTCGAATTTTGAACTTTTCTGTTTGTGTAGCTTCTGGGTCGAATTGTGATTGTGAGGATTGGGTTTGTGATTGTGATTGTTGTTCGAATTGTGGAGGGTTTTGTTGCCATATAAGAGACGCTTGTTGTTTGTGAAAAAGTTGATCGGGAGTCATGCCGAGTGGTTTAGGGGAACTGATGAAGACGCGTTCGGGTTCAGGTTAAAAGAAGACCCGCGTTCGGGTTGGCCATACCGAGGTTCAAAAAACTCTCGTTAGGAAATCCCGGCATTTTTTTTTTGAGAATTGAAGCATATAAGTTTAAGTTTGAGTTGTGGAAGTGTTTAAAAATAATATATGAAAGTGAGTATTTATAAGATCTTGAAAAAATGTAAATTTTCTTTTTTAAATTTACTAGCCGTTGGCACTAGATGGGGTGGTTTTGTAATTTTTTTTTTTTTTTTTTTTTTTTTTTTTGAATGAACGCCCCAAAATAACTGTTTGGGGAGAGGGGTTATGTACTTTTTTTTTGTCCTTTTGCGTTTCAAGATACGTTGCCATGGCAACTTACAGCAAAACGACGTTGAAAATATGGGAGGGGGTGGGGAACCATAACACCACCCAACGCCCCGCCACCTCAGTATAACACTGGGTTGGGCGTTATGGTACCCAAGGCATTAAGTTAGATGATCCCTTGAAGATGAACCATAGTTACCATCAATAATTAATACATATTTGAAAAGTCAGCGACTTGTATAACTAATTTACTTTTAGTTAACCACCCAGGACGGCTTAATGAATAAAAACTTTGTGACTATAATCACTAAATGTGAGATGTCTCATATTCAGAATTTCGCTCGATGCAAACAACTCTGATATGTCACACGAACCTTCCCAAAAGAATTGAGAGGGCTCTATCAGGTTTGTGTTTGTTTGAAGCATAGCTTAAATCACGTAGATTAGTTGGTAAGAAAATCGAAAATTATGGTCACCAAGAGATGAAAAATATTTTGTGGTTTTTTTGTTTTTTCTCTTTTTTATTTTTATTTTTATTTTTAAAGTGGCCATTATATTTGTTAAGTTTACAACAAACATTGTTAATAATCATCGTTATCTTTTTATTGGATTGGGATCCTCTGAAGTTCATTGGAACATGACCGATAATGTTCACTTAAAAAAAAAATGAGTCTCTCAGTAAGTCTCGTTGTTTATTTGTAAAAGAACATTATTGGTCATGTTCGTATCAATTTGAAAAGATCGCAATCCCTTTTTATTGAAGCTGCTTAAGATTGTTATTTGCATTACATATTGTTTACAATCAATCTTGTACAACAAAACTACAAAAGTAAAACTACAAATTTGCATTAAAGAAAAAGAACTTGTTCACTTTATCTTTGAACTGAATAATTGACTTTTTACTAAATTAATTTTTTATCCCAAAAGGGCAGTTTATTCAATGAAAAAGTAATAATAATTAAAGGGAGATAGATGTAGAAAAGAAAAGATACTCACTCATATGCCAAAGAGCCAGGTGCACAGAGTGGTCCCAGTTCCAGGGAGAAATGGCTTGAGCCTCTCTCATTTGTCTCTTGTTCTGTATTCATTCTCACCACATTACTCAATTCCAATCTAACCAGTCTCAACTTGTTTTCAGAAAAAGTAACGGTTGGTTCAGCGCTATATCACTCGTTTTTCACTAGATGCCATTTCGCCATCAATCTTAGTATCTTACAACATGGTGTCGAGAGCTCAAAGGCCCAAACGTCATTTGAAAGCAAGAAAAAAAAGTTTTGCATAAACCTTTTTGATGAACGGGGCCTAATGCAGTAACACTCTGATTGGATACCTTATAGGTTTATACAAAAGCAGAAGATTCTAAGTTTAGTTAGTCATTTGACTTAACGCCACGATAATCAGCAATCAAATAAATCAGTTTCTAAGTTTAGTTAGAGTCTCACTAAGTTTGGTTGTAACTCACATAATTTCCGCGGGTCATGATAGTTTCAATCTTGATTCTCGCTAGGCGAATTACCATAGACCAATTCACCAAAGAACATTTTACAAAGTAACTTCCAAAAGGCTTCATTCACTCATAAACAGTAAATAGATAGATGTAGAAGCAGAGGAATTACAGAGAGAAAAAGAGAGGTGGGTCTTCTGCCATTTTAACAGAAAACTCTTTTTTTCTTCTTTTTTATCTCTTGTCCATCCGTGACTCCATAATATCCTCTTCCAAACACACACACACACACACAACACTCTCACAGTTTGTGTGCAGTTTTTGTTCTTTGGATATTTTCTTGTAAACACAACCCTTGGGATTTGTGCATCCAATCTTTTTCAAATTCACCATACTTACAAATATTACTATATATATACACCTCTTTTAGTTCTACACTTCCCCTTTCTTAATTAAGCAAGCTCTTACAGTTTTCAAAGTTGATTTTTTTGCTAAGTCTTACTAAACTATTTCTGGGATTCCATCTTCTTATTCTTCTATTCCTTTCCTTTACTTATTTTAAAAAGCACACAGCTTTAGTTTTATTCCAAAAGTACACTCCTTTCTCGGGTTCAGGGTTTAGCATTTTATCGTATTCTTTATCCAAGCACACAGCTTTGGTTTTTCCAAACTTTTTGAAATTAATCTTGACGTAAACCCTTTTAAAGATTCAGGGTTTAGCGTTCTTTTTTCAACTAGTTTGCAACAATTTCATTGATTTTGGGAGTTGGGTTCTCGATATTTCTTTGAAATACATCGAAAAGTAAAAACCTTTTTAATTTTGGGGTTCAGGGTTTAGCGTTTTTATAACTCTTTTTCGCTCATTTCTGACAATTTCTGTAATGAATTAAAAAGATACAGTCTTGAAACATTAAGTTTCTTGAAGTGTTGAAAAAATGTCATCTTATTTAAGTGGTGGCACAGGAAGAGCATATGGATTCGATATCGAAAACATACTAAAATACCAATCAACAACAACAACTTCAAGCAGAACATCACATTCAAATTCATCTTCACCATCTTCAACTCTTTCGGAAACATCCAACTCCCCAATAACAATCTCCCATCGAAAACCACGAACACCACGAAAACGACCCAACCAAACCTACAATGAAGCAGCCGTTCTTCTCTCCATAGCTTGTCCCAAAGTTTTTTCATCCAAAAACATCACAAAAAATAAATCCAACAAGTTTACTAAAACGGAATGCAATTCCAACTACGTTCATGAGACCCCGGAATTGTTGTTTCCATTTCCGGTTATCGAAAATTCGAGTTTTTTACTTCATGATGAGCCAAATATGGGAAAACCAAGTTCCTTATTTGGCTCATCAAAAGCTGGAATTGATGGAATTCAATTCCGGGGTTCTCCGGAATTGGATTCCGGACGGAATTCAATGGATTTATGTGATGGATATGAAGAAGATTTCGATACTGAGTCAATTCTTGATGAGGAAATGGAAGAAGGGATTGATAGTATAATGGGAGTTAGCTCAAATTCGAGTATCGAAAACCAAGAAATAAGTGATAATAAGACTTGTTATGGGTATCCAATGGGATTAGGATTTGGCGGGAATTTGGAATTTAATTTCGGGTTCGGATATGGGATAAGGAATGGAATAAGGGCCTTAAAAAATGGTGATGATGGGAATTGGTGGCGGTTTCCAGCGGTCAACGTGGTCAACGTTTCTCCGGCGACAGCGACGGTCGTGACTACGGTGAAGGCGAAAAAGGCTTCAGTGGAGAAGAAAAAAAAGAAAGTTGAGGAAATAATGAAAAGGTCGGAATCCGAATTGGAGTTGGACTTAAGGGAGGGGAATTGGAATTCAGTTCCGGAAATTAAGTGTGACAAACTGATGTTGAAATTAAACTACGACGACGTTTTAAACGCTTGGTCGGATAAAGCCTCGCCGCTACCGGAGGAATTTTCCGGGTCAGAGTCTCCTGGAGGTGATATCCATGTAAGTTCTTAAACTCAATTGTATTGAATAATTGTACTAGTTATTCAAATTAATAATCATGAACATAAAATTTTTTGATGCTAAAACCTTTTTACTAATACAAATATTTGTCATTTCATCTTGTTTCAAATTTAAGTATTCATGTTTGTAAATATTAAAGTTGGATGAAAAATTTACATAGTATAGAATCTATATAGTAGAATAACGTTTTTATCTATTTGGTTTATGCCACTATAAGAATAAAGTAACTCATATTTGTCCATTTTAAGGATTCCAAATTTCAATAATTTATTTGGTTCTACGAGTAATAGTTTAATTATACTTTTAGTAAGACATGTTTAGAATCATGAAGCAGGATTAAATATATTAAACACATTTGACACATTGGTGTAAAATGTGTCTTTGAGTCAGAAAACAAATGAAACCATCTAAACATTTGTTAAAATATTACTTCATTTTAATACCAAGTCTTTCTTTGTCAACATTCTTATTGTTTCAATCGTACTTTATGGTTTAGACAGTCTTGATATATATTTTAAGTTTTTAACGTCACATTCTTGTATTGTTTGCATCGACAGGCAAGGTTGGCGCAAATAGACTTATTCTCCGAAAACGGAGGACTAAGAGAAGCTAGTCACTACTAGAAAAAAGGCCTATACCGACGGCAAAACCCCTAGGAAATCCGTCACAAAAGGCCTTTAGTGAGGGATTTCCGACGAAAAAAATCCCTAAGGAAAACCATGCTCGGAAACGCTTAGTGACGAAGCTTTCCTACGGATTTTATATCTTTCCGACGGATATTCTCCCTAGGAAATCCTTCACAATAGATCCAAACCTAATGACAAACATTCGTAGGAAATAGTTACTAAAATAGCGACAAATTTCCTAGTGAATCAGTTTGGAATTTTTAGTGACGGAAACTGTTTCCTAGCGATTTCCAACCAAATTTCACTTGGATTCCCTAGTGATTTCCTACTACAAAATATAGTTTTTCGCAATTTATATATAATTAAAAATGATAATCATTAAAAGACTGATGCAAAAGATTAAATACCTAATACACAACCAACAAATATCAAATCATGAAACTACATTTCATACACAAAATATTAGAATTCGCTAGCATCCAAGCTTATAGAACAAGATAAAAAAAAGCTCGGACATGGAAACTGTTTCTAGTCATGTTAGCAAAAGATAAATATTGATGGTATCTAGATATCCATGTTCAAACTTTCCAGAAACAAAATAAGTTTGATGATACCCAATAACTAACTAACTCGGAGGTGGAGAAGGTGGCGGTTTTAGAGTTTTAAGCATGTTAGCAATGTCTTTTACTTGCTCCTCTAACTCCTTAACCCGCTGCTCAGCTGACCTTTCCCGCTCCTCAGCAGCCTGTTGCAACTCCTTGGCAGCTTGTTCCCGTTCTTGTGCCACCTTTTCTTGCTCAGCTAGTTGATCTTTCAAGCTTTCAACCTACAGTAGTAGACATAAACAACCAAATAACTACCATATCAAATAACTACCATATCACGAACCTAACACAACCAAAGTATATAACCAAACAGCAAGCGGCATAAGTAACCAAACAACAAAAAGAATATTGATAAACACCAAACAAATCAGCAGCCAAACACTAAGGAAATCACTAAATGCAAATATCCAAACAGCTTATTTCAACCCATTATCAAACCTCACAAACGGCCCATTTTCTCAAATGAATAATTAACTAGTTACGAGATGAATAATTAAGTTGCATTTGCTTTTTGGGATTCTTTTACAATATATAATTAAAGAAAATGCAAACTGAAATATTCTAAGAAGCCCGTTAAAATATGTTGTCCACATTAAAACCGAAAAGAACAGACATACCTCTTCTGAAGATGCAACACTCGACTGATGAGCATAGGAATTGCTGGTACTTGGCGTGCTTGGTGTACCTGTCAAGGCCAAATCAAGATCCATTGGGGCACCAAATCCGAAAAATCGTCCCTTTTTACAGGGTCCACCACAAGACCGCTCCCAAATCTCCCTATCACCACCTTGAGGATGACATTCGCGGTCTGCCCCGTACTTCTCCTCCATCAAATCTGAATACTTGTCCTATAAAGTTTTTCATTCACTTTAAAGTTAGATTTGGTCATTAGAAGTTGATACAAAAAGTTTTACAAGGTTTTGGTTTGAAAAAGAAAAAAGAAAGAAAAAAAAATCTTGAATCTGTCAACTTTTTACAAGCAATTTAGTTAAGTTTCTTTAATGATAAAAATTTTAAAAAAATAAAAATAGAGAGTTCACTAAGTGGTTTAACTTTGGTAAAAAGGAAAAAATTCAAAAAAATGTTTTACTAGGTCTGCTAATGGGTTAAAGTGGGTCAGTTGGCCATTTGACTGTTCTGTGCAGGGTACTCTTCCCAAGTCCAAGTTTTGCTCAGCTTATTTATAAGCCGTAAAAATCTCTAATTAAGCTGGAAACTGGGGCAAAAGGCAGTGGGCCAGGTGGACTTCAAGTAGCCAGAAGCTCAGGTCCTAACTCTCTTAATAGCTTATTCAAAATAAGCTCTAAAGTGAGCACCTTGGCCTGTTTTGCTGAACATCACCAGCAGGTAAGTGTTTTTTTTTTTGGTTCTAAGTGCTTATTAGTATTGTTAGTTAGCTTATTCTAAGATTCTTATTAGTATCATTAGTTTAGGATTAGTTTAGTTTCAGCTTATTAGGTGCTTACTTGAGCTTATCTATTGCTTATATCCCCATTTTTAGAAGCTTAGGATTTCCTTAGTTAGAACTTGAGCCAACTGTTTATCCCATTATTGATTTAGCTTAAACAAATTGTACTAAGAAGAGATAAAAAAATTTACCGCCACATTCTTCGCCCTAGTGGTAATATACTCTGAATCTGTGCCTCTCTTTGTATGGCAACGTTGATAAACTTCCAAGGAACTTACTGGACCACCTCTTTCCTTTTCCTACGAAGTGAATATTTTTAAGTTACAACAAAAAATTACTTAACTTATAAGAAATGAAAACAAGAATACTATAATATATCTTTACCATTCTTAGACGATGTTGATCAATCCGAATTGAGCCAGCAGTATGTTTTGAAACCTGTCCATCAACCAAGGTGCTCCTATTTTTACGACCAGCTTTCGACTTTCTTTTCCATGCATCGGTATTCCACTCGAGCATCCCATTGATATAACTCCTACACAAGCATTACTTATCAAGTTAATATATGGTTCGTGCAACACTTTATAAGTTAAACATATCGCTTATTAAAGCGTCTAGCTTATCAAATTATAAGCAATTGTAATTACAAACCTGAAAACGCTCCCACATAAGTTTGATATCACGTTTTGGTACCTCCTTCCATGTAGCCCAAGGACCATCAAAGGAATACTTGAAGATAGATGTTATTTGTCGGTGAACACGTGGCTCGGTAAAGCTACACAATCAAAGCAAAACAGACAATAACCATTAGTATCATTTTTTTTATCTCAATGTTAAGATGTCACAAGAATTAGAACATACCCATTCTGATATGGATAAATCCAACTCCTCTGTGATGATTCCGTAGGTGGTGTATCAGCTATGTTTGTGCCGCGTCGACGTTGTGATGACTCCATGTCAAGCTCATCCATTCCCTCCTCAAGATCCTCTGTGTGATCATACTCATCTGCAATGTCATCACCTTCCCCAACAACACTACTTCTACCACCTCTACCCCCATGTATACCTCTCGATCCAGCCACGGGCCTATTGCCCTCGTCTATATCCTGCCCTCTGTGTCCCCGTTTATCTACAAGCGGGTCACCATTACCAGAACCACTACTACGTCCACCTCTACCACCATGTATACCTCTTGGTCTAACCACGTGCCTATTGCCCTCATCAATATACTCGCCTATATCTCCCCGGTCATCTGCAAACCGGTCACCATTACCACAAGCACTACTACTTCCACCTCTACCTGCACCAACACCTTTAGGTCTACTAACAAAACGACCAGTGGGTCTACTAACAAGACGACCTGTGGGTCTACCTACACATCTAGCTTCAGGTTGATGAGGAGGTCTACCTCCGGGTCGATTAGTAGGTCTACCTTTGGGGCCATCTCCAGCAGACTCTTTACCTTTACCATTACTTGATGGTCGCTTTGACATAGTGTATCTGAACTACAAAACAAAAATGAAACTAATTAGTCCGCATTTCAAGAACTACAACCCATTCAAATAATAGCAGACTAGTAGTAGTTATGGATTTTTATTGCGTAGTGTTTATTGTCAATAATAACAATATTTTTATAACAATATAGTACAAATGAACAGCATATAATGTGAGATCCCACTGCACTGCACCAGTTGGTTCTTTTGCTGCTGCTGCTGCATAAACTGCAAATAGCAGCCAGTGATGCTCATCTCGAGACCACTGTTTCTCTACCACTTTACCTCAAACAAGCACTCATAACCTTTAAAGTCTCATTTTTTAACAGAAAAAGCTTCTTTTTTTCCAACTCTCTCATACATACATCTATTAACTATGATCATGTATCTAAGGTTTTTGTAGCTTTTCAGTATAAAGCTTCACCTTGTCTACCCTTTATATTCAACTATACAGTTTTGCCATTTTGGGCTTCTTCTTACACGTCACATGCTTATACTTCTACACACAGGTTTCAAACAAACATATTCTCTTCAACCCCACTTTTAAGTCAAAACTAAGACCCTACTGAAATCTAATTTAAGTGCCAAACAACCCCACTTTAAGTACCAATTTTAAGTACCAAACTAAGACCCTACTGAAAATAATTATATACAATATTTAGCAAGTAATCAACAATTTTAACTAAGCGGACCCTAACTAATTACTAGACATAAAAAGAAAAGCATACACAGTTGTTAATTAAATTTAATGATTATTAGTTCTAAGTTGTTTACATATATCCGAAAACAACAATCAATATACATTTAAGACTTGAATAAAATTTTGAAGATGAAATCCTAGATCTAAAAGCCAATACGATTTCAAAAGCAAAAATCAAAACCTTAGATCCACAATGGTGGCTGATGAGAGATGGCAGTAAGATGTGGTGGCGTGCGTCCGAGATGAGGCAGGACCAGATGGTGCGAAGTACTGAGATGGGGCAGGACCAGATGGTGGGAAGGAGTTGAATGGATAATGGAAAAAGAAAAGTGATAGGGTAGAGAGAGATGAGTGGCTTATTACCAAAGAAAAAAGAAATAAGAGGGGAATTTTGGGGTTTTAATTTTGGGGAAATTGTTAGCGGGAATAATGAGAGGGAGAAGGAAGAGCCAAAATATTTTGGCCACAAAAAATATCTAATGATTTTTTTAGCCTCACATTTTTTATATAATTTTGTTTATAAAAACCCGGGTTAATTGGTTAGACCAGCCGGGTTTTGAGTAACCCGAGTCTTGAAATCTGACTGGGTTTTATTTTTTTTCAATTTTTTTTTAATAAAAACCAGGTTGACCCGACGGTCGAACCGGTTGACCCGATCAGAAAAAATAATAATAATAAATGGAAAACCGGGTTGACCCGGCGGTCGAACCAGTGCACGGTGACTCGACCGGGTCGATTAAAACCAGGTTTTTAAAACATTGATAATTAGTGTCATATAGACGTGATTGATGAATACTTGCGTTAACTTATTCTAGGCACTTATTAACGTAAATCTAATAAGTCTAGCTTAATGTTTCGGAAATTTCAAAAGCTTAGGTTTATAAGTACCGCTATTATCAAAAGCAAAAATGAGGCTTTAATTTTCGGTTATCTGAGTTTATAAGGTAAAGAGACAAACAAAAACAGAAGCTTGACATAGGGATTTATTTCATTCATTCAAAAAGTGAGGTTACTTGTCTTGAGTCATTAAGGCACAAACGAACATAAACGAGCTAAAGTGAACAAACAAACAAAACATGTACAGATAGAAAGAAAAACCACAAATAATACTAATGTAATAGGAATTTCCAATGTCGGCAAGACATTCAAGGTATACAGGGTCAATAGACTAATGTGGCCAACTTTCTTAATTCTTATCTTGAATAAAAGTGGTATGTAAAGAGCGTTGATTGGCTTTATGCGACTTTCTTATTCTTATCTCAAATGGAAGTGACGTGTAGAGTATAGTGAGTTGATGTTAGCTATAGGGGCCACGACATATTATATATGGCAAGAACACAATAGTCGTTTGTTTAAAAAGAGAAGTTGTGCTAAGCAACTGACTGGTGTCATTATTCCTATTATATACATATTAAATTATTAACACTCAGATTGAAAGCCATCGACGAATACTAAAGATGTTATGAAAGTGTGGAACTTGAATTCTGCTCGAGGTCCCACATCACTGGAAATATACCGAGGTTGGGGCTTGTGAACCCTTAAGTGTTACACAAAAATAGCATTTCGTAAATGTGTTTATACGCTAAATTTATTACTTAAAACAATACAAATGTATTGTGGTCTTAAAGAGAAAGTGTAGTACATCAAAATATACAGAACTATGAATTACGTCTGTAATCCGTCGATGATAATGAGAGATAACAAATGAATAAACTTACGTCACTAATCCGTTAGTATTTTACGACGGATTACCAACGGATCCTCGGCCGTCAATAATACGTCAGTAAACCATCGATGGATTTCTTAGCATTTTTTTTTGGCAAGCGGTTAAAAAAACCATCGATGACACATAGTAGTAATACTAATCATCGATGACATGAAAATAAGTGAATTAATATCCGTTAAAGTCGTTCATGATCTATAAATTTGTAGTGTTTTTACATAATTTGAACCCTAACTCACTTTTTTTTAGTCGTCATGTAAACAATTGGCGCACTAATAAAAATATCCACGTATAACAACAAATGTTTTCATTTTTTAGCGCCTTTTTAAAAACAAAATCACACATGTAAATGGACAAAGTTTATTTAGACGAAACGCTAAGTCACTTATTATTACAACACCAATCACAAAAAAAGTCATCCCAATTTAAACACATATGTAAAATATACATTGTGTTCATTTTTTTTTATTTGAACTACTTTCTTAGACAAGTTACTAGGAAATCCTTATGTGATGGCTATAATTTACCTAGAGATTTCCTAGTAATTATTATTGATAAGAAATCCCTAGGAAATCCCAAGGAAATTCCGACGGATTAGCTAGGGAAAATATTTTGTCACTAATTCCTAGGAAATCACTAAGAAAACCGTCAATAATAACTATGTACATAATTCGTTGGAAAATTGTAGGAATTCCCTAGGAAATTTCCGACAAAAAATTTCCCTAGGAAAATTTCGTAGGTGTTGCCCCTTTTTCTAGTAGTGAGTGTGATGCGTTACAAGGAGAAAAAACGAACGCGTCTCTTCTCTAAAAAAATAAGATACCAAGTCCGAAAAGTTAATGCAGATAGACGACCTAGATCTAAGGTAAATTTTTTACATTTTCATTTGATGAACTACAGTAGTTTCAATATTTTGGTGTCTTTTCAAAATTGCAATATTTTTGAAGAGATTTTCTGATGAAAGTATCTAGCCATACATTATTTTTAGTTATGTGAAATCCATTTCATCATTATTATTACAATATTAATTTCATTTAATGTGTTTCATTTTCGTCTTATTAATTGGTTTTAATGGGTTCCACAACCTACAATGACCAAAAGCCTAGATAGAATAATAATGATTGGTGCATGATGCATTATCCATTATGCCAATGAGTTATACATTTCATCAATGTGCAATTTTGCTAAAAGCATTTAATAATAACTACTCAAATATGTAATTTCTTTCTCATAGAAATTAAACATGTGTTACATATATCTATCTACTATATAAAGATATTTTGTCAAATACTTATATGTGATGATTTTCTGATTTTTGCAGGGGCGATTTGTTAGAAGGCCAAATTCTCCAACATGTGAAGACTCATAGCATCCATTTACTCCATCATCTTCTGTTGATCAATTGTTTAGTCTTAATACTTTTATTTTTACATTTCCAGAGATTATAATTCTATCTTTCTGCACAACAATTTGTAGTGTTGTTGAGGAGAGGTGAGATTAGTTAAGAAGGGAGTAAAGAGAGAATTCAAACAATTTTGTTATGTGTAAGTCACTTATAAAATTTGTTTATTTCATATTTGTAGAAGAGAAAAATGAATAATAGTAGTATGTTTTACACAAAAAATTGGACAATTGTCTTCTAATTGTGTTTATATATACAACATGCATTTGAATGCATAGATAGGTTGATGTAACTCCACTTCCCTTGTAACGCAAACAACCGTAGAAATATGCTCAAATTGTTGAGATGAACAATTTTGAGTTTAACTCCGAGTAAAACCTCAACTAAACTATGGAACAGATAGTGTTCCGTAAAATACCACTCGTGAACTATTAAGCAAACAATGGAATTCAAACTGATACATTCAAACGTAAATTATTGAGCAAATAACGCAATTCAACCTGATAAATCCAAACTGTAGAGATTCATAAGTGTCACTTACAAAAATCAGATACTGGCTAGACATAACTTTCCACTTACGCATATTTCATCTGATGATATTAATACATGCGAAAATTACTTGTAAGGCCCTGCGGGGGCTTCTTTGTCCCGCAGAGGACCTATTTTCTTTGTATTTCGAAAAAGGCCACTCATTTCGCTACAAACTTGTGTAGAAATGCTTAATGGACACGTGTCGCTTCCCCATTAAATTAACGTCCGTGATTAAAAAAAAAAAAAAAAAAAAAGGCAATTCGCCTCACCTTTGCAGCGAAATCTGACAAAATGTGGGACCCCGACTTACACATGAGAGAGAAACCAGCCTCTCACCTAAACATTGCAGCGAAATCCGACACATGTGGGCCAGCTTAGAACGTGGGCCACACCCAATTTTTGACAAAATTATTTTTTTGCGTTTGAGATCTTTGATGCTACAAATTTTACTCACATGTCATCTTTGATCAAATTTTAGAACTTATGCTTATTCTAGCTCATATCCCTGGAATGCCAAAGAATATATTTGTTACCAATATTTTGTATGCTACCAAAAATATATTTGTATTTGATGTTACCAATATTTTGCTACAATATATTTGGACTTAGTTTTGTTATAAAATTTCTGTTATAAAAATGTAATTTAATTTTTGTTACCAATATTTTGTATGCTACCAATATTTTGTATGCTACCAAAAATTTATTTGTATTTGATGTTACCAATATTTTGCTACAATATATTTGGACTTATTTTTGTTATAAAATTTCTGTTATAAAAATGTAATTTAATTTTTGTTATAAAAATGTAATGAACTTATTTTTGTGTTTATGATGGTGTATAAAGTTAGAGATGTCACAGAAAAACAAAATGTATCAGATATTGTAATTATAAAAAACGTATGTTATTATTGCCTCATATACTTGTAAATTTGTTACTTTAAATTATTTTTACACAAAACACATGCTCAAATAATGTCTATTCAATACAAACATGACTTGTAAAATTCAAATACATAGACAGAACAGACATTAGTTGGATAATTGAGAATGAAAAGCATGATGCACAGAAAAAACAAAACATACTACTAGTCACATACAGCTTCTACCTTATTAAAAACCAAACCGATTAAACCAACTATTTGAATCATGCATTTGTTGATCATCTAGATGTTGAGAGTTGTATTGCTGGGAAGTGTATTGAAGATCATTTTCAAGTGGTTGCGTTCGGTTTTGCTGAGATAGGTTGAAATGTTGTTGTGTGTTATGTTGATCATATCTTTGTGATGTGTGTGTGTTTTCAGCATATTGTTGAGATGGGTATGGGTTGTGGTGGTAAGTTTGTGAAGCGTATTGGTTTGTGGGGTATGTGTTGTCACCATATGGTTGCCAAAAGAACGAGTTTTGACCATTTGCTTGATCAGTGTATGTGTTTTGGCCAAATGGTTGCCATGAGAATTGATTGTTTCCCATAAAAGTTTGATCGAACGGGTGATGTTGGTCATAAAAAGGTGCAGTGTCATGTTGCTCATTAGTTGGAAATTCCCCTTGCTTTTGTTTACCCTTGCGGTTAGGTGGATCTGGGACAAATGATTTTTTGCAATTCTGACGGTTATGCCCCGCTTGTTTGCATCTGCTACAGTGTACAGTTCTTGGCTCTTCTCCTTGAGATAGTATACGGTTTGTGTTTTTCGGACGACCTGGCTGAGGGTTGTCCATTGTTGGAGGAGTAAGAGGATGTATATGGCTTGGATACTCCCATTCGTTAAAATTTCCAACAAATTGAATTGACTCTGCATAGGTTGCTTGATATTTTTCCTTTTTGAACCAGTCATGTACATTTTCCACACAATCTGTTAGGTTCAAAACCCTTGTAACAACAATAACGTGACCACAAGGTATCCCGGAAATTTGCCATTTCCGACATTCACATTCACCGGTCGTAAAGTTCACCTCACGGTTATATTGGCCATCATAAACTTGATACCGAAATGTGAATGTCGGAAATGGCAAATTTCCGGGATACCAAGTTCACCTCACGCTTTTCAATTTCGGTATCAAGTTTATGATGGCCAATATAACCGTGAGGTGAACTTTACGACCGGTGAATGTGAATGTCGGAAATGGCAAATTTCCGGGATACCTTGTGGTCACGTTATTGCTGTTACAAGGTTTTTGAACCTAACAGATTGTGTGGAATATGTACATGACTGGTTCAAAAAGGAAAAATATCAAGAAACCTATGCAGAGTCAATTCAATTTGTTGGAAATTTTAACGAATGGGAGTATCCAAGCCATATACATCCTCTTACTCCTCCAACAATGGACAACCCTCAGCCAGGTCGTCCGAAAAACACAAACCGTATACTATCTCAAGGAGAAGAGCCAAGAACTGTACACTGTAGCAGATGCAAACAAGCGGGGCATAACCGTCAGAATTGCAAAAAATCATTTGTCCCAGATCCACCTAACCGCAAGGGTAAACAAAAGCAAGGGGAATTTCCAACTAATGAGCAACATGACACTGCACCTTTTTATGACCAACATCACCCGTTCGATCAAACTTTTATGGGAAACAATCAATTCTCATGGCAACCATTTGGCCAAAACACATACACTGATCAAGCAAATGGTCAAAACTCGTTCTTTTGGCAACCATATGGTGACAACACATACCCCACAAACCAATACGCTTCACAAACTTACCACCACAACCCATACCCATCTCAACAATATGCTGAAAACACACACACATCACAAAGATATGATCAACATAACACACAACAACATTTCAACCTATCTCAGCAAAACCGAACGCAACCACTTGAAAATGATCTTCAATACACTTCCCAGCAATACAACTCTCAACATCTAGATGATCAACAAATGCAGGATTCAAATAGTTGGTTTAATCGGTTTGGTTTTTAATAAGGTAGAAGCTGTATGTGACTAGTAGTATGTTTTGTTTTTTCTGTGCATCATGCTTTTCATTCTCAATTATCCAACTGATGTCTGTTCTGTCTATGTATTTGAATTTTACAAGTCATGTTTGTATTGAATAGACATTATTTGAGCATGTGTTTTGTGTAAAAATAATTTAAAGTAACAAATTTACAAGTATATGAGGCAATAATAACATACGTTTTTTATAATTACAATATCTGATACATTTTGTTTTTCTGTGACATCTCTAACTTTATACACCATCATAAACACAAAAATAAGTTCATTACATTTTTATAACAAAAATTAAATTACATTTTTATAACAGAAATTTTATAACAAAAATAAGTCCAAATATATTGTAGCAAAATATTGGTAACATCAAATACAAATAAATTTTTGGTAGCATACAAAATATTGGTAGCATACAAAATATTGGTAACAAAAATTAAATTACATTTTTATAACAGAAATTTTATAACAAAACTAAGTCCAAATATATTGTAGCAAAATATTGGTAACATCAAATACAAATATATTTTTGGTAGCATACAAAATATTGGTAACAAATATATTCTTTGGCATTCCAGGGATATGAGCTAGAATAAGCATAAGTTCTAAAATTTGATCAAAGATGACATGTGAGTAAAATTTGTAGCATCAAAGATCTCAAACGCAAAAAAATAATTTTGTCAAAAATTGGGTGTGGCCCACGTTCTAAGCTGGCCCACATGTGTCGGATTTCGCTGCAATGTTTAGGTGAGAGGCTGGTTTCTCTCTCATGTGTAAGTCGGGGTCTCACATTTTGTCAGATTTCGCTGCAAAGGTGAGGCGAATTGCCTTTTTTTTTTTTTTTTTTTTTTTTTAATCACGGACGTTAATTTAATGGGGAAGCGACACGTGTCCATTAAGCATTTCTACACAAGTTTGTAGCGAAATGAGTGGCCTTTTTCGAAATACAAAGAAAATAGGTCCTCTGCGGGACAAAGAAGCCCCCGCAGGGCCTTACAAGTAATTTTCGCTTAATACATTCAAGCAAAACATTTTCCATGTGGCGGGGTACTTTACTCCTTAGATCATTTAGTCATTAACTAGCATTGTACTACACATTGTGATAACTGTCAGCCTCCTATGATAATGGTTCTAGTAGTTAACATGCTCTATAGTGAGTATATATAGTTACCTATGTAACATAGATCCTATAAGCAGGACCAACTTTACAGAGTGAAAAGAGCAAATTAAAAACTTGAATGATACGTTTGATAGTCTAGCATTTACTACGAATAAAGTGTTGGTCCCTCCCTTATCACATAATCGAAGTATATTGGTAAAGATGACTTACGAAAGGAGGTATTAACCCGCCATTATTAACGGAATAATTTTGACTTGGTAATGCCTAGAATGAATTTGAGCATGCACGGTAGTAGACTTCCCTTTCGCTAAGGTTTAGCAAGGGATTTGAGCACAACATGGTATTGAATAATATAGCCTCCGAAATTAAATGGCAATGAATGTTGAAAGAAGTCACATGATTTTTCATTACAGTTTAACATATTTAAAAAGGTATACAATGAGTTCCATAACAACAAATGCTTGGAGAAACAATATAACAATAGTTTCAAATCAATATTTTGGTCAAAGACATTGAAATCTCTCATAAAAACTAATTATGGATTTCGATTATGCATCTTATATGACCACACATTAAATGCCTATTTCTAGGTTTCTAGTTCGCCTAATGACTCTTAATTGCGCTTAAAGTTCATTATGGTACTATACATTAGTCAGGAGTCACAGCTATATAACTAAGCTCATCCCTTTTATTTTATGATAACTACGACTTCAGATTGTAGTTATTGTTAACGTAATAACGGCTTACTCTTTATTATATTTATTTCTATCATTTATGTTTAATAAATTATGCCGTTTTCATTTTTTGTCTATCTTGTTTTGCAATGTTACTTGTGTGTAAATGAACCAAAGAGAACAAGACTGCAGTTGAACATGAACTGTCACCTAACGATATGCGAGTCAATTCGGACTGGTCAGCCCAACTTGGTTTGTTTCAATAACGAGATCATTAATGTGTGCTAAATTAAGAAAGAGCCGATTTAACTCTTAATACAATACAAGGTTAGGTAAGGGGGTACCGGGGTAGTGATTATGAAGTATGTGCAAATTCAGGATTTTTCCTTAAGGTGTGCAACAGGAAAGAAGATGATGTCATTGTGGTCAATAGATGATGATGCTGTCGTTTTAGCTTTTCGATTTGGTGTTCTTAGGAGTAATACCTGTTGTAGTTTTTCTAACTTTGTCTTTAAAAAACAAAGTTTCTCCATGTGTGCTTCAGCTGCAGTTGCTGTTTGTTGGTTGCCATCAACGACTACGGCTTTATTTTTTTCCTTGTTTGCGTTATCTTCTAACATTTTTAAGCTTGCATCGTCTTCTACAACATCTACGCCACCATCAACCTTAACAAAGTTTCGGACAAACAACAAGATGTTAAGACATGCAATTATTTTGTTTATCATAGAATACGATCACGAACGTCGAAAGCTATATCCTTTTAATAATAATATAATTAAAAAAGTTGGAAGGTTTTTGCAATAAACATATATTCTGGTAAACTGTTGACACGATAATTTTTTGACTATTTTTTCTATAAATTTTATTAGTTTAACATGACTCATTTATTGATGAATTTGTTGAAATTAGCACGCACTGCACGTCATTTCTCCTCAATACTATACCAACTCTAAGAAAAAATAGAACAGGGAGTCCTGTGGTAACACAAAAATTATTTATATATAGTTTTTAATTTTTTTATAATATTTTTTTTATATATTAAGTGTTATGGCTGAACCTACCCGGCTTGTTTCACCTCGTACCAAAAAAGTTACCCGATTTGACGTGTTACCAACCCGCTTACATGCCCATTTTTCCACCTCTAGGTGTTGCTTAAGTAAAGGGCTACTTAGATTGTATCTTTCAGAGCCAAGATAATAATTGGAAATCAGAAAGCTAATAGTACCTTGTTAGCTAATGTTGAAAGATGCAAGTCACCATCATCCTGCTGCATTGCAGTACTAGTTGCTGAGCTGGCATTCTTTCTCCTACGGAATTTTTTTGGACGTCTATCATTTGGTGTATGGCCAACATTTATCGGCAAATTCACGGGTATAGTTTTGTCAATAGATTCATTCTTCGTCGGTTCTGATCCACATTCTTTTGATATTGAAGGATCGTCCATTTGAGTTGGTATATCTTCAGCTAACTGCATGTTTCCCGTGAAATTCAAACAAAAGTGATTAGATTTCATCATAGGTGACACTTTTGACTCATTTTCTTATAGATGGGTTGATTTGGGTTATGTTTGATATCTAATATGTCAAGGGGGCACCAAGTATAGAAACGGGATCAAAAGGTTGCCAACGAGTACTATAATGCATGAAGTCTACTAGATTTTTTTATTAGATAAATCATATTACTATTGCAATGATACATATTTTGTAATCATAAAATAGTTTTATAGCTACATTAAAAAGTTTTGGACATATAAGTGTCTATTGTCAAACATGCATAAGTTTATGAACTGAAAGAAATAAAAAAACAATCCTACTATATGTCAACTGAAAAAAATAAATGGAAACATCAAATCTGGACTATGAGGTTTTTATAAGTTCTGTGATTGACTACCAAAACTCTACTTGTGTCTCTGATTTGGAGTAGAGGAAGCGAAAAATCTTTGGAGGTTTAAATCTCTGACAGCGATATGTTATGCTCAATGCAAGTATACAATACAAATACAACACTGTGGTACTAATGAATATGAACAATAACATCTACAAACTCACCTTCTGGGTTTTAAGAGAAAGGTAGCGTGCATTTTTGAACCACTTGTTCACCTGAAAAATGAGTAATGAAACATAAAGTCCATCATACTTCTATGTGAAAATGACACCAGATATTCAGGTTGTTCTTCATAATCAACCAAAAATTATGCTTCGTTTTAGTCAACAGTACAACATTACATTCATGACAAACTATGCTGTAATAATTTTGTGTAAACATCAGCCGAAGTCGTTCTTAGACGAGGCACCGTGTGTTTATTTCACAAAAGTTCTATCACTATTCTCTGATCTGTACTTAAGCTCGAAAGATAAACAGTTGCATGCAAAAAAGAAGAAAAACAATGTCAAAACGCACCTGTTTCTAATTGGGATTGAAATATACGGTCCTATATATAGCCTAAGATCGTATATAAATTTCTTAATTTCACTTTGACTACAAGTACCAAAAAATAATTACCTTCTCAGGATCAAGACCTAACTGCTTGGAAAGTTCTTCTTTTAGAGCTCGAGAAGGGAGTTGATTTGTTGCAAACACAATGCGAAGTTTCTGATATAATACACAAAAAAGAGAAATAAGAAAGTACTCAATGCCACTAGCACTGAACAATAGTAAGTAATTACATAAGTAGAAAAACTATAGGTGGCAAGATGGGCCGGTTGGGAGAGTTGGGCAATGGGTCAAAATAGGCATTTGTTTAGTAAAACCGGCTAGGCCAGATTGCCCACAATCAACTTTTTTTTTTCATTTTTACAAATTCTTATAAATAATTAGTGTTTGAAGTGTGATTACAAATAAAATTTTCAGAGGTTGTGCGGGGTCCAAAATAGTTTAAGCAACTTACAACCTGTTTAACTAGTTCTCCCCAATTGACCTGTCAACCTTTTTAGCTAACACACAACTCAAATTGACCCTTTTATTAGCAACGTGTCAAAAATGGTACTATAGTAAAAACAATTGAAAGTACCTCTACTGCGTCAGCAGGAATCCTGAAAAATGAACGTTTGGTCCCTTTGCACGATAAGTTTGTGTCAGCCGTGGAAGTGTCAGCAACATCTTTTACAATTTTTTCAGTGGAAGTGTCAGCAACACCTTTTACACTTTTCTCAGTTTCGCAAAGAGTATCTTTTACACTTTTCTCAGTTTCGCAAAGAGTCATTAGAGTGCTGGCTGCATCTGACTCTTTTTCTCTCCGCTTTCTGTTAGTGGGGCCCCAGTCTTCATCTTCACTTACTTGCTCGTTAGCAAGAGCATCTTTTCCGAACATTTCCTGTATAATTAGAAACAAATGCTAATTACTTATCTTTTAACACGTAATAGTCGTTTTAGTGCTATGTTTATTTTTGGACAATAAAAAGGAAAAATAAACGAAAATTATGACCATCGTTGTTCAGCATAGCAGATGTATTGAACTCCTTGGATATTAATACGAGAAACGACATACTTTTATTGGAACTACATAACAGCATATACAGATATGAGTGGCAGCAATTTTACACGATTTACTTATGAATGGGTCTATTATCCCGATTAAGTTTTATCTCTAATAGGTCAAATCGAAAAACAAACTGGAAAAGACACGGGTCAAATGATTAAACAGGTTAAAAGTTGCAAAAAGTGTCATGAATAAAACCTCCTAAATCACCTGTTTCTACCGAACACAAAATTACATTGCATCTGGACTTTAAACAACCTGCCCAACCCGCTATTTCACCACCTCTACAAACGACTGCCTTTATTTAACAGCAATCAAGTGCAAAGAGAATACCTAGATCTCTGTCTCATAAAAAGAGCTAAGCATGCATGGACCATAAACTGATAAACTCATAGCAGAACTGCAGTCTATCTTTTTTACTTCTTATAATCCATAAGCTCTATACTTTGAAGAAAAAATAATATTTGAAACAATTACATATATAACTTAGGTTATAAATAAACATTGTACTTACGTCATAAAGCTTCCTATAATCAACAGATTGACGTTGCCGGCGACCACTCATGAAGTCACCATCTGAACCCGAACCAGAACCCTGGCCAAGAACGTCAGTGGAGGTGCTTTCGAGACCCATAGTTATACTTAACTTCAGAGATTCATCATCAAGATCTTCATCCTCTAGTGACTGTAAACTGTAGTTACTGGTGGCGTCATCATTAGAAGATTCACCATCAGAGCAAACTTGGCCGTTGCTGCAACTGTTTTCACGTTTTTCAACTCTCTCTGGATCATAATCATCATCTCCAGATTCATCTGACGGCCAATCTTCTTGATTAAGTATAGTATCCCCGGCATCAGGTAATGTGGCTTCAACCTTAAATATCTCCTGTTTCAAACACCATCTGATTATCTTCAAAAGGTCGGAAACCATGGTTACCCAAAAAAAATGATGATGAAAGTAGCAAGAATTTTTAGCAATGCATTTTTATGAGGTTCTAACTCCCATAGCATGGAAATGTCATTGTATTCTTACAAAATATTCACAACTGATGTTTCAATTTGAATTTAAAAATGAGTTGAAAAGAATTGTCGTGGTAAAGTATTCAATATTCCTTGGGAGCAGTGAAAATCCAAATATATCTCTATTCGTGCACAATACACCAACCATACTAGTCATAACACAGTTTAAGCCATTGTCAAATCAAACTTTCCCTGTCCTATGAAGAATTACTACACATACTATTTAGGACAAAATATAGGAGTCATTTTTGAAAACTTTCAAGTACTCTGTCTGGAAAAGAAGTCATATTAAAATACGTTAGCTTCAAATATATTTCCATAACTTCAAATAAACAATAAAAACAAGTGTTGTAGATTAGAGAAGGATTTCAACATTTTTATAAAACCAAATAGCTTATCACGATAGTTCTTTATTTTCAAAGCAAAAGATACTTTTAGTATCACAAAGCATTCCTGTAAAAAAAATCAAATAAACTCTATCTGAATGGACGAAATAAATGTTTGATGTTTATATTTAACTTACAATTTTATTCGTGAAGAAGAGAGTATTGTGATATCTTGGCTATTGTATTATGGCTTTCACTTTCTTGCTGTTATGTTATTATGTGTTTATGCTATTGTTCTAGTGCAATCAATAAGAAACGCATGAAAAAGTAACCGAAGATTGACTCAACCCACTTGACATATGGCCCAATATTCACTCCACAAGATACTCAAATTGACCTTTTAATTCAACTTGTAAACCTTTTTGACGTATTATTCAATCCAACCCCTTCTTAACTGGTAGCCTATAAACAAGATCTAACTTGTAAGGTTGTGATGAGTAATGCAGCACATACATATCAAAGGAGGGAGACAAATTCTATTATTTATAATAGCACCCTTTGGCAAATGCATCATTTCAAAATTAGTCACAGGGTATTTGAATATATAGAGAGTGGGTTTAATGGTTGATTGGCAGTAGCAGCATGCTATCATATGAATATTTCGTGACTTCCTAAATGGATAGAGAGACTATTGTTATGAAGGGGACTCGTGACAAGGAGCAACATACTGAGATTCTAATACTACCAACCTGCCAATTGCTGTCATTGGTATAGCTTGTTCCCAGGTGTGCATTCATTGCGTCTATGATTTCAGTCTTACATACGCAATATTTACAAAACCAACCTTGGTCTCCTGGGGGAACTGGGAAATCATATAAACAATATGCATTATTTTTTAGAAAAAAATTTAAAATCGATCATTTAACAAGTTGAGATAATGGTAAGATTTAAGAAGAGCTTACTATTTTCAGTTAGAAGAGGAGGGTCGATGCACATTTGATGAAATGCACAATTGCAAGTCCCGTCACACAGTATTATATCATTATCAGGAAATGCCTCCCTCAGCTTACACTTGGCACAGTGTATCTAAATATAACAAGTAATCACATCATTATTAATATGATCGTAGTTGAGAAAAGAGAGAAATTAGAATATATCTGGAAAAGAGAGACATACTTATGCTATTACAGGGTCCATAATGAAACAAAAATTGTAAAAACAGACATATCTCCGAAAGACAATGAGAGATTTTGTTCAATTATTCTTCCCAGTTTTGCCGAGGAATTGAGAGTTGCTAGTTGGCTTTTTAAGTTCTAAAAAACTAACTTCTCAAAATATGCTATGCATTTTACATAACTACATTGAACTATCGAGCTGTAAGGCATATAGTAGGGACTTGTAATTGACTAATGTAGACACCGGATACATACATGATCATGATGTACAGTTCCATCTGGACCTATTACAGATTCATCAATGGATCCATCTGAGCTGAGTAAATCCAGCTGGTGTAAGGCATCACGGATTCCAAGTTTACATTGTAGTATCTGCTTCTTGGCTCTTTGGAGTTCTCTTTCTGGCTTTATTTTTTCTCGGCTGAATATAAAATAAGCGTAACAAGGTCACTCCAAAGTGTTAAGAGGATATATCAGAACAATTACAATAGGGATTGCATATTGTGTTCAGAACGAACTTTTCGGATAACAAAAACTAAAAAGTATATATACCTCTGACCCTTCCAGCCTTCAGTTGAGTACGCATCTATAAGGTTCTGTTCAATTCTCATTTTAATGAGAAGGTACCTCGTCCTCCTTTTCAGCTTGGCAGCTTCGTCAATTTCAACTTTGTTGTTCGCCCTTTTTTGCTTTCGCTTTCGCCTCCGCTTAATATTCTCAGAAGTAAAATTTTCCTTTTCTAAATTTGCATTTTCAACCGAACCAGTTGCCGCCTGGTTTTGGTCACCCTCTAAGGACGTCATACTCATGGATTTGGCTGGTTTGCGAGAAGCATTTATATGCTTAAAGTCATTCCTTTTGCTGTTGGTTAAATAGTCGACAACCTTTTTCTTAGACACTGGAGTACTTTGAGTGTTTCCATGAGACTTTCGTTTTATTGATCTTTTTGTTAAGCTTTTCGAGTGCAACAACTCTCCAATATTTTTGTGAGCCTCTTCTGCCCCTTCTCCGCTCATGCTTATTGTCTATGCATCCAACTAACAAACAAGACGAATGAGTTGGTCACATGTAAAGTAACAATTTAAAAGCAACATAGTAGGTGTCTGGGATTGTTTATTATTTTCTGCTTATCTGCTTATTTTGGGGTAAAATAAGCAGTTGTCAATAAGCACGCTGGGGGCTGCTTAATGCTTATCAGCTTATTTTGGTATACAATTGACCTATTTACCTTCAAATCTACTCTTAAAAACTATCTCTAGAAGATCTGACTCTTAAGCTGCTAATCTGCTTTGGCTTATAAGCAAAAAAAATACACAATCCTAATCGCTGCTTAATGCTTATCAGTTTATTTTGGTATAAAATTGGCCTATTTACCTTAAAAACTATCTCTAGAAGTTCTAACTCTTAAGCTGCTAATCTGCTTTGGCTTATAAGCAAAAAAAATACACAATCCTAATTGCTGCTTAATGCTTATCAGTTTATTTTGGTATAAAATTGGCCTTATTTACCTTAAAAACTATCTCTAGAAGTTCTAACTCTTAAGCTGCTAATCTGCTTTGGCTTATAAGCAAAAAAATACACAATCCTAATCACCCTCATCCCCAGACTCAAATCAATCGGAAAATACTGATGACAACGACTATAATTCCAAACTATTTCGACAGATCTTAACTTTCACAAGCACTTATGCAAACACAATGGACAATCCATAGATCCAACATAATTATATGAGGTACGAGCCTTAGAATGCAAAATCAACTGAACCAAAACTAACTCGAAGCTCTATACTGATTCAATCAAGCTCCATACATTATTCCCTACTAACGAGTAGCAATAAACTACAGCATTGCTACATCAATATCTCAACCATCAATTAATCATATTAACAAAAATAATTCATAAATTTGACATAAGCACGGTAACTTAATACAACAAAAACAAAAGCAATTAGAATACCCAATCCCATTGGTGTGCGGCCTACGGGGGAGTTATGATGTAACAGTAATACCCCTACCCTACCTAAAGGTATGTTTGGCGACGAGCTTTCCTTAGTGTTTAGCAGCAATTAGCGTTTAAAATTGAAAGCTCATTTGTCAAGGAGCGTTTAGCGTTTTATTCATTAATACAACGCTACTTGAAGAAGTGTTTAGCTTTAACGTCAATTTCACATTCTATAATCACAAGTAGAGCTACGTTACCAATCGCTAAGCTACTTATTGTGCTAACTACTACTAGTTTTGTCAGACATACCCTATGTAAAAAGGTACGGTTCTAAAGAGCACCTCTAAGATGCTAAAAATTTATAACAAAAGGTGATCCTACCAAAATACTTAAAGTCGACTGCAAATAATGATGCAGACAGTAATACCCTACCCCTACCACACCACATGTAGAGGTAGAGAGAGACTACTTCTAGAAAGACCTTTGACCCATGTAAAAAAAGGTGATACTACAAAAATATTTATGGTCGACTACCCTCTACACGAAGGTAGAGAGACTGCTTCTAGAAAGATCTCCGACTTATGTAAAAAGTGTGGTTCTAAAATAGTAAAATTTATAACAAAAGGTGATACAACCAAATTATTTTAAGTCGGCTACAAAGAACTATGTAGACAGCAACACCCCTACCCCTACCCCTACACAAAGGCAGAGAGACTACTTTTGAAAAGACCTCCGGCTTATGTAACAAGTGCGGTTCTAAAATTCATAACAAAAGGTGACACTAGCAAAATACTTAAAGCGGATGTAGACAGTTACACCCCTACCCCTACCCCCACCTAAAGGTACAAAGACTGCTTCTAGAAAGACCTCCGGTTCTGAAATTCATAACAGAAGGTGGACTACAAATAATGTGCAGTTAAAATTAGGGATCAGTCAATTCAACAGTTCTAGGGCATAGTTTTGAGATCAATAGCATAAATTATTAATATATATATATATAAAAAAGATGAATAAGTAGTACCTGACTACTAGGTGATTTATCTGGAGCAATATCACATTTTATTAAGGTGCGGTTAGTTGAAAATGAAGAAGATATATAAAAGTAGTTAAATGTTAGGTTAACTAACTAACTAACTAACTTGAGTGAGTTTTTAGCTGCTGTTGTTAATGGTCGCCGGTGTGGTGGATCCCCGGTCAGTTTGGGTTTAATAAACCGGGTTGACGAACCGGTTTCATTATGTGAAAATTGTATAACGGCCGGGGCAAGTGATTTTTTTTTAAATAAATAAGGTTAGATCCATTTTCACTAAACACTTTTAATATCTCAGGTCACGCTCAACTGTTTGACTCCATTCATATTATGACATGTGTCATTCTCTAGTACTTTTTTCATGGTCCATTAAGTGTCACATCAAATCTTTAAGCAATCTTTTAATTTGTTTTTTTATTAAAAGTTAACGCTCGACTGACGGTGCTCAACCGGAGGCATACTTTTTACATAGTAAATTGGAAAAGTTACACCAAAAGATTTACCATATCCAAGTGATTTGATAGTTTTTCTTTTCTTTTTATTTTCTTTTTCCACTTTAACGTTTCCCATATCAACAAAAAAACACACACACAACACACACTAACACATTGGAATACGTGCATGGCTTAGATAAAAAAAAATAACGAAACTTTTATCACACAACACCCGTTTTTGTGAAAGACGATTATTTCCAGACCCGATCCGTTCCCGATTCACAATGTGTGGAACAAGATTGATGTTATATGATAATGGCTTCTAGACAAGTAAGTAAAATGTGCGGTTTGCACAGTAACACATACATCTGTTTTAATGTATTTGATTTTAATCGATTTTTTTTAATTTGAACAGTAACTTTGATTATTTTAATTTTTTTAGGGTTTTTAAATTTTTTAGATCATTTGATGTTAATTGTGGTTATTGTTATTATTATTGTAGGTTTATTGTTTATTTTGCATTATTATTGTTCGAAAAGCCATTTAGATACTATACATGTTAGGGTTTGCTTATTCTAGGTTTGAGAAGACCAACTATGTTAGGGTTTGCTTATTCTGCACAATAACCTACATTGTTTGCTATTTTTTTTAGTGTATTTGAGGTTCATTCATTGTGGTTATTGTTTGCTTATACGGAGAACATATCTGAAATGTCTTGCGTATCTCAAAATTTGGACACCTGCATATGTGAAATGTGGACACTGAAATCTGGACACTTGCATATCTGAAAGTGTAACAAAAAAAGACCTCATCATGTAGTCATGCCTAGTGCCTTTGTAACATTTACGCATCATGTATAAGCTTTTCATTTAATAGATGCCTAGTGCCTTTGTAACATTTGTATATAAGCATTTCAATGATTGGTTTGACTTATTAAGCTATTAATCTGTTACAAATTAGGAGTGTTTGTAATTCATGTCATGTTCAGAATCCACAGTATTTTCTATAGTTTAGACCAGTTCCTTCATTCTATTTTAAAGTTTAAAGGACTTAGCCCTTAGGAATCCCACATTATTTCTGGTTGTAAAGGTTATGTTTGAAAATGTTTATATTTCTAACGCTCATCAGTATATTTGTATTGCTCATCAGTTTAAACATATGCTAATATGGGTATGCATCTTTTGTTTGTTTTTGTGTATAGGTGTATTCTGCCAAGCTCGGTACTAGAACAAAGTTGCACTATATCAAAACGATAAGGCAAAAGTTGAGTTGCAATCCGGATCGTCTTGAACTTTTTAAAAGCACTGTTTTCGGGAAATGATTAAACATAAAAACATACGAGCATGATATCCATTTTACTTCATTATTTGCTTCAACATCAACGCTTTGTTGAAAACTCTAATATAAATACTCCCTTGTATTTTGATATCTGGGGACACACTTTAGAATTTGGTCGTCAAGATATGTGCCTGGTATTAAGTTTTCGATTTGGTGATGTTTCTTTAGAGCATTTAAAGAAACGGCAATCTAGTTTTGGTAATCGTATGTTAAGTTTTCTTAGAGAGAGGCGTACCGAGAAAATTAGTAATATAAAAAGCTGAACAACTAGTTAGGGTTCTTAGTGATCAAGTTGAGTTTAATGAACTTTCAAATGATGATGTTGTTCGCCTTTGTCTGGTTCTGTTGTTAGAGAACGTTTATATGGGCAAACAGGAAAGAAATTTAATCTCCCATGAGATATTGGTTTTAGTAGATGACATTTATGCATGGAATGCATTTCCATGGGGCGAGTACATTTGGGTTGAGTTTCACAAGAAGATTTATAATGCTATCTCAAAGGTTAGAGATAGACATTTGACTGAAATTGCTACCAAGGGTGATTGTTACACTGCAACTTATACGTTGTGTGGATTTGTGTTCGCTTTGAAGGTTCGTAACTATTGTTTAATTAGTAAGAATTTAATTCAGTGTTGTAGCATGAACCTTAGTGTAGTAATTTTTATGCTAATAGTAATAATAATTCCTTCAGATTTGGCTTTTGGAAACCTGCCGCAATTCAACAAATTGGTGGGTTAAAGAAGAGAATGTGATCCCTTGGGGTGTTGCTTGGGATGATGCACACAGGTTTGAGAAGACCGATTACGATCTTCTTTTTCGTAATGCAGAAATGGTTCGCCTTGTGCCGACAGGTTATACTCTTCTCTTTTAGAAAAATTGTTTATGATTTTTAATGGTATTTGGGTTAGTGTATAACAACAGCGACTGAGATGAAAGAACTTTGGTGGACATCTAGTGTAGACTTTTTCAAGAAGTATATAGCCAGCAAGGTTATACAATCATATACCACCTAGTCTTCCCATTCATGATACGCCAGTAGTCAATAGATCCGGTCGACTGGAGAAGTTGAGACCACGGAGACGTGGTTCAGTCTCAAATGCAGATACACCAGCAGTCATTAGGAAGGTGGATCAAGGCATGCCGTATATGGGGGATGTCATGCCACCTACAGCAATAGTTATGGCTCAAATCGCTAAAATGCAACAGCAAATTAATCAATTACATAAATATGTCAAGCATTTGAAGCCTGATGGGGATAGCCACATTCCGGGTATGGATGGAGAATTGCCACCTACTGCAACAGTTTTAGATCAAATGGCTGATATGCAACGGCAAATTTATGAACTTCATAAGTATATCCATACGAATTTGAAGCTTGATGGGGTTAGTGAGAAGAATGGTGGGCAATCTGATACTGCACGCGTGTTTGCTGAAAAGGTTATATTTCTTGCAATCCTTTTAATCTGTTTCTATATTTTGTTTTGCTTCTATGCGGACTTATTTGTTGTATTACTTATTCATACGTGTTTTATGTGGCATGATATAGTGGATTGTTACGTTTTTTACACGTGCATTTGATTATGAGTATTATTTAATGCAATTTGATATTAAGTTTTGGAAATGCATTTTAAAAACTTCACCTAAACTACTATAGTTCATTACTATGCTACTTTAATTCACCTACACTAGTAATGTATTTACTACTATAGTTTATTTATGACACTAGTGTTTTGTATTTAATAACTTCACCTACACTACTAGTTCATTACTACACTACAAATACTTTAGTCTATAAATAAGTCTTCTACACATTCATAGTATTTATCCTAAATTCACTTCTACACATTCATAGTCTTCTACACATTCATAGTCTATAAATTCCACTGTTTATAAAAAATGTCCGACAACATTCCCTTTGAAATTCAAATGGAAATCATTTCTAAACTTCCTGTGAAAGCTTTACTTCAGTTTAGAACTGTTTCAAAGAGATGGAAGTCGTTCATCGACAGCTCCAAATTCCTTGTTGGTTTCGGTGTTCGCACGACTCTGCCTTGTAGTTTTCTTATTCACTATCAGCAGGGATTTGTTGAGTCACAATTTATATTTTTTGTTGATGATAATGTTAATTTGTTCCAGCAACGTCTCTTTTTTTCAAGTATTCCTAAAGTCATTTGTAATACAAGTCTCAGATTTTTGAATCTTTTGCCAATTGGCACCTCTCATGGTTTGTGGTGATTTTCTGATGCTTTTAAGATGGCTGTTCTTTGGAACCCGTCAATAAGAAAATCAGTTGATATAGTTATCCCTGGTTGGTTAAGTCAATCTGAATCTGATAAAGTGGTTATCGATTTTGGTGTTAATCCAGTCACTTTTGACCCTACCATTTTAATGATTTCATATCCGCTTGATGGATACGGAACATGCAATGTTTCAGTGTTTACATTGAGCTCCCGGCGCTGGAAGAAGTTAGAAAGTGAACATATGCCTTGTCAATCAATCCGACTTAAACGGTCAAGTCAGGCGGTATTAGGTAGTTTTATTTATTGGGCGACTTCTGAACGGACTTTAGGTTCTTCTCAAAAATCTTATATGATTGTCTCTTTTGATTTGGTTAACCACAACTTTGCCATATTAGATATACCTGAAAGCTTACGAGTTCGGATTCATGTACCTTTCTATATTTCAAAGCTAAGAGAGTCTCTTGTCATTTTTGGCAACATGATAGGAGATCAGTGGCACACGATCTGTTTATGGGAGATAATGTTGGATGGTAACAAAATAAAATCCTTTAAAACACTATTTAACATTTTCACTCCTCATTTACTAAAATTAATTGGATTTACGAAGATCGGGGATCCAGTTTTTGAATCTGATCAGCCTTACCAAATGGATCACGCTCTTGAAGTCTTCCAAATTCGGTCACAAGAATTTATTAATCTTCGTGTTGAAGCAGACGCAGGGTCCTTCTTCATGAGCCCCTTCAACGAATCGCTACTTCTTCTTATGCATCCAGATTGTTCAGTATATTAAGTTTATGGAGGGTTTGTATGTTTGAGTTTGTATGTTTTTGTGTAGTTGTTTGTATGTTAGTTTCTACGTTTTTCTGTAGTTGTTAGTATGTTTGAGTTTGTATGTTTTTCTAATTGTTATGTATAATAGAACCATATATTGCTTTTGGGGCTTACTTTTTGTGTTTGTTTTTTTTGTACAAAGTAATAAGTCTCTGTAATTAATTAACAAAAGTAATTTAATTTTTATTTTTTTCAGACCGGTACTGAAAATGATGGTAGTATGAATGTAGATGATGATTAAAAGGTTTGTTATAACAATTTATCATATAAACAATGGTTTTTTCTGTATTCGGTACACAACAATTAGTGAACCAAGTACTTAACATAACTATATATATTTTTTCAGACCGGTACTGAAAATGACGGTGATATGGATGTAGATCATGATGTAAAGGATGTTGATGTTAATGCAAATCTGAATGTGCAAGAAGATATATTCAATTCTAGGAACGATTTATCTTCACAACAAGTGCAATAAGTAATAAATGACTTTTTTTGACTCACCTCAAGATCCTACAGATGTTCAGGTAATGTATGCAAGTTATTTTGTTTATTTTATGAGTTAATACATACCCAATATTTTGGCTGTTTACACGTGCATTTGATTAGGATGGGAATGTTTGTGACGTTGAGCAAGATGTGCCAAACAAGCAAGAAATGAATGAGCCCCAACAGATAGATTCACCTTTTAATCCGGTAAATATGTGTTGACTGTTTAATCTAAAGATAGATTCACCTTTTAATCTGGTAACACGCACATTAAAAAATATCAATCTTTTTTTATAGGTCGAGACTCGTTGTGAAGTTGATCAGCATGTGGATCTGATGAGTGAGGACAAAAACTTACAGTCTCCTTTATGCATGGTAAATATACTTTGAACATGTTAATATAATAATAAAAAAAAAGCGAACATGACATTCACACAAAGTAAACTTTTTTTCAGGATGAGAATGTTGTTAAAGTTGATGAAGATGTGGAAATGAAGGGCGTGATGAGTGAGGACAAAAACTTACAGTCTCATGTAATGTATGCATGGTGAGTATACTCTGAACATGTTAATATAATAAAATAAAAAAATGAACATGACATTCACACAAAGTAAACCTTTTTTCAGGATGAGAATGTTGTTAAAGTTGATGAAGATGTGGAAATGAAG
This sequence comes from Chrysanthemum seticuspe, assembly GCA_019973895.1. Taxonomy (NCBI): domain Eukaryota; kingdom Viridiplantae; phylum Streptophyta; class Magnoliopsida; order Asterales; family Asteraceae; genus Chrysanthemum; species Chrysanthemum seticuspe. The sequence continues at coordinate 55,499,143 of BPTQ01000005.1, forward strand.
GGCGTGATGAGCGAGGAAAAAAATTACATTCTCCTGTATCCATGGTAAATATACTTTGAACATGTTAATATAATAAAAAAATTAACGAACATGACATTGACACAAAGTTATTTTATTTTTCAGGATGAGAATAATGTTAAAGTTGATGAAGATGTGCAAATGAAGGGTGTGATGAGTGAGGCACAAAACTCATAGTCTCCTTTTAATACGGTAATTATACTTTGAACATGTTGAGCATATTTTCAATATTGGTCATTGCAAATGAAGGGACTCCAAAATATGTTTTGAAATTCACACAAACTAAATTGTTTTTCAGGATGAGAAGGACGTGATGTGTGAGGCACAAATCTCATATTCTCCTTTTAACCCGGTAAATATTTGTTGAACATGTAAATCTATTAAAAAATTTAACCAGTACGCACATTCATGCAAGATAAACTGTTTTTCAGGATGTTCTTCTTTTTTACGATGACCAACATGTGTCAGCGATGTCAGAGTCTACTTTTAGTCCTGTAATTAGCACTCCTGCTGATGTGAAGTATGTTGACGCTATTGACTGTGATGAAAATAAGGTTACAACTGTACGCGTTCCTTTTGAACGAGAGAGGAAGCTGAGCAAGGTCTTTCAATCCCCATATATGCAGCAACCTTCGACTATACCAAGAAGGTCTCTAAGGCGACATGTGAAACCTGTACTTCCTGCTGTCATTGGACCGGATGGGAAAGAAATCAAACTCAAACCGTTCAAAGAGGTATTTAGTGATAACATTTTTTTATAATGTTAATAACGATGATGTAGCTTCTATGTTTTTAAAATAATCCTTATTTTCATTGGACATTTCAGAATCTCCGTCGTAATGGTCTAGGGACAATGTTCAGAGCTTTTGTTCATCCAGAAATAAAATTGTTCTTGGATAAACAAAAGAAGAATAAGAACGAGGAGTTATTTATGTTCCCATGGGGCAGCGGAGGGACGACTGCTAATCTCCAGTTTTGGCTAGGATTATTGGGCAGAGACGAGGGACACAGGGGTTGGCTAAGTGATGTGGTACGTAATTGTTACAAGTCTATAGTTCAAAGTTTTAGGTGCGGGTGTATCCTACCTATTGTCTCACCTGTTTCAATTTTGAAATTACAGCATGTTGGATTGTGGGTGGATTTAATGATGCATTTTAGACCTGCTGATGTTGATTGGGTCATGGTTAGCCCATTTTGGGCCACAATGATCCTTGACTCGCAAATGTCGCGCTATTATGCAGACGGAGTGACGGACGACATCCCGTGGTTTCGTGAAGGCGTCGAAAAGGTGTCTCTTACTTTAATTATCAGATGTTACGAATGACTTGTGATATATATTTATCTACCTGGAAGCAATCTTTGATCACTTAAAATTTGTCATATAAGAGTAGCAGATAAGTTAGTTAGTGCTTGTTGAACCAAATGCATACATTATATATGCTTTAGTCAGGCGATGATGAACATTTTCTGCAAATGGTTTATCGGAATTGATAACGCTACACCCGTCGTTCGGGGTCAAGGAAACTTCCTTTTCTTCGAGCAAGTTTTATAACACCCTAGGCAGTGAACCTAATCGTTGTAGTGTAGTAATTAGGGTAAGCCACGGGTATTGATATCGTTCTCTAGGGGAATAGGAATGCTAGTGAGAAGTTACTACGCTAAGGTTAAGGTTGAGGAGGATTATTTTTTATCTTTTTATGTTTTTTAGGAAATTGAAAGGTACGAATCTCGGGTATTGGATTTGGGGGGTTGGTATTTCTACCGATTACTCTACTATTATCTAATTATCTAAACTAAGGTGGTGGTAGTCTATGTCTAATTAATGTGTGCTTGTATGATAGTTTAAAGATGTGTTTACTTAGGTGCTACTACTCCTTAATTATCTCCTATTGATGGTTGAGTTGTCACGTCTTATTCTTAGTTGCGTTGTGTGTCTAAAGTTGTAGGGTATGCGTTTCTCCCTAACTCTTTGAACTTACCAAAGGGTCTCGTCTACAAAACCCACTAGGGATAATAAACTCTTACTCTAAGGCACTCTTTGGATGGTTTAGCTTACAACTACTCAGGTAATTATATTCTAAGGTTCACAAAGATGAATCAAGCATTAAGTACACAACGAATGACCTATCGCATTACTAGATCATTAATCAACTAAGATAAGAAGCAACCAATCAATATTCAATAATTAAGTTTCATATTCCCTAAGCAAACACACAAATAAATTAGCCGGACATGGAGAACATGCAAGCATACACACAAATAATCAAAGACATAATTAAATTGATGAAGTAAATACTTATCTTGATGTAAGATAGGGTTTGAAACCCTAAAATACTGTACAAGACACCCTTGGTTCGGTTTTAGGTTTTTACTCCACACAAAGACTCTCCTAAAACTGAAAAATTCGGATTCTATATATAATATTACATATGCGACGGCGTCACCTTATGTTTTGTGACGCCGTCGTGTCGCCGTCATTAGGGTTTCGTCTTGGCCACGTTAACCTTGCGACGGCATCACCTTATGTCTGTGACGCCGTCCTCTTCAGCTTCTAACGTCGTCTGGATTGCATCTAGGCCGTCTAAGTAGCGACGGCCTACTCTTTTAAAGCCCGACGTCGTCACTTGAAAATAGGGTTTTTGGCTTCTGTATCGTCACAAAAATCCTCCGACGGCGTCGCAATTAACACCTGACGCCGTCGCCTTCTGTTTTCAGCAGCTTTGAGTGTCTCGATTCTGACTTTGGCCATTTTCTTCGTATATTCGCGCCTTTTCGTCCAAATAAGTGCCATTCCGGTATTTTGCTTTCAAGAGACCTAAAAAGTGAAAAGGAACGATATTAAGCAATAACGGATACAAAAGTGATCAAATAAGGGCTTAAACGACCCCTCAAAATGGTACCTTTTAAAACCTTATCAAATATCCCTACACTTGTTATTTGCTTGTCCTCAAGCAAATGTGCTTTTAGCCAATTAATTTATAAGTTAGGGGTCATGAAGCATTGATTCAAAATGGTCCACAACACATATAAGCCCCGCAAAAGTCATAACAAGCACGGAAATTACATACTAGCACCTCACATGGGGTGTTTGGATACTCACATCTCTCTCGGGTGTATATATGAAATATAACAAATAGGAAATGGAAGATAAACACTCATTAACCGGTCCTAGTACATAGATTACCATAGGCTTGAGAATAGATCAAACCTTCATCGCTTTGGCGTAAGCACCTAGGAAAGACTATCAAAGAGGTCTTTTAAAGGGTTGTAATGTTAGGCTTACGGTAGGGAAACAAGGGTTTGGTGGGATAGGCTTATTTAGTGGTGGCAAGTCAAAAATCTCTATGTTAAATGCATACGAAGAATGGCGTTGCTAAGCCAAGACTCGACACTCTAAAACTCTAGGTAACGGAAATAAACAAACATAAATTTAAAGGATAGATGTAGGATGGTAGCCCGTATGTTGTTTTTTTTTTTTTTTTTTTTTGTTTTTTTTTTTTTTTTGTTTTTTTTTTTTTTTTTTTTTTTTTTTTTTTTTTTTTTTTTTTTTCACATACACTTTTACTCTACCATTCCCTACGGTAACATCAAAATGATAGGGATTTATAGGCATATCCCTACACTTGAGTTTTTATTACTCTAACACTAATTTGACCCGAATTGAAAAGATCAAAACACTTGGGGTACATTATTACGCAAACAAAGGGAATTTGAATTTAACGTTCCCTTTCCGTCATTTCATAAACTTTAACTTTTCCCATGAATCCCAATCGTCCCAAAACTGTATACAAAGGATATAACTCGACTTAGCAACTCATGCAAGCAACCAGATAATTGAACTAAGGGTTTAGGGTGATAATAAACATTTGCACTAAAAGTGAGTGCATAAGGGGTAGGCTAAGGCGATTTGGGTGTATATTTGGGGGTGGGGTGTAAACAATGCTCTTCATTGATATTCCGGAAAAACCGAAACATCACGAGAACCGCGAAAAGGATAGGCTCTGAGGGGTTAACTAGGGGTATCGTATACTAAAGATGACTACAACGCAAAGGGTGTGGGGGAATTACTCAACCGATGTGGAAGAAGTAATTATATTACGGGTATCAAACAAGGGTTATCCTAATGCCTCTTATCATTTAGTTATTCCTAACTACACAAGTGTAGTCTCACTTGCGATCTCGGAATGCATCACAAAACAAGTTCTAGAATCTAATATACTACCGGTTCACACTCTAAGCATTGAAGATGAATGCTTTTAATTCCTACTAATCTAAGGGCGATCCTCACATTTTGGGTGAAATTTAGGTGGTAAAGGGTTTTTGTGCTAGTCATGCAACTTCCTATCCGTGAGATGCTTTTGTTAAGACTAATGGCCCACTCCTATATGTCATGAAAAATTTTAAATTTGGTGCCAAAATTACCCTAACCGACATTTTCTCATGGTTTATTACACAATCACAATTGGACAAAGCAAATAATCAAGGAGAAGCATAGTTTCAAAGTTCCCGTTTTATTTTCCCTCCCTACACTTAAATTGAACATTGTCCCCAATGTTCCCCGAAAGTATCAAAGTTATGATAAAAGAAGGTAATCAAAAACGAAAGAAACTAATACTCCCCTGATTAGCTCGGTAGGATCCGTGTAAAGTGGTAGTTAAATCCTTTCCAAGAAGAATTATTGCGTGAAAAGCTCCTTCCAATCTTGTGTAACTTCTTCTTGACAAATTAAACCTGCACACTTGAAGAAAACAAACGAAACCTTCGCGTAAAATCGGCGGTAATAAAATATATAAGACTCGATTTAAACTAGGATATAATGCTTGTGGAATGGATGTTTACAGAATTTCTAAGAAAATTAAGACCTGGAAAATTCCAAAAATTTATAAGTAGCTCAGAAAACGAGAAAAAGTGATCTGATGTTTTTACTCCTTCCTGACGCCGTCAGGTTATCCTGACAAAAACTGTTCTGCGATTTTCTGAAAAAAAATTCTGGAAAATTTTACATCTTTAGAATCTGGAAAAATTTCTGCAAAAACATCCATTATGACTCGATACAAGCATTTGACTCGAACAAACAAACATATATATCTTTTAGTTAATTGTTATTCTCATGTTTACGTTTCTTTTGAAAACGTGTGTAATCCTCCCTACACTTATCCCTTATGTAAAATACCTTTATATGCAATTAAGACGAGGTTAAAAACAAAATAAAGCATTTTTACAAATTTAAACATGAGGATAAACAATTAATAAAAGATATATGACACTAACAAGTAAACAATTAAGCATGGGTTGCCTCCCACGAAGCGCTTTTCTTTATTTAAGAGTCTTGTAGCTAGACTCGTAGTCGTACTCCTACGTTGCCCTAATCTTAGAGGCCCATTCGATCTCCTTAACTCTTCTCTCATCACGAATATATTCAGGCCCTAGTTCAAGACAAGCAGTGTAGTAAACTTTGTTCTTCCAATCTACTTCGAATGCCGGAATGTTATCTACATCTAAATTATCCATGCCCTCAAAATTCTTATTTTTGTGGGGCATTATATATTTAACATTCTCGACTTCATTTGAGAACTCGATTATCCCTTTCTCTTTATCATAAACCATCTTAGACTCCTCTATAAATGGTTTCCCAAGTATCACGTCTCCTAAGAACCCATCAATGATGCCCTTAACATTTTCCAAAATCATGAAATCACACCTATATGTGAAGTTACCTATGAACACGTGCAGTCCCTTAACCCTCCCCACATAGTTACTTGCTTTCCTAGGGCGAAAGGGGTCCCTCATAAGCTCTAGCTTTTAGCTCATGATCCAATTGTAATAGAGCCTAGACATTATATTCATGGGTGCCTTACAGTCAATGTAGGTGTGATCCCTATATAAGTATCCAATCATACACGGTATTTTGATGTTTTTAGGGTTTCCCCTTCTTATGCGAGGCTCGAAAGGTGGTCTTGGAAAATTAACCACGTTATGGTGATAAGAGGTTTCCTTCCCTTTAGGGTAGGAATCAAAGTACTCCCTAAGTTCTTCCTCCTCCTTACTACCCTCCATAATTTCTAACACCTTATAATCTCCTTCCTTTAGATCATCATCCGAATCATTTGTGGTCGAATCATTATCTAACGGGTGATCAGATTCCTTAAGGGCTTCCTCGAGTGTATTCTCAATTATCATATTTAATTTCCTAAGCTCTCCAATTTCACTCATGATACGGGCTTGAAGTTGGTTAGCAGAGGCTGGGTCAAGTAGTGGGTATTTGTTTGGTGGTGGAGCGTTGTTTGGTGGTTGGTCATCACCTTCCATGATGAAAAGTGATGGGTGTACGAACAAAGGTCACGAAGAAGGGGGATAGACTAAGAGGAAGCTAAAAATGAGAAAAAATTTACTTGATAGGAATCAAGCAAAGAACCTAAACGAGGTGGACTACTAACAAGCTATTCTATTCCCCGGCAGCGGCGCCAAAAACTTGATAACGCTACACGCGTCGTTCGGGGTCAAGGAAACTTCCTTTTCTTAGAGCAAGTTTTATAACACCCTAGGCAGTGAACCTAATCGTTGTAGTGTAGTAATTAGGGTAAGCCACGGGTATTGATATCGTTCTCTAGGGGAATAGGAATGCTAGTGAGAAGTTACTACACTAAGGTTAAGGTTGAGGAGGATTATTTTTTATCTTTTTATGTTTTTTAGGAAATTGAAAGGTACGAATCTCGGGTATTGGATTTGGGGGGTTGGTATTTCTACCGATTACTCTACTATTATCTAATTATCTAAACTAAGGTGGCGGTAGTCTATGTCTAATTAATGTGTGCTTGTATGATAGTTTAAAGATGTGTTTACTTAGGTGCTACTACTCCTTAATTATCTCCTATTGATGGTTGAGTTGTCACGTCTTATTCTTAGTTGCGTTGTGTGTCTAAAGTTGTAGGGTATGCGTTTCTCCCTAACTCTTTGAACTTACCAAAGGGTCTCGTCTACAAAACCCACTAGGGATAATAAACTCTTACTCTAAGGCACTCTTTGGATGGTTTAGCTTACAACTACTCAGGTAATTATATTCTAAGGTTCACAAAGATGAATCAAGCATTAAGTACACAACGAATTACCTATCGCATTACTAGATCATTAATCAACTAAGATAAGAAGCAACCAATCAATATTCAATAATTAAGTTTCATATTCCCTAAGCAAACACACAAATAAATTAGCCGGACATGGAGAACATGCAAGCATACACACAAATAATCAAAGACATAATTAAATTGATGAAGTAAATACTTATCTTGATGTAAGATAGGGTTTGAAACCCTAAAATACTGTACAAGACACCCTTGGTTTGGTTTTAGGTTTTTACTCCACACAAAGACTCTCCTAAAACTGAAAAATTCGGATTCTATATATAATATTACATATGCGACGGCGTCACCTTATGTTTTGTGACGCCGTCGTGTCGCCGTCATTAGGGTTTCGTCTTGGCCACGTTAACCTTGCGACGGCGTCACCTTATGTCTGTGACGCCGTCCTCTTCAGCTTCTGACGTCGTCTGGATTGCATCTAGGCCGTCTGAGTAGCGACGGCCTACTCTTTTAAAGCCCGACGTCGTCACTTAAAAATAGGGTTTTTGGCTTCTGTATCGTCACAAAAATCCTCCGACGGCGTCGCAATTAACACCTGACGCCGTCGCCTTCTGTTTTCAGCAGCTTTGAGTGTCTCGATTCTGACTTTGGCCATTTTCTTCGTATATTCGCGCCTTTTCGTCCAAATAAGTGCCATTCCGGCATTTTGCCTTCAAGAGACCTAAAAAGTGAAAAGGAACGATATTAAGCAATAACGGATACAAAAGTGATCAAATAAGGGCTTAAACGACCCCTCAAAATGGTACCTTTTAAAACCTTATCAGGAATACAATTCAATGACACCCGTATCTTGGCAGGGTAGCCACACCTTTGATTGTGGTTGCAGCCATGGCGGGTGTTTTGTACGGTTCATACATTTGTAGATCTGAGCCTTAATTTTCATTGTCAAAGGTTGGTCCATTTTCTATACACTTTTAGCATCCTTTTTCCATTTTGGCCATGCTCAACCTATCAAATGCTCGACTCCATTCATATTATGACATGTGTCCATCTCTAGTACTTTTTCCTTGGGCCCACTAACTGGAACCGAAAACATGCAAGAACATATTATTGATCAGGGCCTTTGCCATCTTGATATGACTAAATTATTTACTTTCATTAACAATATGCTTTAGTTAGGCGATGATGATCCTTTTCTGCAAATGGTTTATCGGACTAGAATTTAATGACACCCGTATCTTGGCAGGGTAGCCACACCTTAGGGAATGTGGTTGCAGCCATGGCGGGTGTTTTGTACCGTTCATACATTTGTAGATCTGAGCCTTACTTTTAACAGTCAAGAATATAAAATTGACATTTATAACCGGGGGCTTACTTTTTCGAACCCATCAAACAGATTTGATTTTAGTCAGGCGATGATGAACCTTTTCTGCAAATGGTTTATTGGACTATAATTCAATGACACCTATATCTTGGCAGGGTAGCCACACCTTAAGGAATGTGGTTGCAGCGATGGCGGGTGTTTTGTACCGTTCATACATTTGTAGATCTGAGCCTTACTTTTGACTGTCAAACTTGCATGTAAAAAACTCGTGCTTGTTGAAGGTTAGTGCCAATACAATTGGTTGTAGACAGTTAGAATCTGAACATTCTAATCATGTGTGTAAACTTGCATGTAATTTTATTTGAGATGGAGACACTTTTTCCGATTCTAAACATTCTAATCATTTGGCTTACCTCTGAATCTGATGCAACTATTTACATCTTTAGGTGTTCTTTCCAATCGATCAACCTGAAACACACTGATGCCTGGGCGAACTATCCATCACAACAGGTGTTATAACTTTATATGATAGCCTTGGGAGTCCGACAGTTGAAAAACGTAGCTGGTGGATAACTTTCAGGGAAGTTTTTGCTTGTCAACTACCCACGTATCTTGTTGAGAGTGAGGTGATGGAAAATAAGAATATCGATGCCAATAACTATCATGTTTCCTTTGAGTATGCACCTGATGTCCCTAAACAAGGTGGACTTTATGGGGATTGTGGTGTTTGGGTATGTATACTTCTGTAAAGGTTGTCTCATAATCTATCATTGAAGGTGAAGAATCCTGTCCAAGCTGCTTTGGCTTACCGTGAGTATTTGGCTGAATATTTCTGGAAATACAAGATTCCAATTCCGAGAGACATTTCAAGCTGCTAAGTTCTTAGACATTTAAGTTCTGTAAACAATCTAACTTATGTAAACAATCTAACTTCTGCTTTGGCTTCTCTTCGGTTGTTGGTATAACAGTTATGGCTAGTGTTGGTATAACAGTTATTACGAATTGCTTCTCGTCATCCTGATGCTTGTATCAGGTGGCTAGTGTATGGTCGTTTTAGTAAACAAGTTATTTAAACAGTTAATATGTATATATATTATGTGGTTGCTAATGTATCATATGGCTAGTGTATGGTCGTTTTATTAAATCTTGCACGACTGCTTGACTGGTGGTTGGGGAGATGGTAGCTGGGGAGATGTTACATTTAATGTTTCTTGTGTGATTGTCGATATAAATATAAGTTAATAACATATGGAATTTCCACACAAACAATTATATAATTGCTACAAACTAAACATCAAAATGAATTCACCACCAAATTGAGAAGAATTACTTGTTATAGATGACTCTGATCTCCGACTATCAGCCACCTCCCAAAAAGCAGTTTCATATGGAAACACTACAGCTCAAAATTATGCTAAAATGCCGGTTAGGATAATACGGGGTCCTGCAGGTATTGTAACACCCCCAAAAAATGGTTTGCAGCGGAAGAAAAGGTTTTTGGGATGTTACTCAATTGGATCATAACACAAAGTGAAAAATAACGATTTTTATTAAAAGATTTCATTTATTGAAGTAAAATAGAGTTTACAAAGTTTGAATTGTTGCGGAAAATGGCCCATTAATAAAATATGGTCCCCATAAGTAAATCAGATTCATCTATGACCATGCCATGCCAATGCCCAAGCGCCTCCAGAGTTAGCTATCGCCTTTTCATCCTGAAAATACATGCTAAAAAGTCAACACAATGGTTGAGTGAATTCATAGGTTTAGTAAATAAGCAGTTGATCACAAGATTTTCAAGTTTAAAAGAAGCCATGGGCTACGTTGTTATACGCCCATAAAAGAAAGTTGATATTATTGCACTAAGCTCATGAAACCAATACTAACTGCATACACCTAATTACTAGTGTAAGTAAATAAAATTGCCCCTCTGAGATGTAATAGCCAATTACATAGAGATACCAAATATAGTGCGCCCCGGTTATTTCCGATAACCGAGTCGGGGTCGTCAATTCCCATAGTACTATCCACGATATTTGCGTTCACTCGCAAGTGATTAATGGTTCATGATGTAGGGGACTTTTGGCTGGCAACTTAGGCAGAGTCATAATATCAAGAGTACAGCAAACAGTTTTCAAGTAATTGTGATCATAAAAGCAGTAGTAGCATGTATTCTCCCCCAAGGAGTTTATAAAACAGTTAAAAGAGTAAAAGTGGGGCTATGAACTCACCTTAGCGATACGGTAGGTAATGCACAACAATAGCAAGTACAATATGACAACGGCTTCAACACGAAACCTAGATATAATATGGCATGCCTCAGAATAATGATATACGTTTGGTTTACGACCGAAAGGATAGAGTATTGAATATAAAATTTATTAGAGCGTTATTAGCGTTAATTTATAAATATGACGAGGTTACCGACAGTTTAATTTATTTACTTTAAGACATGCTGATATTTCATAGCATTTTCATATATTTATTTTCTTATAAATATATATATAAGTTTAATTAGAGATCGATGTGATAATTCTCGTTATGAATAATAGGTCGTCAAAATACTCGTTTTTATAAAATTGTTATGAGTTTACAAGTTTTCTAAGTATTTTCTCAAATTTACACTTTTTACCCTCAAGTTTCAAAATATACAAGTTTGGCCCCTAAACTTTGGAAAAATGACACTTTGTACCCAAAAGTATTTTGTACTCAAAATTTCCAGAATTGACAGTTTTGGTCCCTCGTAAAAATCTGTTTTTGTAAAACATTTTCAAAGATTAAGTTTTTGTTATACTTTTAATATTTTGTTTTACTTTGATTATAAATGTATTTGAAGTGGAGGGGTGAGTTTTGCCAAAGGGTGATAGTTATAAAATAAAAAGGAAATGAAAACTGCCATTAGTGGGTTTCGAACCAGCCACCTATTGCTTAAAACCAACGCATGCTAACCAACTGAGCTAGAGATACTTATGTTTTATTTTTACACAACATGGTATTTAAAGTGTATTTCTATGTTATAAACTTTGTATACATGCTACTGATATGTGTCGTGATCATGCATGGTTCCATTTTCTTTTGTGTCCATTTTCTTCTTCTTCTCAATTTAGCCTAATGTGCCATGGTTTCATCTTAGTTTTTATTTCTCCTTCATCCACAAGGGGATGAGCTTATATGTTCGGCTTATTACAAATAAGCTCGAAAGAGCTCTTGGCTTCCTTGTCTCGAAGTGGGTTTGAGTTATACGTGTCATATGAAAGTTAAAACGATAAGAATGTAATAGAAGCGAGAAACTTACGACACCCAAAGGGTGGTGACGAGGTTCAAAGCGAAATGGATGTGACTAAAGTGACTCAAGTGCTTCCCTTGTACTTAACTAACGACCAAGCTTCGCGTTTTCTTTATCCTTGCTTACTCTCACAGTGGACGAAAGTATTGAGGGTGAGAGATGTGAGAATAAATTTTAAGTGAGCTTGTATGAGTTTACTTAATGTCTTAGGTAGTGTTTTATACTAGAACTAAACATGGCTCTTTCATTATTTTATTTGCATCTTCATAGTTTCAAGTAAAAGAAAGTGATGGTTGTTTGCGATCTTGCGCATGCGGGAATCTTCAGCTGAAATGGGTTGCTTTTGTTGAGACTTATTCATCACAGGAACATGGTAATTTACTTGCAATATTTAGTATTATACAATCAGAATGGGATGATATGGTTATTATAATAATAGGTTAGTGTGGTCTAGCTTTAGGTGTTGTCTCCTTTGTTTGAATCTCCACGCAAGAAGGAAGTAAAGTAAATGTGTTGCTTTCATTTTGTTGCCTTGTTCACAGTAGCCAAGGATGCCAAGAATGGTATCTCTAATAAAATATTACTAGTATGGTCTTTGAAATATTAAACTCTTTATTTGTATGGGAACTCATCAAAGAGGAAGAGAAAACTTGTTTTGGTGTGGCATGCATGAAATTTTCGGCTAGCATCATAGACATGCAAAGGATTTGTCATGTCAAGTTTTAGGTGGGGGAACATGTTATCCATGGGTTAAACAAGTCAAAGGAGTCAATGTGGGTTTAGGGTACTAATTTAATAGTTGTAGGGTGGCTAAGCTTAAGTATTTGTCTCCTTTTGATCATGTATACACGCAAGATAGATGTCCATCTCAAAAGTGATATGTATTTTGTGATTATTTTGTTTGGTGTTCCTGTTAGGGGAGTTAGCAGCGAAGGGTCACCAAAAGGGACATGATTTCCTTGAGTTTGAGTAGCAAAATAGTAAAGGTTTAGTTTAGGTGGGTTTGTGATGTTTATTTATTTTTTGTTCTCGTCTAGGCGCACAGAAAAGAAAACATGCAACATATATTTGATACAACTCTTCTTGGGCTTTGGGGTAGTGATATTTGGACGAGGCCCAGAAAAGGGAAAAGAGGTGTTGGGCTAGGCTTGGTGTGGGTATTGGATCGGATTAGATGGAAGCCCAAGAGAAAATGTGGGTCGAGTTGGACTATTGTTGAGACGAGGCCCAAATAAAATATTAGTGTGGGCTTGATCCGGTTATAAGGCCCATTAACGAGTTGGTTTCGAGTGGTGAAAAGTCCAATGAGTTCCGAGGCCCAATAGAAAAGAGTCGGGTTTGATCGTCTCGGTGTTTAAGTTTAGTGTTGGTGAGCAAGTGAGCTATTTAAGGTGATACGTGAGTTACGTCTCGTAGTGGTTGACGAATAAAGTTCGTAGATGCAAATATATATATATATATATATATATATATATATATATATATATATATATATATATATATATATATATATATATATAACTCGTAAAAAGGGTTAATTAAACTTTCAAATTAAATTACTTTGTCTTTAACGATAATTAATGACTTGAAAATTTACGGGTTGTTATAGTACCTGCACCTTATGGGAACCTCGTCCTCGAGGTTAAGTTTGTGCTAGTCGCTTATGTGATTAAGTAAGGATTTAAAACTTACTAAACTTGTTTGAAAACGTGGCGTGGGTAAATTTGTTCGAATACGTGTTTATTTAAAAGCTATGTCAACATTTCAAGAAATTCAATCTCTTTGTTTGTGTTAGGTAGATAGGTAAAAGTTTTGTGACCTCGAAAAGGATTATAATTTTAGTGGGATAGACGTTTACACTTGATATAAGTATGACAATTTTTGTAAAAGTTGACGTTTTGATATTTCTCAGCGTAGGAAAGTTCGATAAAGTTTGACCAGAAAATTCTAACTCGTAAATATAAATGTTTTCAGAAAAATGCTACCACAAGTTTTATCGTTGATAAAAATGCAATCTAGAGGAAAAGAAAAAAAACTGTCCTCGAAGGTGAAAATGTCATAGCGGAAGATGTGGTCGGGTACGTACGTTTCAATAAGTTTTAAACGTTTTTGGGCAGGATTCAGTTGTTGGTTATGCTTCTCAAATTTGAAGAATACAAAGTCTTTAAAATTTTAAGGGAGAACTTGATGTATGTAAATAAAGTTGCTAAATTTCAGCTTTTGTGATGAAAACTTTGTTAAATAAGGTTTTAGGCGACAACATAGAATCGGTTCCAAGTTGGAGGTTTTTATTTAAATTCAAAAGTTATTTCTCAAAATAATTTCAAATACCTTAGCTTTTGTAGATGATGAATTAGTTTTGCTTCTTAGCATTTCTCATTATTGTTTTCAAAACAAAGCGTTTATCTTTACTCCGAAAATTTGATTTATTTTCAAAAGAAAATATCGGTTATCCTTTAAAGTTTTTCAAGAGAGTAAATAGTTTATAAGGGAATTGCAGTAAAGTTTATGAAAAGGTTTGTAAAACTACTTTATTGAGTAAGAAGAAAATACTTTTATTATGATTAGTCGTAGTATGTGGTTTGGTATTGAGGCAACAATTTGGTAAGGTGATTTTTAAAACAGCTCATAAAGTAATAGAAAACGGTTTATTAATGGTAGTGAAATATTTTGGTAAGACATAATTCAGTTTATAAAATAACTCGTGAAATAATTTGTAAAATAGCTTATAAGAAAGTACTTTATTGTTTGTCAAATAGTAGAAGATTTCGTAGTTCAATTAATATCAAGATGGTTTATAGGGTGGTAATAAAATAGTCAATAAAGTAAAGGCAAATAGTTTGTGAGGTAAGAGTACCAAGCTTTATGGTTTTAAATCGGACAGTGGCTAAAACAGCTCACTAAAAGGGTAAAAATAGCTTATAAGACCGTGATATAACTTGCAGGAAAAATTTGTAATATAGTTTATAACTTGCTATTGCAATTGTTTGTTGTTTCATAAAGTAGTATTAAATTAATCGGTTTATCACACTATGAGAAAATAGTTTGCAAAGTATTAGTAAGGTCATTGTTTATAAAGTATTAGTAAAGTCGTAGATTTTTGGTTTAATGGCACAATAGTAAGACTTTTTGTAAACTAACCGTGAAATGGTCCGTAAAATAGTTGAAAGTAGTTTGCGTTAGACAACGACGAAGTTTATTATTTCATAAGAGTGTAACAGGACAGACAATTGGTGTTTCAAAGGGATGAGTGGAAGATTAGGGATTTGTTCTAGAAAAGTGACTTGAGTTGCAAGCTAACTCTTGGTATGTTTTTAGATCGTTTTAGTCATTCATTTATTATTTATGTTTAGCGAGGGGGTTCCCTTTGTAGATGTCGAGGTGTGTCGTTCCTAGAACGGCTAGAGATGTAATTCGGTTCATCGATTGAGTACGAGTTTTGGGGTAGAGATGACATTGTTACCGCAGTGGATGACGAGATGACTTCGATCTCAACGTCTAAGAGAATGATATAGGACGGGATGATGGAGACATGGGTTGCAATGATTCAGTAATAGAGGTTTAATGATTTCGTAATGAAGACGATAAGTCGATGGGATGGGAAACAGAAGACATGGTATTGTAGCGACCCAAAAATATAATCTAAACATAGAGTAATGTCGTGCGGTAAATAAAATTTTATTTAGTCGCGCATAACCTACTAAACAAATCTAAAATGTAATCATTAACTCGCATCACGCAATATTTCGCTGGTTATGTATTATTTGCTCAGCAAATCTCATACATAACGTAGGCACGGAGGGCGCGAAGTGGTGGCGTAAAGTGGTCCATTTCAACATGAATCACTGTGATGTCCTTGCTCGAAGTGGTAGTGTGTATCATCTGCCAAGCAAATCTCCATGCACGTTGCTAGTAAGTGTAGACGCGGAGGCGTAAGGTAGTGGTGTAAAATGGTCAGTTTAGAGGGGTAGTAATGAGAAAGGCGTTCCACTTAGGAGAAAAGTATCGTAGTGAGAAAATGTTGAGACGTCAGTGTGTGATGTGTAGGAGTAAACTTTTATATCTCTTATGATGAACACACATGAAAATTTTACTCTTTTTAGAAGTAAATCAGGAGGTCAACCGGACATACCACTATTATAACTACTTTCAGTATTGCAACATTCACCTCTGAGTCAGACATAGGTGATCAAGCTATGTCTCACTGTCCCTGGCTGAATATAGGTGATCAGTCTATATTCACCCGAGGTTCAATGAATCTTGCAATGCTTAGCTTAGTTATACCAGTAACATGTCCTTATGTCTTTAAAGTTTGGTATGAAAGACTGAACAATTATTTCATTTATGTGGGGGAGAAGGCGTAGCGCGATGGTACGTAAACATACATATAAGTAAGGCAATCATAGCTAATAGTGAGACTAAGTTGTCGGTAATAAAACACATATCTTATCAAAGATGACTTCAACGAGTCATAAGTGAGGCAATCAGCTTGGCAGGAAGGCATGTGGCGGTCATAGGATTAAGTTTTATAAAAGTGGTTATAGTCTAGGTTTTGAAAATTTCCTAGTTCTCTATAACCAAGGCTCTGATACCAATCTGTAACACGCCCAAAAAATGGTTTGCAGCGGAAGAAAAGGTTTTTGGGATGTTACTCAATTGGATCATAACACAAAGTGAAAAATAACGATTTTTCTTAAAAGATTTCATTTATTGAAGTAAAATAGAGTCTACAAAGTTTGAATTGTTGCGGAAAATGGCCCATTAATAAAATATGGTCCCCATAAGTAAATCAGAGTCATCTATGACCATGCCATGCCAATGCCCAAGCGCCTCCAGAGTTAGCTATCGCCTTTTCATCCTGAAAATACATGCTAAAAAGTCAACACAATGGTTGATTGAATTCATAGGTTTAGTAAATAAGCAGTTGATCACAAGATTTTCAAGTTTAAAAGAAGCCATGGGCTACGTTGTTATACGCCCATAAAAGAAAGTTGATATTATTGCACTAAGCTCATGAAACCAATACTAACTGCATACACCTAATTACTAGTGTAAGTAAATAAAATTGCCCCTCTGAGATGTAATAGCCAATTACATAGAGATACCAAATATAGTGCGCCCTGGTTATTTCCGATAACCGAGTCGGGGTCGTCAATTCCCATAGTACTATCCACGATATTTGCGTTCACTCGCAAGTGATTAATGGTTCATGATGTAGGGGACTTTTGGCTGGCAACTTAGGCAGAGTCATAATATCAAGAGTACAGCAAACAGTTTTCAAGCAATTGTGATCATAAAAGCAGTAGTAGCATGTATTCTCCCCCAAGGAGTTTATAAAACAGTTAAAAGAGTAAAAGTGGGGCTATGAACTCACCTTAGCGATACGGTAGGTAATGCACAACAATAGCAAGTACAATATGACAACGGCTTCAACACGAAACCTAGATATAATATGGCATGCCTCAGAATAATGATATACGTTTGGTTTACGACCGAAAGGATAGAGTATTGAATATAAAATTTATTAGAGCGTTATTAGCGTTAATTTATAAATATGACGAGGTTACCGACAGTTTAATTTATTTACTTTAAGACATGCTGATATTTCATAGCATTTTCATATATTTATTTTCTTATAAATATATATATAAGTTTAATTAGAGATCGATGTGATAATTCTCGTTATGAATAATAGGTCGTCAAAATACTCGTTTTTATAAAATTGTTATGAGTTTACAAGTTTTCTAAGTATTTTCTCAAATTTACACTTTTTACCCTCAAGTTTCAAAATATACAAGTTTGGCCCCTAAACTTTGGAAAAATGACACTTTGTACCCAAAAGTATTTTGTACTCAAAATTTCCAGAATTGACAGTTTTGGTCCCTCGTAAAAATCTGTTTTTGTAAAACATTTTCAAAGATTAAGTTTTTGTTATACTTTTAATATTTTGTTTTACTTTGATTATAAATGTATTTGAAGTGGAGGGGTGAGTTTTGCCAAAGGGTGATAGTTGTAAAATAAAAAGGAAATGAAAACTGCCATTAGTGGGTTTCGAACCAGCCACCTATTGCTTAAAACCAACGCATGCTAACCAACTGAGCTAGAGATACTTATGTTTTATTTTTACACAACATGGTATTTAAAGTGTATTTTTATGTTATAAACTTTGTATACATGCTACTGATATGTGTCGTGATCATGCATGGTTCCATTTTCTTTTGTGTCCATTTTCTTCTTCTTCTCAATTTAGCCTAATGTGCCATGGTTTCATCTTAGTTTTTATTTCTCATTCATCCACAAGGGGATGAGCTTATATGTTCGGCTTATTACAAATAAGCTCGAAAGAGCTCTTGGCTTCCTTGTCTCGAAGTGGGTTTGAGTTATACGTGTCATATGAAAGTTAAAACGATAAGAATGTAATAGAAGCGAGAAACTTACGACACCCAAAGGGTGGTGACGAGGTTCAAAGCGAAATGGATGTGACTAAAGTGACTCAAGTGCTTCCCTTGTACTTAACTAACGACCAAGCTTCGCGTTTTCTTTATCCTTGCTTACTCTCACAGTGGACGAAAGTATTGAGGGTGAGAGATGTGAGAATAAATTTTAAGTGAGCTTGTATGAGTTTACTTAATGTCTTAGGTAGTGTTTTATACTAGAACTAAACATGGCTCTTTCATTATTTTATTTGCATCTTCATAGTTTCAAGTAAAAGAAAGTGATGGTTGTTTGCGATCTTGCGCATGCGGGAATCTTCAGCTGAAATGGGTTGCTTTTGTTGAGACTTATTAATCACAGGATCATGGTACTTTACTTGCAATATTTAGTATTATACAATCAGAATGGGATTCTATGGTTATTATAATAATAGGTTAGTGTGGTCTAGCTTTAGGTGTTGTCTCCTTTGTTTGAATCTCCACGCAAGAAGGAACTAAAGTAAATGTGTTGCTTTCATTTTGTTGCCTTGTTCACAGTAGCCAAGGATGCCAAGAATGGTATCTCTAATAAAATATTACTAGTATGGTCTTTGAAATATTAAACTCTTTATTTGTATGGGAACTCATCAAAGAGGAAGAGAAAACTTGTTTTGGTGTGGCATGCATGAAATTTTCGGCTAGCATCATAGACATGCAAAGGATTTGTCATGTCAAGTTTTAGGTGGGGGAACATGTTATCCATGGGTTAAACAAGTCAAAGGAGTCAATGTGGGTTTAGGGTACTAATTTAATAGTTGTAGGGTGGCTAAGCTACCCAAAAGTATTTTGTACTCAAAATTTCCAGAATTGACAGTTTTGGTCCCTCGTAAAAATCTGTTTTTGTAAAACATTTTCAAAGATTAAGTTTTTGTTATACTTTTAATATTTTGTTTTACTTTGATTATAAATGTATTTGAAGTGGAGGGGTGAGTTTTGCCAAAGGGTGATAGTTGTAAAATAAAAAGGAAATGAAAACTGCCATTAGTGGGTTTCGAACCAGCCACCTATTGCTTAAAACCAACGCATGCTAACCAACTGAGCTAGAGATACTTATGTTTTATTTTTACACAACATGGTATTTAAAGTGTATTTCTATGTTATAAACTTTGTATACATGCTACTGATATGTGTCGTGATCATGCATGGTTCCATTTTCTTTTGTCTCCATTTTCTTCTTCTTCTCAATTTAGCCTAATGTGCCATGGTTTCATCTTAGTTTTTATTTCTCATTCATCCACAAGGGGATGAGCTTATGTTTGGCTTATTACAAATAAGCTCGAAAGAGCTCTTGGCTTCCTTGTCTCGAAGTGGGTTTGAGTTATACGTGTCATATGAAAGTTAAAATGATAAGAATGTAATAGAAGCGAGAAACTTACGACACCCAAAGGGTGGTGACGAGGTTCAAAGCGAAATGGATGTGACTAAAGTGACTCAAGTGCTTCCCTTGTACTTAACTAACGACCAAGCTTCGCGTTTTCTTTATCCTTGCTTACTCTCACAGTGGACGAAAGTATTGAGGGTGAGAGATGTGAGAATAAATTTTAAGTGAGCTTGTATGAGTTTACTTAATGTCTTAGGTAGTGTTTTATACTAGAACTAAACATGGCTCTTTCATTATTTTATTTGCATCTTCATAGTTTCAAGTAAAAGAAAGTGATGGTTGTTTGCGATCTTGCGCATGCGGGAATCTTCAGCTGAAATGGGTTGCTTTTGTTGAGACTTATTCATCACAGGAACATGGTACTTTACTTGCAATATTTAGTATTATACAATCAGAATGGGATGCTATGGTTATTATAATAATAGGTTAGTGTGGTCTAGCTTTAGGTGTTGTCTCCTTTGTTTGAATCTCCACGCAAGAAGGAAGTAAAGTAAATGTGTTGCTTTCATTTTGTTGCCTTGTTCACAGTAGCCAAGGATGCCAAGAATGGTATCTCTAATAAAATATTACTAGTATGGTCTTTGAAATATTAAACTCTTTATTTGTATGGGAACTCATCAAAGAGGAAGAGAAAACTTGTTTTGGTGTGGCATGCATGAAATTTTCGGCTAGCATCATAGACATGCAAAGGATTTGTCATGTCAAGTTTTAGGTGGGGGAACATGTTATCCTTGGGTTAAACAAGTTAAAGGAGTCAATGTGGGTTTAGGGTACTAATTTAATAGTTGTAGGGTGGCTAAGCTTAAGTATTTGTCTCCTTTTGATCATGTATACACGCAAGATAGATGTCCATCTCAAAAGTGATATGTATTTTGTGATTATTTTGTTTGGTGTTCCTGTTGGGGGAGTTAGCAGCGAAGGGTCACCAAAAGGGACATGATTTCCTTGAGTTTGAGTAGCAAAATAGTAAAGGTTTAGTTTAGGTGGGTTTGTGATGTTTATTTATTTTTTGTTCTCGTCTAGGCGCACAGAAAAGAAAACATGCAACATATATTTGATACAACTCTTCTTGGGCTTTGGGGTAGTGATATTTGGACGAGGCCCAGAAAAGGGAAAAGAGGTGTTGGGCTAGGCTTGGTGTGGGTATTGGATCGGATTAGATGGAAGCCCAAGAGAAAATGTGGGTCGAGTTGGACTATTGTTGAGACGAGGCCCAAATAAAATATTAGTGTGGGCTTGATCCGGTTATAAGGCCCATTAACGAGTTGGTTTCGAGTGGTGAAAAGTCCAATGAGTTCCGAGGCCCAATAGAAAAGAGTCGGGTTTGATCGTCTCGGTGTTTAAGTTTAGTGTTGGTAAGCAAGTGAGCTATTTAAGGTGATACGTGAGTTACGTCTCGTAGTGGTTGACGAATAAAGTTCGTAGATGCAAATATATATATATATATATATATATATATATATATATATATATATATATATATATATATATATATATATATAACTCGTAAAAAGGGTTAATTAAACTTTCAAATTAAATTACTTTGTCTTTAACGATAATTAATGACTTGAAAATTTACGGGTTGTTATAGGTATAGTTCAAACGGCGAATGATGTGGGTGTGGATGATGGTATAATGGCGACACAGGAGTACATTAGGAAAGTAGTGTATGATGTGGGAGAGGATTCCAATTTTAATAGTGGGCCATGGGTTAGCGTAGTTGAGTATATGAAACCTGATGGCGGTATCATGATTGGTTGTTTCGCCGATATCAAGAAATTTTGCAAGAAAGGGAAACTTGACAAGGTTTTTGCTATAATTAAGTCTTGTACCCCAAACGTCTTGGGTGATCTCACAGTATCATTGAAAGACGTTTCAGGTTTAATATCAGGTTCAATACATCACAAAGTGGTTAATGACGAGAGGTATGAAAAGCTGCTTGCCGTCGGAGCTGTTTTGATCCTTCATAACGTTTATGTGTTTTCTCCCAAACAATCTAGAAATCACTATCTTAATATTACATTAAAAAATAATGTTTTCTCCAAGGATACGGTTCCTAACAATGAAAGTGGTGTTGGAAGTAGTGGAAGTGTAATCTGAATTTTAAATAATGTAATTTTTTATTAATTCAATATTTTAATCTACTTAGTTAGATTTGATGTGGTATTGAACAATCAAACAATATAAAATATAAAATAACTAAAGGAGACAAATTTTATTCCAAATTGATTAACGTCGAACATAAGTCAATACATTAAACATACGTTGATTACTACTCGACACTAAGATTTCCAACCGATTCTAACAGCTCATTTAGCAATGCACCTGACATACATGTGTGATTTTCTGGATTCATTGCCAATTCGAGTCTGGTCTCCAACATCTTAATTCTTGTCTCTAGCATGTTTATTTGTAGATCTTTGAACTTGCAGTTGGAACATTCTGTTAGTTCAGATGTACAAGCTGGTGGAGTATAACTTGTATATTGTGTTGAAGGTCCCGGAGAATTAAAATTAGGTTGTTGTGAAGGATGACAACCGGGATGGTTATCAAATTCATCCTTCCATATAAAAAATTTACACCCGTATTCCTTTTTTGCTGGCTGTTAAATATTAAAAGTAAGAGATGGTTATGAAATAACTTTTTAACACCTAAGTTACATATACGGGAAACATAAGACAGCTGACCTTTGAACGAGGACATGAATAGAAAAGTTGACCATAGCTATGCTCCTTGTGTGATTGTCGTAGAACTATGTTTCCAGCTCCACATCGACACATAAATCGATCCATACGAATTTGTTTGAGGATATGATTCTTTGAGATTCAATATATCTATCTACCCAACTACAAGTCGAGCAATCGAAATATAAACGTGCTCTACTGCTCAACTGGTAGTTGGGGAGATGGGTATATTTAATGTGTTGAGGTGGTTATAATAAACGTGCTCGACTGCTCAACTGCTCAACTGCTCAACTGCTCGACTGCTCAATTGGTGCTCGACTGTTCAACTGGTAGGTGGGTATATTCTTTGAGATTCAATATATCTATCTACCCAACTACCAGTCGAGCATGGGACACGTGTCGAAATATGGGTTGCGTTGACTACTCGACTAGTAGTTGGGGAGATGGATATATTTAATATTTAATGTGGTGAGGTAGATGAAAATTTTAATGGTGTATTAACTAGCATTTAATGTTTAAATATGAGTTAGTTGATAACTTTAAATGTGGAATTAAATATATCCATCTCCCCAACTACCAGTCGAGCAGTCGAGCATGGGACACGTGTCGAAATATGGGTTGAGTTGACTGCTCGACTGGTAGTTGGGGGAGATGTATATATTTAATGTGGTGAGGTGGTTATATTAAATGTGGAATTAAATATATCCATCTCCCCAACTACCAGTCGAGCATGGGACACGTGTCGAAATATGGGTTGAGTTGACTGCTCGACTGGTAGTTGGGGAGATGGAGATATTTAATGTGGTGAGGTAAATGAAAATTTTAATGGTATATTAAATGTGAGTTAATATGAGTTAGTTGATAACTTTAATTGATATTAAATGTGAGTTATTGTATGATAGGTAGTTTTAATAAATGTGAAATTAAATATCCATCTCCCCAACTACCAGTCGAGCATAGGAAACTGATCGACTCATCACTGCTCAACTACTCGACTTCTACCAAATTTTTCATACAAATATATTCATATGGAAAATTATTGAAAGGTATACTCACATGTCCATCCAAAAATTTTTCATACCAATTTTTCATTCCAATATATTCATATGGAAAAATTTCGTGTGTTTCTTGTGTTTGACGATGGCAGTAGTTTTGGTGTTTCACTAAGCAGAGATATTAGATATGCTGGGTTAGTATCATTTGTGAAGAAAAAGTTCAAAATTAGCAAAGGTTACGATTTAGGTTTTTCTTACAAAATGCCACACGGTCCGGTCCACATAGCTGATGATGATGATGTTGAATTTTTTGTTAACGAAGTTTGTAAACCGAAGGCTGCATTGCCTAAACTTTTAATCAAAATGATTGTCAAAAGTTCAAAGGTAAATACATCTTCTTCTAATGATTTTGATCTTAATGATTCCTTATTTCATAATGATTTTGATCCTCAAAGTTTTATAATCATTCGCAAATACCACAAAACAAACCTTTTGACAATCTCAACGAATCTAACAATGAATGTGTCAATAAGTATATAAACCAGCCAAAAAATGAAACTTTTGAAAATTTTGGGAGTACATCTTCTTTAAATGATCAATTTGTGCTTAAATGGTAAACAACAAATACATTCGAAAATAAGCCTACTCCACCCGATCCACCAAGTCCTGAAATTAAGATCCCGAATACATTGAAATACAACAATAGCTCTATCATCCTCAAAGAGGGTGATGAATTTGATAATAAAGAATTATGCATGTATGCAATTGCTAAAAAAGCTATCAAAAATGGATTTGAATTTAAGCCTAGGAAAACAAATAAGTCTAGGTACGATGTAATTTGTGTGCAAGATGGGTGCGAATGGAAGATAGTGTCTGCTAAGAACAAAAATGGTGTTAAATAGAGGTTAGGAAAAGTTTACGATGTTCACACTTGTTCAAGAACACAAATTCATCCTAATCATCGTAATGCTACCAAAAAACTTTTGGGACATTTACTCGAACCCAAGATGAAAGATAGCAGTCGAATTTATACCCCAAAGGACATAATGGAAGATATTAGTCAAGAATATAAAATTGACATTTCTTATAAAAAAGCATGGGGTGGAAAAAACCGAGCATTGGATTTGGTCAATGGTTTCCCTAGGGACTCGTTTGAGCAGTTACCATTTTATTGTCATAATTTAAAGATGAAAAATGACGGTACGGTATGTTGGGAATTATCTGTTACCACGGATAGTTGTGGTTTACACTGCTTGGATTACACTAGCAGTGGAAACGTATTACCACTGCTGGTACATTATTACCACTGCTATAGGAGATCGCGTTTAGATAAGTATAGAATAGATCTTGTGTATATTCTATATTGTTAGCTTTATACTTATCGTGTAAAGGACTCCTTATTGTATAAAAGGAGGTCCTAGGTCATTGTCTTAGGTACTTGTCTAATTACCTACGTATTACTCACAAAGGCTTCAAGGTGTAACCCTAGTGATAAGCAAGATCACTCGTATTATTCATTAATAATATTGGAGCTTAAGTTTTGTGTTTAATCTGTGTTTACTTACAATATATCATACTGTAACACCCTAGGCAAATCCCACATCGGCTGTGGCCTGGAGAGATGCTGGGCTAATAAGATAACATTCGCCTTACAATGACACAAAGCGTTTTGTGGTCTACTGCGGGTGGAGTTCTTAGGAACTGGCAGTTAAGCGTGCTCATGTGAGAGTAGTACTGGCTTGGGTGACCTGCCGGGAAGTCTTCAAATGAGGCCACAAAAACAAAGCCGTGAGCCTACGGGCAAAGCGGACAATATTGTGGTCAGATAAGGCGGGGTGTTACACATACAATCCATCTTCTAAGTATTACTAAGTAAATTCCGTGTGCTTAATAATATTATACAAAATATCATTGACACAAGGTGTGTGTCCAGATCCATCAAGTGGTATCAGAGCGCAGGTTCTGATATTTTGTTTTAAAAGATCCAAGGAATAAGCTTAACCTACTCACTCAATTCAAATGAGATGGAAAACAACTAGTCCAACTCTTCTACACCAAGGCTACCTAAGCTCAAACTTAATGAGTTTGAGATGTGGAGGATACTGATTGAGCAATACTTTCTCATTCAGGACTATGCTCTATGGAAGATCATTCAAACTGGTGATTCTTTCAAGCCTGTGACTAGTACTCAGAAGGTTGGTGACACAGATGTTGTGAAAGTTTCTGTGCCTGAATCTAGTATTGAAAAAGCACTAAGGAAGAATGATGCTACAAAGAAGACACAAAATACATTGTTGAAGCAAAGTTATAAAAACTTCTCTGCTTCAAGCAATGACTCACTTGATAGCATCTTCACCAAACTCCAGAAGATTGTTACACAACTAACTGTGTTTGGCATTGAGGTAGAAAAGGAAGACCTCAATTTGAAGTTTCTAAGAAGTTTGCCTTCAGAGTTTCAAACTAATGTTACTGTCTGGGAAAACAAATCAGACATACAAACAATGAAGCTCAATGACCTTTACAACAACTTCAAACTTATTGAGCAAAGGTTGAAGAAGGCAGGGAAACTTGGTACAAGCTCTAGTAGCTTGGCATTGTTGTCAACCTCTGTTGACAGTGATGATTCTGAAGATGACAGTGATGATGATGTTGCCACTGCTGGTTCTAGAGTTTCCACTGGTAATGTTAGTGTTACCACTGCAGGTTCAAAGAAGAAGATTGCTAGTATTGGAGATCCTACCTTTTATGCTTTCATCTCCACTCAAGTAAATGGCTCTGTCTTAACTCATGAAGACATAGAGCAAATTGATGAAGATGACTTGGAGGAGATGGACATAAAATGGCAAATAGCTCTGCTTAGTATGATAGCTAAGAAATTCTACAAGAAGACTGGCAAGCCTATTCACATCAATGGTGATGAAATTGCAGGCTTTGATAAGAAGAAAGTGGAGTGCTTTAACTGCCACAAGTTGTGACATTTTGCTAGAGAATGTAGAAGACCAAAGACCAAGGACAACAGGTCTACTTGGTACAAGCAAAAGAAGGAACCAACTGTGGAAGAACCAAAGGCAATGTTAGCTATTGATGGTGTGAGCTATGATTGGAGTTTCATGGCTGATGATCAAGAAGAAGAACATTCTGATGCTGCTCTTGTTGCTACTGAATTTGCTCTCATGGCTTTCTCTGACTCTGAGGTACAAAACTTTGAAAGTTGTTCTAAAACATGTAGGGCTGCTAGAGAAGTTGAAAGGCTTAATGATTTATATTCTAATGAAAGACAAGAGTTGTATACTGCTAATTATACTGTGTCTAACCTTAGGAGAGCTATAGAAATATTAGAGAAACAAATAGATCACTATAGAGAAAATGAGACAAAATATAATGATGATATGATTCTTCTTAGAAGAGAAGTAGAACTTACAACAGATATGAATGAAGCATACCAAAAAGAGCCTGAAAAACTTAAAAAGATAAATGAGAATGTCAATTTAACTGTAGACACCTGTTATTATCAGTCTAAGTCAATTGATAAAATCTGGAATGCTCAAATTTATAGTAAAGTCAAGTCTGGTATGGGTTACAATATAGTGCCTCCACCTCTAAGGGGTGTTCATTCACCTCCAGGTATAGATTTAGCTCATACTGGCTTAGAAGAGTTTCAGGACCTTGAACGTGAATATGGTCCTTTAAAGGACACAATGTTGAAAAGTGAGGAAGAGATTAAGCATGATAATGATGTTTTTAAGAGTGCTAGTGACTCATCTGTTGTAGATGAGAATGTTAAAAAGAATGTAGAGGCTTCTTTCCAAAAAGTTGTTAATACTGTTACAGAGGAACTAATAAACCTAGATCAACTGTAAGGTATGCTGAGATGTATAGGAACAAGCCTACAACTCTTAGGGGTAACCAGAGGAGTTGGAATCATGTTAAATCTCAACAACTAGGTAGTGATTTTATGATGTACAATAAGGCATGTTATATCTGTGGTAGTTTTGATCATTTACATGCTTATTGTGACTATCATAATGGGAGAAGGGAAGTCCATGGGAATAAAAGGGTGGAGACTAACATGTTTCAAAATAATGTACACCCTAATTCACATTGCAAAATGGTCCCAAGAGCAGTTCAACTAAGAAGTGGTCTCAAAACTTTTGCCACTGCAAAAACTGTTAACACTGCTCACCCTAAGTCACCTGTTAAAAGTGCAATGTCCAAAACAATTTTTGCAAAATCTGCACAAACAGGGAAAAGAACTTTTCAGAATAAAAAGGTTCATTATAACCAACAGTGGGTACCTAAAAACAAACCAGCAGTTTCCACTGCTCATTCAAAAGTTACCACTGCAAGGGTTATAAACAAGAAAAGGGGGGACATGGGCAATGCTGTGAAGGCCTCAGCACGTTGGGAATGGAAACCTAAAGGAACTACCTCTACAACCAATCCCAATGACCTTTGATAGATTTAACTATATTAATATACGAGGCAGATCCAAGCCAATCATGGCTTGGGTCCCCAAAAGAAACTAACTCTTTACTCTTATGTGCAGGAACATCCAAGGACAAATAGATCAGATCAAGGATATACAGAAAGTGGGTGTTCAAGGCACATGACTGGCAACAAGTCCTATCTTTCAGATTTTGAACATTATGATGGACAGTATGTCAGTTTTGGAGGTGGAGTTAATGAAACAACAAGTATGATGCAAGAACTCTAATGGTAAAGGAAAACATGGATCATTATTATTATTTCACAAAACTGCAGACTGAGTGCAGTAGATACATCCATGGAATACATATAACAAGCATCATTACATCAACTGAAAACAACTAAACAACATCCTACTCCAAACAAAAGCTTCACAACCTACCCCAACCATACTCCACTTAACCACTATCTACCATCTATGGATTCTTTGGGAAGCCCCACTTTGGCATCACCTTAGGAGCTCCACGCATATCAATCCACTCATACACTCTAGGGCATGCTAATCCCCTCACCACTTCTCTGACTGGTGGAGAGGATGATGAAGGACCCGCTGGTGGTGGTGCTGCTCTCAAGGATCTTGCACGTGGTGCTTGGAGCTCTTCATTAGGGAGTATTGCAGCAAGGGGAGGCATACTCAAGGCTCTTGTGGAAGTCTTCTCATCTGTGTTCTCATAGGGAGAAACATAAGAACTTATTTCTGAACTATCTCCCTTGGTCAAAGCATCCTGAGGTACTGGTTGCAGATTTGATGGACCAACAAATGATGTGGTAATACTCATAGACATATGAGATATTTTTCTGGATGACACTACTTCAAACTCTTCTTTCTCTACTCTGCTTGGGTTGTTCAACACAAAGTCATCCCATGCACTGTCAGAAAATGAACTATCTGAGGAAAGATTGATTGGATTGGACTTGCTCATGGTGATCTTTTGGAAATCTTTTAAGAGAGAAGTGATTATGTGGTAGTAGTATGTGAAGTATGTGTGTAAGATGCACTTTAATAGAGGTTATGTTGGAACAATAAGTTAATGAGGGGAAGATTTAAGTGGTTGAGAAGTAAATGAAGTCTTTGACTTTGGTGACCGGATTAATAACTTGGAGTGGACTTGTTAACTGTGTGGTCTAACCACTGAATGCCAAATTGTTGCATCTACTTCTAGTTAATTTGTCTAACCACTGTCAATCTCAACAATGCTTTCAGTGTTTGGATTCTGTGTGTGATATGCATGATTGAAGGAGTATTTGTTTAAACCAAGACGTGGTTGTTTAGTGCTTGTATTTATGTTTGACCACTCACTTTTATATAGAATATAAGCCTAACAGTGGGAACTATAATGCAAGCAGTGGAAATAAGTTATTCTCAAATGGGAAAAAGGAAAACAGAGAGAGTGCATTCATATAAAAGAGTCATTACACATAGAGAGAGAGTCAACAATCACAATCAAAACACAAAAGATAACTTTCTACATTCCTACACCCTACATCAGCTACTCCATTGGCTTCTTGCCTTTGCCCACATAGTCATGCTTGTTTTTCTGTGCTCTCTTCCTTTTGCTCTCAAAGGTGGATTGCATTCTTGGACAAGGAAGACCAAGAACTTGTGGAGGAGGTTTTGGTAGCATTGCAGGCTTCGTTGGTATGGATATATGCTTCATATTGGAGATAGCTGTTTCCAGTGCTTTTGTAAGAGCTCTTGGCAATTCTTTAGCCATGGAATAGGTCTCATCATCATCTGATAAGCTGGAGTAAAACTCAAGAGATGGTGCAGGTTTTGCAGTAGATACACGCTTGGCAATCTCCTTAGTGTACTTCTTGGATGAAGTGCTTCCAGCCCATGCTGGGAAGTATCCAGCCCATCCTGATGCCTCAGAGGAAGTCTCTGACTCGATCACATATTCTTCATCTGAATCAGAGGAGATGTCAATGGTGTTGGAAGGATTGCTCATGATTATTTTTAGGGATTTTGTGTGTTTGAATGTGCTTTGATGAAGATTACAATAAGCCAAGCCTCCTTATATAGACAAAGTCGGTTGAAAGGGTTAATTAATGAGTATATTTACTTTTTCCTATTTTGGTAGGTTAAGGAGTAAATATAGATATTATCGGGTTTGACTTTGGAAGATATTCTTCTTGGGTAATGGTTTGGTTAAAAGTAACTTTGGTTAAGAACAAGTTGATTATTCCTATCACATACAGATACATAACTTTTATGCAGCATTGATGGGAGTTACTCTTAAAAGGTGTATAACTGAGATACACAACAAATGGTTATTGATTCACCATGTCTAATCCACATAAGGATCAACTAGTCCAGAGCAAACGGCTACTGGTAAAGACTTGACAAATCCGTTTATGGTTGATAGTTTACCAAAAACTATATGGTTATCAACTCACCATATTCTTTATGATTAAGAGTTGGCTAGTCCATAGCAAATGGCTCATGGTAAAGACATATCAAATCCGTTGATAGCTGGTAGTTTACTAAAAACTATGATAAGAGCAGTCTAATTTTTATATGATTTTCTTTACCACTGCTCTTTGAAATTTTTGTGAAAAATTACCACTGCTAGTTCACAGTTTCCACTGACAGTGTTATTTTACCACTGTTGTTCTAGCCGTTACAACTGATTATGTCAGTAACTTATTTTTTACTAGCCGTTGAAAGTAACCACTGATTTCCATATATATAGGGTTAAAATATTAAGGAGATTATCTACTTTCCATATTGTTATTTATCCGCTTAAGATAAATACTTTCTAAAGATAGTTTTTCTTGCGCAATAATCTTAAACCCTAACCCTATATATCTTTCTCTCTCAATTGGCTAGTTATTCCTTCAATTATTACTGACATAATATCGTTTTTCATCAAAAGTTTCTATGGCACCATTAAAATTTGCAGATGAGCACAACCAAGTGGCCTACCTACAAAAGTCTAACGAGAAGAGTGGCCCTGTTTTTCATCAGATTGTGGACTTTCTCAATACTACCCATATAAGGTATGCTTTGCTTTTAAAACCCACAATCTATATCTCTCAAATCAAACAGTTTTGGACTTCTACTAAGTCCATAACACTTGAGAATAGAGATACACATGAAACAGTGGATGCTCTAAGAGCCACTGTGGATGGGGTAACTATTGATGTTACTGAGGCATCCTTGAGGAGAGTTCTCCAATTGGGTGATCTCAATGGTCTCATCACATTACCTATGCCCGAAATTCATGATACTTTATCATCCATGGGGTATGATACCACTGATAAAAAGGCTACTTTCAAAAAGAGTGGTTTTTGTCCCCAATGGAGATTTTTGATACATACTCTTTTACATTGTCTCGGTCCAAAGAAAACATCTTATGAGCAATTTAGTTCAACCATGGCTTATCCTTTGGTTTGTCTAGCCACTGATAAGATTTTTAACTGGTCAAATTATATTTTTACAAGTATGACTGGCAATGTAAAGAGTTCAACAAAAATTTTAATGTATCCAAGGTTTGTGCAAGCAGTGCTAAATGAGTTTCAACTGCAACCCCATACTAATGTTTATAAAATCAGTTGCCTTAAGCCTAAAGTTTTTCAAAACATGAACAAAGATGGCAACATGATTTTTACACCTCTCCTTCCTCAAATGCTTGCAAAGATTACACCTGAACAAAACACACCCATAATCTCTGTTCCACACATTGATTATACTCCACATGTTTCTCACACCTATGAGAGGAGGAGCAAACAACCACATTCTTTCATGACAACACAACATGTTTCTGAACCTTTTGGTCTAGGAACAAGCAGTGGTGGTTCTAGACTTCAACCTAGTCCAACTAGGGAGGAATCTGAGCCAATGCCCCATGATTCACCTCTCCCAACAGGTACCACAGTTGGAAGTGATGAGGGCAGTGAGCAACAATTAGAATTGATGGTTTTGTGTACAAAGTTAGTCAAGCAGGTTGAATCTCTACAGGAGGACTTGGCACATGTCAAGAAGCAGCATGCCAAGGATATTGCACATTTAAAAGAAGAGATTCAGACCTTGAAGATAGAGTTTCAGGGGTTGAAAAAGCACAAGAAAACTGCAAAGTTGGTGATCTCATCTTCATCCTCACCTAATGATGGCGATTCAGCTAGTTTTGATCAAGATTTGGGTAATTCTCCCAAACGGGGGAGGAAAACAAGTGCTGAAACTCAGGGGAGGAAACTTGATTTTGAAGATGAAGGGGTTTCTAGTAAAGGAGCAAAGGATGCTGATACTCATGAAGAGCAACTTGATGATCAAGATATTTTCTGTACTGCAACTGATTTTACCACTGATCCAATTTCCACTGCAGAGCCAAATATTTCCACTGATGAACATAATGTTGCCACTGCCAGTGAAGAAATTGATAAACTGAAGAAAGACAAAGGTAAAACAGTTATGGAAAGTGAAGAGCAACCTGGAAGAAAGATCTCAAAGAAATAACAAGTACAAATTGCTCTTGATAGAGAAATTGCTGAAAAGACTACTGAAGAACAAGTTGCTGAAAAGAAAAAGGTTGAAGAAATGGAGATTGTAAGCTTTATGGAGGCTAAAAGGTTGGATAGAATGGAAGATTCTCTAGATCCACTTTCCAATGTTCAACCTACAATACTTAGAGAGAAGACTCCAGAGTTTAGTTATGTTCCTTCTGAAGAAGATATTGAGTTCTTGATTGCTAATAATCCAATAAAAAAAAAGGCAATTGACCTTGTTGCTGATGCATCCTTAACTGAAGATCAAAGAACTGCTCAGTTGAAGGATTTTATTCAAATGAAGAACAATCAAGCACTTCAAGATGTGATTAGTACAGTCAGAAAGGGTCAAAAGAAACAAAGACAACCAACCAAGGCACAAATTCTCTCATACATGAAGACTTATTGTTGTCACGTTGGTGGTTGGAAAAAGCATCAATTCAAAGGAATGCCTGATAATCAAGTTGAAGGTATCTACTACAGAGTTCAAAAACATGATAAAGATTTTATTTTAATGGGCTCTGAAGAAGAAGCAAGAAGGTTTCCTGGATTGAAGAGAAAGGCCAAAGAAAGTGATTCTCAGACTGTTAAGAAGACTAAGGTTGCTAAAGAACAAAAAATTCCCACTGAGAAATTCACTGAAGAATAATTGACTGGAATGATTGTGATAGTAGAAGAAGATTTTTATCCAGAACCACTGCAAGTAAGACATCCTATTATTGATTGGGAGGTTTACACTGCTAGCAATTTTGCTTCAACATGGAAGATCACAAGGCTAGGTGGTGAAACTTCATCATTCATGACATTTGAAGATCTCATTAAAGCTTTTGACAGAGATGACCTTGACAAATTATGGAAGTTAGTTCGAGAAAGGTTTGATGCTCAATATCTCAAAGATATAAAGGAGATGCAGTTATGGATTAATCTTAGAAGGCTCTACGAACCAGATGTTAATGATGATTTCTGGAAATTCTCATGTACATGTCCTGGTACTAAATGGTTTTATTATGACTCAAGTTCATCATGTTTCTACAGCAAATGGAGCAGATGTATTCATGCTTGCTGATAAAGAATATCCACTCAGAGCTGGAACTCTCACAGTGATGTTATGTACAACAATAAGAGTTCATGAAGACAATGAGAAGGTCAGAGCATTGTTACATAGGCTTCAAGATCAATGTTCTAGAGCTATTCAGAAGTTGAGAAAAAAGTAAAGTGTTTGATTGAATTCCCCAAATCCTTGAAGATAATGCAGATTGAAGAAACTTATTGATTTGCAGAGAAATCATAAGTTTAGGGGAGGATTGTTAGGAATTATCTGTTACCACGGATAGTTGTGGTTTACACTGCTTGGATTACACTAGCAGTGGAAACGTATTACCACTGCTGGTACATTATTACCACTGCTATAGGAGATCGCGTTTAGATAAGTATATAATAGATCTTGTGTATATTCTATATTGTTAGCTTTATACTTATCTTGTAAAGGACTCCTTGTTGTATAAAAGACGGTCCTAGGTCATTGTCTTAGGTACTTGTCTAATTACCTACGTATTACTCACAAAGGCTTCAAGGTGTAACCCTAGTGATAAGCAAGATCACTCGTATTATTCATTAATAATATTGGAGCTTAAGTTTTGTGTTTAATCTGTGTTTACTTACAATATATCATACAATCCATCTTCTAAGTATTACTAAGTAAATTCCGTGTGCTTAATAATATTATACAAAATATCATTGACACAAGGTATGTGTCCAGATCTATCACAGTAACACATATTGATACCGATGATGAAGGACACTTTAAAATCTGCTTTATAGCCTTTGGTGTTGCGGCAAGCATTTGTATATTGTTTATGAATTAAATGTGTTTTTTTTTGTTTTTTTTAAGTTTTTTTTATATAATATTATTGTGTGACTAATAGTTTGTAAATAAAACAGATTCGGAGTTTCTTACGGTATATGCGACCATTGCTTATAATTAATGCATCACATCTTAAAGGGAAGTACCTTGGGACAAATTTGGTTGTCGTTGGAATGGATGGTAACAATCAAATTATACCTATTGCTACCGGTGTTTGTCAAGGTGAGACTGGGGAGGCATGGACATGGTTTTTGTCCAAGTTGAAAGAATTCATAGGGGAACGACCAGGTTTGGCTATTATATCGGATAGACATTATTCAATTGGACAAGCGTGTAACACGGTCTTCCCAAATTCATTTCATGGTTATTTTTGTAGACATCTGATGATGAACTGCGGTTTGAACGGTAGTAGAAAGTTAAAGGCAAAATATTGGAAAACATGCAAAGTTTACACTGAGGAAGAATTTGATAGAGCGATTTCGGATCTTAGGGTATATAGAAATGGTACGGCTTATAACAAACTTCTTGAAGCTGGGTTTGATAAATGGTCTAGGGCACATTGCACTGGTAATCGGTACAACTACATGACTTCAAACAGTGCAGAGTCAATAAATGCATTAACAAGGGATGTGAGAAAAGTACCAATAACAATGCTTATGGAGTGGTACAGAAAGCTTTTACAACGGTGGTATTGTGACCGTCGACACAAATATGAAGGTAATGCACTTTTTAAAATCGGTTTTTTTCCTTCTTAGTCAATATATGATGAAAAGAACTATTATTTTATTTTGTAAATATTATTTCAGATGCACCCGACGGAGAACTTAATGATTGGGCTACTGCGAAAGTACATGACAGAATATTGAAGAGCGTTAACCGGATTGTTCTTGGGATTGAACAGTTTAAACTCTACATGGTAGATGATCGTCGAAAACAACATATCGTGGATCTAGTTAGTAATTCATGTACTTGTCATAAATGGCAACTTTCCGGCATACCATGTGGTCATGCGATAGCGGTTACTAGAGTTCTTAGATTGTCTGATTGTAATCATTTGGCTTTTGATTGGTTCAAGAAAACAACACTGCAAGGTACGTACCAAGGATTGGTTTATTCTGTAGGAGAAATGTCAAGTTGAGAACTTCCTAATGGCTTACAAGTTGTGCAACCACCAATCATGGTAGGGCGTCAATCTGGAAGACCCAAAAACAAAGATCGTGTTAGATCTCAAGGAGAGGAACCAAGTCCGGTAAGGTGCTCAAGGTGCCAATCCATTGGACACAGGCGAACTACATGCAGGGAACCATTGACAAAGAAAAATAATGTAAGTGACTAATATTTGTATTCAAAAAAAAGTTTTGCTTGGTAACTAACAAAGAAAGAAATTTCACAAATATTCAAACTTGTTAGGGAAATGTATATAATAGAGGAAGCTCAAGTAGGGAACTACCATCGATGGAGATTGAAATAGTGCAAAGCTTTGATCCTATTAACTTGGATGACCCGTAAGATCAAGTAGTGGAGACATTAGATGTGTTGCTACTTTCCTTATTTTGCTTGTTGTGGAATTATGAACACTATGATATTATGTAAGATGCTTTTGTTTTTTGTTTAGTTTGAATATGTACTTGTCGTAAAACAATCACTGGGTCTATTGGAATTATGAATGTTGAACGGTTGAACCTTGTTTGCTACTGCTTATGCTACATATAATAACTTATTAGTTATGCTATATCATCATGCACCTTATTAGTCATGCTATCCAGGAGGAATACAAAACAATTTAGAAACATAAGAGCATAAAATATATACAGAAACATGGGTACCAAAGTTATCCAGGAGGAATACATACATTGAACTAGACCCTACAGATGTTCAATTGTTTACAAAACACAAAAGCGGCAACCAAATAAAATTGATTACATCACCCATACATACATGTTTTAGACCCATACCCTATACAATTGTTTACAAATTCGACAACCAAATGTTTAACAAAACAAGCACATAAAACATTCAGCCAATATGGATCTTGTGCTTGTAATAAAACCTAATCATTCTCTCACGGTACGCCAATGCAGCCTGAACTGGATTATCCACATCCAAAAGTTTGCCAATCCCTAACCTGTACATTTATAAGCTTGAGTTAAGAGTGTGATTTTGAGTGGACACCTACTATAGCAATAGTGATCTAACATTTCTGGCACTGCATTGCGCATCAGTTTCAACATAGAATACCACTTCCTAATATAGCTGCTAAACTAGTAAACCTATTTTACGTTTCACATTACATTTTGGCAAATTGAAGCTGCTAAACTAAATCAGAAAGTTAAAAACCAGTATTATCACATGAAATGATTTCCTTAGAGTGAAATTGATAAATTCAGTAAAAGCTATCATAACATATAACGAATGTTACACGATTGCAAAACAAACTACAGTTTCTGGAACCATAAGGAACACTTAAAAGGATCCATCTAACAGTTATAGTCCTACTTTAGCAATGCATTCACCCTAGAATACCACTTCTAAATATATCAATCGACGCCTAATATATAACTTCTACTTTAAGTTGCTAAACTAGTACACCTATTTTACGTTCAACATTACATTCATAATAACATGACAAACAGTCCATTAAAAAGATCGCTAACCGCTAACCTGTATAAGAAGATGCAGAGCCACACACCACAATCATCATATAATCCACCCTGCTTGGGAACATTCATAACATTGCTAAAAGTAATCCTATATGTTAATACAAATAAGCCGTAAAAAGGTTTATTCATATTTTACGATCTTCTAATGTTTTGTTGATAACAAACGTAAAATCATTTTAAACGAAACAAATAAAATACGTAAATAATTTGATTTAATAGTTTTTCTAACACACTAACGTTTTCACATAAAACACTAAAACAAGTATAAAGTGTTTTTATGATTTAGATACATATGTACAACAACTAGTGTTTACATATTGGGCTAACATATAGTTAACTAAGTATATACTAAAATGGGTAAAAACAAGTTTATACTAAAATGGGTAAAAACAAGTATATACTAAATGGGTAAAAACTAGCAAATGGTATTGACCCATAACCCATGGTTTTGTCCAAACCACTTAGCCAAGTTCAATGTATTCTAGAGATACATTGTATCTAGAAAGAAACACATGGATCAACCCATAACCCATGACCCATAACCAAAAATACCAATGGGCAAAGAGGAGCGTCCCGCGGATCCCTAGCTTTGTGCTGGACGGATCCCTTGTGGGAGGGATCCGCGGGATCCGGGGAACAGTAGAAAATTTCCTCTATAAATAGAGAACCATTTCTTCCTTTTTACACACAACTTTCACACATACTTTCTCCCAAGTATTATATCTCTCTAACCTCAGATCCAAGAGATCTATGTAGTTTGTCTTTTGTTTTTTGTGTGATTCTCTAGGTTCCTCTTAAAGGCGAGATCACCACCTCTTGAATTCGAGCAAGCTCAAGTCCATGAGTTGCCATGCTTCGTCATCATCAAGACAACTGAGGTTCTCTTGTTGATAGTTCTTTCTTCCTCTATAGATGTTGTGTTGAAGCCATTAGTGAAGGATGCCGAAAGTGTCAAGACGAAAGCACTAGAGAAGGGTGCTTATCGTCCATGTCAAAAGCATTAGTGAAGAATGCTAAAGGTGTCAAGACGAAGGCATTAGTGAAGGGTGCCAAGCGTTGTGTCAAAGGCATTAGTGAAGGATGCCAAAGAATCAAATCAAGTGGCATTAAGGAAGAATGCCTAGGTCGTATAATCAATGAGGTGCATCGTTATACATATAAGTATTTGTTTATTTCCAAGGATGGTGATATCCTTGATAGTGTTGTAACAAGGAGTGGATCTCCTTGAGATTAGGTGTTGTGTTGTGAAGGGTAGTAGTTCCTCCATAGTAATGGAACTAGGTGCTTAGCCTAGTACCTAATAAAGGGTAGGCGACGTTGTGATAGGGTTAGTTCTCCTTGGTGTGAAAGAACTCGGCAGTTAGCCTAGCACCGTATAAAGGGTAGGCGACGTTGTGTTAGGTGTGGTTCGCCTTGGTGTGAAAGAACTCGGTATTTAGCTTTGTACCGGAAAACGGTGTAAGCGACGTTGTGAAGGCTTCTCCGCCATAAGGAGATTGGTGTAGTGTTTACTAACTCTCGAGTAGGTGACTCGGGGAGTGGAGTAGGGAAAGGAAGGTGTCCTTGTAGCCGAACCACTATAATTACTTGTGTCGTGGTGATGTGCTTCTTACTCTTTATCTTTCATTACACGTTTATATATCTATCTGTCAACGTCCAACATAAACAATCAAATAGATTGACATAAGTCGATCTAAATATTTAAAAGGAAGTTTTAAATTGGTAAAACTATTCAACCCCCCCTTCTAGTTTTCCACACTATAGGTCATAGGATCAATTCCCTTCTCCTCAAAAACACCTGCCTCTTTCAGCACTTCCGGAAGCCTAGTCTCTAGACAATTCCTCACACTCTGATAGAATGGACGACTTTCAGGATCAAATACAGGTCCACTGTCATAGAATGTAACTTGACCAGTCTGGATGTGATATACAGCAAGGGACCAATGTGTTTCTGGTTCATTTATGGGAATGAAAACTCGTTAAACATCCCCCTAACCCAGAGGGTACATTTCTTTGTTTGCGTACCAGACATGCATTCTTCCGTTCATCAGTAATGGTAGGTGATAAGGATTTAAAAGGTACACTTTTGAGGGGTCATTTATGCCCTTAATTGATCACTTTTGTATCCGTTACTACTTAATTTCGTTCGTTTTCACTTTTTAGGTCTCTTGAAGGCAAATTGCTGGAATGACACTTATTCGGACGAAAAGGCGCGAATATACGAAGAAAATGGCCAAAGTCAAGAATCGAGACACTCAAGCTACTGGAATTGAAAGGGACGGCGTCAGGACTTAATTGCGACGCCGTCGCGACACACCTTGAGACGACTCAGAGAACAAATTGCTATTTTACAAGTGACGGCATCAGGTTTTAAAAGAGTAGGGCGTCACAACTCAGACGGCCTAGATTTGATCCTGACGGCGTCAAAGGTTGAAGCCGACGGCGTCACGAGCATAAGGTGACGCGGTCACAGAGTTGACGTGGCCAAGATGAAACCCTAATGACGGCGACCCGACGGCGTCACAATTAAAGAGTGACGCCGTCGCATATTGTAACACTGTATATAGAATCCGAATTTTTCAGTTTTAGAGAGGTAGTTTTGTGGAGTAAAAACCTAAACCAAACCACGGATGTCTTGGGCAGTATCTTAGGGTTCCATACTATATTTTACAACAAGATAAGTGTTTTACTTCATTAATTCAATCATGTCTTCAATTGTTTGTGTGTATGCTTGCATGTTTTCCATGTTCGACTAATTTATTTGTGTGTTTGCTTAGATCTATGAAACCTAGGTATTGAATATTGATTGGTTGTCTCTTATCTTAATTGTGATTGACCTAGTATTGCAATAGGTCATCCATTGTGTTATTAATGCTTGATTAATCTTTGTTGAACCTTAGCTTATAGTTACTAGTGGAATTGTAGGCTAAATATCCAAAGATAACCTTAGTGTTAAGTTTATGAATCCTAGAGATTTCGTAGTCATTAACCTTAGGTAGCTTCAAAGAGTTAGGGATAAACGCATACCCTACGACCTTAGAAAACACAACGCGTTAAGAATAAGGACGTGACAATTCAGCCATCAATAGGAGATAACTAGGGAGTAATAACATCTAAGTAAACACATTTTTAATCATCATAAGAGCACACAACAATAGACATAGATTACACTCACCTTAGATTAGATAATTAGAGTAATCGGTAGAAATACCAACCCCTCCCCCCCAAATCCAATACCCCAAGATTCATACCTTTCAATTTCTAAAAAAAATATAAAAAGATAAAAAAAAAAATCTCCCTCAACCCCAACCTTAGCGTAGTAACTTCTCACTAGCATTCCTATTCCCTTAGAGAACGATATCAATTCTCGAGGCTTACCCTAATACTACACTACAACGATTAGGTTCACTGCCTAGGGTGTTGAAAAACTTGCTCGACGAAAAGGAATTTCCTTTGACCCCGAACGCGCGTTGTACGCGTATCAAGTTTTTGGCGCCGCTGCCGGGGAATAGAATAGCTAGTTAGATTTCCACCTCGTTTAGGTTTCCTTACTTGATTCCTATCAAGTAAGCTTTTTCTCATTTTTAGCTTCCTCGTAGTCTATCCCCCTTCTTCGTGACCTTTGTTAGTAACTCCATCACTTTTCATCATGGAAGGTGATAATCAACCACCAAACCTGCCATTTCCCCCCACCAATCCCCTTAGATAACTTAGGACACGCAGTTCCACCAAAACCCTTCTTGAACCTTTTGCTGAACCTGAAAGAGAGCTAAATAGGCGAAGAAGAGCTCTCCATGAGTCAGAACCTCAAGGCACCACCATCAACTTTGATGAAGCCGCAACTGACGAAGAGTCCACTCATTCCCCTAAATCCCCTAAAGCCGTCAACATTGACAATCTAAGCCAACATAGCGAGGAAATTCCCGTTACTCCAGTCAATGGACCCATCAATAGACCAGAAGCAAAATCCCTCGAGGAGTACTCTTCCCCCTATGCATCTGGATTTACCAGCGCCATTGTCTACCCTTCTGAACAGGTCAATGAGGTGTTACATGCCATCGACATTTGGCTTATCCAGAACCCCATCCATCACATCAAACAATTTTTAAAAATTGTGGATACTATCTATGCTGACGGAGCATCCAAGGAGACATCCAGACTCCGGTTTTTCCCATTTTCTCTTCAAGGACAGGCCAAGGAGTGGCTCGATAAGCTTCCTCCAAGGTCCATCTTCACTTGGGAACAACTCACAACCAAATTCACCAAGAAGTTCTTTCCCCCTGGGAGAACTGCATCCACAGGACCAAAATTCTTCATTTCCATCAAACAGATGGAGAATCTATTGTCAACTCCTGGACGCGTTACAAAGATCTCATTCAACAAGCCCCACACCATGGTATCAACCTTTGGTTGCTTGTTCAAATCTTTAAAGACAATGTCTCCCGCAGTGATCAAAAAGGGATTGACTTCTCAACTGGCCGAAGAATTTCCAATCTCAATGCGAAAGAAGGATGAGACCGTATTGAGGAGTATGTCCAAGACCAAGACAACAATTGGAACGAGCCGGTAACTGTAATGAGCGTCTCTGCTGCCTCCAATAAAATCCCACTATCTCTCGATGATCGAATGAGGATGGCGCAAGAGAAGCTTGCATACCTCACGAAGTCGAAAGAATCAACGAGGTTGTTTAACCCATACCTTATATTCGAAATTTGTGGAGGGTCACACGAGAGCGATGAGTGTGATGATAACACATGCCAAGAGCACACTTTCCTTTCCAGTCATGACATTTATGATGACCCTTCCCTTCTCACATTCTATCAAAATGATGAATGCACTCCTTGGGGAAATCTAAAATGGAAGACTGAGGGAAAGGAGGGTTCTGAATACACCATTCGTGATGCCTTTGAAAATGAACTCGGGCAATTCACCATGGAAGGAGTAATGCTTCTAAAAGGTCTCGAAGGATTCATTCAAGAGCAACAACCTAAATTAGAAAGTCAGTTCGCCGAACTCCACGAAAGAATAAGCGAACCTGGTCCAACTCAGCACGATCCAACGTGTGCCATTACTACTCGATTAGGAATTACTACCAAGGATCCCCCATACCCTGACCAAAATCCCATCGCCAGGGAGCCTGAGTTAGGAAATAGAGCAATCCTGAACCTCCTTCGAATCCCCACAACCCCCCTCCACAAACATCTGCACCTGCCCAGCGACCGACTCTCGCACGGATTCCTTATCCCTCGCGTTTAAAGAATCAAAAGGGTGAAGAAGATAATGAAAGAATATTGTCTTACTTCAAACGGACTTCCGTCAACATACCACTTCTCGATGTATTTTATCATATCCCGAAACATAGCAAATACTTCAAGAGGTTACTATCGAATTGGAAGAAACTTGAAGGGTTGATATCATTAGGAGAAGAGTGCTCGGCTATCATCCAGAAAAGCTTGCCCAAGAAGAAAGAAGATCCGGGCAGCTTCACCATTCCTTGCTCTATAGGGGCACTTTCTATGAAAAATGCCTTGGCGGATCTCGGGGCTAGCATTAACTTGATGCCCCATTCCTTATTCCTCAAACTCGGATATTCAGGGCTGAAACCAACCAAAATGAGTATTCAGTTAGCTGATCGATCAATCAAATATCCCATTGGAGTTTGTGAAAATGTTCTTGTAAGAGTAGGAGAGTTCAAGTTTTCGGTTGATTTCGTGATTTTAGAAATGGAGGAAGATAACTCGGTCCCGATAATCCTTGGAAGACCCTTCTTGGCTACAGCTCATGCCATCATCGATATTCATGATGGTAAACTCACTTTACGAGTAGGGTCCGAGAGCTTAACCTTTGACATCAAGGATTCTATGAGTCATTCCTCCTCTTACGATCACCCTATTTATTTTGTTGAAGAAGTTGACGAATTTGTTGATGACATAGATGGTTGTATTAATGAGTACCTATTAAACGAATTCATGAATGATGATAACAACATGATATACAATGATGAAGAGATTGAGATGGTTGAAGCTGTTTCCTTTTACCCGCGTAGGGAAGGAATTAAACCTCTTGAACTTCAAAAGCTGGAAAACAAGCTAAAACCATCAATCAAAGAACCTCCTACCTTAGAACTGAAAGATCTCCTGAGCCATTTAGAATACGCCTTCCTTCAAGAAGAGGACCAACTCCCTGTCATCATAAGCTCTTCGCTAACCACTGAACAGAAAGGGAAGCTCTTAGAAGTTCTAAGAGAATACAAAGGAGTGATCGCATAGAGTGTTGCTGACATTAAAGGTATTGATTCTACTTTTTGTACTCATAAAATACTTATGGAAGAAGACTACAAACCAACCGTTCAACCTCATAGGAGAGTTAACCCTAATATCAAGGAGGTGGTAAAAAAGGAGGTCATCAAGCTCCTCGATGGCGGCCTAATCTACCCCATTTCGGATAGCCCTTGGGTCAGCCCAGTCCAAGTGGTTCCAAAAAAAGGAGGAATGACGGTTGTGAAAAATGAAAAGGGCGACTTAGTACCGCAGAGAATGGTTACTGGTTGGCGTGTTTGTATCGACTACAGGAAGTTAAATGATGCCACCCGGAAAGATCATTTTCCTTTACCATTCATCGACCAAATGCTTGAAAGGTTAGCCGGGCATGAGTACTACTGTTTTCTTGATGGTTTCTCAGGATACTTCCAAATCCCCATTGCTCCTAAAGATCAAGAAAAGACTATGTTTACATGCCCTTATGGGACTTTTGCTTAAAAACGAATTCCCTTCGGGTTATGCAACGCCCCCGCCACCTTTCAACGATGCATGATGGCCATATTCCATGAATTAATTGAAGACAGCATGGAAGTCTTCATGGATGATTTCTCGGTATTTGGGAATTCCTTCGACCTGTGTCTATCCAACCTTATGAAGATGTTGAAACAGTGTGAAGAAACAAATTTAGTCCTGAATTGGGAAAAATGCCATTTCATGGTAAAAGAAGGAATCGTCTTGGGGCACAAAGTCTCCGGGAATGGAATCGAGGTCGATAGAGCTAAAATCGAAGCAATATCCAAACTACCCTACCCTACTACCG
Organism: Chrysanthemum seticuspe; assembly: GCA_019973895.1. Lineage (NCBI taxonomy): Eukaryota > Viridiplantae > Streptophyta > Magnoliopsida > Asterales > Asteraceae > Chrysanthemum > Chrysanthemum seticuspe. The sequence continues at coordinate 55,542,957 of BPTQ01000005.1, forward strand.
TTAAGGCCATTTGAAGCTTTCTAGGTCATGCGGGCTTTTATAGAAGGTTTATCAAGGACTTCTCGAAAATTGCCCGGCCAATGACACAGCTTCTTGTCAAGGACGCCACTTTTGATTTTTCTGAAGAATGCAAGGAAGCATTCAATCGCCTAAAGAAAGATCTCACTCAGGCTCCGATAATGGTCACCCCTGATTGGTCCCAACCGTTCGAAATCATGTGCGATGCTAGTGATTATGCTGTAGGCATCGTACTTGGCCAAAGAAAGGAGAAGCATTTTCAACCAATTTACTATGCTAGCAAAACCATGAATGTAGCGCAATAAAATTATACAACCACCGAGAAAGAGCTTTTAGCTGTGGTTTTTGCCTTCGATAAGTTCAGACAATATCTCGTCCTTTCCAAAATTGTCGTCTTCATAGATCACTCCACCTTACGATACTTGTTTTCCAAACAAGATGCAAAACCTCGACTTATTAGGTGGATTCTATTGCTTCAAGAATTCGACATTGAAATTCGAGATAAAAAGGGAGCTGAAAATCTTGCTGCTGATCATCTATCACGGTTAGAAAACCCAGACCTTGAGAAATTAGAGCAGACCGAAATTCGCGACTCTTTTCCTGAGGAACGGCTAATGGCCATTAAGGAAATTGAGCCATGGTATGCGGATTATGCTAACTATCTGTCCAGCAGGGTTTTGCCAAATTACATGACTAGGCAAGATAAAAGGAAATTCTTCACCGCGCTAAAATACTATTTCTAGGATGAGCCCTTCATATTCCGCATATGCCCCGATCAAATCATTCGACGTTGTGTTGCTGGAAGAGAGATTGATCGAATTATGAGAGAATGTCATGCGGGACCATCTGGGGGGCATCACGGTGTAAATGTCACGGCACAAAAAGTTTTCGATGCCGGATTCTACTGGCCTACTGTTTTTCGCGACGTTAAGAGATTAGTTCAAACATGCGATGCATGCCAACGATCGGGAAAAATCTCGCGGAGGGACGAATCACCTCAGAACTATATCCAAGTTTGTGAAATATTCGATGTTTGGGGTATAGATTTCATGGGACCTTTTCCATCATCTGGAGGAAATGAATACATTCTAGTGGCTATCGACTATGTATCCAAATGGGTGGAGGCCCAAGCCCTTAGGACTAATGATGCAAGAGTAGTCATTCATTTTCCTAAAAAACTCTTCGCACGATTCAGGATTCCCAAGGCCTTGATCAGTGATAGAGGAACCCACTTTTGCAATGCTCAAATGGAGAAGGTGATGAAGAAGTATGGTGTTCCGCATAGATTTTCTACAGCATATCACCCCCAAACGAATGGGCAAGTAGAGAACACAAATAGAGCATTAAAGCGGATACTTGAAAAAACAGTCCACCAGAATAGAAAAGATTGGGCATTCAAACTAGATGAGGCACTCTGGGCATTCAGAACTGCTTATCGGAACAACCTATTTTTGCTTGGTATATGGGAAAGCATGCCACCTCCCTATTGAACTTGAGCAAAAGGCATACTGGGCACTTAAGGCCTGTAATATGGATTATTCTGAGGCAGGGTCAAATAGGTTCCTACAGCTTCAAGAAATGGATGAACTAAGACTTGAAGCTTATAAATCGTCGATCACATATAAAGAAAGGGCAAAAAATGGCATGATCAACGAATAAAAAATCCTAAAGAGTTTGTGGAAGGAGATAAGGTGCTCTTGTATAACTCAAGATTGAGATTATTTCTGTGAAAACTCAAATCAAGATGGTATGGACCTTTTTCGGTAAAAAGGAAAATGGAAAATGGGGCTGTGATACTACTAGACTATGATGGAAGGGAATTTACCGTGAATGGACAACGTGTGAAACATTATCAGTTGGACAATAATGAAATGGTCAACGATGAGGATATTTTTTTGGAAGAAGGTGACGGTAATGAAGTCACGTAGGGGCACGACTTCGAGTCTAACTATAAGACTTATAAATAAAGAAAAGCGCTTCGTGGGAGGCAACCCATGCTTAATTGTTTGCTTGTTTGTGTGTCGTATATCTTTTATTGATTGTTTATTCTCTTGTTTAAATTTGTAAAAATGCTTTATTTTGTCTTTAACCTCGTCTTAATTACATATAAAGGTATTTTACATAAGGGATAAGTGTAGGAAGGATTACACACGTTTTCAAAAAGAACGTGAACATGAGAATTACGAGTATTTAAAAGATATACATGTGTGTTTGTTCGAGTCAAATGCTTGTATCGAGTCATAATGGATGTTTTGCAGGAAATTTTTCCAGATTCTAAAGATATAAATTTTCCAGAATTTTTTCCAGAAAATCGCATACCAGTTTTTGTCAGGATAACCTGACGGAGTCAGGGTCGCAACCTGACGGCGTCAGGAGGAGTAGAAACTGCTTACTACTTTTTCTCGTTTTCTGAGCTACTTATAAATTTTTGGAACTTTCCAGGTCTTAATTTTCCAGAAAATCTGTAAACATCCATTCCACAAGCATTATATCCTAGTTTAGTAGAGTCATATATATATTGTTACCGCCGATTTTACACAAAGGTTTCATTTGTTTTCTTCAAGTGTGCAGGTTTAATTTATCAAGAAGAAGATACATAAGATTGGAAGGAGCTTTTCATGCAAACACTCTTCTTGAAGAAAGATTTAATCACTACTTCACACGGATCCTACCGAGCTAATCAGGGGAGTATTAGTTTCTTTCGTTTTTAATTACCTTCCATTATCATAACTTTGATACTTTCGGGGAACATTGGGGACAATGTTCAGTTTAAGTGTAGGGAGGGAAAATAAAACGGGGAACTTTGAAACTATGCTTATCCTTGACTATTTGCTTGTCCAATCTCAATTGTGTAATAAACCATGAGAAATATCGGTTAGGGTAATTTTGGCACCAAATTTAAAATTTTTAATGACATGTAGGAGTGAGCCATTAGTCTTAATAAAGCGTCTCATGGATAGCAAGTTATATGACTAGCACAAAACCCTTTACCACTTAAATTCCAACCAAATTGTGAGGATCGCCCTTAGATTTGTAGGAATTAAAGAATTCCACTTTAATGCTTCGAGTGTGTACCGGTAGTATAATAGATTCTAGAACTTGTTTTGTGATGCATTCCGAGATCGCTAGTAAGACTACACTTGTGTAGTTAGAAATAACTAAATGATAAGAGGCATTAGGATAACCCTTGTTTGATACCCGTAATATAATTACTTCTTCCACATCGGTTGAGTAATTTCCCCACACCCTTGCGTTGTACTCATCTTTAGTACATGATACCCCTAGTTAACCCCTCAAAGCCTATCCTTTTCGCGGTTCTCGTGATGTTTCGGTTTTCCGGAATATCAATGAAGAGCATTGTTTACAATCCACCCCCAAATGTACACCCAAATCGCCTTAGCCTACCTTGTATGCACTCACTTTTAGTGCATTATTGTTATCATACTAAACCCTTAGTTCAATTATCTAGTTACTTGCATATGTTGCTAAGTCGAGTCATATCCTTTGTACACAGTTTTGGGACGATTGAGACTCATGGGAAAAGTTAAATTTTATGAAGTAATGGGAAGGAACATTAAATTCAAATTCCCTTTATTTGCGTAATAATGTACTCCAAAGTGTTTCGATCTTTTCAATTCGGGTCAAATTAGTGTTAGAGTAATAAAAACTCAAGTGTAGGGATGTGCCTATAAATCCCTATTATTTTGATGTTGTCGTAGAGGATGGTAGAGTAAAAGTGTATGGGGAAAAAAAAAGAGAAAAAAAATAGTGTAAAAAAAAATGAAAAAAACATACGGGCTACCATCCTACATATCTTTAAATTTATGTTCGTTTGTTTGAATTTATCTAGAGTTTAGAGTGTCGAGTCTTGGCTTAGCAACACCATTCTTCTCATGCTTGTAACATAAAGATTTTTGACTTGCCACCACTAAATCGCCTATCCCACCAAACTCTTTGTTTCCCTACCGTAAGCCTAACATTACAACCCTTTAAAAGACCTCTTGGATAGTTTTCTTAGGTGCTTACGCCAAAGCGATGGAGGTTTGATCTAGTCTCAAGCCTATGGTAATCTATGTACTAAGACCGGTTAATGAGTGTTTATCTTCCATTTCCAACTTGATATATTTCATATACACCCGAGAGATGAGAGTATCCAAACACCACTTGTGAGGTGCTAGTATGTAATTTCTGTGCTTGTTATGACTTTTGCGGGGCTTATATGTGTTGTGAATTGTTCTAAACTAATGCTTCATGACCCCTAACTTATAAATTAATTGGCTAAAAGCATATTTGCTTGAGGACAAGCAAATACCAATTGTAGGGATATTTGATAAGGATTTAAAAGGTACACTTTTGATGGGTCATTTAAGCCCTTAATTGATCACTTTTGTATCCGTTAATACTTAATTTCGTTCGTTTTCACTTTTTAGGTCTCTTGAAAGCAAATTGCTGGAATGACACTTATTCGGACGAAAAGGCGCGAATATACGAAGAAAATGGCCAAAGTCAAGAATCGAGAAACTCAAGCTGCTGGAATTGAAGGGGACGGCGTCCTTGAGACGACTCAGAGAGCAAATTTCTATTTTACAAGTGACGACATCAGGTTTTAAAAGAGTAGGGCGTCACAACTCAGACGGCCTAGATTTGATCCCGACGGCGTTAGAGGTTGAAGCCGACAGCGTCACGAGCATAAGGTGACGCCGTCACAAAGTTGACGTGGACAAGACGAAACCCTAATGGCGGCGACCCGACAGCGTCACAATTAAAGAGTGACGCCGTCGCATATTGTAACACTATATATAGAATCCGAATTTTTCAGTTTTAGAGAGGTAGTTTTGTGGAGTAAAAACCTAAACCGAACCAAGGCTGTCTTGGGCAGTATCTTAGGGTTCCATACCATATTTTACAACAAGATAAGTGTTTTTCTTCATTAATTCAATCATGTCTTCAATTGTTTGTGTGTATGCTTGCATGTTTTCCATGTCCGGCTAATTTATTTGTGTGTTTGCTTAGATCTATGAAACCTAGGTATTGAATATTGATTGGTTATCTCTTATCTTAATTGTGATTGACCTAGTATTGCGATAGGTCATCCGTTGTGTTATTAATGCTTGATTTATCTTTGTTGAACCTTAGCTTATAGTTACTAGTGGAATTGTAGGCTAAATATCCAAAGATAACCTTAGTGTTAAGTTTATGAATCCTATAGATTTCGTAGTCATTAACCTTAGGTAGCTTCAAAGAGTTAGGGATAAACGCATACCCTACGACCTTAGAAAACACAAGGCGTTAAGAATAAGGACGTGACAATTCAGCCATCAATAGGAGATAACTAGGGAGTAATAACATCTAAGTAAACACATTTTTAATCATCATAAGAGCACACAACAATAGACATAGACTACACTCACCTTAGATTAGATAATTAGAGTAATCGGTAGAAATACCAACCCCTCCCCCAAATCCAATACCCCGAGATTCGTACCTTTCAATTTCTAAAAAAATATAAAAAGATAAAAAAAAAATAATCTTCCTCAACCCCAACCTTAGCGTAGTAACTTCTCACTAGCATTCCTATTCCCTTAGAGAACGATATCAATTCCCGAGGCTTACCCTAATACTACACTACAATGATTAGGTTCACTGCCTAGGGTGTTGAAAAACTTTCTCGACGAAAAGGAAGTTCCTTTGACCCCGAACACGCGTTGTACGTGTATCAGTAGGAAAAAGCAGCTTACCATAGACCAGTCCATATCTGGTGGTCTGGTATGCCACATGTAGCTAATCCAAAGATCAATGTGCTGTAGGTAAAACAAATAACAAATATATTTAGTAATTTATAAAAAAACTGTGCTTTTGATTTTCTCTACGTGTACTAGATATCAAGTAAGCTAGTGTTACGAGACAAGCATCATTGCCACACCTTCCTACTTTGAGCCTCTACTCAAAAACCCATTCCCATGATGACGTAACATGTACAATGGCTTGCACCAACACCCATTGCTACGTCGTCATGGCAATGGATTTTCGAGGGGAAACTCAAAATAGGTTAAAAACATATCTTCTAGGCTACGAACATCAGAAGTTTTACTTCGCTTCTCGACATAGGGTGACCTAGGAGCATGTTCAAACCTCCTCTTCTTTGTTCCGCATTGCTCTAAAGCCCTTTTCATGGGAGGTGAATTCAGTTTCTCAATAAGCTTCCTTCTATTTTCAACTTCAACACTATTTTTCAGACTCTTGTCCCTCTGCTCCTCCTCATCCTCATGTTTTTCAGCTTTCTCAAGTTTTCCTTTTTAGACGTTTTCCAATCCATCAACCTTGTCATCCACATCAACATGTGGCGTATCAAACAACTTGAAAAATTCATTGACTTGACTGCAATACTCATTAGCAAGATCTATAGCCTGTGAATGATATGAAAAAGGTTAACAAACTTTTATTATCGCAAGTTATTAATTATATCAGAAATGAAATAAGAACAAAACAAAAAAATCATTAAATTACCTGTTCTCCATTAACTGTGTTAACTATGTCTCCATAAACCTGCATACCAAAGTGGTTAACACTTATTAGTATACCTTTAAAACATTAGAATTAAAGGTATACTCACATTAATACAATTTATAATTACCTTTTCATATGTATCTTGGGTCATTTTGTCTCCATCAACTGTGTTAACTTTGTTTCCATAAACCTGCATACCAAAGTGTTTAACACTTATTAGTAGAACATTAGAATTGAAGGTATACTCACATTAATACAATTTATAATTACCTTTTCATAGGTATCTTCGTTTATTTTGTCTCTGTCACTCGTTATAACCTGCAGAATAAAGTATTTCGAAACAAAATCCGCCTATTAGCATACCACATGGTAATTGTTTGATAACAAAGTAACTTGGTTAACAATTGCTAAAGGTAAAAAACTAACTTGAATAATAGTCTCAAGTTTGAAAGTGCGGGCTTCCAAAGCCTTAACCTGTTCCTCAAGAGAAACAACTTCTACCTCTTTACCCATGCTCTCCATTGAATAACCCTCGGGGTATACCACTTTCTGCCTAGCCTTTTTTGCGGCCACTTTCTGAAAATGTTCATCCCAGGGTCCCCCTTTTGCAACAGGCGGTGCTCTCGGGGTATTCCACTTAAAAAATTCAATGCTTCGTGTCAACCATTCAGCTTTAGCCTCAAAGCTTGTTGGGGTAATCACGTTTGGTTTCGAGTCCTAGGTAAAATATACAAGTTATGTGGTATCTAAAATTGTGTATATGTTTAAAGTTGACCAATCAATTAAAAACTACATATATTTACCTTGTCAAAAAGCTGGTCGAAATAATCAGTCTTTCTAAATGATGTGTGTTTCGACCATGCTAGTGCTCTTGGGATCACCCCTGGAGCCTTGTTCCACCAATGTTTACTTCTACTTGTATCAGAACTCTCTATGATCCATATCTACAAAAAGTTAAGAAAACAAATATAAGTTACAAGGACAAGAAACATATGAAGATAATTTTGAACCCCTACATGAGCCCACATAATACCCAAACTACCCCTTCTATTACAGGAAAAAAATAGTAAACTAATGTTAGCAAAGTTATTTAGTTGTAACCTTGAAAGCAGCAACGAATCCCTTTAAGATATAGGTAGGAAGATCGTTGGATTCTTTATGACCATTTCTTTGACGGTAAACCGCTGGATGATTTGAACAGACATTTCTAATTGAATCATAAAGCTGCCTCCAAACATGTTCCTCCCATGGAAATGCATTCCATTCATCAAGATCCTCGACCATCCTCAGAAAAATATCATCAATGATAGACCCCAAGTCTTTACCCATGAATATCACCTCAAGTGTTAGCAAGAGACAAACCCGTATCGCATCCTCATCAGACAGATTTATAAACACCTCTTCATCTTCAATAACCGATAATAGATCAATTAATTTAACATGTTGCCCAACATGGTTTGGAAAAACTCGGTGACGGAAAGGGATATCACCACTACGCCATTTCCTAAAACTGACCATACCAAATCTAAAACCAGTAATCAGGCATAATTAATTTCGACCAAAATGAAGACAATGTCCATTCAAATAGTTTACAAGTTGAAGATCATAGCTACATTTTTTTGATGGAATTGTTTCCGAAGCATGTAATGAACAAGCCCTTCCTCGTTATCGACATAGGTCAGATCGAGCCATGGTCCAAAACATGTGGCATTAAACATGGAACGGCGCGGCTGGTCTAATCGGTCCTTCATAAGTACGAAGTAATGCAATTTGCTTTTAACGATAACTCTAGCATCATATGCCTACAAGAAATAACATATTCAAAACGTTAAAACAAACAAGACATACGACATCTAAAAAGCAGTAACAATTTGCTACAAGCACTCATCATTGGCTTTTAAAAAGCTCTCATCAAGACAGGCATACGACATCTAAACTACAAGTATCTACAAGTAAAAGCATCTCTGCATCAACATTCAAACTCTTACAAACACATAAAATAGATCAAGTGTGAATAATCAACTACAAATACATGTTACTTACACCTATATAACTCTAACACACAATCGTTTTTACCAATCAACTCAAGTAAAGTGGTATCTAGCGAACCCGCTGGAGAACTTACAACTACAGTGTCATTTAAAGGATCAATAAGGGAAACTAAAATTAACACGTGTCTCAATTGAGAACTAACCCTAAACCTCTTACTAAATGGCCCACTCACAAATACCCTCTCATTTCACGCATTTCATCGTAACATGATTCTATATCAAAATGAGACTAATAAGTGTCATTTAATAATACTAAAATTTGGCAAACATGGTAAGCTTTTTATTCATTTTTCTTAACCATCTCAAAAAGGAAAAAAATAATTTCAAGAAACCACAACCTTGTATGGATTTTTGGCCTCTTTTGGTAATTTTCACATAAAACAAATCATGATGTAAACGTAACTTAACTAAAAAAACAAAAAAATGCATGCACTTTGAAAAGGGATGCAACAAAACACTGATTTCAAACCCTAAAAAATAGTAACGAACAAAATTAACCAGTTACAACAAAAGGATGCAACAAAACTCTAAACAGCAGTAAGGAACAAAATTAATCAGTTAGAAATACTTACCATTTTGATTTTTCGCGTCTACGTTGTGGTTCAATCGTCCTCACCGATTGTGATTTGGATCAAACGTCCAATTTTGTTATTGATCTTGATCGTACATTTCAAAGTGCATAAATCCGATTGTGTTATTACAGTATATCAGTGTGTGTTAGTGTGTGTTGTGTGTGTGTTTTTTTGTTGATATGGAAATGTTAAAGTGGAAAAAGAAAAAAAAAAGAAAAACTATCAAATCACTTGGATATGGTAAATCTTTTGGTGTACCTTTTCCAATTTCCTATGTAAAAAGTAAGCCCCCGGTTGAGCACCGTCGGTTGAGCACCGTCAGTTGAGCGTTGACTTTTAATAAAAAAAACAAAATAGAAGATTGCTTAAAGATTTGATGTGACACTTAGTGGGCCCTGGAAAAGATACTAGAGAATGACACATGTCATAATATGAATGGAGTCGAGCAGTTGAGCATGGCCTAAATGGGAAAGAGATGCTAAAAGTGTCTAGAAAATGGACCAACCTTGGATATTTGGCCTCTTTTGGTAATTTTCTCTTTTTTTAAACATCTTTAGGAACGTTAATTAGTTATTACTTTTCTTTTTTTTTTTCTTTTTTTTAATAAAAACCCAAAATCGAATAGAATTAAAACTAGGTTGAACCAAATTAAGAATCAAATTTGAATTCGATTTAATTTTCGAGCTGACCCGAATTACATAATTTATATCCTTTTCATTTAATTTTATAGTTGATTTGGTATCCAAACAAAATTTCGAGCTTAAAAGATATTTTATTTATATTAGGAAAGAGTTTTAATTTTTTTTTATATATATGAATATAAAAATATATTTATTTATGTGAATGCAGTTTTCGGTTTTCATTTTGCCAAAACTATATCCAAAGCGAAAATCGAGTATCTAATTCTGTTCGGTTTGGTTCGGTTTTGATAAATTCGGTTCAATTCGGTTTCAATTCCGGTGCTTATTACCCGATTTGTTAACACTCCTAGCATCTTGTAAGTTGTTGCCAAAAGGCCCAAAACGTTGATAATGTAAAACTCTTGTTGTCTGATGTTACTTGACTTAATTTTTAGCTTTTAACTATCGATCCAGCTCCATATACAAATTCATCTCCAAAGTTACTTTGACCAAATATGCTCTTAGTGTTCGCACGTTTTATGTAAGGCCACTCAAAAGAGTTGTATAAACACGCTAGCCTATTAACCCGAACCCACGAATCCAACATGACACAAGTTGACACTTGTACGGGTTGTTTTAACGACTAGGTAAGTTATGAGAACCATCTATAAAATACTAGTTATAATTCACATTCCTAAAACCTATAAGATGGTGTAGTGTCTATAGTCTTAGTGATAGATGGTAATGGTGTGTCAAATCATGCACGCTTCCCAAGCTGCAAGTCATATGTATGAGTAGTGTCTATGAGATGTAATGGTACGGATGGTGCTCTAGATGATAATGATGATGGAAATCCTAGTGGTGAGTTAGGAAATGATAGTGATGATGGTGAATGAAATACAACCCTCTTTCGTGTTGTCACGCGACGTTTCAGAGGTAAAGCTAGAGTATGCACTATTGGACGACTACTAGTGGTATGAGTAGCTAATGGTGGTTGTATTACATGAGTAGCAGATGATCTAAGAATGAGGGTAAGAGAATGTACTCTCTTCCTTGTAGTAAGCATCCTAATAGGTCCATTAAGACTAAGCCTATAAGTCCTACCAAATGGTATGATCTGTCCTGGCTGAATGATAGAAACTGTCCTGATCCTAAGGTGAATCAATGGTGATCGTGGTGGTGTAGGTGCAACTTCGCCCTCCTCAAAGGGTTCAGTCTCTACATCGGATAATATGTGTGGTAAGTCTGGTGTAGAGTCAACTAATGTTAAAACTATAGTAGGGAATGACAAGGTATCCTCCATGTCAGAGTCTGATGTGAGTATGATGGGATGGGTATCTGAAGACATTAATGTGATAATCGATTTGAAATGAAAGTAAATAACCCCATAATATGCGTATAAAATCGCATGTATAGTGACTATGCACTTATGATGAAATGATGAGATGCTATGATGATGTAGTTATAGTCTAGGGTCAATGATACAACCTAGTTCTCTATAACTCTTGCTCTGATGCCAATCTGTCACACCCCCAAAATACCTGTTTTGCAGCGGAATGGAATTCCTGGGGGATGACTACCATAGCATCACAGTTACAGTTATATTGAACGACCTAAAGTGTCATTTTGAAAACACGTCGTTTGATATAATAAAACATTCAGAGTTTACAAAATATAGGTCCCAAAAAGGAATACAACATTTGCGGAAATAAGTTTGTTACAATCCAAACGATGTTTTAAAGTGCATAAAATCCATGTGAGACGCGTCGTCACCGCGACTCTATGATAAGTCCTTATGTATGCCATGAAGTATATGCCTTAGATACCTGAAAATACATTGCTAAAAGTGTCAACACAAAGGTTGAGTGAGTTCATAGAGTTTATGAAAATGTTTTATATGACTACCACGAGTATAGGCCATGTATGACAAATATGTCACATAAAAATGTTACAATTGCTATAAGCACATGACACCGAAGCTAGACTGATCACGATGTTCGCCCCAACAAAGTGTTTTGCCAAACAACTCAAATAATGATATTAAATGAAATGCATCCGTTTGACCAGTTGGGACCACCAACCCGGATGGAGGAGTCACCCTCAATAGATCTATTCACTCACCCTCGCTTCTTCCGGAATTAATGGTTCATGATTATGAAATGGGGACATTCAATTGGCAATGAGGTAACTTAAGCAATGTAAATGAATTTGATATACTTGGTATCGTAATAAAAATGATGTGCAATGTATTCTCCCCCGTAGGTTTGAAATAATGTATAAACTCGTAAAACGGGGCTATGAAAACTCACTTGGTACAATGATGCGATGGCAAAAGTGAGTACACTGAAATGTGGCGCAATCTCTAACTGTGACCTATTATGAATGATATGATTTTAATATAAGTCATGATGTAATGTTATGCATGCAACTCATATGATATCCATACAACTTGTGCATTTTTGAAAATAAGGTTTATCGTCGAAAAATAAGTTTTTAACGTCTTGTCAAGTTATAAATTACTTTACAAGTACTTACGTTAAAACAACATTCTATAATAGTCGTTAAGTGATTTATTAAGAAATTATAGTTTTTCGGCGTAAAACAATATAATTTGACAATTCATGAAAATGGCTAAATGGCCTCGAAAAGCTAGTCGTAAAATAGTGAATATCGAGTGTTAGGAAACAAACTCAATAGTTTTAGAAAGCTTGTAACGTTATCTAAAAGTCTTAGCGTTTAACTTTTGATCATAGAGGTCTCGATCATGGAGAAAAATATAGATGAAGTAGGGTAGTCGGACTAAAAATATTGTTTAAGGTTAGTTTTCGGCAAAGTTTGAGTGACCGCATATTATTCGTTACAACTCCGTTTGACGAACGGTTGATTATTTTGGAAAATAGGCTAGGCGAACTCACTTTTACTTGAAGACATCGTTTTCTCAAAACTATTCTATCGATATGAAAAATGGCTCCAAACACGGTCACTTGCGATAACCATTTTGGACTAGTAAAAATATGTAAGTGTTATACTTGTGAAAAATAGTTACGATATCCTTATTTAAAACGCGTATAACTTAGTCGTTATAAGTCCGTTTTCTACGTTTTATATATCCTTAGTTTCGTGTTAATATATACTAATATATTTTTGACAAATCGACTCATTTAGACAATGTTTAAAACTCATTTTTGCCCTTTAAACTACTGTTGACAGCTTGCCTATTTTTCAGAAAATTAGTTTTCGTCGTTAATCTTGAAAATAACGTAACTTCTTCGTTATAAACCCGTTTTAACCCGTTCAAGCGACCACGGTTTCGTTTTAAAGTATATTTTCTGAATATCTAGCCCAAAATAATCCATGACCTGTCGAAATTTCCAGATTTTACAAAAACGATCAGACCACAATCTAAAGTTGTTGAAAATGATTTTTCTTGCGTAATACTTGTTTCAATCACTTCAAATCAACACCAAATCTATTCTAAACCTACCATACACCTTCTTAGGGTGTCATGGGTTCCTAAACATCATCAACAATGATATATTTCAAGGGATTAATTATAGGATGAATAAAACTCATAATAAGTAATAAAAACACTTAAAAGTGGTATGAGTCACATAATACTTGCATGATTTCTACTAGAATGATAAAAATAACTCATGTAAGATTATGAAAGATTAGAAAAAATTATTAGAAGCTTACATGTGTGATTGAAGAGTTTTTGAGCTAGAAACTTAATTAATCTTTAGGTTTTTATTTCAAAACCTTGAAATAGATTACTAATAACACTTGATAAACACTTGAGCTAGGAAAATTTTGATGTTCTTCATGTTTTCTTGGTCTTGGACGAACCATCAAGAGAAAAGGAGAGGATATGTAGTTTATTTTCACCTTTGAAAAGTGTAGTGTATGTGTTTTGTTGTATAATATGAGTATATAATACAAATATCTAATAAAGGTGTGTAGGTATACATGTAAGTTAGGATATTTTGTAAGAAAAGATGACTAGGGGGGGGGGGGGGGGGGGTTGACCGGCCATATCAAAATGGGGAAGGGTTTGATATAATTTTGATAGTTAAGTGTATTAAAAGTTAAGTATAATGTGTATTTTGTACATGTAATTAATTATTTAGTGTAGCGTTAGCTAGAAATAGATTTTAACATAACAAAATAAAATATATCGGAGTCGTAAAAACTATAAAAATACATTTCTCGCAAGAATTGAGTGAATAAATAATTATCGAGTTGAATTTACGAAAACCGTCGTAAATATATATATCATAACAATTTATATACAAAATAAATTTAAAACATTGGGTAAACTAATAATATAATTTCTATAGTCTTAAAATGAGTATAAAAATATATCAGGATAATTTTTGGAAGTGTCGGATCAATTTTTCAAAATAAATGATTATGCGATAGTGTTTATTTAATAGGAAAATAAACGTTAAATAAAATATGCAAACCCGTGCATGAACTAATATGAAAATGATATTACTAATGATATGTAGACTAATTTTAGTCTTTATGAAGTGTCCTCAACAATTTTTCATGAATACGCAGCTTAACCCTCAAGGTTACGCGTATTTGATACTCGTAAACCTAGTTTACGAAAAATGATGAATAGTGATTTTTCTCCTTGAATGAATAGTGTTTCGTGAATAGTAAAATTTTGAAATACCCTTTCAAGATATCAAATCGACTTTAAAAACGATGAATAGTAAAATGATGAATAGTAACCAGTGAATAGTAAATTCCCGAGATGAATAGTGAAATTTTTAAAGTTTGAGAAATGACCTGAAATTACGAGTTATCACATTCGCCCACCCAAAAAGGAATTCAGTCCCTGAATTCAGTCCATGTTGGGTTCTACGATGTTATCGGTGAAAATGTGAGGATATTTGAGTCGCATCGGGTCTTCCCGCGTTTTCTGAATCGTACTACGCCTTTCCAAGGCGAGACTTTCAACATAAATCTGTTGCCAACTTAAAATTCTAATGGTTTGTGACTTATGGAACACATTTCCAATATTTTGCGTCGTATATCGATGTAGCTTTTCTACCTATTTGTTGTCGCTTGTAATTGATTCTTGATCTGTATGATTTCTTTGTTGTTTCATGAAATAAGTTATGGACTAGTGAGTTGGACTTTCCTGATTTTGGCCCATAAATAAGTGATTGACACCTCAACCATAGAGTGCCTCAGTTGGTGCAGTCAATATGTTCATGTGCTAACTATTGTTGTAAGGCAAATTGTTCGATGAAGTATGATTTGCCTAATCATTTCTAGAAAATCACACATGCTTTGAGCATATCTTCTAATGTTGGAATTGTTCTCCCGCTCTAACCATTGAGCTGAGGATAACAGGCGGTACTCGTGTCCTAGTAGGTTCCATGGAAATCTTGAAATGATTGTCAGAAGTCTAAGGTGAATCGGCTACCTTATATTAGGTATAATTGAAATTGACACCACGTGTCTCATGAAAAATTCCAAAATGTCAAGTCTGTCGAAAAGGACATTATTGAAAAGAATAGATTATGGGTAACAGTTGTGATTCCTCGCGTTTCTAGTTCTAGCGAATGTCATGACTTGAGTCTTCCTTGCCTAAGGTGCTTAGTCTCCATTACTAAGATGTTTATTGCTTGATGGTGTCTCTCTTAATATACCTTATCGAAATATTTCCATGCTCTATGTTGTCAAGTCACAAAACCCTAAATATTTAAGTGATGTGGTGTGGTGGTTGATTTTCAAGATTTGTTCCGATATTGAGTGCTTCTAAAATAGTTCATCACTGAGATTGTTATCATGCTAGCAAAAACAAAAGATACCATCTCATACTTATGTCGAAGAATGTTTGTTCTGATTTCACTTATAGATGGAGGTTCGTTGATTGTTTGATATGTTCAGACCTGTTGCATCTATTGATATGGAAGTGAGGTTATCTGGAATTTCTAGAGAACACAATGCCTTAGGGAAAGTTTATATCGATAACCTTAATTTAACTCAATTTTCCTTTAAGGGAAACTCATTGTAGGGAAGTTCACATATTGTTGAGACCATGTTTAATGGGATGTTCTGCAGTCTTGGTTAGAAGACTTGGTTTATCCCTATAGTGTTGCTTAGTGTGTATGCGCTTCGTACTAAATCTTGTAACTCGGTCTAGCTAGTACTTTTGAAATGATATAATTTGGCTTCTAGTCCAAAGATAGTGGTTCGAAATGTCTCGTGATGTCTTAAGATTTTTGTTGAGTTTTGAAACATCTTACTACATACTTCTAGTCCTTGTTGGTAGTTCTGAAATCCTTTCATTGTTTTTCTTGTATCGAGGAATCCTCCTCATAGATGGTATAGAAAGTCTTTCCTAAAAAGGTCACTGGTAAAATTTCAACTTATCGGTTGAGTGAGTGATAAGTGGCGTAGGTATCTATAGAGTGTTAACAAAAGAAATGTTTATGAACAATTTATCTGATTACAAAGCTTTGCTTTTGAGTAAAGATTGTTTTAGGAAGTTTGAAAAGATGCTTGTTTCTTTCATGACATAATCTTTCATGAATTATACATAGGTGATCAGGCTATGTATAATCGAGGAGAAATGATGTGATGCTTGGTTTTGTTGAAATGGTATTATGTTTCTCCGAAGTTGTAGATGGTATTCAACGTTTTGTTTTGTAAGATAATGGTTCAAACAATTTTTCACAGTAACATGAAAACCGTATCGCGTAATGGTAGTAAATAGTTGATAGAATGATTGAAAATCAATTTATAGGGTGGTAACAAAACAACTTGTTTTAGAACTTTGTGAAACAATTTTCCTAAGATGGTGGTAAAATAGCTTGAAATAAAATTATGTGAAATAATTTCATAAAGTGGTAGCAAAATAACTTGAAATAAGATTTGTTGAATGGTTTGTAGGATACATGGGAGAACCTCATAGAATGGTAATAGTCTCCTAATTGGTCAAGAATAAAGTTGCCCTAATCCCTAGTAAGATAGAGGTATGTTGTTGTGAGATGATTGAAAATTGGGCAATTGGAATAGGGAATGAAATAAACGAAGGCTGTGATTATCGTGGAGATAGTAAAGGATAAAGATTACATTAGATAGAAAGGTACTTATTATCTGTTCCTGCTGATAGTCTAATCGTGTCTCAAGTGTAGAAGCAGTAGGTTGTCTAGCAGCAAATGCCCTAGAACTCTCACAGTCCTCAAACCTATAAGATGGTGTAGTGTCTATAGTCTTAGTGATAGATGGTAATGGTGTGTCAAATCATGCATGCTTCCCAAGCTGCAAGTCATATGTATGAGTAGTGTCTATGAGATGTGATGGTACGGATGGTGCTCTAGATGATAATGATGATGGAAATCCTAGTGGTGAGTTAGGAAATGATAGTGATGATGGTGAATGAAATACTACCCTCTTTCGTGTTGTCACGCGACGTTTCAGAGGTAAAGCTAGAGTATGCACTATTGGACGACTACTAGTGGTATGAGTAGCTGATGGTGGTTGTATTACATGAGTAGCAGGTGATCTAAGAATGAGGGTAAGAGAATGTACTCTCTTCCTTGTAGTAAGCATCCTAATAGGTCCATTAAGACTAAGCCTATAAGTCCTACCAAATGGTATGATCTATCCCGGCTGAATGATAGAAACTGTCCTGATCCTAAGGTGAATCAATGGTGATCGTGGTGGTGTAGGTGCAACTTCGCCCTCCTAAAAGGGTGCAGTCTCCACATCGGATAATATCTGTGGTAAGTCTGGTGTAGAGTCAACTAATGTTAAAACTATAGTAGGGAATGACAAGGTATCCTCCATGTCAGAGTCTGATGTGAGTATGATGGGATGGGTATCTGAAGACATTAATATAACAATCGATTTGAAATGAAAGTAAATAACCCGCATAATGTGCGTATAAAATCGCATGTATAGTGACTATGCACTTATAATGAAATGATGAGATGCTATGATGATGTAGTTATAGTCTAGGGTCAATGATACAACCTAGTTCTCTATAACTCTTGCTCTGATGCCAATCTGTCACACCTCCAAAATACCTGTTTTGCAACGGAATGGAATTCTTGGGGGATGACTGCCATAGCATCACAATTACAGTTATATTGAACGACCTAAAGTGTCGTTTTGAAAACACATCGTTTGATATAATAAAACATTCAGAGTTTACAAAATATAGGTCCCAAAAAGGAATACAACATTTGCGGAAATAAGTTTGTTACAATCCAAACGATGTTTTAAAGTGCATAAAATCCATGAGAGACGCGTCGTCACCGCGACTCTATGATAAGTCCTTATGTATGCCATGAAGTATATGCCTTAGATACCTGAAAATACATTGCTAAAAGTGTCAACACAAAGGTTGAGTGAGTTCATAGAGTTTATGAAAATGTTTTATAAAACTACCATGAGTATAGGCCATGTATGACAAATATGTCACATAAAAATGTTACAATTGCTATAAGCACATGACACCGAAGCTAGACTGATCACGATGTTCGCCCCAACAGAGTGTTTTGCCAAACAACTCAAATAATGATATTAAATGAAATGCATCCGTTTGACCAGTTGGGACCACCAAATCGGATGGAGGAGTCACCCTCAATAGATCTATTCACTCACCCTCGCTTCTTCCGGAATTAACGGTTCATGATTATAAAATGGGGACATTCAATTGGCAATGAGGTAACTTAAGCAATGTAAATGAATTTGATATACTTGGTATCGTAATAAAAATGATGTGCAATGTATTCTCCCCCGTAGGTTTGAAATAATGTATAAACTTGTAAAACGGGGCTATGAAAACTCACTTGGTACAATGATGTGATGGCAAAAGTGAGTACACTGAAATGTGGCGCAATCTCTAACTGTGACCTATTATGAATGATATGATTCTAATATAAGTCATGATGTAATGTTATGCATGCAACTCATATGATATCTGCATTTTTGAAAATAAGGTTTATTGTCGAAAAATAAGTTTTTAACGTCTTGTCAAGTTATAAATTACTTTACAAGTACTTACGTTAAAACAACATTCTATGATAGTCGTTAAGTGATTTATTAAGAAATTATAGTTTTTCGGCGTAAAACAATATAATTTGACAATTCATGAAAATGGCTAAATGGCCTCGAAAAGTTAGTCGTAAAATAGTGAATATCGAGTGTTAGGAAACAAACTCAATGGTTTTAGAAAGCTTGTAATGTTATCTAAAAGTCTTAGCGTTTAACTTTTGATCATAGAGGTCTCGATCATGGAGAAAAATATAGATGAAGTAGGGTAGTCGGACTAAAAATATTGTTTAAGGTTAGTTTTCGGCAAAGTTTGAGTGACCGCATATTATTCGTTACAACTCCGTTTGACGAACGGTTGATTATTTTGGAAAATAGGCTAGGCGAACTCACTTTTACTTGAAGACATCGTTTTATCAAAACTATTCTATCGATATTGTGGAAAACTAGAAGGGGGTTGAATAGTTTTGCCAATTAAAACTTCCTTTTAATCTATTTAGATCGACTTTTGTCAATCTATTTGGATGTGTGTGTTGGATGTTGATAAACAAGCATATAAAGGTAAGTAATGAAAAGATAAGAGTAAGAAGCACAAAACCACAACGTGAGTATTTATAGTGGTTCGGCTACAAGGACACCTTCCTTGCCCTACTCCACTCCCCGAGTCACCTACTCGAGAGTTCGTAAACACTACACCAATCTCCTTATGGCGGAGAAGCCTTCACAATGTCGCTTACACCTTTTTCCGGTACAAAGCTAAATACCGAGTTCTTTCACACCAAGGTGAACCACACCTAACACAACGTCGCCTACCCTTTATACGGTGCTAGGCTAACCACCGAGTTCTTTCACACCAAGGAGAACTAATCCTATCACAACGTTGCCTACCCTTTATTAGGTACTAGGCTAAGCACCTAGTTCTTTCACTCCAAGGTGAACTACACCTTCACAACGTCACCTACCCTTTATTAGGTACTAGGCTAAGCACCTAGTTCAATTGCAATGGAGGAACTACTACCACACTACACCAACGACTAATCCCAAAGGAGATCTACTCCTTTACAACATCATCAAGGATATCAATATCCTTGGATCTAATACTAGTCTATCTTGTACATCGAAACACACCATATCGAATGTACATCTAATGCACCTTTCACTAATGCCTTTGACTAGATCTACAAGACACCTTTCACTAATGTCTTGTGTCTTCACTTCTTAAGCACCTTTCACTAATGCTTCTAGTCTTGACTTCTAAGCACCTTTCACTAATGCTTCTTGTCTTGACTTCTAAGCACCTACCACAAGTGCTTATGCTATAGACGATAGATACCCTTCACTAATATCTTCGTCTTAACACTTGAGACATCTTTCACTAATGTCTTCAACACTACACTTCTTTGAAGAAAGAAAGGAATCATCAACAAGAAGACTTCAGTAGCCTTGATGATGAGGAAGCATGGCAACTCATGGACTTGAGCTTGCTCGACTTCAAAGGTGGTGATCTTGCCTTTAAGAGGAACCTAAAAGATCACACAAAAACAAAACTACAAACATAGATCCCTTGGATCTGAGGTTAGTGAGTTTTTAACTCAGGGAGAAAGTGTGTTAGAAAGGGGTGAGAAATAATGAAGAAATGGCTCACTATTTATAGAAGAAAAATCTACTGTTCCCCGGATCCCACAGATCCCTTCCACAAGGGATCCGTCTAGCGTTAAGCTAGGGATCCGTGGTACGCTCCCTTTTACCCATGGGTATTTTGGTTATGGGTCAAGGTTCATGGGTTAAACCATGGATCTTTAGCTAGATACAATGTATCTTTTGAGTGCAATGCACTTAGTCACTTGGGTATGGGTTGATCCATGGGTTATGGATATTATCCATGTGTGATATAAGCATGATGTCATGCAATGGGTTATGGGTCAAGATCCATGGGTCATGGGCTTTGGGTTATACCCAACTACATTCAATGTATTTGCCCAATGGGTTGTGATACTTAAGTTTCTACCCATTTATATTACCCAATATACTACATACTAGTTATGTGTATATTTTACCCAAATATGTAAACACTAGTTGTTGTACATATGTATTACTAAATCATAAAATCACTTATACTTGTTTTAGTGTTTTATGTGAAAATGTGAATGTGTTAGAAACTATTAGTTCAAACCATTTACGTATTTTATTTGTTTCGTTAAAATGATTTTACGTTTGTTATCGACAAAACATTAGAAGATCGTAAAATATAAATAAACGTTTTTACGGCTTATTTGTATTAACAGATATGAAAAATGGCTCCAAGCATGGTCACTTGTAATAACCATTTTGGACTAGTAAAAATATGTAAGTGTTATACTTGTGAAAAATAGTTACGATATCCTTATTTAAAACGCGTATAACTTAGTCGTTATAAGTCCGTTTTCTACGTTTTATATATCCTTAGTTTCGTGTTAATATATACTAACATATTTTTGATAAATCGACTCATTTAGACAATGTTTAAAACTCATTTTTTGCCATTAAACAACTCTTGACAGCTTGCCTATTTTTCAGAAAATTAGTTTTCGTCGTTAATCTTGAAAATAACATAACTTTTTCGTTATAAACCCGTTTTAACCCGTTCAAGCGACCACGGTTTCGTTTTAAAATATATTTTCTGAATATCTAGCCCAAAATAATCCATGACCTATCGAAATTTCCAGATTTTACAAAAACGATCAGACCACAATCTAAAGTTGTCGAAAATGATTTTTCTTGCGTAATACTTGTTTCAATCACTTCAAATCAACACAAAATCTATTCTAAACCTACCATAAACCTTCTTAGGGTATCATGGGTTCCTAAACTTCATCAACAATAATATATTTCAAGGGATTAATTATAGGATGAATAAAACTCATAATAAGTAATAAAAACACTTAAAAGTGGTATGAGTCACATAATACTTGCATGATTTCTACTAGAATGATAAAAATAACTCATGTAAGATTATGAAAGATTAGAAAAAATTATTAGAAGCTTACATGAGTGATTGAAGAGTTTTTGAGCTAGAAACTTAATTAATCTTTAGGTTTTTATTTCAAAACCTTGAAATAGATTACTAATAACACTTGATAAACACTTGAGCTAGGAAAAATTTGATGTTCTTCATGTTTTCTTGGTCTTGGCCTAACCATCAAGAGAAAAGGAGAGGATATGTAGTTTATTTTCACCTTTGAAAAGTGTAGTGTATGTGTTTTGTTATATAATATGAGTATCTAATACAAATATCTAATAAAGGTGTGTAGGTGTACATGTAAGTTAGGATATTTTGTAAGAAAAGATAACTAGGGGGGGGGGGTGACCGGCCATATCAAAATGGGGAAGGGTTTGATATAATTTTGATAGTTAAGTGTATTAAAAGTTAAGTATAATGTGTATTTTGTACATGTAATTAATTATTTAGTGTAGCGTTAGCTAGAAATAGATTTTAACATAACAAAATAAAATATATCGGAGTCGTAAAAACTATAAAAATACATTTCTCGCAAGAATTGAGTGAATAAATAATTATCGAGTTGAATTTACGAAAACCGTCGTAAATATATATACATAACAATTTATATACAAAATAAATTTAAAACATCGGGTAAACTAATAATATAATTTCTATAGTCTTAAAATGAGTATAAAAATATATCAGGATAATTTTTGGAAGTGTCGGATCAATTTTTCAAATTAAAATGATTATGCGATAGCGTTTATTTAATAGGAAAATAAACGTTAAATAAAATATGCAAACCCCGTGCATGAACTAATATGAAAATGATATAACTAATTATATGTAGACTAATTCTAGTCTTTATGAAGTGTCCTCAATGATTTTTCATGAATACGCAGCTTAACCCTCAAGGTTACGCGTATTTGATACTCGTAAACCTAGTTTACGAAAAATGATGAATAGTGAATCATGAATAGTGATTTTTCTCCGGGAATGAATAGTGTTTGTGAATAGTAAAATTTTGAAATACCCTTTCAAGATATCAAATCGACTTCAAAAATGATGAATAGTAAAATGTTGAATAGTAACCAGTGAATAGTAAATTCCCGAGATGAATAGTGAAATTTTCAAAGTTTAAGAAATGACCTGAAATTACGAGTTGTCACATTTGTTGTGTTGAAAATGTTCAAAACTTAGTTTTATAAAACCCTAATTATGGTAGATTTTTATGTCGACTTATGTACTATAGAAAACCAATTTAGAATATTTATGGGAAACTCTCTTTTGAACCACAGTTAGATAGGTGTCTTAGGTAGTTCCCGATCGAGTTTCGTAATTTTTGGAACTTTTTTAGTATTTTTAGCAAGCTATGCAAAAATACTTGTCACAAAACACCTAAACGGAGGATTTAAACTCCACCTCGGGAACTTTAGTTGGAGTTTTTGAAAAGGTAAGACATACATCTAATTACTGGAGTTGGAATTTTGAAAATTGATTGAAAAACGAGTGAGTTATAGTCCGACAAAATCGGGTAAAAGTTTATGAGTAAACTATAACAGTAGGTCCGTGTATATTTGAGTATAAATCGATATCTAAAACATGTTTTCACGAACCGAGGCCTTGATTTCTTGAAAGTATACATTCTTACCTACGTTTTGAGAGTTGAACGGATAAAAACGGGCTTGAAATGAAGAAGTTACGCCCCATTTAAGTCGGGTTTTAACACAATTTAACAACATTAAAAAGGGTTTTTAAGTACTAAAAATGCGTTTTTTTTGTTTTTTTTTAACATTTTGACTTACGTAACTTCATAAAAACTCACTACAAGTATGCACGGGTGATAAAATTTTATAAACACATATGCGTATAATACATGTCGTATCGTTTCTAAAACGACTTAATTAGTTAGATCGCGGTTAAGATTCGTTGCACGTTGAACCTTGCTTACTTTCCCGATTGTACTACTTGATTGAGGTGAGTTTTCATGGCCCTTTTTTACTCATATTTTTCTTGGGGGAAAATGATACTCAAATGATATTTTAAATGCTTATATATTGTGTTACATTTTTGTATTTTGGACAAGATATACGTTTTGATTGCAATATGTGCCTTATAGTATGGATATAATTTGTTATTTGAACGTGCATGACTGTTTAATTTCGGGTTGGAGCCTAATGATGAATTGGTAGTACTATTTAGGTTGACACCCCCACCTTTAAATTTTGTGAGTTTAAAGGAGGGTGACATCATCTGGATCATTTATGTGTGTATGCAATCATGAGGTTCAGTTGTTGCGAGTTTGTGATTTTGTTAAGTGCTTGTATTTGTATATGTTACTCAATATTGTCATATAAGTTTTATATGCACAGTAAACGCGGTTTACACTCTAAACCTGGAAGCTCACAAACTTTATGTTGACATTTTCGAGTAGTCATATTCAGGTGACAACATAAATAATGCTTAAGGAGGATAGAGCTTCCTATCTGGCCATAACAAGACCTAAGATTTACCCTCGCGGGTCATTTTCATTGGCTGATTGCATTAGAACACTTCTATGGAATTATGTAGTTTATTTGGTGTATTTGGGATTATGTTGACTTGTATTTATCCTGAGTTGTGGGAACTCTTATGTTTGACTTTATAGCTGTGTTGTCGTGGTTTTGACTAGTCACGACACAAGTTTCCTCTATGTGTCGGGCGATGTCATGACACGTGTTTGAAATCATTTAGTATTCTCTATTTTGTATCAATGTGTTATAACGATCCTCTCTGTCACACCAAGCGTTTCCGCCTAAGGCGGGGTGTAACATAAACAATACGTGTGTTTAAGAGCACGCAATGGCCCCTTATGAAGTTAAAAGACAACGATAAGAAAAATGCTTTTCCGAATATCCTAATCTAAACTTTGAATAGGAATTATATGAGTCATTGTTATATCTACAATCTCGTATATTATTTTCATATCACAGTAATATGTGCTTATATTGATATTTATATTCCCATTGATAATAATTTTAGTTGTATTTAATTTTTCAAAGTGGTGTACATACGGTTAAACTTATAAAAAGAATAACATGAGTCATTATTGAGTGCAAACAATAATTCTTTTTTGGAATATCATTACTTAAACTCGTAAAGAGAAATAACATAAGTAGTTCGTATATGTACAATATGGTGTATTAATTTACAAATTACATTAACTCGTGATTTCATGTTGAATCTAAACTCATAATGATACTTATAAATAACAACATATATGTTGTTGTTTTCTTTTAAATATATATAAAGTCTAAGGGGGCATTGTTTATTTTATAAAGTTATTAAAACACATGGAAACTTGATAAGTTTACAATTAACTGCATATTAATTATTTAAAATTAAACAACTCAAGTTTTACTGCGTGTAGAAATAGACAGAGAGAGTAAAATGAGTTAGGGTTTCAGCTACCCCCTTTTTATACTCTCTTATATCTCTTAAACACCGCACACGTGTCCCAAAAATAACTCTTATCCGGTGTAAATTTTTTAAATTTTGAATAACAAAGACTTTTGGTCTCCGGGTAAGTTGGGGAAATGTGATTCCTGTAGCGGGCAGCCGAAAAGAGTAATTAGCATTAAATGCGCTAAGTTAGGTGCATTGTTATCTTCTAACTAATGCAATTCGCAGCAGGATGATATTTTTTCGAAGCATGAAGTCGAAAGCAATGTCTCCTCGCTCATATACATCACTTTCGACTGGGGGGCTTGATGATGTACCCTCCGAGTACCTCGAAGGACACTCCTCTGAGACGAGTCGAAGCCCTTCTATTCGAAGGTCCAAGTTAGGATTCCAGAATATCCATAGGCGTTAAACCATTCGTTATCACGAAGGTTACCTTGAGGGAATTCGCCATTCGAAGCCCTAAGCCCTTCGGGGTATGGCTGACGAAGGAACAATGGATAGGGGAACCTCCTGACTTGGTCAAACCCACGATCTCCCTCTCTCTATTGGCTTCCCCGTCAAGTCTGAGAACGTGGGTCACTAAGCCCTAGCGGTTACCCACAATCATGGGACGCCCCCATGATCTCCGACATTCATGCAGAAGTGCTCTCAACCCTATTTCATCCACTATAAATAGGTTGGATGGGCAATGGATTATGGTATGCTCATTTCACACTCATCTCTTTACTTACACACACTTATACAACCATAACATATACTTACTCTCACGCCGGAGGTGGTTCGCAGGGTCATACCCCTGCGTAATCACTTAACGTAGTGTTTCGTATTTCTTATTCTCAGGTGAAAGGAAAGTCTTGGCTGGAACATACACCCCTCATACCTTTGATCATCATCGAAGCCTGGTAGTGCAATCTATTGTACAATCAATTACCATTGACAATTACATTCCACAGTGCATGGTCTGTAATAGCAATGTATTGTCTCATCTTCATGCTCCAAATATCATACTCTCCCTTCTTGATGATAGGAATTCTGAGTGAGGTGATGGATGGGGGTGGTGCAGCTTCAGTCGACATCTTTAGGGTTTGTTGTTAACTAGGTTTTAAGGGTTTCTTCTTAATCAGAGTTTCCACACAAGCTCTGATACCACTTGTAGGATCGATGTACTCTAACCAAACTAACTTATATAGCTTATAAGGGCTTAGCAACCTCGGATAAATCCTAAGTCACTAACAATGAAACACTGAATAAACTCTATTAAGTATGCGGAATTTACTTGAATAAAGCTAAGAAGAATTAGCTTTAACTTTAACAATTATATTAAAACTCTGAATCTGCTTGATACACAGATTCACTAACAATCCCTAACAGCTCTAATATCAAACTTGATAAAACTTTAATACTCTCTAATAATGCACGTACGTATAATGCCAATCTAGGGGTCCTTTTATAGGCATAAGGATAACCCTAGTCGGTTTACAATTCTATTCCTTGTACGTCAAGTAATACTAAACTAAACTTAGAACATTCTAGAATTACATAATAATCCTTAACGAATTTGCATAGCAGTCCTTTAACCATACAGTACTTTGATGAACAAGCAATACTTTGACTTTCTTCTTTAGCAGTACTTTGACTTCTTCAGTACTTTCACTCTTCAGCACTTTCACTCTTCAGCACTTTAACTTTCTATATCCCAACAATCCTCCCCTAACTTGAATTCTACTTGTTTGATTTCAAGTTCCTTTGTATTTGTATCTTTAACATCTTTGTCTTCAAGGATTGTGTCTTTATCTTCAGATTTTTTCTTTGTAATCTCTGTGCTTGTATAATCATCATCAAAGTAGTCTTTATAAATAATTCTTTTCAGCAACAATCAGCAAGCTCCATTTCTTCAGCAACTCAGCAACATATGACAAATTGTACATCAGATCTTAAAGTTTCAGTCTATTCTCATCACTTCCAGGTGTATAAACTCCTGTGAGAGGTGAATCATTGAAATTTTAATGGTTTTGATGTCTCTTTACCAAAGCCATTAACTCTGGAGTAGCCAAATGTTTAGGTGTGTAAGACCATGGTACATTGATAACCATATGATTTTTAGCAAATCATCAGCTATCAACGGATTTGTTTTGTCTTTACCAAAAGCCGTACCCTTTTGGACTAGTTAGTTCTTGCAACCATGGTGAACTAATTACCATATAAATGGTTTTTCCACATCCTTTACCACAAACCATTTTTCTTGTGGGCTAGCCAACTCTTTACATTTGCTGATATAGTGAGTTGATTACCATACAACTTATTAGCAAGTTGTCAACTATATAACGGATTTGAGATATCTTTACCAGAGCCGTTTGCTCATGGATTAGCTAGTCCTTTTGTTAAACATGGTGAGAACTGATAACCGATTGTTGTAATCATCTCAAAAACCATTTATTGCAGTTAACTTTTGTTTCAAAATATTTTTCACTTAAACAAAAATTTGCTTTTAAAAACATTTACTGGTTTTGTGCTGCAAGCAGTACTTTGGTTAAAATACTGTTTGTCCAGCAGTACTTTGAATAAAGTACTTAGTTTACAAAAATTTATACCATTTAAACATCATACCAGTACTTATGCTTCATCATCAGCCATAGTTGTCCATCTGATATATAACTCAATA
Source organism: Chrysanthemum seticuspe (assembly GCA_019973895.1). NCBI lineage: Eukaryota > Viridiplantae > Streptophyta > Magnoliopsida > Asterales > Asteraceae > Chrysanthemum > Chrysanthemum seticuspe. The sequence goes on from BPTQ01000005.1 coordinate 55,570,829, forward strand.
ACCATTAGAGCTGTTTCATTCTCTTCTTCAACTTCCATTCCATGATCCAGCATCCTTCTCATAAGATCACTAGTCAAAGGATATCTTCTTTCAGCTAACATATGGATCATAGTTCCATCTTCCAATTCCAAAGCATGTACTCCTGATTCTTCAAAAAATCTCCAGCTTGTAATCTCCCAATTTTCTTGATTTAGCCAGATTTCTTCAGTGCTTGTTTCCTCAGTTTCCCAGATAGTTGTCAGATCTCCTAGCAATACTAAGCCAACTCCAGTTGATGGAATATGTTCAAAGTATTCTAGCACTAATTGATACAATTGAAACAAATCTGCTTTATCTATTATGTGCAGTATATCCCATAGCAAATTGAATACTCTAAAGCTTTCATCCTCCCTATGGAACATCAGATAATTTCCATCATTAGATTCTACTACTTCAAATGTAGTTATCTTGGACTTCTTTACTGCAGCATCTTTGGATTTAGGATTCTCAAAGTCAACAACTCTTATGTAATTTCTCAGCTCATCAACTGTATCAGACCTTAACTCAATCTTCTTTGATGACTGTTCAGCTTTAGTTGTTCTTTTTCTTTTTAAGCTTCTTTTACTTACATCCTCATTCCTCTTTTCATCATCAAAAGGAATAATTCCAACAACTTCCTTCTGATATGCTTCTCTAACAGCATTATATAAATCTTTCATCTCTAAATAATTCAGCTTCTGTAATCCAGTATATCCTTGACTCTTTAGGTAAACCATCATGGCATTTCTTTCTTTATCCTTACTAATTGGTCTTCTAGATATAACAGCTTTAGGTTCCTTTACTGGTACAACAACTTCAGCATCAAATCTAGCTTGTAGCTCCCTAGCAGCTTCTTCATTCTTGGCTACTTCAATTGCTCTTATTTCTGCCAAAGTAAGCTTTTTCTTCTTCTTTGTTTCAACCAGTTTGCCTTTGCCTTTGTCTTTAGGATCTAACACTGGTTAAGAAGCTTGAGGTTGTTCTTCAGCAACTCCTGGAATGGTAACACCTCTTGGTCTTGTCATACTCTGTAATATCTCAGCAATTGTCTCATCTTCACTTGCAGTATGAACTACTTTAGGTGTATCAGCTTCTTCTTCTTGTATAATTTTTGAAGGACCAGCTTCTTCTTCAAAATTAAGTGTCCTTGGTGTAATCAGCTCTTGTCTATGTGTTCCTTGAAGAGCAGTACCTTGATCAACAGTAATTTGTACACCAGTACATTGAACTCCAGTTCTTTCAGGCTCAGTACTTTCAATGTTTACTTGTGCTTAAGTACCTTGAGGTTCATCTTCTTTTTCTTCATAAAACTCAGCATCTTCTTTCAAATTATCTTGCTCCAAATTCCTCCCCAATTGGATAGAAGATTGTTGTTGAACCTTGTTGCCTGTAGAAGACTGTTTAAACTTCCTTCCTTTCTTCTTTTAAGACTTTACCCACAACCTGTGATGTTGAACCAGAGGCCAGACAAATTTCTTCAATCTTATAAATTTTGTTTTCAACTTCATAAGTAGTGCAGCTTGAGCTTCAGTAGTTTTCTTCAGTCTCACTAACTCCCTTGTTAAAATATAATTATCCAGAACCAATCCCTCAGGAGGTATTACGCCTGCATCTCCTCCAGATGATGATGGATTGACTTCTGGTTCTGAGTCAGCATGTGCATTATGTTGTAGAGATGGTGTAGGTGAAACTGCAGTATCTTCTTGTGCAGCAGTACCTTGTGAAGAAGCAGTATGTTGAGAAGCAGTACGTTGAGTTGTTGCAGTACCTTCTCGTTCTTCACTTGTAGCAGCTTCATCTCTAACCGCCTGAGCAATCTCCATCATTGAAGTAGTTAAAGGAGTGTCCCTGCCCGTAAACTTATCACTCTTCCTAGCCATGAAGGTGAATATTTTTGCAGGTTGTACCACAACAGGTAATAAGCTTGAAGGCTTAGGCACATCATGAAGTTGTTTATTCAAGAAAACTTGAATAAATCTTGGATACATAAATGGGAGATAGCATACCATCTAGAATGAGTTTTGAAAAATTGAAAATATGATTTGTAGCCAAACCCACTAAAGCAGATGCTATATTAGAACCAAATTGCTCCCATGAAGTACTCTTAGAACTAATACAATGAAGCAAGACATGTACCAAGTACTTCCAATGTGGACTGAACAAGGGTTTCTTGAATGTTGTTTCAGTTACAGACCCTTCATACCTAATATCTGTTAAAGTATCCCAAAGAAGTTGTTTATCAAAACAGATAGCTCTTTCTTCATCATCAAACAATAGATCTTCTCTAATCGAGGATTCACTAACTTTCACAATCTTTCCAGCAACTTTAGCTTGTATATAAGACTCATCATTCTCCATGTGAGTTCTAGCAATCGCCCAAAACTGTTGAATCCATGGCTCAATAACATCTAGTTCCACCAAAAGCGCATAACTGATTGGAGATCCAGTGAGAAAATCAATAATGTCATGGAATGCGACATTAGCTTCAGTTTTATCCAAATTAGCTACCATGTTGTGTTTAGAAACTATATTGCGATTCGCCATTGTTTGGTGTATACAAAATTAAGTGATTCGATGAATAGATAATGTGAAAGAGAGAGAAATATGGAAAAGATTGATAAGTATAAAGATGAGAGGGAAAATCGGAGGTTAGTTATTTATAGGTAGGATTTGAAAAATCACAGCCCATAATAACAAAGTTACTGTTATTTGAATTTTAACCCATCTTTTGACCGTTGGAACAGTACGTTGATAAGACAAGCAGTGATTTCCACGTGCGCAGTACTTTCCAAAGCAGTACTTTCATATAACCAAAAAGCAGTACTTTTCCATTCTCTTTTCTACAATAGCAAAAACTCCAAATAGGCATTGAATTGCCTCCCCTCAAGCAATGCATAGGACTGTCTATCTTACTAATCAGTCCTCCCCTTAAATATAGCTTAGTAATTAATCATACCAATACTCAGCACCAAATGATTGAATCTTGAAACATCAAATCCTTTTGTGAGTAGATCAGCAACATTATCATCTGTGTGAACCTTGACAACATTGATGAGCCTATGCTCATAACAATCTCTGATAAAATGATGCCGAATCTGAATGTGCTTGGTTTTGGAGTGATAAACTGGATTCTTCACAATGCAAATGGTACTCTCATTATCAATGTTGATAGGAGTATTCTTGAAGTTGAACCCATAATCCAAAAGTTGATTCTGCATCCACAAGACTTGTCCACAACAGCTTGCAGCAGCCACATATTCTGCTTCAGTGGATGATGTTGTTGCAATAGTTTACTTCTTACATTGCCATGAGACTAATCTTCTTCCAAGATACTGGCATCCACCAGTGGTTGATCTTCTATCATAGTTATCACCTGTATAATCACTATCTAAAAAAGCTTCCAAGTGAAAAGGTGAATCCTTTGGATACCACAACCCCAACTTAGGTTGTTGTTTCAAATAACTAAAAATTCTCTTCACTGCATTCATATGGGAGACCTTAGGTGAGACTTGATATCTTGCACATAAACAGATAGCAAACATGATATCAGGCCTAGATGTAGTTAAGTACATAAGACAGCCAATCATAGATCTGTACAACTTGACTTCAACAGGTTGACCATCTTCATCCTTGCCCAATGAGTTGATAGACTTGATAGGTGTAGTGACTGGCTTCATAGCATCAAAATTAAACTTCTGAAGAATGTCAGAGACATACTTATCTTGACTTATGAAAATTCCCTCCGGTGACTGTTTAACTTGAAGCCCCAAAAAGAAAGTTAATTCACCCATAGAACTCATTTGAAATTCATGTTGCATCAGCTGCTCAAACTCCTTCACCATGGACTATTTTGTAGCTCCAAAGATGATATCATCTACATAAACTTGAACCAGTATGATATCCTTCTTATCTCTCTTGATAAACAAAGTCTTGTCAATAGCTCCTCTCCTATAACCATGTTGCAATAAGAAAGTAGAGAGCCTTTCATACCAAGCTCTAGGTGCTTGATGAAGGCCATAAAGAGCCTTAACAACTTTGTAGACTTTGTTTGGATGAGTAGGATCTTCAAAACCAGGAGGTTGTTTGACATAGACCTCCTCTGAAATAGTACCATACAGAAAGGCACTCTTGACATCCATTTGATAAACCTGAAATCCCATATATGATGCAAAATCAAGGAATATTTGAATGGCTTCAGTCCTTGCTACAGGAGCAAACACTTCATCATAATCTACTCCTTCTTCTTGTCTATATCCTTGTGCAACTAACCTTGCCTTATTCTTGATGACATTCCCTCTTTCATCTCTCTTGACTCTGAAAACCCATCTTGTACCAATAACTGTCTTTCCATCTGGTAGATCACATAGTACCCAGACTTTTTGAAGTTTGAATTAAAGAAGTTCTTCTTGCATGGCTTCAACCCAACTCTCTTTAGTTAATGCTTGAGCTATATTCTTGGGTTCTTCTTGAGAGATAAAGCAAGTGAATAAGCATGTTTGGTGATCCTTGTGATTCAGCCTGTTCTGTTTATAGACAAAGCTAAGTAGAGCATTATATGGTTTAGAAAAACCTTTAGCTTTGGTCCTTGTAAGCACTCCAGAATTAGAAGGTCCAATGATTTGACCAGTAGGATGATTCTTATGAACTCTTAAGATAGGAGTCTGTGGAACTTCAAGATTATCACCCAAATTTGTGAAATCAGCATCTTCATTGGAATCTGAGAAAATACCTTCAACTTCAAACTCATCATCAGTATCTTCTAAGCCAGGCATGTTAGGATCGTCCAAATCATCCAAAGTGCTGTCAACTAGTGCAGCAGTACTTTAATCTAAAGTACTGTGAATCAAAGTACTGTGAGGGTATTCTGTAGACTTACCCTTTTTCTTTGTTTCTTCATAAGCTCTTCATTGATCATCATCATAAGATTGTGCTACTACATCCTGAAAAAGCATCCTGTTAAGCTCATCTTGTATAGCTTGATCTTCAGCAGATAATGAAGATTTTGGTGCATCAGTACTTTTCTCCTTCTCAACAGTTATAGGTTCTTCATTAGGAACAGCATCAGGTCTAATGTTGACTCCATGAACAATGTACTGTAAATCTTCTTCTGTATAAACAGCTTGATTTTCTTTTCTAACAGGAACATAATTCATAGAAGGAGTTAAAACCTCAAGATCAAACATCCAATCAGGACCTTTACCTTTCTGATTTTCTTGATCTTCTAAAAATTCAACATGAAGACAATCTTGAATCTTCTTGGTGACTCTATTGTACACTCTAAATCCTTTGTTGTTGGTACAATATCCCAATAGATACCCTTCTTCTGACTTGCCATCAAATTTTCCCAAAGCATCAATAGTGTTAAGAATAGTCAGAGGACATCCAAAAGGTTTCATAAATCGTATGTTAGGTTTGTTTCCCATAAGTAACTCATAAGGTGTCTTCATCTGAGGTTTAGTAAGTGATACTCTATTCAACACATAACAAGCATCACTTATAGCCTCAGCCCAAAATTGAATAGGTAATAAGGAATCTGCAAGCATTGTTCTGGCTGCTTCAATCAAAGTTCTGTTCTTTCTCTCTGCAACACCGTTCTGCTATGGAGTTCTAGCAATACTAAAATCCCTCTTGATCCCTTTCTTGGCACAAAATTCATCCATAAGCTTGTTCTTGAATTCAGTCCCATTGTCACATCTAATACCTCTTACTTTGAGTCTCAATTGGTTTTCCAGAGCTATTATAAGATCATGAATAGCATCAAACGTTTCATCATTAAAACCCAAGAAAAATACACAACTAAATCTACTGCGATCATCAGTCACAACCAGGCAGTACTTCTTCTATTTTAGACTTGCAACAGAAACAGGTCCAAACAAATCCATGTGCAGCAGCTCCAACGGTTCTCTAATGGTCCTTTCCTCAATCTTTTTGCATGAGGCTTTGTGTTGTTTACCCTTCTTGCACGCCAAACATGAGTGATCATTCCTGTATGCTTTGGAAGGTAAACTTCTAACTAAATTTCCTTTGACCAACTTGTTGATATTCTTGAAATTTACATGGCCTAATCTTCTATGCCATAGATGCTTCTTCAAGTGTTGCCTTTGCTACTAAACAAGTTGCTCTTTCAGAAGAGAGAAGACTCTTCATATTCAGACTGTACACATCATTGGTTCTTGGTACTCTTAGTACTACCAAGTTATCATCAACAAGCTTGAACTCAGGGGAAAGAATGAGACATTCTGTGTCAGTGAATAGCACAGGGTGCTTCTTGTCACAGATCTGAGAGACTGACAAAAGGTTGAATTTGAGTTCCTTCACATAACGAACATTCTCAAAATCTATGCTTCCTGCCTTGATAGTTCCTTTGCCAGTTATTCTTCCTCCACTAGCATCATTCCCAAATGCAACTCTTCCTCCACAATAAGATCTAAAATCTGACAGAATCTCTTTGTCTCCTGTCATGCTTCCAGAGCAACCACTATCCACAATTAGATGATCTTTAAGCTCCTCTTCTGGGTTGCCCTGCACAAAGATAAAAGAGTTAGTTAATTTTAGGAACCCAAGCCATTACTGACTTGTGTTCCCCTTGTGGAGTTACATACTTAAATTCTTTAAGTATGTAATTCCCACTATCTTTAAGCACATGATCAATTATCTTTGGTTGTTCAAAAACTTGTGTTGGTTTTTCAATAAAAATCTCTTTTTTCATCCAAGTTCTCTTTATTATTTTCAACAAAAATCTCTATTTCACTCACACTTGCTGAAAGTACTGTTTGTTCCCCATCAGTACTTTCTTTCTTAACCCAGCATGTTTTAACTTTTGGTGTAGAGTTCCTTGAACTAGATACTCTTTTTGAGGTGTAACGCCTTCTAGATTGATAGTAATTAGATCTCCTAGGGCTTCCATTCCAAAAAGTGCTATCAATACCTTGATTGGGTCAAAATCTAGCAGTACTTTGAGAAGGTACTGGTGATTTTGAAAAAGATCTTCTCTGGTGAGGGTACCTATGGTCTTGTGAGAAATTGTTGTGGTTAACCCTATGTGAATGATTCCAGACTGGTTTATTCTCCCTTGGTTTTTGGTTGGCAGATCTGGTCTTTGGGAATTTGCTTAAGTAATCTGAGTGAAAGTCACAGTCCTTGATCAGATGATCAGGACTATAACAAACAAAACACAATTTTTGACCCATACTCCCAAAATTTCTTCCTTTAGGTCTATGATTAAAAGTATCCTGTCTTTTTGGTGAATGATGAAAACTGTTTTGACCAAAATTATCCCAAAAAGGTTTAGCAGTATTTTGAAAAGGTTTTCTTAAAGGTACTGCTGATCGTGTAGTAGTATTTTGAGTTGAAGGTACTGCTTGACCCTTAACATGATCAACCTTAGGTTTTTCAACTGTTTCTTTTGGGGTTTCAGAACTAGATTTACCTGTAAGCTTCTTCCTAAACTCTAAGTTGTCTACTCCAAAACGAGAAACATCTGCCCTAAGTGGTTGAAAACTACCAGTGGGATGAGGGACTGCATGATAACCATTGAATTTCTTAAATTCTGGAGGTGTTTGACTAATTGATTCCTCATCACTAGATGTGTTATCTACATAATTAATGAGTTCATCATCACTAGTTGTTATATCCTCAAAATCAAGTTGGTCCTCATCACTAGGTGGGTTTTCCTCTATGCTACTAAAGTCCATACCAAATCCTAGTCCAGTTCTAATGTGCTCTTCTCTGTTTTTCAACATAACTAACATGAGAAAAACCAGATTGTCCCCAAGCAGCAAGTTTTTCTAACAAATCATCCCTTTCCTTAGTCAGCTTTTCAATCTTAGAAATCTTACATCCTAACTTCCATTCACTCAATTTTAGCTAATAGTCCTGTTGTTTATATTTTTCTACCCAAGCCATTTCATTATTTTCATGTGTTATTATTTTGGCTTCCATTAACTCTAAAGTAATTTGATAACCAGCTACCTCAGACCTAGCCCTTCTACAATTATCTCTTTCAGTTACATAATCAGTAAGTACCTTTTGATAAAAATCATGACACTTAGAGCATACCTCAGAGATAGGGGTTGAACTTGGTGAAGTAGCTACCATAGCAAGCAGAACAGGTTCATCTTCACTCTCCATGCTCCAATCAAAGCTTCCTAGACCATCTCTGGAATCCAAAGCAGCAAGTCCAGGTTCCTCATCAAAGGCTGTGCTCCAATCAAACTCTTCCACTGATTCGTCCACTGCTACCATACAATAGGTTACTGGTTCATCATCAAAGTCAGCACTCCAGTCAACCTCTGATAGATTTTCTTGAGCAACCAAAGCTTTTGTTTCAGTTATAGGGATTTCCTTTAGTTCAACCTTAGGTTTCTCAGTCATCCTGTTTGCCTGATATTTAGCAAACTTGCATTCACTTGCAAAGTGTCCAGTCTTTTGACAGTTAAAGCATTCAATCTTTGACTTGTCAAAGGTGATACCCTGTTTGGGTTTGAAGTCAATGCCTCTTCCTGTTTTCCTCATGAACAGTTATCATAGCAACTTGCCACCTTATATCAATTTCTTCAAGAGCGTCCTCTTTAATTTGTGACAAATCCTCTTCATAAGTAACAGGTAAAGTGGCTTGGTGAGCAAAGAATGAGCATACGACTTCATCAGAATGGATGGTGTTTGTAGGTGCTGAGCTGGGGGTGGGATAGGTTACAGTACTTTGAGCAACAGTACTTTGAGTAGGGTAAGCAGTACTTTTAGTGGAAGTAGTGCCTCTCTTTTTAGACGACAGAAAAGCAATACTGTGAGATTTTGAACTTGTTTGTCCATTCATCTCATGCTCATACACCTTCAAATGGTTGTAAAGATAATCAAAGTCCATAACATCCAATCCAGGTTGTCCTCTGATCATAGTAGCAATCGCATGCCATGTAGATGGCAAACTCCTTAAGAACTTCAGATTTGCATCTTCAACAGATACCTCTGCTTTGTATAACTCCAGCATGCTAAGAAGATTTTGGAATCTGTCATAGGCAGCATCAAGACCTTCTCTTTCACCAACAGTGAATGTTTCAAACTGTTGCTTCAACAGATTTCTGTGCATCTTCTTGGAAGCATCATTACCTCCAAACCTTGTCTTGAGAGCAGCCCATAATTGTTTAGCATCCTTAGCATCATGAAACTTGAGTAGGTGACCATCAGGTATAGCAGACAATAGGATGTTGAGAGCCTTTTCTTGATTCCTTATTTTAGTTGTTGGCAAGACAGCCTTAGGTGGTTTAGGTTGTCTAGGAACTTCAATAGGATCTGCAACAACTTCATTACAAATGATGTACCCTCCGAGTACCTCGAAGGACACTCCTCCGAGACGTGTCGAAACCCTTCTATTCGAAGGTCCAAGTTAGGATTCCAGAATATCCATAGGCGTCAAACCACTCGTTATCACGAAGGTTACCTTGAGGGAATTCGCCATTCGAAGCCCTAAGCCCTTCGGGGTATGGCTGACGAAGGAACAATGGATAGGGGAACCTCCTGACTTGGTCAAACCCACGATCTCCCTCTCTCTCTTGGCTTCCCCGTCAAGTCTGAGAACGTGGGTCACTAAGCCCTAGCGGTTACCCACAATCATGGGACGCCCCCATGATCTCCGACATTCATGCAGAAGTGCTCTCAACCCTATTTCATCCACTATAAATAGGTTAGACGGGCAATGGATTATGGTATGCTCATTTCACACTCATCTCTTTATTTACACACACTTATACAACCATAACACATACTTACTCTCACGCGGGAGGTGGTTCGCAGGAACCAGGAAGAGAAGATACACCTCTACCAGGTTTCTCTACCCTAGTTCCTCTCAACACAACTAACACCGATAATCTCGCCCCCATAACGGCCTCAACCTTTACCACACTATCTCGTTTGGAAACCACTCCCGTACATCACGCCTCAACATCCGCTAACCCTATCCCTGATATTAGCCCCGCCTTCATTGAGGCAAACTTTGAAGCCTTGGATTCTTTATTAAGGGCTCATAAAAGGCAGGTTCACAATACTGAAATGCGAAGAGAGTTGGAATACTCTAGTGAGGAGTATGATGAAGAGATTGAAATAGATGAGAGGCCTCAACCTGTTAGCAGGGGGCGCTCGGCCCTGCGAAATGGTTCTCCTTCCATCAGAAGGCCAAACGGAAGGACTGTAGGCTTTGAAGAAGGACCCGGAGGAGATCCGGGAAGAAGGGAAAGAATGCATGGTGAAAGAAGGAGCGAGAACTCTAACGGAGGAAGCAACCCGGTAGGGAACGGAGGAGTAAACCTACCCCCACTCCTAGCTGCCCATTTAGGAAGAGTGGGTATTGGGGCTCCAATACCCCCTTCATATGTTTTGAGTGTCGGAGGCCCTCCTCCATACTCAGGCATGAGTCAGTTACCCCCTCCGATAATGAACCCCTACCTACCTGCTCAAACCTACAACACTTACCCTCCGAATGGTTCACTCCCAAACCAGAATTACCAGCAAATGCCCTATGGACATGTTCCTACGCAATCGATGGGTGTAAACCCTTCGTACCAACCTTCTACTGTTTACCCTACCTACACACAGCCATTTCCTAACCCAATGATAACGCTACACGCGTCGTTCGGGGTTAAAGGAACTTCCTTTTCTTCGAGCAAGTTTTATAACACCCTAGGCAGTGAACCTAATCGTTGTAGTGTAGTATTAGGGTAAGCCACGGGTATTGATATCGTTCTCTAGGGGAATAGGAATGCTAGTGAGAAGTTACTACGCTAAGGTTGGGGTTGAGGAAGATTTTTTTTTTATCTTTTTATGGTTTTTAGGAATTAGAAAGGTACGAATCTCAGGGTTTGGATTTGGGGGTTGGTATTTCTACCGATTACTCTACTTATCTAATTATCTAATCTAAGGTGTATGTAGTTTATGTCTAATTATTGTGTGCTCGTATGATAGTTTAAAGATGTGTTTACTTAGGTTTTATTACTCCTTAATTATCTCCTATTGATGGTTGAATTGTCACGTCCTTATTCTTAATCGCGTTGTGTGTCTAAAGTCGTAGGGTATGCGTTTGTCCCTAACTCTTTGAAACTACCAAAGGGTCTTGTCTACAAAATCTCTAGGAATTATAAACTCTAACTCTAAGGTACTCTTTGGATGGTTTAGCCTACAACTACTCTAGGTGTTATAGTCTAAGGTTCACAAAGATTAATCAAGCATTAACTACACAACGAATGACCTATCGCATTACTAGATCATTAACAATTAAGATAAGAGACAACCAATCAATATTCAATAATTAAGTTTCATATTCCCTAAGCAAACACACAAGTACATTAGCCGGACATGGAGAATATGCAAGCATACACACAAATAATTGAAGACATAATTGAATTAATGAAGTAAAACACTTATCTTGATGTAAGATAGGGTTTGGAACCCTAAAATACTGTACAAGACAGCCTTGGTTCGGTTTAGGTTTTTACTCCAAAAGACTACACACTAAAACTGAAAAATTCGGATTCTATATATAAGATTACAATCGCGACGGCGTCACCCTTTGATTTGTGACGCCGTCGGATCGCCGTCATTAGGGTTTCGTCTTGGCCACGTTAGTCTTCCGACGGCGTCACCTTATGCTTGTGACGCCGTCTCCTTCAGTCTCTGACACCGTCTGGATCAAATCTAGGCCTTCTGAGTTGCGACGACCTACTCTTTTAAAGCCTGACACCGTCACTTGAAAATAAGCAATTTGGCTACTGAGCCGTCACAAAAGTGATGCGACGGCGTCGCAAATAACACCTGACGCCGTCCCCTTGTATTTCAGCAACTTGAGTGTCTCGATTCTTGACTTTGGCCATTTTCTTCGTATATCCGCGCCTTTTTGTCCAAATAAGTGCCATTCCAGCAATTTGCCTTCAAGAGACCTAAAAAGTGAAAAGGAACGATATTAAGTAATAACGGATACAAAAGTGATCAAATAAGGGCTTAAACGACCCCTCAAAAAGGTACATTTTAAAACCTTATCACCCGTGTAATCCTACACATGTTTATCCACCTCCATACAACCCTTACTATGCCGAAGCCTCTCGAGCTTGCACACCTTTCGTGAAGTGGATCAAAGATTACCCCCTACCTGACGGTGTAAAGATGCCTACTCATATAGCCACCTACGATAGGAAAGGCGATCCTGATAAATTCCTCCATTTATTCGAGGGCGCTATCAAGATGCAAAAGTGGGTCATGCCCGTAGCATGCCATATGTTCACTTACACGCTCCGAGACTCCGCGAGAATATGGTGGAATGGACAGAAGTTGGGAAGTATCGTAAGTCTAGACGACCTCAAGGCTAAATTCCGATCACACTTTAGCCAACAGAAGAAGTACACCAAGACCCATCTAACCATGCACACCATCAAGCAAAGGGACAACGAAAGCACAAGGGCCTTCGTTACGAGGTAAACCGATGAAACTTTGCAAATTCTGGGTTTGCACGAAGATCAGAGGATTTCAGGTTTTGTACATGGCCTTCGGACGCGAAGCTTGGTGGAATTCCTATCCACCGATCTTCCCACCACTTATAAGGTGCTGATGGAGAAGACTTACACTTGGATTGAATCCAAAGAGGTAGCAGCAAGCGGGGCTTCGATAGAGCAAAAGGAAGCTTCTAACAAATTCTCTCGTGGGTCCACATGGGACGGATCCAAGAACAAAAAGAAGAATAGAGATCGCTTTACTCCATACAACAAAGGTTCAAACCACGGATTCTTGGTGAACTTAGTCAAATCTCCCAGGGAGATTTTGGCTACCGAGAAAGCCGCTAAGTCCTTCGATCCACCACCTCGGATGACAGCACGAAGCAAAGCCAGAGACATGTCCAAGTACTGCCATTTCCATGAAGACCATGGACACGACACGAACAACTGCAGAGAACTAAAGAAGCAGATTGAAGAGGCAGTGCGGTCCGAACAGTTAGCGCATCTGGTTAAAGGCATCAAAAAGGGAAAGGACAAATTTTTCGACACCCAACTAGTTGAATGGAAGGGGAACAAGAAGGAGTCTACACCCACAGAAGCTCCGATACTAATGGTGCACAGGCACGACCCAACCTTGAAAAGGAAGGAAGCAGACGGGGAGCTGGGAAGCATAGGGGAAGTAACCTTCCCTTACATCTTAGGGCAGACACCTTCAACTGACCCCATGGTCATCAGGGTACGAATCTCAAACAGGGAGGTAAACCGAGCATATATGGATTGTGGAAGCTCCTGCGAGATCATTTATGAGCATTGTTTCCTAAAGCTCAAGTCATCCATACGCTCACGAAGGGTGGACTCGAAAACACCACTAGTAGGGTTCTCCGGCGAACACTCATGGCCTCTGGGAGAAGTACCGTTGGAAATCACCATAGGCGAAGGCCCCTTATCCCGCACAGAAACACTCACCTTCGTTATAGTCAGGTCAGACTCTCCTTATAATTTGTTATTGGGGAGGACAGCTATGCAAAAGATGGGCATTGTTGTTTCCACCATACATGCTGCTGTTAAGTTCCAAACCCCCTTCGGAGTAGGAACTGTCCATTCTAATTATAGGGCGGATAAGGGTGTATATGGTGTCAAAAAGATCAAAGAAGAATCGGAGGAGCCTCCGATAGCAATTCTAAGCTGCACAGATGCGGAGGAGCGAGTTGTAGTTAACCCTAGCTACCCTGAACAAACGGTGGTAGTAGGAAAGCAACTCCCGGCGAATTTCAAGGCGAAGCTCATGGAACTGTTGCGGACTAACCTTGATGTTTTTGCTTGGAAATATTCTAACATGACAGGGGTACCAAGAACTTTGATGATCGACGGACAGTCCTTCGGAACGGAGCATAAACTCAATGAGTACAAACACATTGAGCCGATAAAACAGAAAAGGAGGAGCCTAGCCCCCGAAAGAAACGCTGCAGCCTGTAAAGAAGTGGACGAACTCACACAAGCAGGCATCCTAAGGGAAGTTAAGTACCAAACCTGGGTAGCCAACCCAGTAATGGTCAAAAAGAGCGACGGAGGGTGGCGCATGTGCGTTGACTTCACTGACATCAACAAGGCATGCCCGAAGGATTGCTACCCCCTACCAGAAATTGACTGGAAGGTAGAATCCTTGGCAGGCTTCCGGTTAAAATGCTTCTTAGATGCCTACAAAGGGTATCATCAGATCCAGATGGCAAAGGAGGACGAAGAAAAGACAGCCTTCTACACGAGCAAAGGTGTCTACTGTTACAGAAAGATGCCCTTCAGATTAAAGAACGCAGGGGCCACTTACCAACGGCTCGTAGATAAAGCCTTCAACAAACAAATAGGCAGAAATATCGAAGCATACGTTGACGACATGGTTATCAAAAGCAAGACGGAGGAAGACCTACTCCTCGATGTACAGGAAACCTTTGACAAGCTTCGGACGATTAACATGAAGCTGAACCCTAAGAAATGCTCCTTCGGTGTTGAAGAGGGATAATTCCTAGGGCATTTGATCACTAAGCAGGGGATAAAGGCTAACCCCTCCAAGGTCAAGGCGATTTCAGATCTCTAAGCCCCTAAGTGTCTAAAAGATGTACAGAGCCTGAATGGGAAGCTGGCAGCTTTAAGCCGTTTTTTGTCGAAGGGGTCTGACAGGTCCCTACCATTCTTCAAAACACTCAAGGGATGCGTAGACAAGAAAACTTTTCAATAGAGTCAGGATGTTGAAGCTGCCTTTCAGAAGATGAAGGAGTTCATCGAAATCCTTCCAACACTTACAGCCCCAATCAAAGGCGAAGTGTTGTCCATGTACCTAGCAGCCTCAATGGAGAGTATTAGCGCAGTCCTCATGGCAGAACGAGACAAACGACAGATCCCCGTTTACTTTTTCAGCAGGGTCCTACAGGGGGAAGAGATCAACTATCCAACATTGGAGAAGTTAACACTAGCCCTAATCTACGCAGCAAGGAGGCTCCGATGCTATTTCCAGGCCCATCCAATCACAGTCCTAACCGACAAGCCACTCAAACAGATCTTGTCAAAACCTGAAAAGTCTAGGAGGATGGCTAAATGGGCTATTGAGCTTGGAGAGCACGAAATAGAGTGCAAGGGACGAAACTCTATCAAAGGGCAAATTCTTGCAGACTTTTTGGCAGAAACACCTTCCGAGCCTGACGTAGAAAAGGGAGAGCCCAAAACTAACCTCACTCAAGTACAGGCTGACTGGAAACTTTATACAGACGGAGCATCCAGCTCCGATGGTTCTAGAGCAGGTCTAATGCTGGTCAGCCCTGAAGGGAAGGAGCATACATATGCTCTTCGTTTTGAGTTCGAAGCCACAAACAATGAAGCGGAATACGAAGCGTTACTAGCAGGTCTCCGATTGGCTAAAGATATGGAGATCAAAGCTCTCGCTGTTTTCGTAGATTCCCAATTGGTAGCAAACCAAGTTACAGGCTCCTATGAAGCACAGCAGTCCGTCATCAAACAATACTTGGAAAAAACAAAGGAGATACTGGAAAGCTTCGACTCCTACACCATCCAGCATGTTCGTAGGAATCAGAACGAGAAGGCAGATGCACTAAGCAAGCTAGCTTCAATGGCCTTCGCTCATCTCACTAAAGAAGTACTTGTCGAAGTCCTTCTTGAAAGATCCATTGTTCGTAAAGAAGTTGCGGATGTGGTTCACGAAGTAGGAGAGACGTGGATGACCCCCATAAGGGAATATTTGATAAGTGGTCTTCTCCCTGAAGATCCCAGGCTAGCAAGGAAGATTCGGGTTAAGTCCCCACAGTACCGGCTAATAGGGGAAACCCTATATAGAAGGTCATTTTTATCACCTTGGTTAAGATGTGTGGGACCCAAGCAGGCTACGAGCATTATCTCTGAAGTCCACGAAGGATCCTGCGGTCTCCATGTAGGACCCCGCTCAGTTGTCTCGAAGATAATGAAATTGGGCTATAATTGGCCTTCGATGCACAGGGATGCAGCAGAAATCATTCTCAAATGTGAAGCTTGTCAGATACACTCAAACGTTTCAAAGTTGCCAAAGCAGGACATGACAAGTGTAATATCTGCATGGCCCTTCTCTCAGTGGGGCATCGATATCGTAGGACCTATGCCCGTAGCTCCCGGAGGAGTCAAATTCTTGCTGGTGGCTATCGATTACTTCAATAAGTGGGTAGAGGCTAAACCCTTGGCCTCCGTCACGGGGAGACAGATCAAGAAATTTGTGTGGGAGCACATTGTGTGCAGATTCAGAGTGCCCCACATAATCATATCTGACAACGGGAAGCAGTTCGCCGAAGGAGTCTTCTACAACTTCTGTCAAGGGCTCAACATAAAGCAGTCTTGGACATCCGTCTACCATCCACAAGGTAACGGAATGGTGGAGGTTACAAACAGAGACATCGTCAAAGGGATCGAGAAAAGGCTGGTACGAACTCATCATGGATGGGTGGATGAGCTCCCTCAAGTATTATGGGCTCACCGGACGCACCCTAAGTCAAGCAATGGTGAAACCCCCTTCAGCCTAACATACGGAACAGAAGCGGTCATCCCTTCGGAACTAATTGTACACACGGAGCGTGTGGCAACGTATGATGCCACCCAAAATGACGAAAGGATCAGGGAAAACCTTGATCTGCTAGAAGAAAGACGAGAAATAGCCTCCATCCGAGAAGCAATACACAAACATAAGATCGAAGGCTACTATAACAAAAGGGTCAGACCTTCCACTTTCAAGCTTGGAGAATATGTGCTACGCCTCAACAGTGCAAGCAAAGCAGAGTACCAGGGAAAGCTGGGACCAACTTGGGAAGGACCCTACATGGTAGCTGAGGCCTACGGCAACGGAGCCTACAAAATGGCCACTCTTCTCGGAGAACCCATCGACAGGACATGGAATGGTACGAACCTTCGAAATTTCTATGTTTAAGAAGTACTTTTACTTTTTTCTTGTAATTAGAAGCTTCTCAAGGGAAAGCAAACATTATTGGTAGTTGTCTTAGTTTTCATTTCAAGAATGATGTAATCCTCCCTACCAATTCAATGATAAATAAGACATTTCCCACAAATCTCTTGCTTCGTTTCTTAAACACAAATATTTGTTCAGCCAAGTCGTTAATGGTTTCAATGTCGAATAAAATGGCTCAAGGTGTAATACATGCCTTATCATTTAAGCCAACTTTAACATTCACATTAACTCTCCTAGTAGTTTTTGGCGCTTGTAAAAATATATACAAAGTCATACTACTTAAAGGATTTGAGATAGAGTGGGTCGCGACCCTCTGTCAATGATCAAATTTGGTCATTATATTCTTGGTGTTGCAATTTACACACAATGAGTTTGTTTAACCTTAGGTTGTAAAACTTAAGTGTCGGAAAAATGGCGTACGAGAAGTTAACAAAACAAACATAAATAATAACTAAGTGTGTAGAGGTATTTCCCCTACACCATACCATTCAAAATGAGGGCTAGTGCCCTTGTACCTGAACGAGGAGCCTAAGCCCCAGTTAAATTATTTTTGGCCCATAGCCATACATCACAAGCATTCAAATTGTTTAGAGAACAAGACAAGCATTGTCAAATAAGATAAATTGTCTTAAAGGGTACATGCCACCCTTGAAACCAAATGTCTGCCGACATGGCAGCCTTCATTCCTGCTTTTTCGGAGATGGAGTTGGGGATGGTTGAACTGAGATAGGCTTGGTAGATATAGTCTTCTTGGTGGGAGTGGTAGGCTTCAACTTTCGAGGTTTCTTGGAAAGGAGGTCTTCGAGGGGTGCCATAGGATCTTTGGTAGCCTCAGCAAGGAAGGAGTACTCTGCGGTTGCGAACGCATTTCCTGCCTCATCATACTCAGCCTTTGAAGTGGGACGGTAGCATTCAATCTTAGAGAGGTCCACGATCTTACCCGTTTTGGCAGCCTCCTCCAACGCCAAGCACCGTCCATGAAAAATGGCTGATTTGATGACCTTCCACATCTGAGCTCCCAATTCATCACTGTGGTTGAGCTCCATGGCTATGTAAGGCACCACCTTCGAAACAACTTCCGCACGATCCTTTTGCAGCATCTTATACCTCATCTGCAAGCCATCGATTTCCTCCCTCAACTTCACCTCTACCTCTCCGAGTCTGGCCTTCTCACTTTCCAACCCAGCACATTTTGACTCAAGAAAAGCGTTCTAACCTGTTAGAGTGATGACCTTGGCTTCTTCCAACTTAAGATTGCCGAGTTCAACTGTCAACTGGGCTACCTTTCCACGAAGGTCTTGGATGACGGGGTTCTTCTCAACATTCCCCTCAATCTCGTCACACTTAGCCTCCAGCTTGGCCACAGTTCTGAGCAACTCTCTGGTTTTGGCATTTAAGTGATTATCCATTACTGACTGCCTCGCAACCTCATTGTCGTGCATGTCACAAAACCTTTCAATGGACATATTTTCCAGCATACCTTTCCATTGAGGAGGGGTGACATGATCGACAATCCGGTGACAGGCCAAAGCATTGGGAAGCTCCTTCATCTCTGGAAGGCCTGCGACCAATACAATGTATAAAGGCTAAGTTAGTTGTGACAATTATGACTTCTGATATTTTATAAGGAGGAACTGCTTACCATGCACCTCCACTGATTCATCTGGCAATTTGAAGGTTGACTTCACAAACTTTCTGCCTTCAGCACTCTTATGCTTCACAACTCTACCTCCAGAGGTAGGTAGGGGATTCTTCCTCTTGTTGGTAGACTTAACAGTCTTGGCTGCTGTTCCCTTTCTACTTTTCAACCTGTCAGCTATCCCTGTTGAACCTACAACTAGGACATCCTCATCCGTAGGATCGTCCGAGTCAGAAACATTCTCAACAAGTTGGGATGGACCCTCCAATGCAAGTTGCGGGGGTGCCGATGCAACAGACTCCGGATTCATAGCGTCTACCTCATTGTTGTTCACAGATGTTGAAGGGGAGCCAACACCATAAGACTCTTCAGCTTTCTCAGCAGGCATAAAGCTTAAATCTTCATCCAAATCTTGGTACATGAGGTTTCTGAACGACATCTCTGCAAAATAGAAACAAGAAGAAATAAATATCAGTGCTACATTGGTCCTACTTAAATAGAAGTAGATAAACATAATTTGTCCTTGGTATATGATCACAGGCTTCTTAGGAGACCCCTCCTAGCTCTGGGCAATCCCAGCCATGTATAAGATGGCTTCAGGGAACACTTGCACATCCACAGGATATTTGGCCAAACGCTGATAACAGGGATCCCTTCGCACCTCATATGGCAAGGGGTCGTTATACCGTTTTGCATCAAACATATTTTCCTTATTCAGCAGCTCTGGATATTTAGGGGGAACAATAGTGTCTTGCACGTAGAAAAAGCTACCTTTCCAACCTGTTATGTTTGTATATACCCTCCCAAACAGGTTCGGAAC
The DNA here is from genome assembly GCA_019973895.1 of Chrysanthemum seticuspe. Lineage (NCBI taxonomy): Eukaryota > Viridiplantae > Streptophyta > Magnoliopsida > Asterales > Asteraceae > Chrysanthemum > Chrysanthemum seticuspe. The sequence goes on from BPTQ01000005.1 coordinate 55,590,274, forward strand.
ATCCGATTCAGGCCTTTTTGCTAAAGTTAACCAATTGCCCCCATGATACAAGTTCATAAATCCTCTTAAAACCTTTAATGTTGGTTCATAGCCGTATGCTTTACACATCACTATGAATGTAGTCAGTTTGGCTAAACCAAAGGGGTTAAACCTAGAGATGTGAACCTTGTAGTATTGCATAAACTCTAATATCAATGGGTGCAGTGGAATCCTAAGGTTAGAATGGCTAAATGCATGTGTGTACAGCCCTACGAAACCTTGAGGAGCATCAAAAATACCCTGATTAGGTTTGGGTAACATCACTTTGTGCTCTAGTAGGATTGGGTAATCAGCTAAGTGATCATGTAACTCTTTTGCAGATAATGTACACTTTTGCTGCTTTATGATAACTTGGAATCCATTTTTAAAAAAAACAAGCTATCAGTGAGAAGGAAGGATTACCTTTTGTTTCGGAGTGATGGCGATGAAGTTTTACTGCGTGTAGAAATAGATGGAGAGAGTAAAATGAGTTAGGGTTTCAGCTACCCCCTTTTTATACTCTCTTTTAACTCTTAAACACCGCACACGTGTCCCAAAAATAACTCTTATCCGGTGTAAATTTTTTAAATTTTGAATAACAAAGACTTTTGGTCTCCAGGTAAGTTGGGGAAATGTGATTCCTGTAGCGGGCAGCCGAAAAGAGTAATTAGCATTAAATGCGCTAAGTTAGGTGCATTGTTATCTTCTAACTAATGCAATTCGTAGCAGGATGATATTTTTTCGAAGCATGAAGTCGAAAGCAATGTCTCCTCGCTCATATACATCACTTTCGACTGGGGGGCTTGATGATGTACCCTCCGAGTACCATAAATGACACTCCTCTAAGACGTGTTGAAGCCCTTCTATTCAAAGGTCCAAGTTAGGATTCCAGAATATCCATAGGCGTTAAACCATTCGTTATCACGAAGGTTACCTTGAAGGAATTCGCCATTCGAAGCCCTAAGCCCTTCGGGGTATGGCTGACGAAGAAACAATGGATAGGGGAACCTCCTGACTTGGTCAAACCCACGATCTCCCTCTCTCTCTTGGCTTCCCCGTCAAGTCTGAGAATGTGGGTCACTAAGCCCTAGCGGTTACCCACAATTATGGGACGCCCCCATGATCTTCGACATTCATGCAGAAGTGCTCTCAACCCTATTTCATCCACTATAAATAGGTTGGACGGTCAATGGATTATGGTATGCTCATTTCACACTCATCTCTTTACTTACACACACTTATACAACCATAACATATACTTACTCTCACGCCGGAGGTGGTTCGCAGGGTCATACCCCTGCGTAATCACTTAACGTAGTGTTTCGTATTTCTTATTCTCAGGTGAAAGGCAAGTCTTGGCTGGAACATACACCCCTCATACCTTTGATCATCATCGAAGCCTGGTAGTGCAATCTATTGTACAATCAATTACCATTGACAATTACATTCCATAGTGCATGGTCTGTAATAGTAATGTATTGTCTCATCTTCATGCTCCAAAGATCATACTCTCCCTTCTTGATGATAGGAATTCTGAGTGAGGTGATGGATGGGGGTGGTGCAGCTTCAGTCGACATCTTTAGGGTTTGTTGTTAACTAGGTTTTAAGGGTTTCTTCTTAATCAGAGTTTCCACACAAGCTCTGATACCACTTGTAGGATCGATGTACTCTAACCAAACTAACTTATATAGCTTGTAAGGGCTTAGAAACCTCGGATAAATCCTAAGTCACTAACAATGAAACACTGAATAAACTCTATTAAGTATGTGGAATTTACTTGAATAAAGCTAAGAAGAATTAGCTTTAACTTTAACAATTATATTAAAACTCTGAATCTGCTTGATACACAGATTCACTAACAATCCCTAACAGCTCTAATATCGAACTTGATAAAACTCTAATACTCTTTAATAACGCACGTACGTATAATGCCAATCTAGGGGTCCTTTTATAGGCATAAGGATAACCCTAGTCGGTTTACAATTCTATTCCTTGTACGTCAAGTAATACTAAACTAAACTTAGAACATTCTAGAATTACATAATAATCCTTAATGAATTTGCATAGCAGTCCTTTAACCATACAGTACTTTGATGAACAAGCAATACTTTGACTTTCTTTTTTAGCAGTACTTTGACTTCTTCAGTACTTTCACTCTTCAGCACTTTCACTCTTCAGCACTTTAACTTTCTATACCCCAACAGTAGGGATGTCAAAGGGGCTCCGAAAGTCATGAAGGTTTCTAGCTTCATGCATGGAATCACTAACCCTGAATTAATCAAGAGGCTGCACGATAATATACCCAAATCGGTGGACGAAATGATGAGGGTAACTGCATCTTTCCTCCGGGGGGAAGTAGCCGCCGGCAACCATGAAAAGAAGAGGACGCTACCCCAGGTGCAATGGAAACCACATGAGTCCGGACAAAAACAAAGCTTCAAGGGAGGATACAGAAATTCGCTCCGAATGGATCGGAAGCAAGACAGGTTCACCCTCCTTTCCAAAACGCCCAAAGAAATATTGGCACTAGAAAAGGTAAATTTAAGACTCCTCCTCCAATGCTTACGCCGATTGAGAAAAGAAACGGCAACAAGTATTGCGAATTCCACGGAGAAGTAGGACACAACACAGACGAGTGTATGCACCTAAAAAGACAAATAGAAGAATTGCTGAGAACTGGAAAGCTGTCAAATGTAATAAAGGAACTCAAGCAAAATAGTGGCAACGATCAGTCCAAAGCACTCAAGAAAGGAGAGACGTCAGGAAAAGACAAGCCCCTGGCAATCTTATGGTGCAATCTCAGCAGCGGGTGATCAGACAGAAAGTTATGCAAAGTTTCTCTCCAGGCCAAAATATCTCATTCCCACCACTCACGGGAGAAGAAGGGAATGACGGACCAATGGTAATCGAAGCAGAGATAGGAGGACATTTCATACACAGAATGTATGTCGACGGAGGCTCCGCGTCAGAAGTTCTATATGAACATTACTTCGAAAGGCTCCGGCCAGAAATAAGAAAGCAGATGATACCTGCTACAACCCCCCTCATGGGATTCAGTGGAGAGATAATTTGGCCAATTGGGCAGATATCACTGCTAACTAAAATTGGAGACGGCGAGCACTCAGCGTCAGCATTAATGAATTTCGTGGTGGTTAGGTCCCAGTCGCCATATAATGGGATCATAGGAAGGTCGGGAATGCGGAAGTTACAGGTCATGCCTTCGACAGCACACGGGATGATGAAAGTCCAGGTGAAGGGCGGAGTACTCACGATCCGCAGTAGCAGGATGGTTTCGTTAGAATGTACTATGGTTTCCGAACCAACACCGCAGCCCGCAACGGAAAAGCAAATGAAAAACGAATACACGTGGCAATACATCCAGAATATCCGGAACAAACGATAGCCATTGGATCAACCTTATCAGTTGAAGGGCGAAAAAAGTTATGTGAGCTGCTAAAGCAAAACCTGGATATATTTGTGTGGTGTCCAGCCGACATGACGGGCGTTCCAAGGCACATAGCAGAACATAGCTTAAACATACGGGAAGGATATACTCCAATAAGGCAAAAGAAAAGAGGTCAAGCACTGGAAAGGAGTAAGGCGATACAAGAGGAAGTGGGAAAACTCGTGGACGCAGGAATCATGAGGTAAGTACATTATCAGAGTTGGCTGGCCAACCCGGTAATGGTAGTAAAACATGACGGGAGCTGGAGAATGTGTGTGGACTTCAAGGACCTTAATAAATCATGTCCGAAAGATGGTTACCCCCTACCAGAGATAGATTGGAAAGTAGAATCGCTCTGCGGATATCCTTTCAAATGCTTCCTAGACGCGTACAAAGGCTATCACCAAATCCAGATGGCAAAGGAAGACGAAGAAAAAACAGCCTTCATCACAAATCAAGGAATATTCTGCTACACAAAAATGTCATTTGGGCTAAAAAATGCAGGAGCAACATACCAGCGGCTGATGGACAAAGCTTTCCACAAACAAATTGGCAGAAACCTATAAGTATATGTCGATGATCTAGTGATCAAAAGCCGCTCGGAAGCAGAAATAATAAGAGATATAGCAGAAACTTTCAAAACGCTAAGGGAAATAAACATGAAGCTAAATCCTAAAAAGTGTACCTTCGGGATGGAAAAGGGAATGTTTTTAGGATACACAGTAAACACTAAGGGAATTAAAGTATGCCCAGAAAAAGCAGAAGCCGTGCTAAGTCTCCATTCCCCGAAATGCCTTAAGGATGTACAGAGGCTAAATGGAAAACTAGCAAGCTTGAACAGATTCCTGGCTAAGTCCGCCGAAAAGTCACTACCCTTCTTTAAAACACTCAAAAAGTGTACGAAAAAGAGCGACTTTCAATGGACACAAGAAGCGGAGGAAGCTTTTAAGCAAATGAAGGGGATGATAGCAAACCTCCCCACCCTAACCGCACCTCAGGAGAAAGAAGAGCTAATAATATACCTAGCGGCAGCAAGAGAAGCGGTCAGTGCGGTTCTCATGACAGAAAGGAAGGCAAACAAATGCCAATACACTTTGTGAGCTGAGCCCTGCGAGGACCAGAAATAAATTACACTCCAATGGAGAAACTAGTTTTATCCTTGGTACACGCCACAAAGCGGCTGAAAAGGTATTTCCAAGCGTATACGATGGTAGTCATCACGGACCAACCAATTAGGCAAATACTATCAAGGCCAGAAGTCGCAAGTAGATTACAAAAGTGGAGCATTGAATTGGGAGAATATGACATACAATACAGACCAAGAACGTCCATTAAGGGACATATTCTAGCAGACTTTATAGTAGAGCGTCCAAAAGACGACGAAGAGAACGAACCAATGGAAGTGGAAGAACTTCCGCAACAGTGGGTTCTGTTCACGGACGGCTCATCGTGCATAGACGGCTGCGGAGCAGGCCTCATACTGACAGATCCTCAGGGACCAGAGTTTACTTACGCTTTAAGGTTTGGTTTCACCACAACAAATAACGAAGCTGAATACGAAGCCTTGATAGCAGGGTTACGGATAGCAGAAAAAATGGGAGTCAAGAACGTGCAGGCAAACGTAGACTCAAAACTGGTGGCAAATCAAGTCAATGGAACATACATTGCGAAGGAGTCAGGAATGATTCAATATCTGGAAAAAGTAAAAGAACTCCTAAATAACTTCCGAATGTTCTCAATCAAGCAAGTACCCATAAGCGAAAACAAAAAACAGACGCGCTAAGCAAAATGGCTTCTACTAGCTTTGCACACCAAAAAAAGCAGGTGCTAGTGGAAGAGCTGGGTCAAAAGTCAATAGAGGAAGCACCGCTCATAGCAACCACAGAAGAAGATGGGTATACATGGATGACACCAATCTATGAGTACCTAACCAAAGAAACACTTCCAGCAGAAAAGGAGAGGGCACGAGAAGTTAAAAGAAAATCACTAAGATTTGCAGTAATTAATGGGATATTTTACAAGAAATCTTTTCTGGGACCATGGTTACGGTACGTTGGGCCCCTTCAAGCTAACTATGTGTTACGAGAAATCCATGAAGGATCTTGCAGAATGCACGCGGGGACAAGGTCTGTAGTGGCTAGAGCCCTGCGTACCGGATATTACTGGCCTACTATGCACAACGATGCTCGAAAAACTAATCCAAGCATGCAAAAGCTGTCAAGTGCATAGGCCAGTTCCAAAACATCTGCAAGAAAAGTTCACACCCATCACTTGCCCATGGCCATTTCACAAGTGGGGAATCGACATTGCAGGTCCCCTACCAGAAGGGCCTGGGAGAGTCAGATTCCTTATAGTGGCAATAGACTACTTCACAAAATGGATAGAAGCAAAGCCAGTGTCCACCATAACAGGAAATGAGATCAAGAAATTCGTATGGGAAAACATTGTATGCAGGTTTGGACTCCCAGGAGAAATAATATCTGACAACGGAAAACAATTCCGTGACAACCCATTTAAAGAATGGTGTGACAAGATGAATATAAAGCAACACTTTGCCTCGGTAAAACACCCACAAGCCAACGGACAGGTGGAAAGAGCAAATAGAAGCTTAGGGGAAGGCATAAAAGCTAGGTTGGAAGAAAAAAGCAAGAACTGGCTAGATGAATTATCGCACGTCCTATGGACACATTGCACAATGATCAAATCTAGCAACGGAGACACTCCATTCTCGTTAACATACGGAACGGAAGCTGTCATACCAGCTGAGATAGGGATGCCCACATGGAGGACAGTAGAAGCAAACATAAAAGAAAATGATGAAGCGCTGGAAATGAACCTAGACCTCCTCGAAGAAAGAAGAGAACAAGCAGCAATACGCGAAGCAAAAAGCAAGGCGCAAATGGAGAAATATTACAACTCAAGAGTCCGAAGTACAAGTTTCAAGCCAAGAGACTTAGTATATCGGAACAATGACGCGAGCCACGCTGAAGAAGGAGGGAAGCTAGGACCTAAATGGGAAGGGCCCTACGTGGTCACGGAAGCACTAGGAAAAGGCGCATATAAACTAAAGGACCGTGCGGGGAATCTAATCCCACGGACATGGAATGTTTGCAATCTTAAGAGATGTTACATACATCAAGTGTAAGCAACCCATCCCTCGCGGATTCCGTTAAAGATGGTTCATATCAAATCTATCTTTTTATATTGTAATGTCTTTTCTTTTATTGAATAAAAAAGGTGAAGCTTAGCTACCTTCACCAGTTTTACTTTAAAAAATTATTTTTTTTGTAATCATTTAATATTTAAAAAAAAAGAACTTATGTACATAAGACGCGCATACATATGGGCATGACCCATACAACGTTATTCCGAATAACAAAAGGCTGAGTAACCTCCCAATTACCTCAAGATACGTAAGAGATATTGGAAATCCAGTATCGGCCGAATAACCCACAAGTATTCAGAAAAAGACTATTATAATAGACACATCCGTGTGAAGATTAAATAGCAAAAAGTTTCGGAACAAAATAAATATACATACAAATAGACTGTCTACACATAAAACAAAAGCGTCGCGCTTCGGCAGGCCAAACAACAAAAAAGCATGATCACAAGAAAGCACTACTAAATGGAAGGGTCCACAGACGAACCCGTCCCAGCTTGCAAACCAGGATCCATAACAAGACCATCATGCTTAGAAACGGACGAACGAACAGACTCCACTATAGGCTCCGTATACGATGGATCAGTAAAAGACAACCACGTATCCGCAAGCGCCAACCAATCATGAAGTGAGCCTTCCCTTGATTTTTTGGACCTATCAAAACAGCCATGGATTGAGGCAGAAAGGGAGGACTCACTTGAAGAGCTTCCAGAAGCACAAGCATGAACGACCAGCTGTTCCAAGTAAAACTGCTTATCAACAGAGGATAAATCTTCAGAGGGTACCTCGGGGTGAAGCAAGCGAATGATGTCTTCAATAGGAGAATCCTTGAGAACCTCTAACGAAGAAAGCAAAGGAAACTGGAGACAGCGGAGCTCTTGAAGAGCATTTTCATAGTCGGTCTTAGCAGAAGGATTAAAAGCAGCTACGTGAGAAAGTGGCGTACGAGCCGTACCATGAACATGCCCGGTAACACGCCCATCTTGCATATCTTTATCAACAACACAACTAATGGCATTAGCCAATGCGTCTAGGTAGCCTTGCCAACGCCAACATTCAGACACGACAAGTTTAAAGCCTTCAGACAATAGCCAACGGCGGATGGACATAGCAGTAAGCAAGCTCAGATAAAGCTTTTCCTCCAAGTACAAGGCAACTTTAAGAAAGAGCTTCTTCAAGCACGCTAGCTCTAAGGCATAAGGGCGGAGCTCAGAACATTCCTTGTCCAAAACTTGTACCTAACAAAGAAAAGTCCGGATGTCAATAAAAAAAAGAGAAGGGAGAAGAAAAATGAACGCAAAAACAAACAAGAATACCTGCTTAGTGAGATCAGCATTGCGGGATTCTAAAATAGAGGAAACACATTGTAAACGTTCAAGCTCAACATCCCGACTGATAGAAGAAGCTTCCAACTCTTTGATTCTGGCACGCAACACCTTATTTTCTTTGGCAGCTGCCCCTAAAGAAGAAACCTCACCACGAAGAGACAATGTCTCAGAGGCATTCAATTCAGCCCGAGCCAATTGAGACTCGAGCCCGTGAATCAAGTTAGCATGAACTTCACACCTAGCGGATAAATCCTCATTCTCTCGCAGATAATGTTCTGCACGAGTCCGTAACTCAGAACCAAAACAAACATGACGAGCTGACAAAAGGTCAAAACCTGAAAATAAATCGACAGGGCTCATTTCATGAAGTAAGGAAGCGAACTTCGGAGGAGCAACACCGTCAACAATCTCACGACAGTCCAAGGGATTGTCAAGCAAAGACCCGTTCAATACTTTCCACTCCGGATGATGACGCTCATGCGAACACAGGGGGTCCAAATCAGCAGTAGGCTGGGCATCGCTAGCCAAAGGTTGGCTAACAGAAGGTCCGACAAGATCCTCGGCGCTACGGTTCGCTCCTCCACTAGAAGACGAGTTGAGAAAAGGGGATGCATTCCTCAAAATAGGGGTAGCAGCCGGAACAGTTGGGACAGCAGAAGTAACAACATGATAACGCTACACGCGTCGTTCGGGGTCAAAGAAACTTCCTTTTCTTCGAGCAAGTTTTATAACACCCTAGGCAGTGAACCTAATCGTTGTAGTGTAGTAATTAGGGTAAGCCACGGGTATTGATATCGTTCTCTAGGGGAATAGGAATGCTAGTGAGAAGTTACTACGCTAAGGTTGAGGTTGAGGAAGATTATTTTTTATCTTTTTTATGTTTTTTAGGAAATTAAAAGGTACGAATCTCGGGTATTGGATTTGGGGGGTTGGTATTTCTACCGATTACTCTACTCTTATCTAATTATCTAAACTAAGGTGGTGGTAGTCTATGTCTAATTAATGTGTGCTCGTATGATAGTTTAAAGATGTGTTTACTTAGGTTTTACTACTCCTTAATTATCTCCTATTGATGGTTGAGTTGTCACGTCTTATTCTTAGTCGCGTTGTGTGTCTAAAGTTGTAGGGTATGCGTTTCTCCCTAACTCTTTGAACTTACCAAAGGGTCTCGTCTACAAAACCAACTAGGGATAATAAACTCTTGCTCTAAGGCACTCTTTGGATGGTTTAGCTTACAACTACTCAGGTAATTATATTCTAAGGTTCACAAAGATGAATCAAGCATTAAGTACACAACGAATGACCTATCGCATTACTAGATCATTAATCAACTAAGATAAGAAACAATCAATCAATATTCAATAATTAAGTTTCATATTCCCTAAGCAAACACACAAATAAATTAGCCGGACATGGAGAACATGCAAGCATACACACAAATAATCAAAGACATAATTGAATTGATGAAGTAAATACTTATCTTGATGTAAGATAGGGTTTGAAACCCTAAAATACTGTACAAGACACCCTTGGTTCGGTTTTAGGTTTTTACTCCACAAAAAGACTCTCCTAAAACTGAAAAATTCAGATTCTATATATAATATTACATATGCGACGGCGTCACCTTATGTTTTGTGACGCCGTCGTGTCGCCGTCATTAGGATTTCTTCTTGGCCACGTTAACCTTGCGACGGCGTCACCTTATGTCTGTGACGCCGTCCTCTTCAGCTTCTGACGTCGTCTGGGTTGCATCTAGGCCGTCTGAGTAGCGACGGCCTACTCTTTTAAAGCCCGACGTCGTCACTTGAAAATAGGGTATTTGGCTACTGTATCGTCACAAAAATCCTCCGACGGCGTCGCAATTAACACCTGACGCCGTTGCCTTCTGTTTTCAGCAGCTTTGAGTGTCTCGATTCTGACTTTGGCCATTTTCTTCGTATATTCGCGCCTTTTCGTCCAAATAAGTGCCATTCCAGCATTTTGCCTTCAAGAGACCTAAAAAGTGAAAAGGAACGATATTAAGCAATAACGGATACAAAAGTGATCAAATAAGGACTTAAACGACCCCTCAAAATGGTACCTTTTAAAACCTTATCACAACACCCAAAAGATCCTCAGACCTGGCATAAGAAGTAACCTCAGCTCCAGCAGCAACAATACTAGAATCAGAAGAAGAATCAGAAGAAATAACCAACCTTTCAGGAGAACTGACACCAAGTTGATGCCTGAAAGAAGAACCAACAGAAAACCCAGCCTCACGCTCAGGAGTGGTGGAAATAGAAGAAGTAATGAAAGGACCAGTATGGGGAGACGTATAGCCCATCTCAACCTCCAGAACGCTACTATTCAGTAATTCCTGAAAGCCACCAACAGGAATGTTACTAACGGAGGGACCTGACTGGGATTCAAAACGAGGCCTCTTTACAGGACTAGATGGTCCCGGAATACTAGACAAAGGCCCCTCTTTTCTCTTCAAAGGACCAGAGGAAGAAGGGTTAGCATCAGAATTTGTAGCATCAAAAGACGATCCATCACCAGTGTCAACACTAGCACCTTCCGGATCAAAAAGAAGATTAACATCAGCCTCCAGCTCACCATCCGTACGAGCAGGAGCAATAGGAATAAGTGGCACGGTGCGACGAACAGCAACTTCCATAATAGGCGGTTCCCCCTCACGACCTGGACGGGTAGTCATTAGGGCCTTTAGGGGCTCCGGGGACTGAATAAACTCAGACCAGCTCATCACTGCACAAAGCGAAGCACATTCGTAAAAAAAATCAAAAAAAAAACAAAAAAAAAACAACAGCAACAACAACGTAAAATAAAACTCACTAGTGTTATCTTCACGAAGATACTCATGGTACACATCGTCACTCAAAGAATAATAACGACTCAAACCAACCCAGCAAAGAAAGGGCTCAGGGAGGACCGGGAGGGATAAGGATGAGCAGCAAGAGCAGCAAAATGGTCCACGTTATACTCATCAGGACGAGGAGCAGGATCTTTAGAGATATTCCTCCTAGAATGCCACGGAAATAAAACAGGACAAGCAAAGGCATCAACCCAGAAAAATCGGTCATTCCAATTTTTGACAGAATCAAGAGATTTGGTATAAAGGGGAGGAACACCATCGCGCTTGCCAAAGGAAAACCACCCTTTCAACTTGGAGTTAACATAGAAACAACGAAACAAAGTAACAGTAGGATTAATGTTAAGAGCACGACATAAGATCTCAAAGTGAGAAACTCTACACGCACCAAGAACCGATAGTTGAGAAATATTAATGCGATAGTACCTCAATAACTCAACAAGGAAAACAGATAGGGGCAGACGAAAATTAGCAAGATCAAAAAACCGGGTATATAATCCAATCTTCCCAGCAGGGCACTCATGCATTGTAAACTTACGGTCAGGAATCTCCGGATGTACCTCGGGTGGAATATGATAGGTCGTAAGGAAAGAACTAAACGACCCTGGAGGGGTATTACATTTTATGTCAACAATTAAAGCCATAGCGGGTGGATCAAAGGATAGACGGATGAAAAAGTTCTTTTTTACTGTTTTCCTTTTTTCCAAAGAAGAACAACAAACGGCGATGGTGAAAAAGGGAGCAGTATTTATAATAAAGAAAAACCTAGAACAAGATAACGACACGTGCAAAGGAAGGATAGAACGAACGGCCAAGATTAAAGGTAAGAAAGGGGGGACGTGTGGAATAGTATGTCACGTCAGTACAGGAAATGAAGAGTCAGTAAACGTACACGTCGCACGACACGCTTCCCAAGTAAAAGAAGAGGACAAAGCGCAGGATAACACCACGTCCCGGTCAAATCTACAGTCTAGTAAGTACTTTCCGCGCACGACAATATCCGCACGCGGTCAATACACTAGACTAGGGGGGACTGGGTGACGTGACAACTCCCATCAAAAAAGGGTGTGGGATAGCAAAATGTTTAGTCAACTCAAGTCTAGTAATACCCACCGCATGCACCAATGTCCGCACGCAATGGACATACTAGACTGGGGGGACTTGATGACGTATAGTATGTATTGCAGGCCCACGAGGTCCAATACATACTGGGCTCAGGCCCAATGATTACAAATCTTAGGCCTACAGTAAGCCCAATGGCTAGATTGGCCATGGTCCAGGCTTTGAGATGCACGCAAGGCACATAACGGGCTGAACCCTCAACCGTTAGACCCCTTATGTCTGCATCCGCGATTAACACGGAACTCTTGTCCGCCAAGGGTCCGGCTCCGGCAACTAACCACTATATGCGAGAATCTAGAAAACCCCAGAGGCAAACCTCGCCTATAAAAGGGGCTCTAATCCTCATACAAGGTACAACTTTCTCTCTCATAATAACACATATACTAATACTTTCCCTCTCAAGAATGTGTGCTTATTCTCACGCTGGAGTCTAATCGTGGGGTCCGTCCCCACGGTAAGACTAACGGTTTACCTTTCTTGTGCAGGGATCCCATCCAAACTACTTGAATTAGTACAAGATTGATTCACCAAAAGCTTACCGGCCCAGTCCAGCAAGCTACGTCCAAGCTTTCTATAACCTATCGCATAAATTAACAGTATGTAAATAAAGTACCAAATTTATGTATTAGAAGTGAAATATAAACATTTAAATAAGCAAACAAATAAACAGCAAAAAAAAATTATATACCAATGTTAAGCATAATAGAAATATTAACATTTACATCAACAAATAAATCATCACCAAGATGCTAACAATAAATTTAATCTCCAATAGCTATATTTAGAAAAAAGGTCGAGTTTTCCAATCTACACGAATTACCAAACGATGCGACAATTTTTATGTGGATATATTCCTTGCAAATTTACAAGTGCATGAAAGTTTATAAACTATGATAAAATTTGGTAAAAATATTTCAAAGGTTTAGTTACGAGAAATGAAAACGAGCAACACATATAATGAAGTTGAAATTTTCCAGAGACTGCCACATTGATGTGGTTCTGTTGATTAGAATAAGTCACAAACGGAAGTCGCTAAGAGCTAGCATTGGGAGTGTAAGTGGGATTGTCTGTGTCACGCGCTCGAGGTGAGCTCGTGTTGTCGAGCTACCACTATCTCCCTTCTTTTGCTTTGTCCTCATAATCTTATTATTTAAGAACAAAGTTATGTAAAATATAGTTAGCATAAATTAAAATGATTTCTCGATAATTAGAAAACTTATAGAATTTATTTTGTTGAAAATAAACGAAAAAATAAGAAGAACTATTAAAACCTTGCTTCTTCTTTTTTTCTAATATCCATCTTCGTCTCTAGATTTAAATTTCTACAAAAAATTTAAGAAAATTGCAGAAAAGATTTGATGGGTAAATTTGAAAGCTTCAGAAGAGCCTACGGGGCTCTCAAGGACTCCACAAAGGTTGGCTTTGCAAGGGTCAATAGCAAATTTAAGGAGTATATATTTTGAGCCTTGATATATGGACCTAATTAAATGGACCTAAAAGGTGACCTATCGCATAAATGACTTGTATATGCAACTGTACAAATCATTTATGCGGTAGGTCACCTTTTATGTCTATTTAATTAGGCCCATTTATCATTTTTGATATATTTTTTCATAATATTTAGATCTAAGGATTTAGACATTGCCATCGTTAAAGCTACGGGTCATATTGAATGTCCGCCCAAAGAACTACACATTAAGAGTGAGTTAATATGAACATCCATTGTGATCTTGATATTACAAATAGGATTGGATTATTTTTTTCTAGATGTGATTGAGTGTCGATTTGTTATTTTGGATTGTAGAGATCTTTTCTATTACATATGCAGTTGTACCACGAGCAGATGTTGCATATTGTATTCACGCACTTTATAGAAGATTATCAAAGACGAGAAATTATATTGTAAACTCTTCTTCTTTACTATCTTACTATTTCGGTTAATTCATACAATGAATGTAAAATTTGTCTAAGTTTAGGCTTACAAAATGTTCTCTATAAAGTAGTTAGTAAATAACAAAGTTTTTCACTACCGAGGCTTCAAAATATCAAGTGATTGCATTAGGCAAATGCAATGTTTGTTCAGACTACACCACAACGACAATAACTAGCTTTTTGACAAAAAATACATAGTAGTGACAACTACATTAGTGAAATTGTTGGTGTGTATTCGCCCAGCAGCAGGGTAAGATAATCAAATGCAACAACAATACCACTAGGTGGTTATCGGATATCACTTGGAATCGTGTGATCACTTTCCAAAGTAAACTATTCGACCCTAATGTCTGGGTTACACGAATATCTACTTGGGATAAGATCAAATGTAGTTATAGAATTAGGCACAATTCAATAACCCTTTTACTTAGAAGTGTTACTCGTTTTCTGTCTATCCTTCATGCATAATCAGACATCCTATTTATAGGAGATTACTCTTAGTTAGTCAAATGGAATTATGAGAATTAATCGGCCCATTAATTGCCTCATAATTATCCTCATTATACCCGTTAGTGGTTACATGACCAATTAAACGTGGTCATTAAGCAGTTGTAACTACCACTTGAATAGGTCAATGCCCGTTACAAGCAGTACTTTAATACTAGCAGTACTTTCATACCATTAGCAGTACTTTCATAACACTAGCAGTGGAAACATAGCACTAGCAGTGGAAACACTGCCTATCCGCACTAACTTAGCACTAGCAGTGGAAACACTGCTTATCAGTACCAACTTAGCACTAGCAGTACTTTCCACTAGCAGTACTTTCCACTAAAAGAGTCAGGGTGTTCAGGGACCTTATGGGTGTACACTCCGTACCTCCTGACCCATTACCAGGTGTGAACTAATCCCACAAGTGCACTAAATTTTCCAATAATCCTCCCCAAATTTAGTTCACTTCCTTTGCATGAAAACCAAACATTAAACAAAACATGTACATAAATGAAAATGTCCTGAGGATTGAATTTTCATCTTAGTAGATTACACGTTCAAATATTCGAGAATCAGGGTGTTCTAAGAATTGAACCCTTCAACCCATTTGAATACCTGAAGATAAAATACACACAAATTTTTCAAACACTTATCAGCTCCTGACACTATACAAGCCATGTGTCGTTGTGGTAAAAGTCCAAAAGCTTCCTGAAGCGGCAAAACTTCAACATTTACATAGGTGATTCCTCTTTATTCATGCTCCTGCCAAGCACTTTTTCAAATAAAATTAACCATTAAGAAGTAAAGACTTCATCCTCCTTTCAGCAGGTTCTGAGCACAACCTTGGGATGTAAATAAACATGTGCTCCAGTCCACTGAATGTTCAGCTTTCCACATTGAACTCAGCTCCTAAGTTTCCTCAGGAGGGAGTTGGGTGTCCTAGCATTCAGTGACTAAGTTGGACTTAAACCCATCCCTTTAGCAGACTTTATGACCAAGTCTCTAGCCAGACCCTTCGTCAAGTGATCAGCTAAGTTTTGTTGAGATCTAACAAACTCTATATACACCACCCCATTCATGATAAGCTCAAGAATCATGCTATGCCTGACAACTAAGTGTCTAGACTTACCATTGTACATCTGGCTCTAAGCCTTAGCCAATGTAGCTGCACTATCACATCGGATAGAAATAGGTGCTATAGGTTTACGCCACAATGGAATCTCAAGAAGCAAGTTTTTCAACCATTCATCTTCTTTACCAGCAGCTGCTAAGGCCACAAATTCAGATTCCATTGTTGAACTGGTGATGCAAGTTTATTTCTTGGATGCCCAAGAAATTGCACCTCCACCAAGTAGGAATACCCAGCCACTAGTAGACGAATTGTCTTCAGTGTTACTGATCCAACTTGCATCAGTGTATCCTTCCAACACTGATGGGTAACCATTATATGAGAGACTATAATCCATAGTTCTCTTCAAATACTTCAGTACCCTCTGAACTGCTTGCCAGTGATGAGCACTAGGATTACTAGTATACCTGCTCAATTTTCCCACTGCAAAACCAATATCAGGTCTTGTACAAGTCATGGCATACATCAGGCAGCCAATTACCCTAGAATACTCAAGTTGAGATACAGCCTTGCCATGATTAGGCATCAACTTCTCACAAGTATCCATAGGTGTACTCACTGGAGTACAATCAAAGTAATTGAATTTCCTCAGTACCTTCTCAATATAATGAGACTGAGAGATAGAAATTCTTTTACTTTCATGTTTAATCCTTATACCAAGGATAACATCAGCCCCCCCCCCATGTCCTTCATGGAGAACCTTGATGACAAAAATTCCTTTGTCAGGTCAACCTGATTTTGGTCAGTGCCAAAGATCAACATGTCATCAACATATAGACAAATGATGACTCCTTACCAGATTCATCAAATTTTCTATATACACATTTGTCAGCTTGGTTAAGAACATAACCACTAGACAAAACCACTTCATCAAATTTTTGATGTCATTGCTTAGGTGCCTGCTTTAGTCCATAAAGAGACTTAATTAGTTTGCACACATTGTTTTCATTGCCAGGCATGATGAAGCCCTGAGGTTGGTTCATATAAACCTCCTCTTCCAATTCACCATTCAAGAAAGCTATTTTCACATCCATCTGATGAATAATCAGATTGTGAATTGATGCCAAAGCAATCAGCAGTCTTATGGTACTGATACGAGCCACAAGGGCATAAGTATCAAAATAGTCTATCCCTGACTTTTGTTTAAAGCCCTGAATGACTAGTCTAGCCTTGAACTTTTCAATAGTTCCATCTACCTTCATTTTCCTTTTGAAAATCCATTTGCAACCCAAAGGTTTGCAACCAGGTGGTAGATCAACCAACACCCAAGTGTTGTTGCCCATGATGGAATCCATCTCATCATTGATTGCTTATTTCCAGAAAGCAATATCCTGGGACTTCATTGCTTCTTCAAATGTCTTGGGATCATCCTCAACAATGAAGAAATAGGAGTATTGGTCAGAGACCTCATCCCTTGTTCCTTCAACTAAGTATAGTTGAAACTCAGATCCAAATGACTTTAGAGTTCTGACCCTTTTGCTCTTCCTAAGCACAGGTTCAGGTTGTTGAACCACAACCTCATCAGGGACCACTGATAGTTCATCATCAGGGACCTCTGATACACCAGTGTCATGAGTGTTAGCCTCGCTTTTTATAAAGATAACGTCACCTACGTGAATTGGACTAGATGCGTAGTATACTTTGCCCATAGGGACTAGTATCATTTAAGTGGCAAAGTTAGAGCCTATAAATACCCCTCATGACTCTCCATGAAGGGTGAGGTGAATCATTAGGTTATTTGTATTGTGTGTGCTTATCAATATCATCGTGTGTTTTCTCCTCCCTCTCTCTAGTTTCTCTCTCTAAAAAGGATGAAGATCTTCATCTTCTTCCACCAACCCCGACCTCCAAACCACATAAATCCTTAAGCTTTTCGGTCCTAACAAGTGGTATAGAGCCATGGTTATCTTGTGTTGATTTATGTTGGTTTTACACATGTTTTTTACTGTTTTTTGTGATATTTCTGTGGGTCGGAAATTTTTTTTTCCGAATATTGAGGAAAAACAGTCTTTTACAAAGTTTTGGTATCTTATTTTTTGGTCAAAAAATGTCCTGGTCTATCTTGTCTTAACATCTGTCTTGGGTATATCTTGTCCAAACAGTATTTCATATCTTTTTAGACATCTTTTGTACCAATACCCTGTGAAAAATTGTGGTCAAACTTTGGTCAACCGTCAGTTTCTATGGTCATATGGGTCAAAAAGGAAGCATTTATATGCTTTTCTGGGTTTTTTATGAAGACTGAACGGAATAACATGGTCGGAAATACTCGCCGGAAAAAGTTAAAGGGTCAAAACCCTTTTTCTACGCATAAGGAGAATCTTCAGGAATATTACGCATAACTGTGAAGTTATGCGTAGGAATTGTTAAGCGTAAGTCTTTACGCATAAGCCCTTGCTTACGCATAAACTTGACCTGGGTTTACGCATATGCAACTGGCTTACGCGTAAGACCAAGCTGTTTACGCATAAGGACCGACCAAAGTTTACGAGTAACTGAAATTTTTACGCATAAGGAATGAAAGAAAATGTTACGCGTAGACTAGACCACTACCATTTACCAAATCAAAATACAACTCGACTTCAGCCTCAACATCATCAGTCCGAAACCATCTCTCATTCAAATTTCAAGACTCATAACAAGAAAAAATTCAATCAATCTCAGTTTTGTTTCAATTTTTTTGCAATCTTGTATAGATTGTTTTACTTGAAACAATTATCCTCATAGATCATATATCATTTTCAAAGGCATGCTTCAATTGATATTCGAATCCAAAGAAAGATTATAACAAGGTTGTTATATCTCCTCTTTGTTTCGTTTAAAGACTCGAACAAAAAGATTAACACCTTACCCGAGACCTTGGTTGTCACAAGACCTTGAAGCTTCATATAAACGATGTAAAAGGTTCGGTATGTTTACGTTTGTTGTGTTGATTCGGTTTAGATGATGGATTTGAGATAAGATGAGTTGGATAAATCATTTCTTTGATGAAGATATGGGAGAGGAGATACGTTTCTTTTTCCCAGATCTGCTTTGGGAGTGAAATTGATACTAAGGAGGCGAATATTTTGTGAGTGTTTTATTAGGTTTAGGTTAAGTGATATGAAAAGCTGTGAAACGTTTTCAGTCTTAACCGGTTTTATGTGATACTCTAAGGGATTGGATGTGGACCTTATGACTAATATTTGTTCATGGGCTTTGGATATATTTTTGCGTATGGTATGTCATACGAAGGATTTGAGCTGCTCATTTGAACAAATTGGATTTGGGCCTTTTGGTGGTTGTAGCTGAATGCATTAATAGATTAAAAAAAAATGATATCCGAATTTTTTTTGCTAATGTCTTTTGCAAAAAATTTGGATGACATTTCATAAAAAGAATGGTATTTTGGTATTTGATATTTTCACGGAGGGATACATTATTCACGGCTTGCGCGAAATTTGAAAAAATGACTACGGGGTTTCTGTACGGTATTATTGATGAGGAATTGACGTGACATTTCACGGGTGGACTTCTTTATCTTTGAGACGATGGTTGGTTGGATGAGTCTCAAGATAACTTGTTGGAGCACATTATGAAATTTGACAATCTGGTTATGACTGATGTAAGGAGTTACGTTGTAGTGCTCACAGTGCGCAACCATCACTTTAAGGAGTTACGTTGTAGTGCTCAGTGTCACACGGCGTTGTGGATTGTTCAAAAATTTTGAACAAGCAGTAAGTCACAAACTTGGGATGTTTACTTCCTTTTCAAGTCAGTCGTATCGGGTTATCTCCATATGTGGTCATTACAATTAGCCGGTGAATTCAAAGGAGGTTCGATAAAAGGTTGGTTAGAGAAAATTATTGAGAGTAATTTTGCGACATATTCTCACAGAAGTTTGAACAAGCTATGATGTTAAGATTGCATCAAGAAGGTAATACGGCATGTACGCAACATTATGATGATTCCGATAGCTCGCAACCATCAGGAGGGAGAAGTTGGTATTTCATCTTCCGTGATTGGATTACGAAGGGATTTGTGCTTAAGACCGAAGAAGGAGAAGTAGTGTCGTGTACATCGGGGCTTTTTACCAACTTGGATGCAATACTAAGTGAGTTATGTTGTTACGATGTTCCCAGAACGACAACCATTGTGCTTCAAGAGTTTACTTTCTCCGCTGCGTGTCTGAAGATTAAAGACGTGTTGGAAGAGTGTTGTCGGTCCAGGAGGGAGCAAAGAAAGAAAAAAGGCTCACTAGTTAGGAGGGAGTAATAACCTAACTAGACCGTTACAGTTGAAGTTCAGAGCTACAAGAAGATCATTTGCCGAGGTCATCAGAAGGGAGAACTTCAAGTTTGCCTCAGTATCTAGACTACAGAGACTCTGCGCTTCAAGAAAGTCAACATTGTTCGTTACTATTGTAATTTACTTTGTTTTGTATTTATAGGTCTCATTGTAACCATTCACGTGTGACGCTATCTTGGAGGGAGATTGTTAGCCTCGCTTTTTATAAAGATAATGTCTTTACGTGAATTGGACTAGATGCGTAGTATACTTTGCCCATAGGGACTAGTATCATTTAAGTGGCAAAGTTAGAGCCTATAAATACCCCTCGTGACTCTCCATGAGGGGTGAGGTGAATCATTAGGTTATTTGTATTGTGTGTGCTTATCAATATCATCTTGTGTTTTCTCCTCCCTCTCTCTAGTTTCTCTCTCTAAAAATGATGAAGATCTTCATCTTCTTCCACCAACCCCGACCTCCAAACCACATAAATCCTTAAGCTTTTTGCTCCTAACAATGAGTTCCATTAGGAATCCTCTGACTTGGTCTAGGGATTGATGAGAATCTATTCTCATCAAAGTTTGCATCCCTTGATTCAATTATAGAATTAATTGAAACATATTCATCAGGTTCAATAACATAGAACCTAAAAGCCTTGGAATGCTCAGCATATCCAACAAAGATGCAGTCAATGCCTCTTTCACCCAAAGTTTTCAGCTTTGGATCAGGGAGTCTTACAATAGCCCTACAACCCCAGACCCTGAGATAGTTCAGGTTGGGTTTCCTTTTAGTCCAGAGTTCATAAGGGGTAACCTTGTTCCTTTTGTTGGGAACCCTATTTAATAAATAGCAAGCTGTTAACATAGCTTCACCCCAGAACCCTTGACTCAGTCCTGAATAGGACAACATGGAATTAACCATCTCCTTCAGCACCCTGTTTTTCCTTTCAGAAATACCATTTTGCTGAGGAGTATAAGGGGCAGTCGTTTCATGGATTATACCAACAGACTGAAAATACAAAGTATCCATGTACTCACCTCCCCTATCAGTCCTTAATCTTTTGATCAAAGACCCAAGTTGTAATTCAACTTCAGTTTAAAACACTTTGAATTTATCTAATGCTTCATCCTTAGTATGTAAAAGATATACATAACAAAACCTAGAAGCATCATCAATAAATGTCACAAAGTACTTCTTATTCCCCAAAGATGGAGTGGCATGCAAATCACACAGGTCACTGTGTATTAGCTCCAAGAGCTTAGTCTCACGACTAACACCCTGAAAAGGTTTCTCAGTTATCTTGGTCAACATGCAAGTTTTACACTTTTCAGTGTCCATGTCAAAAGGTGGGATTAACCTATCCTTAGACATATCTTGCATTCTTTTATAGTGTATGTTAGCCTTAATAGTTTTTATTAGAAGTGATGGTCATTCACGATTAGGAACTTTGTAAAGTGTGTTAGATATCGTGATAGAATAGGCAACGGGCTCGTGGATTGGGCTAATCTAATTGGTTAAACTTTAGGGTATGTTAGCCGTTTATAAGCTTAAGTACCCCAAGCCCAATCCAAGTCCAACGAGGCCCAAAGGAAAGCCTTTTAGGTTTTCATGTATTCCACCTATAAATACCCCTCAAATGGTCATTTGAGGGGTGTGCTTGAAAGTGTGTGTGTGTGTGTTTTTCCTTTGGAATATACAACTTTATTGTGTTTATCTTTATCCTCTCACATACACGAATATAACATCAAGTCACCATCTTTCTCATCTTATTTCTAAGCTTTGTTTGTGTTTGGGTTTCACGTTTTATAAGCGTAACTTGGGTTACGTGTGTTGGGTTTGCTTGGTAAAGTGATAAGGTTGATATCGTAGTGGTCCTACAATTGGTAAAACAAAATACAAAATTTGAAAAACCAACAAAAGCAAAATATAAAAATATAAAATTTTCAAAAATACAAAAACAATAGAAAATACAAAATCCAAAAATATTCTTCTCACGACATGTCTCTCGTATAATCGATATTCTGTACGTTTCTAGAAATGTCATTCAACAATGATACGGGTATGTACAGATGCTTGAGCGAGAGTTCTTTAATGTTTTCCAAAACATGTCGTTTCTTAAAAATGTAATGGCTTTCGTATACTTCAGTACGAAACCCGGACTTCAACATAATGGCTTCTGGACACATCAGTTCAGGACCCGCGCTTCAAAGAAAGGAAAGTGCTTATCCAAATCAAATGTTTTAAATATTCTTTCAAGCACTTTTCCTAAAAACAATGGCTTGTAAGTATTTCCGCTTGCAACCCGATCTTTAAAGAAAGGAAAGTGCTACGCAAAATCGATTTTCATAAATATCGAGCACTTATCCTAAAACAAATGAAGATTATTCTTCTCGAATATCTTCAAAAGATTTTCAAAATCTTCTTCTCATCTTGTGTACCATTGATTTGAAATTTTTCAAAAAGGATTTTCAAAATCTCTCACATTTGGTACCAAGATAACTCCCTCTAAACCCTTAATTGATTCTAAATTTTCTGTATGAAAAATATGCTTTCGTTAAGGGGGAGTATTAAACCAAAATTGTTCCAAAATTCATGCTAAATCAGTTTCTCTCCAAATGCTTTTCGAAAAACATATCTTTTAATCATTTTGTTTCAAAAACATCATAGATATGCTATTTTTGAGGGGGAGAAACGTGATTAAAATGTGATCAAAAAGTCTAATGATCGTTGTTTGAATCTCAAAAGAGCTCGACTCAGACGGAACCAATGAATTGACGAGAAATTAAAGTCAGGAAATGTACCATTTCGAGAAACTTTCTATGGAGTTGACCAGGACGGGTAATAATTT
The DNA here is from genome assembly GCA_019973895.1 of Chrysanthemum seticuspe. Lineage (NCBI taxonomy): Eukaryota > Viridiplantae > Streptophyta > Magnoliopsida > Asterales > Asteraceae > Chrysanthemum > Chrysanthemum seticuspe. The sequence continues at coordinate 55,612,886 of BPTQ01000005.1, forward strand.
CAAGCTAGTTCTCTAGTGATGTAAACGTGTCTCGAATCGGTCTTGTTCATTTAAAGTCGATCAATTCAAAAAGTGCGAACTCTACCCTCTATGTGCAGATTTCTGTCAAAACTTATAAGCACATGTGAAGGGAGGGTGTTTCTGAAAATATAACAACTCTCGGAGTGTCTCAAACATGTTTTCTATCATAAACACTCTGAGAGATTTTCAAGAAAAATGGTTTTATGGCAACAATAGGACAGTCATGGAGTTATAAGGTGACTAAGGATAGGAAATACGTCCTATGATCCGCCAGAGCCAGAGGGATCTACCCAAGGACATCTCAAATAGTTAGTATTAGAAGTCCTTAGGAATGATTAAAAAAAAAGGAGTAATGTGAGGAAGGAGAAAGAAGGGGTTGAAGAATTAAAAAGAAATGTAATGAAAAAGGGTGAAAAGAAATAGCCCTCCATATTCAACCTTAGGGCAGAAACCGGGTTCAATACATATGCTACTGGATGTCACTTAGATGACTCTGGTATTGAAGACAAAGACGTCATGGACCCAGTGACGCACTGCACTAAACCTTCTAGCCACTCAATTCCTCTTAAAAGGATTTGTTTCATTCTCACTGGGAACCCTACATAATCTATTGACCTTCTCTTAGAGTTGGTTGGTATTGAAGAAGGAGACCCTCTCCCTAGTCTCCGCTCAGGAAAACCAAAATGCACTTGTTAAGTCTAGAGCCACGAGATTCATCAAAAATATCTCATAGGAACACTTGACATGACATCGCTTGTTGTTCATCAATAAGGGCACAAGTGATATATTCTAGAGTCCTACACAGATCTTAGCAATCTGCCAGAACATTTATGAGAAGTTTCACATCTGTGATCTTCAGTGATTGAATGGAAACTCCTGCCAGGGTCAACATCAAGCAACCCTGACAGCAGGTCACTTCGGTAACTCCCCGTGGATTACGCTTAGTGTGTCTCAAACGGTCTACAGTCGTGGGGTGATGCTTCGGTGTACCTCAGCGACTCATCTGAACTGTAGATGTACTTCGGTATATCGCGTTATCTCACTTGTGGGACTCCAGTTTAGGAACGGCCCTTGTAAGAATTAGAGACGTGTTTTCACACTATGTTGTTAACACCCTCGAAATTCAAACTTGTAAGTGTCGGAATCCGCTTATTACTAACCTGTTTTATGTTTTCTTCTTATGGAAGCTCCAGAGCGGATTGATCGTGCAGATTCTCCACATGCTCATACCAAAAACACATGAAAGTTCTCATCATAATCAAAGGCTACTCAAAGTTAAAGATGATTCTTCGTCAATGTCAAAGAATCTACAAAGTTTAAAGACTCGAGAACTTCATCATTGGTAACCAAAAGACATATAGAAGTGTGAGCATGGTGGAGAAAGGCGTGGAGACACCTAACCAACGAAGTTGACAACGACAGACAACCACATTATCTGATCACAAAGCATGAAGGAACAAAGAATCAAGACTATTCTATATCTACACGCAAAGTTCAAGCTCAAGGATAGTAAAGAACCGATCAAGTGGAGCATCTTTTGAATGACCACCCCTTAGGGGGAGATTGTTAGCCTTAATAGTTTTTATTAGAAGTGATGGTCATTCACGATTAGGAACTTTGTAAAGTGTGTTAGATATCGTGATAGAATAGTCAACGGGCTCGTGGATTGGGCTAATCTAATTGGTTAAACTTTAGGGTATGTTAGCCGTTTATAAGCTTAAGTACCCCAAGCCCAATCCAAGTCCAACGAGGCCCAAAGGAAAGCCTTTTAGGTTTTCATGTATTCCACCTATAAATACCCCTCAAATGGTCATTTGAGGGGTGTGCTTGAAAGTGTGTGTGTGTGTGTGTGTTTTCCTTTGGAATATACAACTTTATTGTGTTTATCTTTATCCTCTCACATACACGAATATAACATCAAGTCACCATCTTTCTCATCTTATTTCTAAGCTTTGTTTGTGTTTGGGTTTCACGTTTTATAAGCGTAACTTGGGTTACGTGTGTTGGGTTTGCTTGGTAAAGTGATAAGGTTGATATCGTAGTGGTCCTACAGTGTACATGACCAAGTCTTGCATGCCATAGGGTAGAGTCAGTCAGGTCAATGGTGGTCACAAATGCTGAATTAACACTATCAGTGACAATATTAAGCCTGAACATTTGATTACACAAATATCCAAAACCAATAAAGACACCATGCTTAGAAAGAACAAATTTATCAGACTCAATAACTTGTTTATATCCATGATTATTCAAAATACTACTTGAAACCAAGTTCTTCCTGATATCAGGAACATGAATAACATTAAACAAAGTTACAATCTTTCCAGAACTAAAATTAAGATCTACACAACCACGACCATGCACCAAGGCTGTTAACTCATTTCCCATATGAAGAATAGAACCATCATTTAGTGACTCATAAGTCTTGAACTAGCTTCTATCTTTGCACACATGAATTGTTGCACCAGAGTCAACCCACCACGCAACATCATCATCCTGCACATAATAAGATTCAGATACATATGTAACATAATAAATCTGAAAAGACTTATTAAACATATTCTGACCTTTCAGTGAGTTGGCTGAACCACCACTCCTTGAACCATTAGTGCCTGATCCATTGGCTTTACCGCCAACTTTAACACCTTTGCAATCCCTTTTAATGTGACCAGTTTTGCCACATTTCCAACAAGTAGGTGTTGCCTTCTTGTTAGGATAAGCCCTTGTGTTGTCATGATATTTGCGTTTGCCTTTGTTGTCATTGTACCTGGTGGAGTTGTTATGCTCCACCATATTGACAACAGATGCACCAGTAGCATTGCTACTCTTTGGCTTGTCATTATCCTGCACCTTGAGAGATTCCTCAATGCGCAGATGACTGCCTAACTCAACCAGAGTTAACTCCTCCTTTTTATGTTTCAAGGTATGCTTGAAATCTTTCCAAGAAGGGGGAAGTTTATCAATGACACAATAGACTTGAATAGCCTCATCCATGTGCATATTGTGTTGTGTAAACCTTCCAAGTATACCAAGAAGTTCATTGTATTGTTCCATAACTGGTCTTGAATCAGTCATTTTGTAATTTGTGAAATTACTTACAAGGAACTTCTTACTTGATGCATCCTCAGCCATATATTTGGCATCCAAGGAATCCCACAATACTTTGGAAGATTCAAAGTTCTGATAAATATCAAACAGAGAATCAGACATACCATTGAGGATTAAACCTATGCAAATGTAGTCATCATTCTCCCATTTGCTCCTCCTCCTGATCTGCTCCATAGTAGCATCATCCCCATCATCAGGAATAGGTGTAGTTAGCACATACACCACACTCATGCTTGACAGCAAGAAGTGCATCTTCTTTTGCCACCTCCTAAAGTCCACCCCTTCAAACTTATCAAGCTTGGCAAAGTTTGAAGCCATATGTTTCATTGCAGCAGCAGCCATTGATTATCACTAATAGTTTACTTTGATTGTTGGTGTGTATTCGCCCAGCAACAGGGTAAGATAATCAAATGCAACAACAATACCACTAGGTGGTTACCGGATATCACTTGGAATCGTGTGATCACTTTCCAAAGTAAACTATTTGACCATAATGCCTGGGTTACACGAATATCTACTTGGGATAAGACCAAATGTAGTTATAGAATTAGGCACAATTCAATAACCCTTTTACTTAGAAGTGTTAATCGTTTTCTGTCTATCCTTCATGCATAATCAGGCATCCTATTTATAGGATATTACTCTTAGCTAGTCAAATGGAATTATGAGAATTAATCGGCCCATTAATTGCCTCATAATTATCCCCATTATAGCCGTTAGTGGTTACATGACCAATTAAACGTGGTCATTAAGCAGTTTTAACTGCCACTTGAATAGGTCAATGCCCGTTACAAGCAGTACTTTAATACTAGCAGTACTTTCATACCATTAGCAGTACTTTCATAACACTAGCAGTGGAAACATAGCACTAGCAGTGGAAATACTGCCTATCCACACTAACTTAGCACTAGCTGTGGAAACACTGCTTATCAGTACCAACTTAGCACTAGCAGTACTTTCCACTAAAAGAGTCAGGGTGTTCAGAGACCTTATGGGTGTACACTCCGTACCTCCTGACCCATTATCAGGTGTGAACTAATCCCACAAGTGCACTAAATTTTCCAACAGAAATTACTATCACACATAACCAACATATTTCCACATTATTACATGCATAACGTGACACGTTAGAGTATAACCTTTACCGATGAAATACAACATCACTGAGCATGGCGTCAAATTTTGCGTTCCTTGACAATGTTGATTTATGCAGGTTGCCATAAAGACATTGATAGTATTTCATAGGACATTAAGGGAAGGTGATCCCTCATTTAGAGAAAAGTTGGTGAACTATTCACAAAGAGGACAAGGTTTTATAGTCTTTCGGATCTTAAGATAGTTCAAGCACTCTTGGTATATATAAAAAATGGGCATTTACATATATCCCCAAGGAAACTTCAATAATTACATATTTCCCCAAAGAATGCTTTAATAGCATTGTACATCATGCATTCAAAACTTGTATTTTGGGGAAATATGTAATTTTTGAAGTTTCCTTGGGTATACATGAAATTCCCCCTATAAAAAAAATCTTGAACCCTCTTCTACAAATGTTTATTTTTAACAATATTCTTGTCTTTTAACTTAATTTTGGTGGAAATAGCTTGAGATTGCTCTGCGTGGGTTCGAAAGTATGAAATGTTTCTTGAAGAACAACTAGAGTGTTTTAGAACATTACAATACGACATCGAGTGAGAGCGTTTGACTAAAAACGCACCTAGAATAAGCAATGCGAGTTAAGTTTCCTAACTTATTTCTCAAATTTAAAATCACACTAGAAAGATCGTAAACCGGATGCAATTCAAAGTAGTCATATAGTGAAAATTACATGTAGTTTGTGTCATCATAAATCATTTTTGTAACGATAATATCTGAATGTGGTCGACTAAATCGTGTGAAGGGGTATAGTAGATATCAACTCATGAGCGGAGAAACACTACTAGAAGAACTACCTGCAATGCAACAACTTATTTATCATCTTATTGGATGTCAGGTAACGTTTATATGTTCATAAGATCTTAAATCTTGTGTCGGGTTGCCATTTTTATGTTATTGGGTATTTCTCAAATCGAAATACTATCAATATATCAATGTTTTTCTTAGCCCGAATGAGCTGCTTACCACAACTATCTAGTGCAATATGCTTTGGCTCTAGTTCTCAAAGAAAGTTTCAAGATACATTTCTTCATAAACGACGGGATTATAAATCTTGTTGATTTAGTATTCTTTATATAGAATTTCTTCTCTGAATTTAATTTAATTCGTATCCTTTTAGTTAATCCAAGAGTAAAGCACTTTAAACCTGTTCTAGTTCTTCGACATGACTAAAATTGATGCGATGAAAGCTCTGAATATCTACAAAAAAAATTGGGAAACAGGTATCGTGTTTAAATGTGTCCCTTTTTCTCAAAGTCCCAACATCCAAACAAAACTACGATTTATTTACATTATATCAATTTTTGTTAGGCCTGTTATCTTGCTGAGTTCTACAAATATTGTAGACACTTAGTGTTAGAAATTAGAAATTCCAGGTATTAAAGAGTCGGTCACCTCAAGTATATGTAATCGTTAGAAAGCTCGTAGTCATAGTTATTTCAAGTTAAGTAGTATTTAGTTTAGTAACATCGTGGAGGACGGACGGGTCTTTACCCACTGTATGCCTGATCCACAGCCCGCTGTGTGGCATTTTATGTAAGACTATAAATACTCTCTACCTCCTAAGGTAGAGAGTTGGAGCTCATAATAAGATTTTCTTTCTCTCACTAAAGTTCCCTAAACCTCTAACTTTCTCTCTCTAAAACTCATCTTCTATACGCCTATGTTTGATTGTGTTATGATGTGTATGTGAAAACCAATATCCTACAATTGGTATCAAGAGCCAGGTTAGATCATATCGTGCACATCTTTGGATTTCTAGTGGTTTTTAGGTGGTTTTTGAGTTTGAAAAAGTTTAGTGGTTTGTGCATCATTTGGTTGATTTCTTGTGTTAAAGCTTGGATTTTGTTAGTACTTTTATGTTTAGAATCATCACAAGTGTTTAGGTTTTCATTTGGTAAGCTTGAATCATCTTGGTTGGGTTGTTTTTGGATTGAAAAGTGATGTTTATGTGGTTTTTCTTGCTAGCGACTTGATATACGGATCTCTTTCTTCGTAGCGACTTGCTTCACAATTTTGTAGCGAGTTACAGTTTTGGAGCTAGCGACTTAGACCTAGCGATTAACAGTACAAGTAGTGGACTCTCCACTACGGGTAGCGACTTGGTGGTAGCGACTTGGTCTGTAGCGAGTTGCTCTTTAGCGACTTGAATCTTTAGTGACTTGAGTAGCGAATTGCTGCCAAAATTTTGCTAGCGACTTGAGGCTTAGCGAGTTACTACTTAGCAACTTGCATTTGTCTAGCGACTTGGGACTTTAGCGACTTTGGGGTGTAGCGAATTAGGTGTTAGCGACTTGGTGCATTATCTTCTAGCGACTTGGGTGATTGTTTACGGTTTTCTCTTGATTTAGTAAAATCCCGTGAAAGAATCTATTTCCCGGTTTAATCATAGAGTTATAAAATCCCATATAATCTGTTAACATGTCTACCAACGTTCCTACTATCATCTCCACTGTTGCCGAGGATGTTCAAGCAGCTGGTTCAGATACTCGTCCACCCATGCTTGACAGAACTGACTACGATTCTTGGGCTCAACGAATCAGATTGTACTGCCTTGGAAAGGAAAATGGTGTCAACATTCTCAAATCCATTGATGAAGGACCGTATCGAGTTGAGACGGCTAGAGATGTACTTGATACTGCTGAAGATGGAACTCTGATTTACGGAATGGACAGACCAAAGATGTATGATGAGCTTGATGATAAAGAGAAAAAGAGATTTTATGCTGATATCAGGGCTTCTAACATTGTTCTTCAAGGTCTTCCTAAAGACATCTACAAGCTGATCAATCACAACACCGAAGCAAAGGCAGTATGGGATAATGTCAAGATGCTTCTCTCAGGTTCAGAATTAACTATGGAAGACAGAGAATCACAACTCTATGACGAATTTGAACACTTCAAGATGAAACCAGATGAGAGTGTCTATGAGTACTATGTGAGATTTCATAAGTTCGTGAATGACATGAGGAACATCAGAATGACTATGCCTAACATTCAGCTGAACTCAAAATTTGTGAACAACATGAATCCCGAATGGCACAAGTTTGTCACCTCTGTGAAGCTCACTAAAGGATTGAAGAATACAAACTATGAGCAACTCTATGCCTTCCTCCTTCAGAATGAGAGACATGCTATGTTTGAAAAAATGGTTCTTAATCAGTTCAAAACCAACCAGGGAGAGACAAGCTCGTCTAATGACTCAACTGCCTTCTACTGAAACATCGGAATCACAACCAAAGCCTCACAAGTCATACCCATGGGAAATGGTAATCACAAACTAATTCCTGATCCTATGTTCAAACAAGCTGATGCTGATGCACACGTGGGTAACTTCATTAATCAACTAGCTCTTCTGATTAGTCAAAACATGAATTCTCTCCCACAAACCAATAACAACCTCAGAACAGCATCTAACCCACACAATCAAGCTACTGTTAAAGATGGGAGGATCGTGGTGCAACCAGTTCAGGAAAGACAGTATGATCAGGGAAGAGGTGGAGCTGGTAGAGGTTATGTTGGTAATCAGAATCGAGGAAGGAATGGTAATCAAGGTCAAGCTAAGCCGATCAAATGTTATAACTGTGGTGGTGAGGGACACATTGCAAGGAACTGCACATCTCCAAAGCGTCCACAGAATGCTGATTACTTCAGAGATAAGATGCTGCTTGTACAACCTCAGGATAATGGTGCTGCTTTGGATGAAGAGGAATTGTTGTTTCTAGCTGAGGGCAATGCCAAGACCTATGATGCAGATGTGGATGAGCAGCCTATTCAGGAGATAGGTCACAATCATCAGAATGCCTTTCAAGTCGCTGATTGTGATGCATACGACTCTGATGTGGATGATGGACCTACTGCACACACAATCTTTATGGCTAGCATTTCTCCAATGGTTTCTCCCAAGGTCTCCTCTTCACCACAAGCTGGCCCATCCAAAGACAAACTCATCTCAGAGGTACTAAAACTATACGATGATGTTGATGTGCAAAAGATGCATGACAAAGTACTATCAACTGAAACTATTGAATCAAATATTGAAAATATGGGTAATATCAATGTTGTCCCATATGATCAATATGTGAAACAAAGTGAAAGTGAAGTTGTACCAAGTGATGCATCTCCTGCAGTCAACAATGACTATATTTTTGATGAATACACTGCCTGTGCCCCTGATGAGTCTGTAATTTCTGAACTAAATGCCTATAAAGAACGTGTTGCTATTTATGAACAACGTGCAAAATTTGAGTTGACCACTCGTGAGCAGGAAATGGATGACCAAGTGCGTACAATCATTAGAAAAAGTAATTTTCGAGAAGAAGTATTAAAACAAGAGTTAAATTCCTTATAAGAAAAGCTTTCTAAAACTGCTAAGCAAAAACAAGAACTTCAAGAAAATGTGAAAATGCTTAAGCAAGAATTTAATGCAAAGGAATCAAAACTCTTGAAAGATTTTTCTAATCTGAAAACTTTGAAAAACAAACTTGAAAACAAGTTGTACATACAAGGGAACACCATTCAGACTGCTCACATGATCACTAAGCATAGGGTCTTAAGCGATAAGCATAGCATTCCCCTTGTTAAGGAACCAAATCCAGAGGTCATTAAAAGGGCTAGAAATGCTCATAAGGTTCTTTATGATGGCAATGAAATCCTTAAACCTAGACAGAAACCTAGTTGCGTTGAGTGCACTGAGGAAGATAAGAAATCAGATGAAGTCACTAGGGAAAAGATGAACAAGAAATTAGATGATCCTAAATGTAGAGAGAAGAAAATAAAGATCACACCCCATGATTACAAGAAGGAAAACTGGATTTCATTGAACATGTTTAAGCCTCAGACATTGTTGACTCCCGAACAAGTTTTCTGGAAAATGGATTTAGATAAGCAGAAAGCTGAAAATATTGTTGAAACAAACCCTCCCCTTTGGAAAATGCCTAGAGTGACTGTGTATCCTCCTAATACACCAATGCATCTTGTTCCTAGAACAATTGCCACAAAAAGCAAGACCTTAATTAGCCAATATGTTATATTTCAACTATTTGTTGATTTTGAGAAAACTTGCAAGAAAAGGATCACACCCACTGGTATAACGGAAGGAGAAAGGGGTTTTGAGCAAATGAAAGAATGTTATTTGACTGAGGTCATGCCTTTCTTTAAACTTCTAAAAGATCAATTTGAGAGTCTTAAAAAGGGGATAGAAACTGATATTAAGGGAATGGAAAAAGAATTTGATGCAATGATAGTTGAAGTTAGTGACTATGAGCGAGCACTAAAATATAATGAGATTGAGAGGAAGAACTTGCATACACTAAATGAGAACCTGATTTCTGAATGTATTGCTCAAGATGTGTTTTTCACTGCTACAAATTGTTCTATTAATGCTTCCAAATTTCATGAATTATCGGTTGCCCTAAAGTCTCCCATGATCGTGTCATTGAGCTTGAAAAAACTAATTCTGAACTAAACGAGAAAATTGAACTGGATGATCACGACAATTTGGTTAAACATTTTTCTAAACTAGAAGTTGAGCATTTTAATTTACAACTAAAATATCAACATCTTAAAGAAAATGTCAAAACTTCAAATATCAAGACATCCTCAGATGCTCCAGAGTTTGATGCAGTTTTTCAAATTAACAAACGTGATGAACAGATTCAAGCTCAGTGCAACACGATCAGAAAGTTGAAAGCCCAAATCTCTCAATTAAAGGGTCAAACGAACAATATGACAGGCTCCCAAATGCCTCCTCCTTTAGATTCTCAGAATTCTCAAACGTTTCATCTTCAAAATCTAGTAAATGCATTACAAAAGGAAAACGAAAGTTTTCTAGAAGAAAATGAAAAGGTTAAACGTCATTTCAATGAGTTATTTGAATCAATAAAGGTCACTCGTAACAAAAATAACGAACAAATAGCTTCATTGCAAAAGGAAATTGAGAATCTGAAGAGTCAGGTAAAAGGGAAAATGCCAATGACCAATGGGGAGAATGGTGTATCAAAGGTTCACTCTTGTAATAAATATGTTTTGTCTGTGAAATATGTCCCTCCTCATCTCAGGAACAACAAACTTGCTGTTCAAACATACTTCTCATCCCTTAAGGATTGCCTAGAATGTCTGCGTGAGATTGTTGAAGAGGATAAGTTAGAGAAACCTCATGATAATGCAATTGGACATGCATGCCTATATGCCAAACGATCTTAAGAAATCCTAGAATGCTTGATCAAAATATGCCCAAAGTCCTTAGGTGAGAGAGTTAATCCTTTGATTCCATGTTCGATGCCTATTGCCAAGTATGATATTCATTCGATGCCCAATGTATTGAATGTGAACCTTAGTGTGCCTTTAAGTAGTTCAGATTTCAGATCTGTCAATGCTATGAAAGAGAACTCAAGTGTGCCTTCTAGGAGTACAAATCCCAGCACTTCCAGTTTTAAGAAAGTGAACCTTAGTGTGCCTGCATGTAGCTCAGATCCAAGCACATCTAAACAGGTGATGCAAAGAATAGTAAAACCAACTAATGTTCCCATTCCCTCTACAGGAGTAATCAGTGACATTAAAGGGAGCAGGTCAAAGTCTCAAGACAATACAAGGAATGGTAGGACCTCGCAAGCTAAGAATGTGCACTGGAAAAGAGTAGAAGAACAATCTAGGAACTTTAAGCTTGAATCGAATAAAACGAATCGTGTTGATTCTAGTATTAGCCATAGGCGTACTGTAATTAATTCGAATTCTGATACTATTTGCAAACCTTGTACTGATGTCTGCTTGAATTCTGTTTCTAATCATGAATGTGGTGTTAATGTTTTGCCTAATGATGATAATTGTCCAGTTAATGTTGCTAATATTCATGCTAAAAAGGCAAAAAGGCAAAAGCGAAAGAAAGTTAGAAAACAGTGGAAACCCACAGGAAGAACATTTAGTAAGATAGGCTATTATTGGATACCTGTTGGTCATAAGAATAATCAGACAATGCCCACTAGAAAATGGATGCCTACTGGTAGAACTATTCCCTTAAGAAGTGAGCACACTGTGAACAGGGCTAATACAGACACTAGTACTGCATCTATTCACAATGATTCCAGTGCCTTAATTTCTGAGATGAATGCTTCTTTTTCTGATGTGGGTGTTCCAACCATTGTTACTAACCAAATGGAACCCATTCTTGCATGGGGATCCCAATTATCCAGTTATCCATTCTTGTCTGTGTTCAACTGCAGATCGTTCAAATCGTTCTATGGTACCTGGACTCAGGCTGTTCCAAGCATATGACTGGCGACCGGTCACGGCTCATGAACTTCGTGAGCAAATTCATCGGGACAGTTAGATTCGGGAATGATCATTTCAGAGCTATTATGGGTTATGGAGACTATGTTGTTGGCAAAAGTGTTATCTCCAGGGTTTACTATGTAGAAGGTCTTGGTCACAACTTGTTCTCTGTTGGTAAATTCTGCGATTCTGATCTAGAAGTAGCCTTCAGAAAACATACCTGCTTCGTTAGAGAACTTGATGGTAAGGAACTTTTAAGAGGTTCACGTGGTTCAAATCTATACACCATCTCTATCGAAGATATGATGAAGTCTTCTCCAATTTGCTTACTGTCAAAGGCCTCTAAAACAAAGTCATGGTTATGGCATCGTCGTCTCAATCACTTGAACTTCGGTACCATCAATGATCTCTCCAGAAAGGACTTAGTTGTAGGTTTACCTAGACTCAATTATGAAAAGGATCATCTTTGTTCAGCATGTCAATTGGGAAAAAGCAAGAAGTATGCCCATAAACCCAAACCTACTAACTCTGTCACAGAAGTTCTTCATATGATTCATATGGATTTATGTGGACCAATGAGGGTGCAGAATATATTTGGGAAGAAATATGTGTTAGTTGTGGTTGATGATTACTCTAGATTCACCTAGGTCAAGTTCTTAAGGACAAAGGATGAAACTCCTGATATCATCATCAAACTCATCAGACAGCTGCAGGTTCGGCTTAACAAAACAGTCAGAATAATAAGAACAGACAATGGAACTGAGTTTGTTAACAAACAACTCAGTGAATTTTATGAAAGCGTTGGAATCAGCCATCAAAGAAGTGTTCCACGAACTCCTCAACAGAACGGTGTAGTTGAAAGACGAAATCGAACTCTTGTAGAAGCCGCTAGAACAATGCTGATTTACTCAAAGGTTCCAATGTTTCTCTGGGCTGAAGCTATTGCCACTGCATGCTACACACAAAATCGTTCCCTGATTCACACTGTTCATGGAAAAACTCCATATGAACTTGTCCACAACAGAAAACCTAATCTCTCTTTCCTTCGTGTGTTTGGTGCATTGTGTTATCCAACTAATGAGGGACAAGACTTAGGCAAACTTAGAGCTAAAGCAGACATTGGAGTATTTGTAGGGTATGCTCCAAACAAAAAGGGATACCGAATCTACAACAAAAGAACCCGAAATATCATGGAAACAATTCACGTTACGTTTGATGAGCTGACCGGTCAAATGGCTCCTGGACAATTCAGTTCTGGACCCACACTTCAAAACAGTCCCATTGGTTCATCCCTTGTTCCAAACTCTTCTCAAGAAACTCCATATGTACCTCCATCTGAAGATGATTTAAAGAAATTGTTTGACCCTATGTTTGATGAACTTTATGATCCAAGTACTAATGAGGTGTCGATTCCTACAACAGAGGCTGCTCAAATTCCTGTGAATGAAGGCAATCCCTCAGTCTCAATATCTTTAAGTCAAGAAGCGCCTGCTACTGATCCTTCAGTCTCATCAACAATTCATCATTCTTCAAATGTACATCATGGAAATGTTTCTGGCATTAGTGATGAAGTTAATCCCTTTGCTACTCCTGAAGATGCTCCATTCGAAAACATATTTGCTCCTGAATCTTCTTCAGAACCATCTTCTTCAGGAGACATCGACTCTGCTACTTCAGTCCCTCAACAACTACCACATGAACACCTCAGAAAATGGACTCACGATCATCCATTAGACAACATCATTGGAAATCCCTCTCGTCTTGTATCAACACGGAAACAACTTGCAACCGATGCCCTATGGTGTTTCTTCAACTCCGTACTCTCAAAGATCGAAACAAAGGATGTTAAAACTGCCATGAACGAAGACAGCTGGTTCAATGCTATGCAAGATGAAATTCATAAGTTTGATCGACTGGATGTATGGGAGTTAGTACCTGCTCCAGAATGTGCCATGATTATTGCTCTAAAATGGATCTTCAAAGTGAAACTAGATGAGCATGGTGATGTATTGAAGAACAAGGCTCGATTAGTTGCTAAAGGATACCGTCAAGAGGAGGGTATTGACTTTGAAGAATCTTTTGCTCCAGTTGCTCGAATCGAGGCAATCAGAATATTTCTGGCTAATGCTGCTAGTAAGAACATGGTGGTCTATCAGATGGATGTGAAGACGGCATTTCTGAACGGAGACCTTAAAGAAGTCATCTACGTCAGCCAACCTGAAGGATTTGTAAATCAAGAGCATCCTACTCACGTTTATCGTTTGAAGAAGGCCCTTTACGGTTTAAAGCAAGCTCCAAGGGCATGGTATGATACACTGTCAAAGTTTCTTCTATCAACCGGATTTAGCAAAGGAGCAGTTGATCCAACATTGTTCACCAGGAAGTCAGGCAAACATTTAATTCATGTTCAAATTTATGTTGATGATATTATTTTTGCCTTGACAGACCCAATGGAATGTGATCGTTTTTCTAATGAAATGAGTTCAAAATTTCAAATGTCAATGATGGGACAAATGCCATTTTTCTTGGGATTACAAATTTCACAAAGTCCCGGAGGCATTTTCATAAATCAATCTAAATATGCAACAGAGATCTTAAAGAAATTTGGATTTGATTCAAGTGACCCTGTTGACACCCCCATGATTGATCGAACCAAACTAGATGAGGACCACTAAGGGATCATGATTGACCAAACGAAATATCGTAGTATGATTGGATCCCTGATGTACCTCACTGCTAGTAGACCAGACATCTTGTTCGCTGTTTGCATGTGTGCTAGATACCAGGCTAAGCCTACTAAAAAGCACCTTGAAGCGGTTAAAAGGGTCTTTCGGTATCTCCAAGGAACCATCAATATGGGTCTTTGGTACCCGAAGGACACCGGTATGTCACTAACAGCCTATGCAGATGCTGATCATGCAGGGTGTCAAGATACTCGTCGAAGTACATCTGGAGGTGCTCAGTTTTTGGGTGATAAGCTTGTAAGCTGGTCTTCAAAGAAGCAAATGAGTACTTCTATTTCCTCTACAGAGGCTGAATACATAGCCATGTCATCCTGTTGTGCTCAAATCTTATGGATGAGATCTCAATTATCTGACTATGGCTTTGAATTCAACAAAATCCCTCTGTACTGTGATAATAAAAGTGCTATTGCTCTCTCATGCAACAATGTTCAACACTCAAGAGCAAAGCATATCGACATTCGACATCATTTCATCAGGGAACAAGTGGAAAAAGGTGTAGTGGAACTCTATTTTGTAAGGACTGAATACCAGTTAGCAGACATCTTCACCAAAGCTCTTCCAAGAGAACGCTTTGAGTTTATTCTTCCACGACTGGGCATGAAAAGCCTTCAACCACAAACACTCAAACGTCTTCAGGAGGAAGACGAGGAGTAAAGGTCTATCTTCATCTATCTCCTGTATGTATCTATTCAAAAATCAAAATACAAAATTATAAAAAAAAAAAAAAAAAAAAAAAAAAAAAAAAAAAAAAAAAAATCAAATAGAAAAATATAAAACTTTCAAAATCCATAAAAAATTTGAAAAATTCGAAAAATCTTCAAAAAAATATTGTCATTTTGTCTTGTTTCTCTCGATTCGATAATATCTACGGTCTTGATGTTGTCATTCAAAGAATGACACGGGACTTTAGATGTTGTTCGAATTTTTTATAAAAAAAATAAAATAAAATAAAATAAAATATATATATATATATTTTTGGGAGAAAGAGAAAAAATGGTTTATTGTCACTTCAGGTAGTAACCCGCTTTTTCAAAGAAAGAACAGAGCCATACTTTATCATGTTTTCAAAATTCCATGCTCTGATTCTATAAACATTTATCTGCTGAAAACTAACTGCTCTGAAAAATAACTCGGTCTCTATTTTTGATAATCATCAGGACTTATTGGTCAAAATCTCTATCTCTCAATCAACAACCTATGTCATTGATTGAGGGGGAGAATGATTTCAATTAAATTAAAAAGTTATTTGGCATTAAATTATTTTCAAAAGATGTACATGCATGTTTTATCAATGGAGTTCAAAGTCTTAAAATCCGATCCTTATCAGTTAAAACGCTTTCATAATCAAGTCACAATTCCCCTTAAAATCTTTCAAAATCAATTTAAATCAATAAGAGATCACAAATCTCAAATGATTTGATAATTGTGATCGGGGGAGAATGTGTGATTTAAATTGGATTTAAACTGATAATTCGGTAAATGGTTTTATAAGGATGTACATGATATCCTTCTCACATGTGACAAACGATTTCAAATTTTCTATGCACATGTTGAGGGGGAGCATCTATCTTAAACCTATGATTTGAAACGTGATCACTTATCTCAATGTGCAGGTTCCCTCTAGTATGTGCAAAACTCTTTTCAAATCTCGAGGCACATATTGAGGGGGAGCAAACTTATGAAAACCTCATCCTTCCCAAAAATGCTTTATCTACTTGACTTGATCAAGGAAGTGATGGTGATATCTTTTAGAAAATGATAATCAAAGAAGTAATTTCTTCCTCTTGCCTCCGTGTGCAAAACGATTTCAAACAATTCATGCACATGTTGAGGGGGAGCACTTATTCTAAAAATATCAAAAACAATTCAGGTACAAAATGTTTTGATAATATATCACAAGTATCTGGATTGATTTTCAAATGGTTTTCAATTGGTTCCAATGGCAGATGAGCAATACCAAATAGACCGACCAACTTTACCTTATGTACGGTGATATAAGGATGATAAGGTTAGGTATGTGTTCCCATGATCCGCCAGAACCGGAGGGATCTACCCAGGGACTATCCACTAGTTAGTGTAGAGTTCTTAGGTATGATGATAAAAGGAGAAAAATGAGATATGGGAAGAGTGCGGACTGAGACTGAGCTAGTATTGGAACAAACCCAACAAGGTTCTAGCTATGAAGTCTCGGTAAGCACTGAAGGGGTTGAAGAATTAAAAAGAATTGAATGAGAAAAGGGTGAAAACAAATAGCCCTCCATTTATTCAACCTTAGGGCAGAAACCGGGTTCAATTCATATGCTACTGATGGTAACATCGGTATTGAAGACAAGACGTCATGGACCCAGTGACGCACTGCACTTCAACTTTCCAAACCACTCAAGTTCCTCTTAAAAGGACTTGTTTCATTCTCACAGGGAACCGACATTATCTATCGACTTTCTCTTAGAGATTGTTGATATTGAAGAAGGAGACCCTCTCCCTAGTCTCCGGCACATGATCCAAATATGCACAAAATTGATTCTAGAGCCACGAGATCATCAATAAATCTCATTAGGACACTTTCAATGAAGACTCTCTGTTTCACACAATGTGGAAAGAGAGATTATATCTTGAGTCCTACGCATTATCCTTGTGGTTTTGCCAGAACATCCGAGTGATATGTGAACATATTCACAGTGAAGATGGAAAACCTTTTGGAGCCAACATCAAACAAGCTCCTGGTAGGTGGCATGTGAGATCTATTATATAGATCAACCATGTGACAACTGAACAGAAACAATGGGGCGATTCAATCTCTTGAATCAATCCTGGTTCAGGTTATGGATTGACGGATACCTTTGAAAAACCGGTCTTTGTGCTTAATAACTCTTTTCTTTAGCACATCGACCGTGTACTAATTTTTCAAATCAAAAGGTGTTTTTATGATTGATAATTGATTTTCAATAAAACCTTCGTTGTATTGCAAAAACAATTTCTATTGAGCAATACACGATTGTTTTTCAAATCTTTTTTTCATCAATCAGTGGACTTAAATTCGCTGGTTCACTCACTCCGTGTTGTCTTCTTTTAGACGTTCCGGTTTGAGAACAGCTAGAGCAGCTGCGAAACCCTGTCAAGGAAATTCTTCGGAATTATACCTGATCACAGGCAGTACATGTACTGATCAACGGGGAACGGTGGGCCGTGTACCTCAATTCAACTAAAGTGGTCAAAGACACTTTTGTACGCTTTATTGCTAACTGTTGTATGCAGGTACGCCCGATGTTTGCAGCTGATCAGAATGAAGCGGTCAATCCATAGCCGCATGCTCACACAATACATTCATCTCTCAAGAAATCATGATAAGTGCATCAATGACTCTGATATTTTCACTCCATGCTTCTGCTACGCTGCTGCCAATATCATGAATCAACGAAAGCTTCCGTTACTCTGATGAGAAGATATCATGATCCAGAATGTGAGCATGTCGGTCCGATTGTCACAACATCACAAAATTCCAATACCACAATGGATGTCTCGGAGATTTTTGATAGCTGATGATCTCAAAAGCTGGCTCAAAACTATTATCACGTGGAACAGTAAAAGACCTCCACTTGGATTAACCAAACATGCAATGAGAAGAATCAATGACTACGAGCTTCAGAGCAAAGTACTACATCAAGAATGCAAGAACAATTTTTTATGTAATATCTGTTTGTATTCAATGTAATTTTAGTACATGATTGAGGTGACCTCCCTTAGGGGGAGATTGTTAGGAATTAGAAATTCCAGGTATTAAAGAGTCGGTCACCTCAAGTATATGTAATCGTTAGAAAGCTCGTAGTCATAGTTATTTCAAGTTAAATAGTATTTAGTTTAGTAACACCGTAGAGGACGGACGGGTCTTTACCTACTGTATGCCTGATCCACAGCCCGTTGTGTGGCGTTTTATGTAAGACTATAAATACTCTCTACCTCCCAAGGTAGAGAGTTGGAGCTCACAATAAGATTTTCTTTCTCTCACTAAAGTTCCCTAAACCTCTAACTTTCTCTCTCTAAAACTCATCTTCTATACGCCTATGTTTGATTGTGTTATGATGTGTATGTGAAAACCAATATCCTACACTTAGATATTGCTAGAAATTTTCAGTTTCCAATATTGAAACAAATATCTAACCGAACCAACAAATCTAGAGTGTGATGTTTCAGATAATCATACAACAATCCATACTTGACGTTGTGAAGATTTTTCACTTGACGAACAGAAGTAACATATCGTTCCCAATCGGATCCCAATGAGTTCATAAACTTTGTGTTAATAGCAAATTTGGGTAACTCAGTCTTATGTCGTTCTAAGTCATTGATAATATTTGTGAAGCGATGATAATAAGACTTTAGTGGTTCCCTGATTCTGCTTCAAATGTGTCAAAGGTATGGTACAACTTTGATTCCATGTCTTGTTCGTTAAGCTTCGTGCCTTCCATAAGAAGATGCACATTTTCCCACATTGCTTTAGCATTTTTCTGAGAATCAATGCTGCGGTAGATTTTGTCTGGTATGCCAAGACGAATGTTATACATAGCAATCCCGTCTTCTCATAATGCAATAGTTCCTCAGTTGACAAGTGACAACTCACTTTCTGAAGCATTTCTTGTGGATGGAAGTCTTGCTGGTTCAATAGTCTCATCACTTGGAATAGTAATCATTGACATCTCAAATGGAGCATAAGTAATGACTTGTCGTAAGTACTTCCCGTGTGGCTTCTTATAGTCCAAATAACTTAAGAATCTTCTTGCCTATTGAGTGTAGTTACAAGATGACAACATCTGAGGACGAGCTTCTAAACTAGCTTCATAAATGGATTTATCTTGTGGAAACCATTGTTGTTGAGGGTATTATTGAGGGAATTTTTGAGGATATTGTTGTTGGTATTGTTAAGGGTATTGTTGTTGAGGAAAATAGGGAGGGATTTTTTTATTAGACGTATGCGTTATCTTTTAGAATAACAATGAGTTGGATCTTATAGACAATTTAGATGTGTGATTGTGTTATTAAGGTAAGATTCAGTCTTCTAAATGTTTTAATTCTTGAAAGTTGATGATTTTGGTCAAATTTCTAGAAACTTGAAGAGAAACTCAAAGCTTTGTAGAAATTCAAAGAGAATTTCGCAGCCATGTAGAAACTCGAAGCTAAGAAACTCACAGAGAGAGTTTAATGTGGAGTCCCAAACCTTGGATCTAGAACACTTAGCTTGTTAATGAGGAGTTGTCTTGGATGGTTCCAAAACAACAAAGAGAAACTTTGTTATGAATACATACAAGTATGCGGAATTTACTTGAATGTACTTAGAAGATTAATGCAAACAAGTAAACACATAATGTAACACCAATGCATCAATATTATTAATCAATAATACGAGTACTCTTCCTAGTACTAGGGTTTACAGCCTTGAAGCTTTGCTTAGAACGACTAGGGTAAGGGAAAATGCTAATATGTGTAAGAGATATATTCTGACCTAGCTAGGATCTCCTTTTATACACCAAGAATATCCTTTACAGAGATAACTATGCATTAATGTATCATATCTTCTATAGGGATAGAAGATATGCTATTACAAAACGTACACGCCATTCTATACATAGAACAGTAATAACTCTAACACTATCAATACTAAGTTCAACACTATCAGTACTAACTAGTTAATACTCTTGTATTATCACTATCGGTACTAACTTCCAATGCTAAGAGTACTAAATGTATTTGTGAATTTCCCAACATTTAAGCTTATAAAAGTTTCAAAGAAACTCGAAGATATCTACAACTTAATCCAAAGTTGAAGATTAAAGTCTTTAAGAGAAAGTCGAAGGTCTTCGAATTTGTCCAAAAACGAAGGTACTTAAACTTTTTAGCAGCCTTGCAACTTAATCCAAAGTTGAAGGATAATGGTATTAAGCAAATTCGAAAAATGAGGGTTTTAAAAGAAACTCGAAGAAAGAGGGTTTTGACCAAACAAATTCAAAGAAAAAGGGTTTTGACCAAGAAAATCGAAAGTTTTTCCAAAAACGTATCTCACTGTCTCGCCTTTCAAATCCGTTTCTTTCACCACAAATCTCTTTAAATACACAAAACTGTTATAAAGTTGCAAACTTTGATGTTTTTAACGGTGTAAAAAAGAAACTTGAAGAGATAAACCACTCGTACCTTTTATAAACCACGACTAAACCCTTAAAGTTTTCAACTTTCCTTTGAAATCACGTTAAACACTACAAGTGCTTCACAGTTAATCCAAATTTGAAGCATAAGTGTTAGAAACAAGATTCAACAAGGAAAACAAAAAAGAAAACATAAATTCGAATGATGAAATTAAGTGTACGATTCAAAATAAAACACAAACTAACACATCAAACCATCTTATGGCGACTGATAGCACATGTTAGGTCACCTATTTGATCATTGTTACTCGTATGAATTGGTTATATTTAGAGAGAGAAAGTAAAGTAGAGAGAGAGTGGAAGGATCTAGTAAGGATGTAAAGAGAAAATGTAATGCATAAAACTAAATTCAACACCCTTCTTATTGTGAGAAAGGGGTATTTATAGTGTACAAGCTAGGGTTGGCCGCACATGGGCTTGCTTTATGGGCGTGCCAAAATAAACATACATACAAGCCCAATATAATTAACAACCTATCCTTTTTACAATACGACCGGCACTTTATCGTTTCCCAACAAGAAATATTTAAGATGAATCATCAATTGAAATCACCCTCTTTTTCTCATGCCCAATTAGATAAACAAATATTAACATGTCAAAAAAGGTTACACCCTATGAAAGATGCTATAACGAACTATGTCTTTTAGCTCTAAACTCTAGTATAGGTAAAATCTAAACTACAATAGAACTTTAACGAAAATAATTCCCCGAGAAAGATTAGCCATACACTAACACTAGAAAAAATCAACAATCACAACACTGAAAAAGAGATATCATGAGAAAAATAAATTTTTTATAAATGTATTATCTAGTGAAATCATTCCTATTCCATTCATAGCGTCGTTCCATTTTTCACTCTGATGTTTAATTCTAATAAGGATAAGTAGTAAGACAATAAGAACAATATCTAATTTGTTTACAAGATATGTGGATGTATGATGCAAAAGCGTACTAACCATCCTCAAATGGCCGGTGGTAAAGAACTAACCTCCTCGCCTTTAAGGTTCAAACCTCATTAGATACATATTTGTGAGTAGCGAAGAAAAAGTCAAAAACGATCACAAGAATTACCTTGGTTAAACTGAGTACGAGTCAAAAATTAACCTTACCCAATTAGTCTAACCAACAAAAACTTTATTTGTTTATTCGATTACCTATGTAAATAGCATCCGTGTCTAAGAACAATGTATTGTCTAACTATGTACAACAAAAGGATGTCAATTCGAACATATCTACTTTCACTTTTCTTATACTATTTTTGTTTTAAGTTCCATTATGTTTTTTGTAGCATCGAAACACATGTCCACTACCATATAAAAGAGAATATGAATAACTATAATATTTCATTGCTAAAAAGTACACTTATTTATTAAACCATGTGAAATTAGAAAGTAAAACTACAGTCAAGTTCACATTTCCTTAATATAAATATCAAAATTTCATATTCTCACAAAATTAATGCTCTTTACACCATCGTTGCTCTGCGCGATCAATCGTTTAATAGATCTCTAATGCTTAGTGTATGTTCATTCTTAAAACTTAAAATGATTTAAAATTAAGTAATGTTAGAGGACTATTATACACTTGATTAAAAATGGTAATAACATCTATCACAGAATTAATACATTTTGTATTATTTAATTCTTAAACTTTTATCATTTTTTGTTTATAACACATTTTTTTTTTTGCAATAACTACAAATTAAACAAGAAAAATTTTATAATTGCTTAATCATGCATCAAAATCATTTCTTTACACTATTATGCATTGTTAACTACGGAGTAGTAACTAACATAAATATCACCTATAAATATCAAAAGTAAAACAAGATCCCCAATTATCTCTCCCAATCAAACCAAACCAAACCAAACACGAAAACCCCAAACAAAATCAAACAAAAAATGTCTCGCATCATTTCACAAACCCTAATCTCAAAATCCCCAATAATAAAACCAATAACCCGATTATACTCAAACCACTCCTCACCAAAACCCCAAATAATCGAAATAGATCTCAACAACGAATCAGACGAGGTCTTGGGCATCCGTAAACTCGAAGACGCAATCCACAGCATCATCGTCAAACAATCTGCTCCTGATTGGCTACCCTTTTCACCCGGGTCGTCTTACTGGGTCCCGCCACGTCATCATCATCATATTCATCAATCCAATAATGGGTTGTTTGGGTTGTTGAGTAAGTATGGTAAACCTTTGACGATGGTGCCAAGTGATGATGATGGTGGTGAGGGTTTGGGTGGGAAGGGTGGTAAGGTTAAGGGGTCTTGGCCTTCTGTATCTTTTTTTGTTGAAGGTATATTTTTTTATATGTTAAGTTTGTTGATTTAGTTGATTTGAATGATTCGGGTTATTTTTTATGTTGGTTTTTCGTGTATTTTGAGGTAAAGTTTGGGTTTTTTTTATGTGTTTGGTTTGAGTGATGGCGAGTTCGTGAAGCTAAATTGATTGAATATAGTTAATTAGAATCATTACGGATATGTTTTGATGTGTTAGTAACGTAGTTTGGATTGCGCGATACGCGCTTGATGTGTTTTCGTTTTTTCAAAGTTGTTATCTTGTTTTTTTTAAGGTAAACCATATTTTGTTAAGTTTGTTAATTTGTTGCTTTAATGCATTTTATTTGATTATGATGTTTGGATTTGTTGTGATTAGGGAATTTCAAATGTTAGTGATGTAGTTTAGATTATGCGATGTGTTTTCAAGCTTGGTTTTGTGTTTTTTTAGGTAAAGTTTGGGTTTTTATGTGTTTGGTTAAATTGTTAAGGTATAAAGATTGTTAAATTAGTTGATTTGAATGATTTGTGATGTGGGTTCGGGATATGGATGTGTGTTTCGTGTTTTTTGAGGTAAAGTTTGGTT
This sequence comes from Chrysanthemum seticuspe, assembly GCA_019973895.1. Classification (NCBI taxonomy): domain Eukaryota; kingdom Viridiplantae; phylum Streptophyta; class Magnoliopsida; order Asterales; family Asteraceae; genus Chrysanthemum; species Chrysanthemum seticuspe. The sequence goes on from BPTQ01000005.1 coordinate 55,636,252, forward strand.
TTTTATGTGTTTGGTTCAAATGTTGGAGAGTTTATGAGGTTAAGTTGTTATAATTAGGATATGTGGATTTGGATTTATTGAAATCTGATTGGAAATGAGTTAATTATAATGGTTAGTGATGTAAATTGGATCATGCGGTGCTTGTTTTCGTATTTTTTGAGGTGAAGTTTGTGTTTTTATGTGTCTAGCTAAGTTGTTGAGAGCTAGGTTGCACGGGCACGGCGATACGGAAAAATCTAAAAATATAGGACACGGACACGGCGTGGACACGGGATTTATATATATATATATATATATATATATATATATATATATATATATATATATATATATATATATATATATATATATGTATAAAAACATGTACATAGCCTTAAAATCAAATGATATATCATAATATTAAAGAAACACAACTAATATCTTTCTCTTCTCCCTCTCTCTCAACATCTCTTTGCTTCTGCCATCCACCGCACCACCAGGTAAACACTTTCTTTCTCCTCTTTTTTAATTTAAAAAAAAAAATTTCTTCTACTTCTTTATAAATTTTGAAAACCTTCTTTTTTCATTTAAAAAATAAAAAAAATCCAAATCCGTGTCCAAGCTGTGTCCAAATCCGTGTCCGTCCGTGTACAAATCCGTGTCCGGCCCAAACTTCACATGGGACACTGCACGTGCGTGTCGGACACGTTTCCGAGCCGTGTCCGTGTCCGACACTGCCACTCCTTACTTTCAGGCGTGTTTGTGCTTCCTAGGTTGAGAGTTTACAAGGTTAAATTGGTATAGTTAGAATGCTGAAGCTGAGTGTCTTAAAGTTGTTGGGGGAGCTTAGGAAGTTAGGAAAGGTGTCGATTTGATTGAACTTAATGTGTGGATTTGATTATTAGGATGTTGGATCTTGTTATTATTGAACTGTCGTTAGAAGTTAGAACCACTATTGGTATATTAGCGTTTTTTTAGGGCTTTTTAATGTGTTTTATGCTGTTTTTATGTACAGTATGGGTTTTTATGTTTCTAGTTAAGTTCTTGGATAATTTTTGAAGTTAAGTTGTTATAGTTAGAATGATTTGTGATTTAAATTGGATTATGCGGTGAGCGTTTAATGTGTTTTAAGTTCTGGTTTTCATGTCTTTTTTTTAAGTCGGTGTTTGTGAAGTTAGGAAATGGGCAGTTTTTTTAATAATATACAAATTATACATTTGTAATATATGCTTTCTATAAACTAAACATTTATCTAGGTTAATATATATATTGTTGCTTAATGGGCTAATTAGCCTAAGCCAAAGAATTACCGTAAATCCAACAAACAAAAGTGAACAAATATACCGATCACACACTCATACCAAGAAACTAAAAAGTTGGTATTAAGATGTGTTGGAGAGTTTATGACGTTAGGTTGTTCCAATTAGGATGTCTAGATTTGGCGATATTCAAATTTGATCGAAAATTAGTTATTAGAATGTTTGGTTAGTGACCAGTGGCGGAGCTAGACATATTTTTGTGGGAGGGCTAACAGAGTATTTGCGTGTTGCAGGAGGGACCAAAGATCAAAATATATATTTTTAGTGAATAAAAATACACTAAGTGACAGATTTTGGGGGGGGGGGGGGGGCACAACCCTTTATTGTCTCAAAGTAGCTCCGCCCTTGTTAGTGACGTAATTTGGATTGTGTGGTTAGTGTTTGACGTTTTCTTTTATGTTGTTTGTTAAATTTTGGGTTTTTCTGCATCTGGCTGAATTGTTGGAGAGTTTAGGATGTTAGGAAATGCACATGCTTTTCTAGGCCGTTGGTTAGCTTTGCGGAAGTTTGAAGTATCAGTGATGTAATTTTAATATGCGAGCGTGTTTAGTGTGTTTTCGATGTTGTTTTGATGCAAAGTTTGGTTATAATGTGTTTGGTTTAGCTGGAGCTTGTAGGCTGTTAGGAAAGGTAATTGCTTTTTAGGTTGTTGGTTATGTAATTTGTGTGCTATATAGGGGTAGTTGGTGGATGGTGAAGAATGTGTGACCTGTTGGTTTGATGGTAGTTTATGGGTGAAGCAGGATAAAACTGTGAGGTTCTTTTGTGAATTACTTCTAATGCGGGTATTCCCTTTTTTGAGAGTCGATACTATTGTTGAACACTTGAACATACTAGGTATAGTTTTTGGCACTTCACTTCAACCTTTTTATTTTTATTTATTTATTTTATTTTTATTTTTTTTGCAATCTTGACCCCAGGTTAATCTTAGAATTTTTGAAGTTTTTTCGTCTTCATATGACACGCGACAGATATTAATCTAGTCAGCTTTCAAGAATATGATCTAAATAGATATTTAATCTAGTTGCATAGTCTATGGAACTCCCAATATAAGACTAGAACCCTTAACTGAGATCTTTACTGAGTTGGTACACTCACTATACTTGACTGTCAAAACGTAGTCTACTTAGCTATGCACCACAAACACGCTAATATCAAATAACTGAGATCTTTACGCATCTTAACAAATAAGATGTTAATTTCTCGGCAGCCCACACTTCGTCAAGCTTAACCGTGTCAGATGATGTCTTTATCTTGAGGCAAAATATCTTGGAACAAACCACTTCAACTAAAGAGCCAACAGCACAACAAAACCTGAGAAGTTTAATTGTTCATAGGACATTAAATTTGTACAAAAAAGAAGTTTAGATGTTTGTGATATGCCTAGCACATAGCTGATTTGTTGTTCTCTTATCTTTGCATGTTTTGACATTCACGTGTATCTGCAGACACATCATTTACGCGCCCAGTGCCCAGGGAGATGCTTCCTATAGAGATGGAAGCAGATGTGGTGCATAGCGACGAGGAAATTATCCCCGATACCAAGAACGAGGAATGATGAACTAAAATGTACCAGAATTCCTGATCTTTCAAGTAAGCTCACTCGTTTCCTTCACAATATTACATATTAAAGGTTTTATTTCGAACCATTTGCTTATAAATGGTATATCAAGTGGGTTGAAATAATCAACTAAGAAGGGAACAAGTCGAGTGTACAGTGTGTTTAATAGCATACAGTTACAACCTCCAAAATCTAATATACTATTTTGCAAGGGTAAAGTTCAAAAATACCATATCGACTAACAAGTTTTGCGTACCCCTCAGCTTTTATTAAATGATTAACATAACTTAAATAACTGTCCAAAAAGGTTCTCAAGGATTTAGTCAAGTTTTAAGGGTTTTAATTATGCCAATAAGATGAACCTTCTTGTTCAGTTTTATATGTTGGGATTTGTCATGCAATTAAAAAATGGTGTATGGACTTTTGATGATGCAAAACCTTAAAGTTTATAGTGGTTTTCTGACTTTACCGATTTTTGTAATAAAATATAATGCATTTACTATTCATTTGAAAAGACTAATAAAATGGTGACTAGTGTAAACGAGCCGAGTCGAGCCGACTACTACCAAGCTCGATCTCGACTAGATTACTAAAACTCGAGCTTTAGATTTCAAGCTTGACCTCGACGCGTCATCTAAAACTCAAGCTCGAAACTCGACTTGAGCTAAGATTGTTTTCACATTTCAAGCTCGAACTTGATGAAAAATTGGCATACTAAGCTCAACTCGACTCGATTTTATAAAAATTATAGGGTAAAACTGTAAAAGATTATAGGGTAAAACTGTAATTTAATCGAAGCTCGCTAAGGCTCGCGAGCCTTACGAACTGAGTATTTTAGAGCTCGAACTCGACTCGAAAGTGTTCTAGAGTAGCTCGAGCTCGAAGTTGACTCGTTTATATCGAGTAGTTTAGGAGTCGATCTCGAATAGCTCGTGAGCTGTCTCGTCTCGCTTACACCCCCTACAATGCTTTTACTTTGTTTATTGACCTTTTTATGTGACACCACAGGCTGGCTTCCTGATGTAGATATTTATAATAGACAATACCCTGGAAGAAGCTGTGGACTGAAGAAGGGGAACCAAACTTGTTTGTACAGTGAGTTGAGCCTTGCGTGGTTGTTTGCATGGGGCTGGCGTAGCTTCATTTAGCTTCTCGTCAACTTTTTAAGTGTACTAGTAGATGAAAAATTAAGGCCTTATGTATCAGCAATTTATGCTCAATGTATCGTTTTATAAATTTATAATAAGCAACCAGACCTTTGTAATAAAAAAATACTGCTGGCACATACTCCCTGCTTGCCTTTATTAGTGATTAGCATTGCAAGATATATTTGTTTCACCGATACATGTTTAACGTTATCGTTGAGTTTATAGGCTGATGGTGAAGATGATGAATGGGCTAAATGATGCTCAACTAGTGCTGAGCATGGTCCAAAAACCGGAACGGACCAAAAACTGATTTGGCCAAAGACATAGGATTGAGGACCGGACCAAAATGTTTGGTCCAAGTCAGAGTCGGTCTGGTTCGTTGGTTCGGTCCAGTCCGGTCCAACAAAACATAATGGTCGATTTTGTGTAGACTGAACCGACCAGACCAAAGACCGAATATGAAGAAAAAGGTGGACCAAGGACCATATCGAAATATGTTCGGTCAAATCAGTCCAATTCGTTCGGTTTTTCGGTTCGGTCTGGTCCGGTCCGCGGTCTATTATGCTCGGCCTTACTCAACACTTATTAATTAACACAAAAACTTCTGACATCTGCTGTTAATAGAAAGTTAAAGAAAGGAACTAGAACTTAAAGTTTCTTCTCTCTGTAAAGGTTTCTAAATAAAGAGTTAGAGCATTCACAATGGTTCATTATAACACCTCGCCCAGCAAACATTGTTCACAATATTGTCCGTTATTAATACAGGTGTATGTTTTGTTTTGTGATTATCATGTAAAGACTTTCTATTAGGTCACCTATGTGGTACATTATCTAAAAGTTATATGTGGTACATTATCTAAAAGTTTTTATGGGATCGCCTGCATTAGTAAAAAATACGCACTATGTCATTGCAAGGCAGAATATTACTAATGAACACATCTCTTCAGGCCACGTCGGATGTAAGATTTGCCTAGCGTATTACAGGCATCCCCACCACTTTTGAACCATCGCTACGCCAATGTAGAGCACACAAAAATGGTGACCCTGAGTGAATGGCTATGCCGACCATTGAGGCCAATCTTTGGGATGGATGCTGTTGTGGATATAAACTTAAAAGTCATTCATTAGCCAAGGAGAGGACGGAGCACGGTCTGAAAATCGGACCGGACCGGACCAAAAACTGATTTGGTTGGTCGATCCAACAAAGCATACTGGTCGGTTGTGCGTAAGACTGAACCAGACCGAGGACTGAATATGAGAAAAATGGTGGACCGAAGATCAGACCGTAATATGTTTGGTCTGATCGAGTCGGTTCAAATTCTCGATTCGATCTGGTACGCAGTGCATTATGCTCCGCCTTAAAGGAGAGTATTGGTGGGTTAGTTTTCATTCACATATATATATTTGTTCTATTTGAACCCAATATATAAACCTTTCTCTATTATCTTTATCTTTTTGATTGTAGGATAAAAAAAAAAGAAAAAAAGAAAAAAAAAAGAGTAAAATTTCTTTTCTTTCATTTCAAATTCTCTCTTTCTTTCTTGTCTTTGCTTCATCATTCATTTTAATCTCGAGAATGCAGTGTAAAATACGGCTTTTTTGTACCACTCAAAAATATAAATTGTTCTTTGGCTAATTGGCATATGGTCCATAAAGAAATTTGTAGTCTACTCTACAATTTTCTCCTAGTCTTGGACTCTTGCATTCTAACAATCATTGATAGTTACTGTACAAGAATTTGATCTTTTTGTTTTGGTTTGCAAGACTCAAAACATCGTTACATTGATGGAAGAAGACAGTATAAGCTAAGAAAATAAAAGGGCAAATGATTGAAAAAAGTATCGTACTTGACACCATTTTTTTTTGTGGGTAGCGAACAAAGTTTTTTACTTTTGTGGGTAATTTTCTTTCAAATTTATCCTTTTTAGGGTATTTTGCGAAATTTTGGACATTTTTGCCCCTCTTAGCTAATAGAATTTTTTTTTCTCAAAGGGCAAAAATGTCACATATTACCCTAAAAAGGATGAATTTGAAAGAAGAGTACCCACAAAAGCAAAAAAATTTGTTCGCTACTCACAAAAGAAAATGGTGGCAAGTATGATACTTTTTTCAATCATTTGACCAAAATAAAAAGAAGAAACAATCGACTTGATCAAGGCTAGCTTGAACTAAATTAGTAAAGACAAAACCAACCACACTAAATAAAATTCTTTGTAACAAACAGCAAGCAAACTAATTATCTGAAAGACGGACTTCTTGTGTTTGTCATACCACAAATTTAACCATGATACGATCTCGAAAGATTTTTGGACACTAAAATGACAGTTTTTGAGTTATATCAATCATCATAGAAGCAAAAACAGTAGCTAATTTGTTTTATAAAAATGTATGGTAATGTAGACGTACATGTAATTTAAAATATAAAATGAAAAAAGATTAAATGCTATTTTTTCCTTCACAAAAAAGTGTTCATAAAGGCACAAACAAAAAAAGAACAAATTATAATATGAACAACTAATGCAAATTTTACCTGATAAAAAGTTATTTTTCCTCTCATGCTTAGCACTGGGTACAGTGGTGCCAAAGTGTGGTGCCAAGCTCGTGCCAAACTGCCACGTCAGCAGTTTTTGAGTTTGACACCAGAAACTGTTTGGCACCACATTTCTGGGGTATCCGTTGGCGCCAGAATTTCTGGTGCCAAACTCAATTTTTTTATTTTTTATTTTTTTATAAAATTTAAAAACAATATATCCTAAAATTACTTTATTCATAAAAAAAACATTACAAGAAATAAAAAAAACAATAAACTTAAAAAAACATAACATAATTATTCTTGTGGATATTTTGCCCGGATCTGTGCTTATTGGGCCCTCACGATTGACGCGTTCATCGGATCGAGCGTGCTTGTGTCCATAGATAGCACCCGCATATCTTCGGCTATCCTTTGAGTTTCGATTAAATCGACCCTCGCTCGAGACTCCCGCTCAAGAACATCTTGCTTCATTTTTCGCTCCAACTCGTATTGTTTTTCCATCATTTGTGAAAACATTTCCGGGTTTGAACCGGAACTTGCGGTCGAGTTAGACGAACGTTGGCTCTTTGCGATCCGGTACACCCCGTCCGGCCTTGGCAATGCGTCGGGTCCAAAATGCTCGGGATCCTCTTCCGTAACCCGAAGACGATTACGTCTTGCATTTGTTGAGTCCGGATTTTTCCACTTATGCTTGTCCTTCAAAAACTTCCAAGCCGACGAATGTTTAAAATCGCCATGATATAGTTTGTACAAAGTGTGGCAACGTTCCATGAAATCCATATCGTTCTCCCCACTCATAACAGCCGTTTCATTCACAATCGAATTAAACTTCCCGACACAACGATTCATCGGAGTCCACTTTCCGGTAAGCATGTTCTTGGTACGAGTTACAAACTTTTGTTTTTTTGCTTCCTTGTTGTAAGCTTCCAAAACTTTATACCAAAACGTTTCATTACCTTGATCCGCACCGACTTTTGGATCCTCGGATACTTGAATGTAAGTTTGCGCCAAAAGTAGTTCTTCTTCGTCGGTCCATGCGTTACGCGATCGTTGGTGGGTCTCGGCTTCCTCTTCGGTTGTTGGTTGCTTTTTTTTCGTTTTCTTTGCCTTCGCCGGTTCCTTCATTTTTGTTTTTTTGGACGTGGGGGTCGGGATGGCCGCGTCCTCTTCGGATTCGTCTTCGTCAAGAAGGTGGAACGATTGGTGGGACGATCTTGGTTGTGATTCGTTTTGTTGTTGTTGTTGTTGTTGCATTTTCCATTGAGAAAACAAAGCGTATTCGTCGGGATTGACGTATGAGTTTTGTTGAGAAAACGAAGGAAAGTAGTGACTGTGGGTGTCTGGATTCGGATTCGAAGACGAACCGATCATTTGGTTCGATGGATCGTTAAGCATTCGATTGATCCAAGGGGTGTTGTTGGGATTCATTTTCTTGAAAAAATATTGAAGTTGAGATGTATTTGAAGTGTGTGTGAAGTGGTATAAGTGATAAGGTTTATATAGGATTTGAAAGTGGGTAAAAGTGGTAAAAAAAAGGTCAAAAAAACCCAAAACTAGCCGTTTGGTTTTAAATGCAACGGCTATTTTTTAAAAAAAAAAAAGAAAAGAAAAAAAAAAAGAAAAAAAAAGTGAGCTGTTAGTTTTGGCGCGAGGCCTCTTGGCGCGACAGAGGTAACGGTGCGCCAAACTTGGCGTCGCGCCAAACTCGTTGGCACCAAGTTTGGCACCACCGTACCTCCTGCTCTTAGTAGTATAAAACTAAAAACTAAACAATTAAAGCAAATTTTAATTAGAAATGCAAAATAAGAAAACGAGGTGAAACACCCCCCTCGCGTTGCGGGGGATTTTTTTTTTTACTTTTTTCTTAAAATGTGGGTACGTTGTACGGAAAAAAACTTTTTGTGACGTTAAGTACGTTGTGTTAAGTCAAAACATTTTTGAAAGAAGAGTCTTTACATATTTTTTTGGAAGATAACTTGTTATACACAATCTACCTTTTTTTTACGCACTATAGTGTCTTCCCTTTTTTTTTAGGGTGAATTTCATATATCCCCTAAAAAACACAATTAATTTCATATATACCCAATTGAACTAGTAAATATCATATATACCCAAAAAAACATTTTAAATTTCATATTTCCCCAAGTTTACTTGTTTCTTTAAAAACAAATTATATTGTGACAATTCTACCCTTCACTCCACCAAATGGATCATCTCCGTAATGAGTTGTTTTATCATCAAACTAAATATGATATGAAGTGAAGTGACGTGACAATTTTCTCAACACTATGTTAATACTAAGTTAATCAAATGAAACAAATTTATTTTCAAAACAATAAAATGAATATATGAGAGAATAAACAAAAAAAACCTACAGGTGTCATAAACAAAGTTAATGATTCAAGTAAACCTGGAGCAATTTCACTAATTTAGTACAAGAATGCATTTGATCTATTGTTAAACATTAAGTTCGTTAATTTGTACGTATAAGGTTGAAAGATTGAATTACATATTTTAGCCTAAATATCATCATGAAGGCCTACAAATGGAGTAATTCGTACCGGCATGGAATTCACGAGAAGATGTTGTTTAACAATGGTTGCAATGCTACATTAGGGTTTTTATAAAATGGACACCACTTTAATCCTTTACGTGAATTGGAGGCTTGGAGCAATGGGTTGCCGCTCAAAATACAAGGGTAGTATGGTCTTAAATTCAATATTTGATAAGATTGGGTATTTATGATATTTAAATAATGGATTGGGTATATATGAAATTAAGAGGATTTTTAGGGTGATATATGAAATTCTTCCTTTTTTAGTTTTTTATTGATTTTAATAGGAATAAATAGGCTTTGATTTCTAACTTCGGGGTTTCCTACTTTTATTCACACCTACTGTAACTTTTATTCATCATTTAACAATGGCTGTAAAACCGAATGTTGAAGAACTTCAAGCGGCGTGTGGCTCAGATAATCTGGCAACAACTTACAAGTTCTTGTTCAACAGTGAGGTGAGCGAAGATCGGAGTTTCTTGAACCGTATGGTGGAGGAGCGTGATCAGTTACGCCAAAAAATTCAAAAGCGTGAACAGACAATCATAGAGAGTCACTGGTTCGGTCCTTTCAATGTAAAAGCGGTTAGTGGTATTGGAGGCCTTGTTGAGCTGCAGCGTGTTGATCGCGATACACTGGTTGTTCTTGAAGCTCTGATTGATGCAATAGGTGATGGGATAGATGAGAAGGATAGGCAAGAAAGGTCGATTGAGGTTGATGAACAACTTTCGGATGGTTAGTGTGGTTCTCAGTTTGTTTTTGTTGGTGTTGCATGTTTGGAAGCTTAGGTTAATAGTGGTGTCCACTCGTTGTTAGGTGGGTGGGGTTTTTGTGGATAATTAGGGGTTTAACTATTATGGTCAAGTTATGTATAGTTTAGGGGTGGATGTAATCTATAACAGATTACAAATTTGTTTTGTCCATGGTGATCCACCTGCTCTAATAAAGCTGCTGTAATTAATGTTTTATTAATGAAAAGTTATGGGTTTCAGTTTATCCTAATTTTGTTTAGTTTCTTTGTTGCCTTTGCTGATACTTTGGATGTTGTTTTGTTTTTGTTTTGAAACTCCTTAATTTTTAGCGAATCCTTTGTATTGTAGATGTATACTACACGCTTGCAAATCGTTTGTGGTGGAAATCTTGTGATAGATGGTTGAGTAATATGAGAATATTGTTTTTATCGTTTTTCGATTGCTTTATGAGTAGCAACCTGCCATGGTTGTGCCATCACCATTAGCGTTCTGAACTTAAGCCAATATTATTATAATGTCGGTTATTCTTAGTCATTGTACGTGTACGTTAAGGTTTTGCATCCGTGGAACCACTTCTTAGTATTGGCATATGGGTTACGTTCAGCTCGTGCTAATTTTGTTGTGTTGCAGTTTTTGTTGTTGTCCCTACTTTAGGCGGTCTTTCCGTTTAGTGTTGGAACTGTTGGTATCTGTTTGAGAGGCGACTGTTTTTCGTGTATTTTGTGTGGTTCTGAGCGTCCCTTTCTTTTTGTCCTGATGAAGCATTGTTAGTGCTATATTTAATGTTGGCGGCTTTTTGGTGTAGTGCCACAGTGCTGTTTTGCTATTGCATTTTGCACGCCTGTCATCATTAATCAAAGCGCATCTATAGTGGTCTGTCTACTGTTGATAGTGGTAGATGTTATGTTACTTTTCTAGTGTATAAATTTAGCTTGTTGCGTCTGCTTTTCTATGTCTTGTTTCATTTCACCAAGAGTATTTATGCGCTCATATGTCGCGTATGGATTGCCTTGCTGAACTTGGCTTCGCGTGTGATAGTGATGTTTTGCAAGATCAGATGTGTCTTTTTTTTTATAAAGGGAGGTGATCGCGGCGCGTGAATGGGAGAGCATGGTACGTGCGCGCCGTTTTGAGATTGGAGCACGTATTACGGATTTTGAGGACCTTATCCAAGAGGTTGTTCAGGAAGGTAATGACCTGGTTGTCACCAATTCCATCACCTTCTTGAGACAGGTTCAGTCGCGTGAGCGTTCTAAGCAGGCTACGTTTCAAGCAATGTTACGTGAGGCGCACACTGCTCTTCGTGCTGCTGCAGGGTACATTAACAGTATCCGGGCTTTGTGATAATCCTTGCTGTATTTCTATTAGTTGTTTTCGAGTTTGTCTTGTGCGTTGTAGTTGTTGCTTTGTGTGTGACGACTGTTGGTGTTTGTTGTTTCTATCTCCTTAAGATTTCTGTTTAATAAGGGTTTTTTTTTATTGTAATATCCCGTAAAATATCAATCAATTTTAACAATAAATTAGTAGTATTTAGTTTCACTCCTGGATTTTTCCGAGCCTATTTGAATCGAGAACGATAGATTTTCTCGTAAAACGTCATTGAACGCGTACGAACACTGGACTAAAGTTAGTCTATACATGATCAATATACTAGGAGCATTCCATGAATTATATATTTTTTTTATAAACTCAAACTATTTATTTAGAAAGTTTATATAATTACTTTTACGTGAAATCATAACCCAAATCGCATAAACTGGAAAACGATAATTAACGTCAACCGGCATTATACAAAATTTCGTATATGTAAAATATATGTCATATGGCTAATTCAATCACAATTATAAGATTTCACTTTTCCAATTCTTATTTAAAACATGCTTGTTACGTATTTACGACGTTTAAGCATGCACGTAAACAAAACCGCCGTGTTAAATCCATACCAATACATGCATATACTTATTTAGCATACAATAATCTGCATTTTTGTCTTATTCCCTAGCAATGCCGCCCCCCCTCCTCTTCTACATTTGGTAGTCCCAACATTTACAACTTGTCTTGAATACTCAACTTACCAATTTGGTGAATTACCACTCTTTATGCATACATGTGATCATGGTCCTTGTCTTGAGCTCATAACTCACGACACCCTATTATCAAGAACACACAAGAGCCAAAATTGGATACAAGGTCACTACTACCATGGAAATGAGATTCAAATACTACTAAAACTAATCCTATATAGTAGAGGTACCTAACTCTTCATTCTTATCAAAAGCTAAACACAAACTATCTACTTTAGTAACTAATGTCAGCTCTTTGATTAAAGTCACAAACCATCCTTGTCTCACTCTCCCATAATCGGCTTAAGAAAGAAAAACAATCACAAGAACCCATAAGAGTTACAAGCTTCCCAAAATGGACTTACACAAGCATGTGAACTCCTCTTGACTATTCAAACATACTCAAACTACTCCCTTTTGTACCAAGATATGATACTTTATGCTTCACACAAAACACAACCTACAAACTCACTCTCTTCTTCTCTCTTGCTTGATCGTACAACACCAGGAGCCACAAGAAACATCAACTTGGTAAACTTTTCTTCACAAAAATAAACATACAATCTCATTTCCTTTCTTCCTTAGCTCGACCAGAAAAACACCAAACATTTTTCCTCCCTCACTCATTCACGACAGGAACTAGGATTGAGAAAAAGGGTATTCACTTGGTAAAATACCTGGTATTTTGGGTTTGTTAGTTAAGGTTATACGCAAGCTTGAGTTAGGGTTTTCCAGCACTTCGGGTTGAACTTTGGATACGTCTCTGGAATCATCCTCATTCCTACCTTTGTAAGCACCCTCAAATACTCATTTTCACACATATACATTATGCATAAACGAGTTGATATCACCATATGTGTTTGCACTTTCAAAATCTTGTTTTTGAACTATTCACCAACCACCAGATGTCATGACCATTTTTGTTTAATACACCATTCAAAGGAACTAGTTGGCAAAATCTGGTTGAACACACTCCAATATAATGCTATTAGTTCATTTACTCGAAACCTAGAACCATAGGAGGTAATTTCGATGTTAAATCTTAAGCACCAAAAACCGCACTTAGTTGTGATAAGTGGTCGAGTGACCCTATTTAGGCCTAATAACAAGCACTATATACTTAGTTAGCGAGCTTTTAAAGTATTTAACTAAGTATAAAACACGACAAGTTAAAGGTAGCAATTTGAATCGACTAAAACGGACTTATAACGAAAAAGTTACGGCCTTTTAAAAACTGACTGAGCAGGTGTGCGACATTCAATCAGCTGGTGCTGATTTAATAAGTGCGCTGACCTAGCATGTTTGGACCCATTTTTAAGCACTTTCCACTCCAAATCATCAAAAACTTAAAACATGAAAATTGTTAACGTGCTTGAACACTAGAAGTAGGAAGTTGAATCAGAACCCAAGGCCTAGTAACGAGGGAGATACGGTCAGGAGAAGTTGAGCAAAAACACAATTTTTATTTTTTTTTAAAAACTATTATGTTTAGTAATCTTTTGAATAAATCATTTTAAACTCATATAACTTAGATGCAAACATATATTGGTGATAAAACTTATAAAATGCATATGCATGACATACATATCATGTTCACGACCTAAGTCATGTTAATATTCAATTAGGACGCGGCTAGGGGTTTACCTCGTTTTGCATGCCACTTCCTTATTTCCGATACTTATCATTCATCAGAGGTGAGTTTCATAGCCCCTATTTTACTTGTTTTTAAATGCTTTTGGGGGGATAATACATGCTTATTTTTACGATTGAACGCAAGTACAAAATTACTGTTGCATACTGGTCTAAATCCCGATAACCCAATTACTATTACTACGCCCATTATCATGAACCGTTAGTTACTCTTTTGTGAGTAAGCGCAAATGCTATGAATAGATCTATTGGGGTTGACACCCCCTCCATAGTAGGATAAGCTCTACTGACCATTAGTACGAGTCGGACGGACGCATATTATTTGAGTAAGTCACAAGTGTGCGGGTTATACACTTATATTCGGGCATTCATTACTATGTTAACGTTTCAGTGTCATGAGCTTAGACCGTATAATACTTTATTTCGTGCCATTGGGTTACATTGGTCACACATTACAAAATCTTGTAGTTCAATAATTTCATTTACTTTAAAATCTATGATCTCACCAACGTTATGTTGACCCATTTTAGCATGTATTTCTCAGGTACTTGATTTTGGCATGGTTCAGCATTCATGAAGTCTCATTTAGAGGTCATTCTCTATAACTTGATCTCTGTATTATGAAGTAGCACCCCAATGATGATGCCTTCCGCTGCGGTATTTTTGGGGTGTTACAGATTGGTATCAGAGCCAGGTTATAGCGAACTAGGTTGCATTTGTAGGCCTAGACTATAGCCATATACCAAAAACAACTTTCAAAAGGGACATATTATTAGTATAACTAAGCTAAGTATTTCAAAATTCATTGAACCTCGGTTGAATATAGATTAATCTCCTATATTCAACCAGGGACAGTGGGGCATAGCCTGATCACATATGTCCGACTCAGAGGTGAATTTTGCGATACTAAGAGTAGTTATATTAGAATTATGTTCAAATTGATTTTCTACTTGATTTTTTTTAGAGTCATAAAGATTTTTGTGTGTGTACATAAGCATGGCTTAACATAAAGGTTCACATATACACACAACACACTCAAAACACTTTTCCATTATATGGAATACTTTTCATCACAATCCGGTTAAGTTACAGTCACCTTTACCCCCAAAACTCGTACCCAAACGATGAATCAGATTTGTTTCCCTAGCCGTTCTAGGAACAACACACCTCAACATCTACAAAGGGAACCCCTCGCTAAGCATAGATAATCAACGAACGACTAAAACGATCTAAAAGCATACCAAGAAGCTAACCTACGACTCAAGCCACTTTTCTGGGAACAGATCCCTAATCTTTCACTCATCCCTTTGAATTACTAACTGTCTATCCTACTACCCTCCTACGAAATAATAAACTTTGTCGTTGTCTAACGCAAACTGCTTATAACCATTTTACCGACCATTTCACGGTCATTTTACAAAAAAAAAATAAAAAAATATTTTTGGGGTGTTACATTTATAAATTTGTTTTGAACTGTGGGTGTATGCTTCTTTATAACAGTGACAATGTTATGTGTTTTTTTGCGTTCACGTCTAAGTTTGAGGCTATTTATGCCGGTCCCAGAATGAGTTTTTTTCAACCGCTTTTTTTTTGACATACGTATATGTTTCGCTTTGTTGGTTGCATTGTTACATTTTGATGCGTTGTTGCGTCGACTTGACTGCTAGAAGTATAGACTTCTCTAATAAGTAGATACAACTGATCAATACTCGCATAAATAGCATATAATAATTATTATTTTATTGCAGCTGCGCTGCAAACAGTGACCAAAATTTGTACACCGATACAGTGTGTACACCATTGTCTACATTCGTTTTGTTACAACATAACTATACATATTTTTTTTTAGGCTGGCCCTTTTTTTCCGTTAGCCTGAGGATTCCTATAGATAACATGTAATAAATAGTATAGCTAGTGGTTTTGCAGTGATATCACAACTGCATTACAAAAGGTAAAAGTTTTTTTGTGCTTTTTTTTACACTGTTGGGTCTCCACCGGTGTCGCTTTTCAGCTTCTTTGCAGGATGGCCATCTTCAGGTTCTGCTGGGCTTGTAAATAACTGCCTTCGAGATGTTGAAGTTTCCGCATATCTGAGCAATTCCCTTTTTCCTGAAGGGTCAACAGAAAGCGGTGGTGGCGTGAGAATATCGGTTAAAACCTCGGCGGCAGAGCTTTCTTCTGGCGAAGCCACTACTGATGCTGACGATTCCCTTACGTCTGTTGATGGTAGCAAAGGCTGTGCTACGTCAGTTACGTTGTCAAGTATCAATCTTGGAG
The DNA here is from genome assembly GCA_019973895.1 of Chrysanthemum seticuspe. Taxonomy (NCBI): domain Eukaryota; kingdom Viridiplantae; phylum Streptophyta; class Magnoliopsida; order Asterales; family Asteraceae; genus Chrysanthemum; species Chrysanthemum seticuspe. The sequence goes on from BPTQ01000005.1 coordinate 55,652,088, forward strand.
CACCTTTTTTGCTGCCGTTACCAAAGTGGACTTCGAACATGTGTTTTGTGTTTTGCAAGTCCTTAATAATCGGCGGCATGTTCCGCGGGTTTGGATCAGGGACGTAACTCAACACCTCAGAGCAAACCGGAAGTAAAGCGTGTGCTTCTAGGCTATACCAAGTAAGTGAAGCCTCACCAGTGACATCTGCAATGGTAGATTTGAAACAGTAGCTGCGAATGGTATGCATTCGAACAGGTATTAGCTATTGTTACAGGTTAGTAGTATGGAATATTTAATATAACGTAATTATTTGCACCTGTAATTTGGCACAACGGGTACCCCTGGTTGCTGACAATGCCAGTGAGGCCTATCCTGATCAATGTTTTTGTTGCAACGTTTACAACGGTTAGTGTACCAGTTCATTTCCTCATCTATTTTGGTTATCACAGCCTCCGTGACAAAGCGTTGTTTTTGCTGTTTAAACAGGTACTTAGTTTAGACATGTAGGATTATCGAATTTTAAATGTTGCTATCATCTTACCGTTAGCATTTCTGGGCTGATTTGTAACAGCGTTGCTATCTTAACCGGTCCCTCGATTAAACTCTCTTCTTGCGTTTGTTGTGCAACGGAGGAAACATCAAAGGCTCAGCGGTGCCTAGTAACTCAGCATAACTGATTAAGCATTTAGTTAGAAAACTTATTGATAAGCGCCTGTCAAACATGTTATAGGCATTTATTGAATACTAAAAACTTACACTCTGCGTATTTCATTTGCCTCTGGCACATCGGGGTTGAAATAGTAACACGTTGCAGGGGTTGCCGATAACTGCATATTACCAGCAAAAGTCTTCACCAAGCATGAGCTAACCGCCATTATGATAGGCTGTTCCAGTGGAATACTTATTTCTGTTTCGAACATCGTGGCCATGTCATTCCAAAGTCTTAGTGTAACGGTATTCACGCTGTTTTAAAAATCAAGTTACTGTAGTTCTATACAAATATCAAGCTATTTTGAAAGCTAATAGTTTTGTCATACGTACTTCAGATTTTGAATCTCGACATTCTTTCTCAGTATACGATTCGTCGTTGAGCTCCCGAATGCTTTGATTTTCCCGACGCTTTGAATAATCCCTATGTAGTCTATGCACATATATGAATATTTTTTAAGTTTTAGATAAACAGTTGCTATGTTAATGTAAACTTTTGTATTTATGTGAAAATGATACCTATTAGGATTGCATCGCGCACATTGGCTCTGGTCCCAAGTTGGTTATAAGCGATAAAATTGAAGTAGTGCTTCGGGAAGCGGTCGTCTTCAATTGGACAAACGTCTGTGTACTTGCCGAGTAACATCGTTGTGTTATTATCGAGAGTGCGCTGCCAGGAAGCTGTGTTTTTGCAACCAAACCTAGTGATTATGTAACATAAGCCAATCTTTAAAGCGGATTCAAACTGTTGAATATCCCGAACATCTGCATTTGCTTGAATCGCGTTTCCCTGTGAGGAAGACATATTTTGCATTTATTAAAACATTGGTTTTATAAGTTGAGTAGTCTTTTGATGTTGTGTAACTTACGCGTTTGTCCAGTAGTATGAAACATATGCCTATGGGGTTTGGATCTGGGACATTCTTGAAGTCCATTTGCGATAGACTTTCACACGCAATTCTTTCTGGAGGTCCTGTGGTTGAACATTCGTAATTTCCACAACGCTAGTCTCCGACATTATAAGCTTTCCCTCATCTTTGGTACCACTGGTAATACCGACTTCTATAATTCCAGTTTCTGCAACGCTTTGTTGTGGCTCAACATTTTGGATGCTTGTGTCGATAGGTTCTGCGACTGTATGCTTCCCTTTATCTTTGGTATCAGTTATATTACTAACATCTGCTACAGCAGTTTCACCTGATTTAACGAATTCGATATTCTCAATGCTTAGCTCTGGTATTGTAAGTTTCTGCGTGTCTTTGGTATCACTTGTAGTACTGAGTCTTGGTGTAGTAGCATTTGTTGCACTCTTTTCTAGTAGCTCACCTTTCTCTTTATCAGCCATAGTTCTGCAATCGACATGAACGGTGATAAGTAAACGTATAATAGCGTAATACAATTCTATAGAAGAATGCTTACAATCATCACAAGAACTACACACGTACATATGCTAGTTAAGGTATAAAAGGATACTTACGATTAATGTATACGCGTATATGGCATTCTAGGAGTTTTGGAAACCGCATATAAAATTGATAGTGTAATTGGATACCTACGTCAAAAGTATTACATGATAGCAAAAAGGAAGGGCATGCATTACAAAGCTACTTCTAGTGCCTTGATCATACTAACATAGTCGTTCGCAGATCCATCAGGACACGAAATTTTTTATTTGTTTCAAGAAATCTTTGTACACTATATTTTTTGTTGTATTTGGTGGTTGTTGCGGCTGCGGGTCTATGACAATTTTTAGGCCTCGCGGAGATGTAGCTCTCGACATTGCTACGTACAACTGCCCATGGCCAAATATAGGCTCTGGTAAATAAACCCCAATCCGAGCCAGCGACTGCCCTTGGCTTTTGTTTATCGTCATCGCATAACATAATTTTATCGGGAATTGTTTGCGTTTGAAAACGAAAGGCATATTCTCTTCTTTGATGGTCAGAAGTATGCGTGGAAGAAACACTTTTTCACCGATTCGAGTACCGGTTATTATCTTCGCCTCGATGACTCTGCTTAACAGTTGAGTGACAATCATGCGCGTACCGTTACATAAACCTCCAGTTAGATTTAAATTCCTGATCAGCATAACTGGAACGCCTATTTTTTACCTCCAACGAATGTGGAGGAAAACCTAGAAAATACATGGAGATCAGATAGTCTGCTGGATATAAGAGCTTTATAGCGCCACCATCGTTCCCTAAAGGCACCGCATCGTCTACACTTATATAAAACTCAGATGGCCTAGATAGTCTCTGGAGTATTTTTTTTAATTTATTTATTATATCAGCGGTTTCATTCTTTGGACACACTATTGCTTTATCCTGAAAGGTTGTGACCACCAGTGCTCGTAACGATTCACTGTCGTATATAAACTCAATAAGTTGTTCGACTCCAGCATTACTTGGTTGAAAACAGTGACTATTTGGGATGCGAATCCAAGAGGTATTTTCCGGATCTTCAAGATCCTCTGTACCAATGTTTTCGTCCCTAATATTTAAAAGCCATTCAGAGAAAAAACGGCATTCTATTTTCTCTTCATTTGTCATACCTGGTTTCTGCAACCTCATGTTCTCGAGCAGGAAATACACTTTGAAATGGTTCCATAATCTTGACTCTGCTATGGACGCATCAATTATTGCGTTTCTGGAAGCCCCCTTTTTTACCGGGAGTATTTGACGGAATCGCCGCTTAGCATTATTGATTTGCCGCCAAAAACTGAATGTGGCCTACTGAGGACGTCTCTTAGAGTTCTGTCAAGTGCCTCAAAACACTTTTTTTCATTCATCGGCGCTTCATCCCATATCACCAATTCGATGCGTGTTAGCAACTCACTTAATTGTGTGTTCTTGTTTATTGTATAGACCGATTCGTCAATGAGGTTTAATGGAATTTTAAACCTCAAATGCGCAGCTTTGCCTGCCGGCAAGAATAATGACGCAACCCTGGACGACCCTACTGCTAATACTATTTTGCCCTCGGCTCTTAGAGTGGTGATAACAGTCTTCCATAAGAAAATTTTACTTGTGCCTCCGTGGCCATATACAAACATCAATTGTTTCTTGTCATAACCAATTGCATCTATAATCGTATCAAACACCTGACGTTGTTCTCGATTCAGCTGTGGAATTAGCCTTCTAATTTTCGCAGCCATTTCAACCCTATTGTAACATGTTTCCTCCATGACCGTTCGGTTACGGAATAAATCTAGCAGACCCGGTGGCGGATCTGGCAACCCAAAATCTCTTAGAGTCTTTCCATTAATGGCTAGCAACGTGTGTAGTTCATACAAAACACCGCCTTCTAGTTCTCGGTCATTAACAAACAATGGCCGAATATGCAATAGCTCTGCTAATATGCGTGGGACGTCGTCGGACATCTGCCTCCAAAACATTTGCCAAAGATTTATCGGGCTTGTGATATATGTGAGTAGCAGAATCTATGCAAACAGCGCCCGTAACTGTGAAGCAGTGGCGGCTGCACAGCTTTCTTACATAGCTGTAACCCACTCCTGATCATTCTGTAATAGACCCATTGTTTCATAAGCTTGCCTACTCGTGCTATACGTAACACCATCTACGGTTCTGATGCTTGCAAACGAAGTGCACCCTTTTTGATGACACATCAATATTCTTTGGTAAAATTGTAGGATATTGGATTTCACATACACATCAAACCATAACACAAAGTGGGCGTATAAGTGGAATTCTAGAGAGATAAAGTTAGAGGTTTAGGGAACTTTAGTGAGAGAAAGAAAGATCTTATTATGAGCTCCAACTCTCTACCTTGGAAGGTAGAGAGTATTTATAGTCTTACAATAAAACGCCACACAACGGGCTGTAGATCAGGCATACAGTGGGTAAAGACCCGTCCGTCCTCCACGGTGTTACTAAACTAAATACTACTTAACTTAAATGAACTACGACTACGAGCTTTCTAACGATTACATATACTTGAGGTGACCGACTCTTTAATACATGGAATTTCTAATTCCTAACAATCTCCCCCTAAGGGAGGTCACCTCAAACATATACTAAAATTACATTGAATACAAACAGATATTACATTAACAGTTGTTCTTGCATTCTTGATGTAGTACTTTGCTCCGAAGCTCGTAGTCATTGATTCCACTCATTGCATGTTTGGTTAATCCAAGTGGAGGTCTTTTATTGATCCACATGATAATAATTTTAAGCCAGCTTTTGAGATCATCAGCTAACAAAAATCTCTGAGACATCCATTGTGGTGTTGGTATTATGTGATGTTGTGACTTTCGGACCGACATGCTCACATTCTGGATCATGATATCTTCTCATCAGAGTAGCGGAAGCTTTCGTTGATTCATGATATTGGCAGCAGCGTAGCAGAAGCATGGAGTAAAAATATCAGAGTCATTGATGCACTAATCATGATTTCTTTTTAGATGAATGTGTTAAGTGAGCATGCGGCTATGGATTGACCGCTTCATTCTGATCAGCTGCAAGCGTAGGACGTACCTGCATACAACAGTTTGCAATAAATAGCACGAAAGTGTCTTTGATCACTTTCGTTGAATTGAGGTACACGGCCCACGGTTCCCCGTTGATCAGTACAAGTACTGCCTGTGATCAGGTATAATTCCGAAGAATTTCCTTGACAGGGATTCGCAGCTGCTCAAGCTATTCTCAAACCGGGACGTCTCAAAGAAGACAACACGGAGTGAGTGAACCAGCGAATAGAAATTCACTGATTGATGAAAAGATATTTGAAAAACAATCGTGTATTGCTCAATAGAAATTGTTTTTGCAATACAACGAAGGTTTTAATGAACATCAATTATCAATCATAAAACACCTTTTGATTTGAAATATCCGTACACAGTCGATTTGCTAAAGAAAAGAGTTTTAAGCACAATGACCGGTTTTTCAAAGGTATTCGTCAATCCATAACCTGAACCAGGATTGATTCAAAAGATTGAATCGCCCCATTGTTGCTGTTCAGTTGTCACATGGTTGATCTAATTGATAGATCTCACATGCCACCTGCCAGGAGCTTGTTTGATGTTGGCTCCAGAAGGCTTTCCATCTTCATTGTGAATATGTAAACACATCACTCAGATGTTCTGGCAATACCACAAGGATAATGCGTAGGACTCAAGATATAATCTCTCTTTCCACAATGTGTGAAATAGAGAGTCTTCATTGAAAGTGTCCTAATGAGATTTATTGATGATCTCGTGGCTCTAGACTCAATATGTGCATATTTGGATTCTGTGCCGGAGACTAGGGAGAGGGTCTCCTTCTTCAATATCAACAATCTCTAAGAGAAAGTCGATAGATAATGTCGGTTCCCCGTGAGAATGAAACAAGTCCTTTTAAGAGGAACTTGAGTGGTTTGGAAAGTTGAAGTGCAGTGCGTCACTGGGTCCATGACGTATTGTCTTCAATACCGATGTTACCATCAGTAGCATATGAATTGAACCCGGTTTCTGCCCTAAGGTTGAATATATGGAGGGCTATTTGTTTTCACCCTTTTCTCATTCAATTCTTTTTAATTCTTCAACCCCTTCAGTGCTTACCGAGACTTCATAGCAAGAACCTTGTTGGGTTTGTTCCAGTACTTGCTCTGTCTCAGTCCGCACTCTTCCCATATCGCACTTTTCTCCTTTTATCATCATACCTAAGGACTTCTACACTAACTAGTGGATTGTCCCTGGATAGATCCCTCCGGTTCTGGCGGATCATGGGAACCAATACCTAACCTTATCATCCTTATATCACCGTACATAAAGTAAAGTTGGTCGGTCTATTTGGTATTGTTCATCTGCCATTGGAACCAATTGAAAACCATTTGAAAAACTGTCCAGATACTTAAGATGTATTATCAAAGCATTTTGTACCTGAATTGTTTTTGATATTTTTAGAACAAGAGCTCCCCCTCAACATGTGCATCAAGTGTTTGAAATCGTTTTGCACACGGAGGCAAGAGAAAGAGTTATCTTCTTTGAAATCCATTTTCTAAAAGATATCAACATCACTTCCCTAATCAAGACAAGTGGAGAAAGCATTTTAGGGAAGGATGAGGTTTTCATAAGTTTGCTCCCCCTCAATATGTGCCTCGAGATTTGAAAAGAGTTTTGCACATACTAGAGGGAACCTGCACATTGAGATAAATGATCACGTTTCAAATCATTGTGGTTTAAGATAGATGCTCCCCCTCAACATGTGCATGGAAAATTTGAAATCGTTTGTCACATGTGGGAAGGATAACTTGTACATCCTTGTAAAACCATTTACCGAATCCTCAGTTTAAGTCCAATTTAAATCACAAATTCTCCCCCGATCACAATTATCAAATCGTTGAGATTTGTGATCTCTGTAGATTTAAATTGATTTTGAAAGCTTTTGAGGAGAATTGTGACTAGATTATGAAAATGTTTTAACTGATAAGGATCGAATTAAGAGACTTTAAACTCCATTGATAAAACATGCATGAAAATCTTTTGAAAATACTTGAATGCCAAATAACTTTTTAATTTAATTGAAATCATTCTCCCCCTCAATTAATGACATAGGTTGTTGATTGAGAGATTGATATTTTGACAAATAAGTCCAGATGATTATCAAAAATAGAGACCGAGTTATTTTTCAAAGCAGTTAGTTTTCAGCAGATAAATGTTTATAGAATCAGAGCATAGAATTTTGAAAACATGATAAAGTATGGCTCTGTTCTATCTTTGAAAAGCGGGTTACTGCCTGAAATGACAATAAACCATTGTTTCTCTTTCTCCCAAACATATTTTTTGATTTTTTTTTTTTTTTTTTTTTAAGAATTCGAAAAACATCTAAAGTCCCGTGTCATTCTTTGAATGACAGCACAAAGACCGTAGATATTATCGAACTGAGAAAAACATGACAAAATGACAATATTTTTTGAAGATTTTTCGATTTTTTTTTTTTTTTTTTTTTTTTTTTTTTTTTTTTTGTTTTTCGAATAAATATTTACAAGAGATAGATGAAGGAAACCTTTTACTCCTCGTCTTCCTCCTGAAGACGTTTGAGTGTTTCTGGTTGAAGGCTTTTCAAGCCAAGTCGTGGAAGAATAAACTCAAAACGTTCTCTTGGAAGAGCTTTGGTGAAGATGTCTGCTAACTGGTATTCAGACCTCACAAAATAGAATTCCACCACACCTTTTTCCACTTGTTCCCTGATGAAATGATGTCGAATGTCGATATGCTTTGCTCTTGAGTGTTAAACGTTGTTGCATGAGAGAGCAATAGCACTTTTATTATCACAGTACAGAGGGATTTTGTTGAATTCAAAGCCATAGTCAGATAATTGAGATCTCATCCATAAGATTTGAGCACAACAAGATGACATGGCTATGAATTCAGCCTCTGTAGAGGAAATAGAAGTACTCATTTGCTTCTTTGAAGACCAGCTCACAAGCTTATCACCCAAAAACTGAGCACCTCCAGATGTACTTCGACGAGTATCTTGACACCCTGCATGATCAGCATCTGCATAGGCTGTTAGTGACATACCGGTGTCCTTCGGGTACCAAAGACCCATATTGATGGTTCCTTGGAGATACCGAAAGACCCGTTTAACCGCTTCAAGGTGCTTTTTAGTAGGCTTAGCCTGGTATCTAGCACACATGCAAACAGCGAACAAGATGTCTGGTTTACTAGCAGTGAGGTACATCAGGGATCCAATCATACTACGATATTTCGTTTGGTCAATCATGATCCCTGAGTGGTCCTCATCTAGTTTGGTTCGATCAATCATGGGAGTGTCAACAGGGTCACTTGAATCAAATCCAAATTTCTTTAAGATCTCAGTTGCATATTTAGATTGATTTATGAAAATGCCTCCGGGACTTTGTGAAATTTGTAATCCCAAGAAAAATGACATTTGTCCCATCATTGACATTTGAAATTTTGAACTCATTTCATTTGAAAAACGGTCACACTCATTGGGGTCAGTCGAGGCAAAGATGATATCATCAACATAAATTTGAACATGAATTAAATGTTTGCCTGACTTCCTGGTGAACAATGTTGGATCAACTACTCCTTTGCTAAATCCGGTAGATAGAAGAAACTTTGACAGTGTATCATACCATGCCCTTGGAGCTTGCTTTAAACCATAAAGAGCCTTCTTCAAACAATAAACGTGAGTGGGATGCTCTTGATTCACAAATCCTTCAGGTTGGCTGACGTAGACGACTTCTTTAAGATCTCCGTTCAGAAATGCCGTCTTTACATCCATCTGATAGACTACCATGTTCTTACTAGCAGCATTGGCCAAAAAGATTCTGATTGCCTCGATTCGAGCAACTGGAGCAAAAGATTCTTCAAAGTCAATACCCTCCTCTTGACGGTATCCTTTAGCAACTAATCGAGCCTTGTTCTTCAACACATCACCATGCTCATCAAGTTTCACTTTGAAGATCCATTTAAGAGCAATAATCATAGCACAGTCTGGAGCAGGTACTAACTCCCATACATCAAGTCGATCAAACTCATGAATTTCATCTTGCATGGCATTGAACCAGCTATCTTCATTCATGGCGGTTTTAACATCTTTTGGTTTGATCCTAGAGAGTACGGAGTTGAAGAAGCACCATAAGGCATCGGTTGCAAGTTGTTTCCGTGTGGATACTGGACAAGAGGGATTTCTAATGATGTTGTCTAATGGATGATCGTGAGTCCATTTTATGAGGTGTTCATGTGGTAGTTGTTGAGGGACTGAAGTAGCCGATTCGATGTCTCCTGAAGAAGATGGTTCTGATGAAGATTCAGGAGCAAATATGTTTTCAAATGGAGCATCTTCAGGAGTAGCAAACGGATTAACTTCATCATTGATGCCCGAAACAGTTCCATGATGTACATTTGAAGAATGATGATTTGTTGATGAGACTGAAGGATCAGCAGCAGGCGCTTATTGACTTAATGATATTGAGACTGAAGGATTGACTTCAATCACAGGAATATGAGCAGCCTCTGTTGTAGGAATCGATACCTCATTAGTACTTGGCTCATAAAGTTCATCAAACATAGGATCAAACAATTTTTTTAAATCATCTTCAGATGGAGGTACATATGGAGTTGCTGGAGAAGAATTAGGTACAAGGGATGAACTAATGGGACTATTTTGAAGTGCGGGTCCTGAACTGGATTGTCCAGGAGCCGTTTGACCGGTCAGCTCATCAAACGTAACGTGAATTGTTTCCATGATATTTCGGGTTCTTTTGTTGTAGATTCGGTATCCCTTTTTGTTTGGTACATACCCTACAAATACTCCAATGTCTGCTTTAGCTCTAAGTTTGCCTAAGTCTTGTCCTTCATTAGTTGGATAACACAATGCACCAAACACACGAAGGAAAGAGAGATTAGGTTTTCTGTTGTGGACAAGTTCATATGGAGTTTTTCCATGAATAGTGTGAATCAGGGAACGATTTTGTGTGTAGCATGCAGTGGCAATAGCTTCAGCCCAGAGAAACATTGGAACCTTGGAGTAAATCAGCATTGTTCTAGCGGCTTCTACAAGAGTTCAATTTCGTCTTTCAACTATACCGTTCTGTTGAGGAGTTCGTAGAACACTTCTTTGATGGCTGATTCCAAAGCTTTCATAAAATTCACTAAGTTGTTTGTTAACAAACTCAGTTCCATTGTCTGTCCGGATAATTCTGACGGTTTTGTTAAGTCGGACCTGCAGCTGTTTGATGAGTTTGATGATGATATCAGGAGTTTCATCCTTTGTCCTTAAGAACTTGACCCAGGTGAATCTAGAGTAATTATCAACCACAACTAACACATATTTCTTCCCAAAGATATTCTGCACTCTCATTGGTCCACATAAATCCATATGAATTGTATGAAGAACTTCTGTGACAGAGTTAGTGGGTTTGGGTTTATGGGCATACTTCTTGCTTTTTCCCAATTGACATGCTGAATAAAGATGATCCTTTTCATACTTGAGTCTAGGTAAACCTACAACTAAGTCCTTTCTGGAGAGATCATTGATGGTGTCGAAGTTCAGGTGATTGAGACGACGATGCCATAACCATGACTTTGTTTTAGAAGCCTTTGACAACAAGCAAATTGGAGAAGACTTCATCATATCTTCGATAGAGATGGTGTATAGATTTGACCCACGTGAACCTCTTAAAAGCTCCTTACCATCAAGTTCTCTAACGAAGCAGGTGTGTTTTCTGAAGGCTACTTCTAGATCAGAATCGCAGAATTGACCAACAGAGAACAAGTTATGACCAAGACCTTCTACATAGTAAACCCTGGAGATAACACTTTTACCAACAACATAATCTCCATAACCCATAATAGCACCGAAATGATCATTCCCGAATCTAACTGTCCCGATGAATTTGCTCACGAAGTTCATGAGCCGCGACCGGTCGCCAGTCATATGCTTGGAACAGCCTGAGTCCAGGTACCACAGAACGATTTGAACGATCTGCAGTTGAACACAGACAAGAATGGATAATTGGATAATAGGGATCCCTATGCAAGAATGGGTTCCATTTGGTTAGTAACAATGGTTGGAACACCCACATCAGAAATAGAAGCATTCATATAAGAAATTAAGGCAATGGAATCATTATGAATAGATGCAGTACTAGTGTCTGTATTAGCCCTATTCAAAGTGTGCTCACTTCTTAAGGGAATAGTTCTACCAGTAGGCATCCATTTTCTAGTGGGCATTGTCTGATTAGTCTTATGACCAACAGGTATCCAATGATAGCCTATCTTACTAAGGGCCTGTTTGTTTAGTTTTTTTATTAAGTCCTGTTAAATTAAAGTGTCTGTCTAGAAATATGTTGTCTGTTTGTAGATGAATAAATAGTTGTTTGTTTTGTGTGCTGAATAAAGTGTCTGAATTAAAAAAATTACTGTTATACCCTTTTATTTAAAATAAAGTTAAGAAGTTGGAGGGTAAATACGTAAAATTAGGATAAAATGGATGACTTAATTTGTAGACCCTCATCTCCATGGCTTTTTCTAGAAAGTCACATGTTAGTTTTAAGCACTAAACAAACATTCATTTTGTGACTTAATTAACTTACCTATTTTTCAATTAAGACACATTAAGTTGTTATCAAACACCACCTAAATGTTCTTCCTGTGGGTTTCCACTGTTTTCTAACTTTCTTTCGTTTTTGCCTTTTAGCCTTCTTAGCATGATTTTTAGCATTAACCATATTAACTGGACAATTAACATCATTAGGCAAAACATTAACACCACGTTCATGATTAGAAACAGAATTCAAGCATACATCAATACAAGGTTTGCAAATAGTATCAGCATTTGAATTAATTACAGTACGCCTATGGCTAATACTAGAATCAACACGATTCGTTTTATTCGGCTCAAACTTAAAGTTCCTAGGTAGGTCTTCTACTCTCTTCCAATGCACATTCTTAGCTTGCGTGGTCGTGTCCTTCCTTGTATTGTCTTGAGACTTTGACCTGCTTGCTTTAATGTTACTGATTACTCCTGTAGAGGGAATGGGAACATTAGTTGGTTTTGCTACTCTTTGCATCTCCTGTTTAGATGTTCTGGAATCTGAATTACATGCAGGCACACCAAGGTTCACTTTCTTAACACTAGAGTGCTGGGATTTGTACTCCTAGAAGGCACACTAGAGTTCTCTTTCTTAGCATTGACAGATCTGGAATCTGAACTACTTAAAGGCACACTAAGGTTCACATTCAAACCATTGGGCATCGAATGAATATCATACTTGGCACTAGGCATCGAACATGGAATCAAAGGATTAACTCTCTCACCTAAGGACTTTGGGCATATTGTGATTAAGCATTCTAGAATTTCTTGAGATCGTTTGGCATATAAGCATGCATGCCCAATTGCATTGTCAAGTGGTTTCTCTAATTTATCCTCTTCAACAATCTCACGTAGACATTCTAGACAATCCTTAAGGGATGAGAAATAAGTTTGAATAGCAAGTTTGTTATTCCTGAGATGAGGGGGGACATATTTCACAGACAAAGCATATTTATTACAAGAGTGAACCTTTGTGATGCGCGCAAAACCGTCAAGTTCTCTCACGCAAGCGTAAGAAAACTTAAAGCAGCTTAAGCACGAAATCAATGAAGATCAGAGGAGTATAGAGTCTCCCCGGGTCGTTATGTCCCAGCGAGCTATGCAATGGATCAATCAACGTATAGTGATCGAGAAGTTTGAACAGAAAATGGATTATGATTGATTATTATAACTACAGAAATATCAAACAAATACAAAGGCTAAGATGCAAATAAGAGGAAATTAAAAAGATAAAATCTATTAAATAAATGCTATCACTATAATTAAAATGATGTTTTGTTTTTATGTTTTTACGAAACTGAAATTAAAATCTACGCGACGTACAACTAAAAACGTGAAACTAAACCAATATTAACCCTAAAAATATGAAAATAATGTTTTTACAATCCTAATGATAAAAGAAAATTTATGGAAAAATAAAATTAATTTTAAGACTAATTATCTAATTAAAAACTATTTTTAACTATTAATTAATTACCTAAAATACAAGAAAATGTGAAATAAGGCTAGAAAAATAAAATTAAGACTTGGAAAAGTCTAAAATATCAAAATAGACTTTTCAAAACTATTTTTGTATTTTTGTGACTATTTATCTATTTTCTAGGAATTTTAAACTATTAAAAACTAATTAAATCACTAAAAATTACCAAATGAACTATGAAAAATATGGAAAATTACTTTTTTTACTCTTTATATTTATCTAAGTCTAAGAAAAATGAAAAATTATTTTTTGGAACCTTTTCTGAATTTTTTGTATTAATTGCTAATTAAAAAGTATTAAAAACTAATTAAAATTAAGAAAAATAGCAAAACTACTCAGAAAAATCTGAAAATTTCAGGAAAACTCTAAAATGATATTGAGAAGCTATGAAAATTGGAAAAACAGTAGGCTATGTGGAAGAAAATGAAACTGATGATTCAAGTGCTTATTGAAATAAGCACTTGATAAGCAAATGAACCAAACAAGCTACCTACTGTTAACAGAGACTATGATATACTAAATATGACCAAATGAAACAGAAATCAACAAGTTACAGCTACTGAATTGGAAGATAACACAAATTTGGTGATTATGATTGATGCGCGCAAAACCGTCAAGTTCTCTCACGCAAGCGTAAGAAAACTTAAAGCAGCTTAAGCACGAAATCAATGAAGATCTGAGGAGTATAGAGTCTCCCCGGGTCGTTATGTCCCAGCGAGCTATGCAATGGATCAATCAACGTATAGTGATCGAGAAGTTTGAACAGAAAATGGATATATGAGATTATTATGAATACAGAAATATCAAACAAATACAAAGGCTAAGATGCAAATAAGAGGAAATTAAAAAGATAAAATCTATTAAATAAATGCTATCACTATAATTAAAATGATGTTTTGTTTTTATGTTTTTACGAAACTGAAATTAAAAATCTACGTGACGTACAAAATAAAAACGTGAAACTAACTCAATATTAACCCTAAAAATATGAAAATGATGTTTTTACAATCCTAATGATAAAAGAAAATTTATAGAAAAATAAAATTATTTTTAAACCTAATTATCTAATTAAAAACTATTTTTAACTATTAATTAATTACCTAAAATACAAGAAAATAGGAAATTAAGCTAGAAAAATAAGATTAACACTTGGAAAAGTCTAAAATATCAAAATAGACTTTTCAAAACTATTTTTGTATTTTTGTGACTATTTATCTATTTTCTAGGAATTTTAAACTATTAATTTTAAACTATTAAAAACTAATTAAATCACTAAAAATTACCAAATGAACTATGAAAAATATGGAAAATTACTTTTTTCACTTTTTATATTTATCTAAGCCTAAGAAAAATGAAAACTTATTTTTTTGGACCTTTTCTGAATTTTTTGTATTAATTGCTAATTAAAAAGTATTAAAAACTAATTAAAATCAAGAAAAAATAGCAAAACAACTAGGAAAAATCTGAAAATTTCAGGAAAACTCTAAAATGATATTAAGAAGCTATGAAAAATGGAAAAACAGTATGCTATGTGGAAGAAAATGAAACTGATCAATCAAGTGCTTATTGAAATAAGCACTTGATAAGCAATTGAGCAAAATAAGCAATCCACTGAAAACAGGAACTATGATTAACTACAAGTGACCAAATGAAACTCAAATCAACAAACTACAATCACTGATTACCAAGATAACTCAAATTTGGTGATTTTTATTTTAAGCTAAACACAGTTTTGGTGCCTACTTGCAGACCAAGAATAAGCACCCAAATAAGCTACAAACTAAAATCAAACTATCAAGACTTAAACTAGACCTAGGAAGCTACTGTTAACCAAAATACTAGCCCTTAACAAGCTATTACAAACTCTGTGCAAGCTTGTATAAAGCTGAGAAAAACTCAGCTAACACTGAGTTATGGAGCAGGGCAATAAGTCCTGATTTTGAGCTTATGCACAAGTTAATCCAGAGGGCTAAAGCTTAAAACAGATACTAGGTCTTAAAGACCACCTATTAAACTACTTGTAACCAAAAATTCAGACCCTATAAAGCTTTAGTGAATCGTATGCAGAAGCTGCAATATCTGCTCAAACCCAAGTTTTTGACATTTTGACTTTTTGAAACCAGATAGATCTTTGACTAAAGTGAAGTTTAGACCCAATTTGATGATTGATTATGATTTGATATGATGTAATGAAGCTATTAAAACCTTTGTTTATGACTTTTAAACACAAATCAAGTGACTTGCTCTTCAAAAAATCCAACAGTGACCTGTTGGATTCAAAGGATATAGATTTTGACCTTTTGTTGATTACAAGCACACAAGTAAGACAGATAAGTACTCAAAAGTACTCAGTAAACATGTATCAACAGATTTCTAAGCCAAAACAAACCTAAAACATATACTAAGCTACAAATCCAAACACCCCTTTATTAATTGATGAAGAACCAAAACTGACCTAAACTCTAAGTTAACCCATGACACTGATCCAAACCAGTTTAAATACTATAAACACAACTATTTAAAGAGCTTAAGACTAGTTATACCCACAAGGACAGATCATGCATATGAAACTAAAAAAAATGACTTACAAGTGGTCCTAAGCCACTATGGCTTGCACAAACAGTAACCAGAACACTAGCCTAATAAATCCAACCCAAATGCTTTCCTTTCATCCCATTTCCAGCTTTGAAACAACCATTTCTATTTCTGTACCCATTTTGCTCCTTCCTTTGACTTTTGTTGACCAGTTGCCAAAGTTGCATGAATTGTGCAAATAAGCTTATACAAAGCTATAACAAGCTTAGTGGAGCTTGTTTGAGCTTAAAACTGAGCTGCTGACAGATTTGACAATGAGTTTGATATTGAGAAAATGCAACAGTAAGTAAAAAAAAATGGAAACTGAACTTGACTGAGATTGATACTTAATTTGTAATTGAAATACACTGGAATGCCTTTTCTGAGTACAAATAAACCTTAAAACATAATTGAAAACTACTTAAGATGCTACAAGCTTAAAAACGACATACAATTTTAAAAACTAAAAACTAACTATCTCTACTTGCTTCTTCTTGGCTTCTTATAAGCTCAAAAGTCTCTTTCTCACTCCTCTGATCAAATCCCAGCAACAATAATAGCCATTGGATAGTTTTTTGAGCCATCTTGACCGTTGAGAAGATTTGGCGCCAAAAATTGCTTTTGATATCTGGGACAGGAAAAGGTAGCATTTAATGTGGTTGTAAGGGTAGGTGAGGTGGAGGGAGACAGGATGTATAGTAGGGTGGTTTTAGGTGGGTAGAGGTGGCTGGAGGTGGGGGGAGACAGAGATGTCGGGGAAGACAAACTGGTGGCGGTTTTGTTTATTTTAAATATCTGGGTTGGTCGGGTTGGGTAAACGGACCGGGTAAAGATTTTTGGGCCAGGGGTTTTAAGTTTGGGCTTGGGTTTATATTAAGGTCCGAATGGTTTGTAGAATTAATAATCTTAGGGACCAAATGTGTAAAGTTCCAATTTCCAAGGACCAAACATGTAATTTATGAAAAGTAGTCAAAAGGGTTTGTTTTGCCAATGTTTAATAGTCCAAGGGTTGATTTTGACATTTTTGAAATTCCCAAGGACTAAATTTGGCCAATTTGGATTTTCAGGGACCAAAACTGTAATTTTCTCAAAACTTTTAGATTTTCCACCAAAGGACTAAATTTGACAATTTATGATTTAAAAAGGCCTTTGGTGACTTTTCTTTTGAAATTTTGGCTCAGGGACTATTTTTGACAATTTTATAAACTTGGGGGACTGAAACTGCAATTTTTGCAAATTTGATATGGTTTTCATCTGATTTTGATATTTTTGCATTTAAAACACATAAAACACTGATTTGTGATATTTTGATCATTTTGATGTGTTTCTGAGTGTTTTCAGATGATTTTGCAGTTTATTTTGTACAAAAATGATGAGTATTTACACACTCATCAATGATATTAAGCTAAAACAGATTTTTGGTGCCCACTTGCAGACCAAAAATAAGCACCCAAATAAGCTACAAACTAAAATCCAACTATAAAGTTCTAAACTAGACCTAAGTGACTACCTATGACCAAAAGACCAGCTCTTGAAAAGCTTTTATAAGCTCAGTGCAAGCTTGTTTACAAACTGAGAATTCACTCAGTATATGCTGAGTTGGTGCAGGGCACCTAGGGCCTGATTTGAGCTTATGCACAGGTTAATCCAGATGGCTAAAGCTAAAACCAAAAGTGAGGGATTAAAGACCACCTATTAAACTGCTTGTAACCAAAAATTCAGAACCTCAAAAGCTTTAATGAGTCCTATGCAGAATCTGCAAGATCTGCAAAAACCAACCTTGACACATTTTTTTGACTTTTCTAAATAGATTGATCTTTGACTAAAATGAACTTTGGAACCAATTTGGTTACTGAGATTGATGTTATAAGGTATAATAAGTATAATGCAAGCAAGGTTTAAGAGTTCCAAACTCAAAACAAGGCTTTCCAAAACCAAAAATCCAACAGTTTTAACAGTGAGACAGTTTGAAACTTATTTTGACTTTTAGTCTTTTTACATGCAAAAGCTTAGACAGATTAAGGCTCAAATGAGCTAAACAAACTACTAGCAACAGAAATCTAGCACTGAGATCTCATCTATCACAGTTATATCAGCTATGCCAAACACTCTTGAGTCAACTGATTTGTGAACCAAAACTAGTCTAGACACTAAACCAGCATGTGATTATGATCAAACTCACTTAAATACACCTAAATACATCTATTAGAACATGATTAAACAGATTGCAACTACAATTACTGATTATGCTTAAAACTTTGAAAGAGCTTACAATATGTCCAATGGCCACTATGGCCTGCCAACTGTGAAACCAAGAAACCACTAACCTAATCCAACCCACTGGCTTCCAATTCAACCCATTTTCACTTTTCAACCAATCACTTCCATTTCTGTACCCATTTAGCTCCAACTTTGACTTTCATTGACCAAGTTTCACTTTTGCTTAAAACTTAAACACAAGTTTATAAAAGACTATGACTAGCTTATAGAAGCTTGTTTGAGGCTGTAATTAGACCTTTTGAGACTTTTAACAACAGAATATAATATGGAGAATTGCACAGTTGAGATAAAATTGGAAATGTGAACAAACTCTTAAATTAAAACTTGATAATAGTTTTAATAAACTGAAACTACTAATTTGAGTACAAAATAACTTGGAAATACACTTGAGAAGCTAATTGAGAACTAATAATGTTAATACGACATACAATTTTTAAAAAACTAAAAACTAACTCTTCTCTATCCTTCCTCTTTGGCTTCTTATACACCCAAATTACTTTCTCTCACCTTCTGAGCACTTCCCAGCAACATTCTTGACCTTAGGATGGCTAGAATCAATCCTAGCCATTAATCTTGTTTTGGCGGGAAAATCGGTTTTGGATATCTGGGACAGGAAAGAGGTAGCATTTAATGTGGTGTAAGGTTGGTGAGGAGGGGGGAGACAAATGGTGGTGTAGGGTGGTTTTAGGTGGGTAGAGGTGGTAGCAGACAGAGTTGTCGGGGAAGACAACTGGGGGGCGGGTTTGTTTATTGTTTAAATATTTGGGTTGGTCGGGTTGAAGGACCGGGTAAGTATTTTGGGCCAAGGTTTTTAAGTTTGGGCTTGGGTTTATTTTAGGGTCCGGTTTGGTTTGTTTGGATTATTAAACACAAGGACCAAAGATGTAACATTTCCAAACTGAGGGACCAAATATGTAATTATGAAGATTGAGTCAAGGGTTGGTATTGCCAACTTTAAATAATCCAAGGGTTAATTTTTGACATTTCTGAAATTCCCAAGGACTAGATTTGACCAATTTTGGATTTTCAGGGACTAAATTGTAATTTTCTCAAATTTTTTTAGATTTCTCACCAAAGGACTAAATATGACAATTTGTGATTTTAAAAAGACCTTTGGTGACTTTTCTTTTGAAATTTTGGCTCAGGGACTATTTTTGACAATTTTATAAACTTGGGGGACTAAAACTGCAATTTTTGCAAATTTGATATGTTTTTCATCTGATTTTGATATTTTTGCATTTAAAATACATAAAACACTGATTTGTGATATTTTGATCATTTTGATGTGTTTCTGAGTGTTTTCAGATGATTTTGCAGTTTATTTTGTACAAAAATGATGAGTATTTACACACTCATCACTTTGATACACCATTCTCCCCATTGGTCATTGGCATTTTCCCTTTTACCTGACTCTTCAGATTCTCAATTTCCTTTTGCAATGAAGCTATTTGTTCGTTATTTTTGATGCGAGTGACCTTTATTGATTCAAATAACTCATTGAAATGACGTTTAACCTTTTCATTTTCTTCTAGAAAACTTTCGTTTTCCTTTTGTAATGCATTTACCAAGTTTTGAAGATGAAACGTTTGAGAATTCTGAGAATCTAGAGGAGGAGGCATTTGGGAGCCTGTCATATTGTTCGTTTGACCCTTTAATTGAGAGATTTGGGCTTTCAACTTTCTGATCGTGTTGCAATGAGCTTGAATCTGTTCATCACGTTTGTTAATTTGAAAAACTGCATCAAACTCTGGAGCATCTGAGGATGTCTTGATATTTGAAGTTTTGACATTTTCTTTAAGATGTTGATATTTTAGTTGTAAATTAAAATGCTCAGCCTCTAGTTTAGAAAAATGTTTAATCAAATTGTCGTGATCATCCAATTCAATTTTCTCATTTAGTTTAAAATTAGTCTTTTCAAGCTCAATGACACGATCATGAGAGACTTTCAGGGCAACAGATAATTCATGAAATTGGGAAGCATTAATAGAACAATTTGTAGCAGTGAAAAACACATCTTGAGCAACACATTCAGTAATGAGAGTCTCATTTAATGTATGTAAATTCTTCCTCTCAATCTCATTATATTTTAGTGCACTCTCATAGTTACTAACCTCAAAAAATCATAGCATCAAACTCCTTTTCCATTTCTTTAATGTCTAGGTTCATTCCCTTTTTGAGGCTTTCAAACTGATCTTTTAGTTGTTTAAAGAAAGGCATGACTTCAGTTAAATAACATTCTTTTGTTTGCTCAAAACCCCTTTCCCCTTCAGTTATACCAGTGGGTGTGATCCTTTTCTTACAAGTTTTCTCAAAATCAACAAATAGTTGAAAAATAACATATTGACTGATTAAGGTCTTGCTTTTCGTGGCAATAGTCCTAGGTACTAAATGCATTGGTGTATTTGGAGGATACACAGTCGCTCTAGGCATTTTCCTAAGGGGAGGATTCGTTACAACTAGATTATCTGCTTTTTGCTTATCTAAATCCTTTTTCCAGAACACTTGTTCGGGTGTTAACAATGTCTGAGGCTTAAACATGTTCAAAGAAATCCAATTTTCCTTCTTGTAATCATGGGGTGTGATCTTTATTTTCTTCTCTTTGCATTTAGGATCATCTAATTTCTTGTTCATCTTTTCCCTAGTGACTTCATCAGATTTCTTATCTTCCTCAGTGCACTCAACGCAACTAGGCTTCTGTCTAGGTTTAAGGATTTCCTTGCCATCATAAAGAACCTTATGAGCATTTCTAGCCTTTTTAATGACCTCTGGATTTGGTTCCTCAACAAGGGGTATGCTATGCTTATCGCTTAAGACTCTATGCTTAGTGATCATGTGAGCAGTCTGAATGGTGTTCCCTTGTATGTACAACTTGTTTTCAAGTTTGTTTTTCAAAGTTTTCAGATTAGAAAAATCTTTCAATAGTTTTGATTCCTTTGCATTAAATTCTTGCTTAAGCATTTTCACATTTTCTTGAAGTTCTTGTTTTTGCTTAGCAGTTTTAGAAAGCTTTTCTTGCAAGGAATTTAACTCTTGTTTTAATACTTCTTCTCTAAAATTACTTTTTCTAATGATTGTACGTACTTGGTCATCCATTTCCTGCTCACGAGTGGTCAACTCAAATTTTGCACGTTGTTCATAAATAGCAACACGTTCTTTATAGGCATTTAGTTCAGAAATTACAGAATCATCAGAGGCACATGCAGTGAATTCATCAAAAACATAATCATTATTGACAGCAGAAGATGCATCACTTGGTACAATCTCACTTTCACTTTGTATCACATATTGATCATATGGGACAACATTGATATTACCCATATTTTCAATATCTGATTCAATAAACACAGTTGATTGTACTTCGTTATGTATCTTTTGCTCATCAACTTCATCGTATAATTTTAATACCTCAGAGATGAGTTTGTCTTTGGATGGACGAGCTTGTGGTGATGAAGAGACTTTAGGAGAGACCATTGGAGAAATGCTAGCCATGAAGATGGTTTGTGCAGTGGGTTCTTCATCAACATCAGAGTCGTATGCATCACAATCAGCTACTTGAAAGGCATTCTGATGATTATGCCCTATCTCTTGAATTGGTTGCTCATCCACATCTGCATCATATGTCTTAGCATTTCCCTCAGCCAAGAACAGCAATTCCTCTTCATCCAAAGCTGCACCATTGTCCTGAGCTTGCACAAGCAACATCTTATCCCTGAAGTACTCAGCATTCTGTGGACGTTTTGGAGATGTGCAATTTCTTGCAATGTGTCCCTCACCACCACAGTTATAGCATTTGATCTGCTTAGCTTGACCTTGATTTCCATTCCTTCCTCTGTTCTGATTTGCAACATAACCTCTACCAGCTCCACCTCTTGCTTGTTCGTACTGTCGTTCTTGAACTGGCTGCATCATAACCTTCCCATCTCTGACAGTGGCTTGATTATGTGGATTGGAAGCAGTTCTGAGATTGTTGTTGGTGTGTGGGAGAGAGTTCATGTTTTGACTAATTAGAAGAGCTAGTTGATTAATGAAGTTTC
This sequence comes from Chrysanthemum seticuspe, assembly GCA_019973895.1. NCBI lineage: Eukaryota > Viridiplantae > Streptophyta > Magnoliopsida > Asterales > Asteraceae > Chrysanthemum > Chrysanthemum seticuspe. The sequence continues at coordinate 55,674,209 of BPTQ01000005.1, forward strand.
CCACGTGTGCATCAGCATCAGCTTGTTTGAACATAGGATCAGGAATGAGTTTGTGATTACCATTACCCATGGGTATCACTTGTGAGGCTTTGGTTGTGATTCCGATGTTTGAGTAGAAGGCAGTTGAGTCATTTGAAGAGCTTGTCTCTCCCTGGTTGGTTTTGAACTGATTAAGAATCCTTTTTTCAAACATAGCATGTCTCTCATTCTGAAGGAGGAAGGCATAGAGTTGCTCATAGTTTGTATTCTTCAATCCTTTAGTGAGCTTCACAGAAGTGACAAACTTGTGCCATTCGGGATTCATATTGTTCACAAACTTTGAGTTCAGCTGAATGTTAGGCATAGTCATTATGATGTTCCTCATGTCATTCACTAGCTTATGAAATCTCACATAGTACTCATAGACACTCTCATCTGGTTTTATCTTAAAGTGCTCAAATTCATCATACAACTGTGATTCTCGGTCTTCAATAGTTAGCTCAGAACCAGAGAGAAGCATCTTGACGTTATCTCATACAGCTTTTGCCTCGGTGTTGTGATTGATAAGCTTGTAGATGTCTTTTGGTAGACCTTGCAGTATAATGTTAGAAGCTCGGATATCTGCATCGAATCTCTTTTTCTCCTTATCATCAAGCTCATCATACATCTTTGGTCTGTCCATTCCGTAAATCAGAGTTCCATCTTCAGCAGTATCAAGTACATCTCTAGTAGTCTCAACTCGATAAGGTCCTTCATCAATAGATTTGAGAATGTTAACCCCATTTTCTTTTCCAAGATAGTACAATCTGATTCGTTGAGCCCAAGAGTCATAGTCAGTTCTGTCAAGCATAGGTGGACGAGTATCTGAGCCAGCAGCTTGAACATCCTCTGCAACAGTGGAGATGATAGTAGGAACGTTGGTAGACATGTTAACAGATAACACAGGATTTCATAACTCTATGATTAAACCGGTGATAAGGTTTTAAAAGGTACCATTTTGAGGGGTCATTTAAGTCCTTATTTGATCACTTTTGTATCCGTTATTTCTTAATATCGTTCCTTTTCACTTTTTAGGTCTCGTGAAGGCAAAATGCTGGAATGGCACTTATTTGGACGAAAAAGCGCGAATATATGAAGAAAATGGCCAAAGTCGAAATCGAGACACTCACAGTCGCTGAATGTAGAAGGCGACGGCGTCAGGAGCTATTTGCGACGCCGTCGGAGAATTATTGTGACGGGTCAGAACTCAAAACTCGTGTTTTCAAGAGACGGCGTCTAGTTGTGAAAGAGTAGGCCGTCGCTACTCAGACGGCCTAGATGCTATCCAGACGACGTCAGAAGCTGAAGAGGACGGCGTCACGGACATAAGGTGACGCCGTCGCAAGGTTAACGTGGCCAAGACGAAACCCTAATGGCGGCGACACGACGGCGTCACTAAACATAAGGTGACGCCGTCGCAATTGTAATCTTATATATAGAATCCGAATTTTTCAGTCTTTGTGTGGAGAGTCTTTGGAGTAAAAACCTAAAACCGAACCTAAGGTGTCTTGTACAGTATTTTAGGGTTTTTAACCCTATCTTACACCAAGATAAGTCTTTGCTTCATTAATTCAATTATGTCTTTGATTATTTGTGTGTATGCTTGCATGTTCTCCATGTCCGGCTAATTTATTTGTGTGTTTGCTTAGGAAGTATGAAACTTAATTATTAAATATTGATTGGTTGTTTCTTATCTTAGTTGATTAATGATCTAGTAATGCGATAGGTCATTCGTTGTGTACTTAATGCTTGATTCATCTTTGTGAACCTTAGAGTATGATTACATGAGTGATTGTAGGCTAAAACATCCGAAGAGTGCCTTAGAGTAGGAGTCTATAATCTCTAAGTGGATTTGTAGACAAGACCCTTTGGTAAGTTCAAAGAGTTAGGGAGAAACGCATACCCTACAACTTTAGAAACACAACGCAACTAGGAATAAGACGTGACACTCAACCATCAATAGGAGATAATTAAGGAGTAATACAAACTAAGTAAACACATCTTTAAACTATCATACGAGCACACATTAATTAGACATAGACTCCCACAACCTTAGTTTAGATAATTAGATAATAGTAGAGTAATCGGTAGAAATACCAACCCCCCAAATCCAATACCCGAGATTCGTACCTTTCCATTTTCATAAAATATAAAAAGATAAAAAATAATCTTCCTCAACCTTAACCTTAGCGTAGTAACTCCCTACTAGCATTCCTATTCCCCTAGAGAACGATATCAATACCCGTGGCTTACCCTAATTACTACACTACAACGATTAGGTTCACTGCCTAGGGTGTTATAAAACTTGCTCGAAGAAAAGGAAGTTCCTTTGACCCCGAACGACGCGTGTAGCGTTATCAACCGGGAAATAGATTCTTTCACGGGATTTTACTAAATCAAGAGAAAACCGTAGAAAATTGTTGGAATCACTCCTAAACAGTATTTCAAGTATTTATATTTCATATGTAATAGGTAGCTTTATTATGGCCTTTATGTTTGTTTAAGGTCTAGCTTATGTAGAAGGCCCATAAGCTTAGGCCCAAGCCCATATAAGAAAGGATGGGAACTAGGAGTGTTGCCCTAGCTTCCCTGCTATAAATACTCTTGTAAACCCTCACTTGAGGGTTGGTTGTTCAAGTTTTCCTTTCACATACATATTACGCATAACCGGTCATAGTATCTTGTGTGTGTGTGCTTGTTTACTTGTTCAATCGCCTTATCTCTTTCTATATTACTTGTGTTTGTAAATCTAGTGACCTAACAGTGGTATCAATCGCCAAATAGTTGGGTGTACTCGTTTGTTTTTGAAGTTTTTGGTTTTGCGTCTTACGCGTAAAGTGAACGCATTCTTTAGCTTTCTTAAAAACTTGTTTTTTACACTTTTTAATCCAAGATTCTTGTACTTTCAACGTTTTAAGGTGTTAAAATACTTGTTTTTGGCAAAAAGTTTCAAACTTTATGCGTGAATCATTGTTTTTGAACTAGTTTTTATTCGTGGGTGTCATTCTACGCATAACTGTTTTGAGTGCTTTGGATCATCAAGTTTCACACTTTTGTGTTATTTTGGTGTTATTGAAGCTATTTCATCACACAAAAACTGGTTTAGAAACATCTTTGGGCAAAATCAAAATTACGAGTAATCCTACGCGTATTGAAACCCTAAAATTACGCGTAAGATTATCCTTGGGTTGATCTTCGTTTTCGTGGTTTATTCCGTGTTTTCTTACTTGGATAAGTCTGAAAATACGTCGACTTTGGATATCTTTTGCACTGTGATAGTGTAAAAGATCATTTGGGCAAAAACCCTAAAATTACGCATAAGCATAAGCTTACGCGTAGAAATCCTACGCATAAGATTCACTTTACGCGTAAACTTAGGTCTACGCATAAGGTAATCCTACGCCTAACTTTCTACGCCTAACTTTTGTCTACGCATAATTTTAGTGCTTTTATCCTACTTACGCGTAAGCTAAATCCTACGCGTAACTCCTTATTGTTACGCGTATCTTTTGGTGTTTTTACGCATAAGTGCTACTTGGTTTCTTGTCTTTTCTACGCCTAAGGACACTTCATCAACAAAGGTTCATTCGACTACAAAGATCCATTTTTACCAACACAAGTTTTCAACATGTCTCAACCACCATACTCTAACTATTTCCCTTACACCTATTCTCAACGACAACAACAACTTAGTCCTCAACATCAACAATGGAATCAACAACAAGCAATTTATCAACAACAATTTAATCAACAACATACTCCACAACTTGGAGCAATTCCTCCACCACAAATGGTTCAACCACCACCAAGTCTTCAAGTACAACCCTACACTAATGAATTCAATCAACATCCATCAAGGAACACTATGAAGGAACCCACTTGGTTTGCAAAGATGTGTGAAGCTTTAAGCAGCCAACAATCAATTCATGAAGCTGGATCACTTGATAGACCTCCAATGCTCACTCCAGGAAACTACGATCAATGGGTGATAAGGTTCTTTAGGTTTTGTGATCTGAAGAAGCCACATGGAAAGTTCTTAAAGAAGGTTATCTTGGAAGGTCCTTTTGAGATGCCTACTGTTATTGTACCCGGAGATCCAACTGCTGTTCCACCAAGAGATGAACAAACCAACATTGCTACTGTTGCAGATCTAAATCCAACAGAACTTCTACACTATGAAGCTGATGAGCTTGCAATGCAATATATCCTTTTAGGATTACCTAACCCAATTCTTCGAAGTGTTGATGCTCAAAAGACTGCAAAGGAAATGTGGGACCATATTCATCTTCTTATGGAAGGATCTGTACTCAATCAGGAGGATTTGGAATCCAAAATTTACTTGGCTTATGAACACTTCATGATTGAACCTGGAGAGACACTAGAGTCTTATCATCATCGTTTTTCAGACATCATCAATGATTTGGATAAACACAACATCATCATGCCAAGAATTGCAGTGAATACTAAGTTCCTAAGTAGTCTTGGTCCTGAATGGGAGAAGTATGTCATTTTTCTCCGTCAAGTGAAGAATATGCATCATTCTACATACGGATTGCTGTATGATTACTTGAAGCCTCATGAGAAGGAAGTTGATCGGGAAAGTATTCTTCGTGCTCAAATTGCTCTACCTACACATCCGGACAATCAACAACTTGCCTTATATGCTCAACAAAGTTATCCTCCTCAACAAGCAACTCAACCAACCGCCTCAGTTACATCAAACGATCAATCACAACAACCTCAACAAAATCAATTGGTTCCTTACAACAACAACAATGATCAAGCACTTCATAGTCAGACTAATGAGGAATCCGATCCGTTCGAAGCATTGCAACAAGGGTTTGTTATGATTGCTAATGCTTTTAGCCATTATACAAACAAATCCAACAATCGTATTCGTTCCTCATCCAATACACGAAATCAGGCTATTGTGAACAATGGACGAGTTGAAGTTCAGAATCGTGGTTATGGTCGTCAAATGGGAGGTGGTCAAGGGTTTAATGCTATGGGTAGGAATAACAACAGAGCTCAAGTGGTAGAACAGGGAAATGCTCAGAATGGGTTGAATGGTCTTCGATGCTACAACTGCAATGAGAAGGGACACCTGGCTAATGCATGCCCAAAGCCAAGGACTAGGGGCAGTGCTTATTTCAAAGAGGCTCTTCTGTTAGCTCTTAAGGATGAAGCTGGTGGATCTCTCACAAACAAAGAACAGAGCTTTATGGCAGATGCAGACTCAGATGATGATATGGAGGACTTGCAGGCCAATGCAGCTGTTATGTTGATGGCTAATATGCATGAGCTACACATGAGTGATACAGGCCCAGTGTATGACACTGATGGCTTGTCTCAGGTACCCGAACAAACCATCATCATATCTGAACTAATATCTCCGCCAATACCTGAATCCGGCACGGATCAGACTGTTCAAAATGAGTCTTCTACATCTCTTTCTGATAATTTTCAAGTTAACCCTGTAGTTACATTTGACGATCAAGATGACCTTATGGTTTCCTTTGATAATCAAATTGACTCCGTGGTTGTACTTGAGGATCTAAAGAATGATCATGTTCAGACTCACGTTGAACAAGATGATCTGCTGCCTCATCCAGATTTTGCTCGGTTAATTCAAGACCATAAAATCAAAATGGAGGAATGTTATGCATTAAACAAGGACTTAAAAAGCAAAAATGCACTGTTAACCAAGGATTTTGAATGCTTAAAAATGCAACTCAACTTTTTCAAAACTCAAGAAAAACGTGAAAAAGGTTTTGAAGCCGCTTTTGCTAAATCTCATCAAAACGAAAAATATTTAGAGAGACAGATGCGTGATCTAGCCGCTTCGAAGAATGCTTTGTTGTCTGAAATAGAACAACTGAAACATAAACATAAAAAGCAACTTAACACTCTCACCTTGGAAAATCAAAAAGCTAAGGCTGAGTTGTTACATTGTCAAAAACAGTTCTCAGCATACAAAAAGCATTCAACGAATCGGGTGGATGACCTTCTTGAAGAAATTATCGGCTTGCAAAACAAACTTAAAGAGTTTAAAACTGTTGTTTACAAACATGGTGAATCAGTAACAGCTATTGAAAAGTTTACCTTAAAACCCAATCCAAATGGATATGGAAAAAATCTAGCTGATTACAAACCAAAGCTTTCACTAAAATCATTCAAACCAACTCCTGAAGTTTCCAGTGCAGAATACAAAATTGATAATACTGTTATGAGTGTTGTTGAATACCATCGTCAAGAGGAATTAGATGCAGAAGACGAGAGTCGATCAAAATTAAAAAACGTTGTTTACAACAAACCTTTTAATTATAAAAACGCGGTCACTTTCGTCACACCAACGGATTCTTCTAACACACCAAGGGTTATCATCAAAACACTTGAGTCTTCTATTGTTAATCCCCAACCAGATTATGCACAAACTTATGGTCCTTTTCCTTCAATTAGTGAAGTAAACTCAAAACCTGAAGATCGAAAAATTCTTCGATATTTTGACATTTTCATGGCCGACCTCAAAATTTTACAACATGAGATAGAATATCGTTCTGAAATCAAAGTTGAACATTTTCAATCGCCTCTGGCGCGAGAACAAAGAGACATCTTTCAGAAAAATCTTTTACCTAATGTTAAAAACTTGAAAAGTTGTGCAATTGCCTGGGAAAAGGATTTTCATAAGGAACTTGGGGTGATGAAAAACGTTTTCGAGAAAACAGAAACATCAATTTCTAACACTAAACGCAAAAAGAAAATGTTGAGAAAAGATGTTGATCGACTCTTGGAAGATGTTATCTGTGCTGATATCCATAATGTTGTGTTACTTCATGCTTTACCGTTTGCGTCTGATTACATCTCTGCTGATAATGTTGAAAATGTTGTTACTGTTGAGAACACCGATAATGTGCTTCAGATCGAGTCTTTAAAAGCTGAAAATAAACAATTACTCAACGAAATTTACAATGCCAAACGTCGTCTTCATTGGTGTGAAAAAGATATTCACAATCATCAACTTAGTTTTCAAAAGAAAATCACTCAGTTGAGTGCAAAATCTTCTGATCCTAAAATTGAGCAACTGGATGATCAAAACTTGTCTTTCAAAAATCAAATCTCAAAATATGAACAAGAACTTTCAAAAGTTAAATAGGAATATGGTGTCATATTTGATTTGCTCAATAAGACTCGTCATGAAGCATCTAACGAACTTGATCACTATCTTGCTCACACTAGAGAAGTCATGAATTTTGCTGGTAATATTCGTTCTGAAAATCAAGATTTGATTCACACTATCTCTAAGTTAAGAGAAATGTTAGGAAAGTATGAACAACTTCCGCCTACCGTGATTAAGAGAATAGCACCAGTCACACTTAGTAATCGTGAACCTAGAATCCCTACTGCTAAATCACAAGTTGCTAATGTGTTTCCCTCTACTGAAACATGAATAGTTGCGTCTTTTCCCAACGTCCGCACTTCACAGCCTAGGAGCACTCAATCGAAGGATAGGAAGTTGCGACCTAAGAAAAGATCAATAAGGAATGCTAAAGTAGAAGAACACCCTAGGACTATGAATAAGACTCATGTTGCTTCCACTATAGATGTTACGTCTGGCAAATGTAATAGAAATAGTGATGTAACGAATGCTAAACCGTTAAGTACTTTTGATATTCAGTCTGATGCACCTTGTGTTATTTGTCGGAAGAGTATGAATTCTGATTGTCATGACAAATGGGTTGCTAAAGCTATAATCTCTCGATTACGGAATCCTAATATCTCTAGGCCAACTAATCATTCTAAGTCTGTGCTTGGTAGACCGCCTTCTTTAGATTCTAAGGCAAACTTTGCTGTCACTATAGCTCTAGTTTCACCTCCTAAGAATGTAGTACCACCTAGTGCATTCACTAAGACTAAAGCAAAGAGTAGTTATAGATGGCATAAATGGATATATAACACATTAGGATTTAAATGGATGCCTAAAATTATCAATGTGTGTATGTCTAATATACCTACTTCGGAACCCTCTAACATTTCGGGTTCCACATCTACTTCTATTCCATCTGTGTCGTCTATGTGTAATGCAGGTGATACAGATCATTCTCTGGATTGTTGATAGCGGATGTTCCCGACACATGACAGGCAACCTTAAACTGTTATCAAACTTTATTGCAAAGTTCATTGGCACTGTCAGATTCGGGAACGATCACTTCGCAGCTATCATGGGCTACGGAGATTATGTCAATGGGAACATCGAAATTAGCAGGGTTTACTATGTGGAAGGCCTCGGTCACAATCTGTTTTCAGTAGGTCAATTTTGTGATGGAGATTTGGAGGTTGCTTTCCGGGAGAAAACTTGTTTCATTCGTGATCTACAAGGAAATGACCTTATGTCTGGCTCACGTAATTCTAGTCTCTACACTATCTCTATGCAAGACATGGTTGCTTCATCTCCCATCTGCTTACTTTCAAAGGCAACATCCACAAAATCCTGGCTATGGCACCGTCGTCTCTCACATCTAAACTTTCAAACCATCACCAACCTTGCTCGACACAAACTAGTTGAAGGTCTCCCACGATTCCGATATTCAAAAGATCACCTTTGCTCAGCCTGTGAACAAGGGAAAAGCACTCGTGCTCATTTTCCTTCAAAGGTGGAACACAGCTCTCAGCATGTGCTACATCTTCTTCACATGGATTTGTGTGGCCCGATGCGCGTGCAAACGATCAATGGCAAACGCTACATCTTAGTAATTGTTAATGACTACTCACGATGGACTTGGGTCTACTTTCTTCGTAGCAAAGACCAAGCTCCACAAATGATCATCACTTTTCTCACAAAAATACAGGTTCAGCTCCGCAACACCGTCAGGCTAATTCGGACAGACAAAGGAACTGAATTTGTTAACCAAACCCTTCGTGAATTTTATGAGAAAATGGGAATTCAGCATCAAACATCTATTGCACGTACACCTGAACAAAACAGAGTTGTTGAAAGACGAAACCGAACGTTAGTGGAAGCTGCAAGAACAATGTTAATAAATGCTAAACTTCCAGATTACTTATGGGCAGAAGTTGTATCTACTGCATGCTATACTCAAAACCGTTCTATTATCACAAAACGCCACAACAAAACACCTTTCGAGCTTGTCCACAACCATAAACCGAATCTCAAACACTTTCATGTATTTGGATCCCTTTGCTATCCGAATAATGATCGTGATGATTTTGGAAAGCTCAAAGCCAAAGCCGACATTGGAGTCTTTATTGGATATTGTGAGAATTCTAAAGGTTACCGGATCTGGAATCGTCGTACAAAACAGGTGATGAAAACGATTCATGCTCATTTTGATGAACTCACGGAAATGGCTTCTGAGTATAACAGCTTAGAACCCGGTCACAACCGTTTAAACTTCCCTCAACCCCCATCATCAGTTGAACAAAGCCCCCAGCTAACTCGTCAACAAATGGAAAGGTTATTTGCTCCTCTGTTCAGTGACGATATTGATGAACGTGCTCCAGGTGTATCCGCTGTTTCCGCTGCACAACCTGATAATATTCCTTTACCTGATACACCTGCTACAACAACTACTGTTGAAGATGCACCTACACCAGTTGACTCCCACACAACAGTTGAACACACCGCTTCCACCAATGATGAATCAGCTGATGATATTCTGAATGAAGTACCCCCACCTGCAGATTTTGATCCAAATGCGTTCTTTAACCCGTTTGCCAATGAGACTGCTGCACCAGATGTCGCGGAATCTTCAACAAACCATTTGAATCCTCAGAATCTGCACAATGTATACCAACATCAACCCTCTACACATAGATGGACAAAAGACCATCCTCTGGCTAACATCATTGGCAACCCGAATCAACCAGTCGTTACGAGACAACGTCTTCACACAGATGGTGAAAATTGCATTTATGCACTCACTGTCTGCCAATCTGAGCCTAAAAACATTAAAGACGCAATGACAAAAGACAACTGGATTGAATCCATGCAGGAAGAACTCAACCAATTCAAACGTCTTGAAGTATGGGAACTGGTTGAAAGACCAATAGGGGTCTACGTCATTGGTCTCAAATGGATTTGGAAAAACAAATTGGATGCTGAAGGGAACGTTATCCGAAACAAGTCACGTCTAGTTGCTAAGGTTATCGTCAAGAAGAGGGAATAGACTTTGAAGAATCTTTTGCTCCGGTTGCTCGTCTTGAGGCTGTTTGGATATTTCTCGCGTTCGCGGCTCATATGAACATGACGGTCTATCAGATGGATGTCAAAATGGCGTTTCTCAATGGAGAACTTAAAGAAACGGTCTATGTCACCCAACCAGATGGATTCGTTGATCCTGAGTTCCCGAACCATGTCTACAAACTGAACAAAGCTCTTTATGGTCTCAAACAAGCCCCTCGGGCATGGTACGATAAGCTATCATCTTTCCTCATTGCCAATAATTTCACCAAAGGCTCGGTTGACCCAACTCTTTTTATACAATATCACGGGGCACATATCTTAATTGTTCAAATTTACGTGGATGACATCATTTTTGGGTCTACACATAAAAAGTTTTCAATCGCTTTTGCAAAACTAATGAAGAAAAATTTTGAAATGTCCATGATGGGTGAACTTACGTTCTTTCTAGGACTGCAAGTTCATCAATCACCCCGTGGTATTTTCTTGAGTCAGTCCAAATATGCCCTTGAACTGTTAAACAAATTTGGAATGACAACCTGTGACACTTATGCCACACCAATGGCTCATACCATGAAGCTAGATGCTGATTTACATGGGAAATTAGTTGACCCTACCAAATACTGAAGTATCATTGGGTCCCTCATGTATCTAACAGCTAGCAGACCTGATATTGTCTTTGTCGTTTATCTATGCTCCCGTTATCAGTCGCGACCAACTGAAACCCACCTCTCTGAGGCTAAAAGAATCCTCCGATACATCAAGGGAACCATTAACATGGGGATCTGGTATCCGAAGGATTCTGGTTTTGAACTAATCGCTTTTTCAAACGCTGACCACGCAGGATGCTTAGACTCAAGGAAAAGTACTTCAGGAGCTCTACAATTTCTCGGTGATAAACTGGTGTCTTGGCAATCAAAGAAGCAGGATTGTACATCGCTGTCATCAACCGAAGCAGAATATGTAGCCATGTCTGCATGTTGTGCTCAAGTCATATGGATGAGAACTGATTCGTGTAAAGTGAGTGGTGAAAAACACAATATCAACGTATATCAAAATAACCGTAAAATTCGACAAATTAACCCTTTAGGAAAAAGATTAACGTATCAAATCTTACGGGTGTGATAAAAGTGATACCGGAAAAGTGATTTCCCGGGTCGTGTCCCAATGAGGTGTGAATGGAAGGATTCGTTGAGTTTCGTGATTTATAACTTGAATTGGTTTCGAAGATTTGTTTGATTTGAATTACGATTACTACAAATTAATGAACGGGAAGGTAATTAAGGCAAGGGAACCCTAATAAACTAAAAATAAACTATTACTAAGCCTAAGGAATGATAAAACTAAACTACACTAAGTCCTATGGTGCTAAAACGTAAAAACGTAAAACCGGGAAACAACCCGAGCCATAAACGTAAAAATCTTGCAATTTAAGGGCTACGGGTGTGAAATTAATTTTCCTACGTTCTATTTGACTAAAAATAATTTTAGAAAAAGACCGGGTATTTTTTTGACTTTTAAAATAATTACTACGAATTAAAAACTATTAAACACTAATTAAATGATTAAAAATATTAAACTAATTGGGAAAAATGTGGAAAAATTACAAAAAGTATTTTAAGATATGCTGGATCTAAGAAAAATAAAAAAAACACTATCTTGTTTTGGAAAATAAGCCTGAATTAAGCCACAAGTGCTTATGTTGAAAAACTGAGTGAAAGTATTTAAGATAATAGTTTGTGTAAATCTTGTGAGAAAAGTCCCAAGGGCGCAGATGGTTTGGGAGTTGTGTGTTGGTGTGTTGAGTGAAAAAGGGAAGAGGACACAGGTTCGAAACCTGCCTCTTCCTTTTTGATGCTTTTTATTTTTAAACTTAACACTACATATCCTTTAATACCACAACTAAGTAACAGATTACACAAAGAGCTTGATAGAGCAGTTGGTTGTGAGAGGTGGGATTTGATGCTGTGAGTGCAAGAGGACCAGGGCTCGAATCCTTCCTCTAGCTTCTTTGAAAAATTGTTTTTTTTTTTTTTTTTTTTTTTTTTTTTTTTTTTTTTTTTTTTTGAAAATCTTTGTGAATCTTAACACAGCAATTAAAAAACACTTTTGTCAAAAATGATAACTTATAAAACCTTCTCAATAAGCTGTAATTACAGCTTATTGAGTGCAGATTTGAACACACTTTTACAACTCACAAGTTTAAACAAAAACACCCTTTTTTTTCTTTGAAACTAGCTGATAAGATCTTTAAGCTAAAAAAAAACTGTTTTAAATTAGCACAACCAAACACTCCCTTTTGCAGTTTTAAAACACAAAGTTAAGGTAAACTATGTAAAGCACTTAGATAAGAAGCAAATAAGCTATCTACTTAACTAAAATAAGCTACAGCTAAAGCTAAACTGATTAGTTAAAGGGGGGAATAACAGTTGGTAAAAATCTTAACTAGGGGAATCCTAACTAATAAAAATTGGGAAAACAAGATAATGAGGAGTATACCTAGACTAACTATGTTAAGTGAACCTAATACACCTAAATAAGCACTAGCTAAATCCAATAAGTACTAAAGGTAAGAAAAGAAAAAAAATGAAACCTGTGAATATGATAAGCATGCAGTTTGCAAACAGCCTATTGAGGCTGTTTTGGAGCTTAATTTAAGCCACAAAGGTGACTTCTCAACCAACAAGAGCATTGCTTCTTATGAGCAGTCCTCTAAACGGCTTCTTGTGCTGATTGAAGCTTGTTTTTAAGCTGAGAAATGGACTACATATGGAGAGACAAGCTGCAAAAAAGGCATAGTAGAGATACAAAGTAAACAAAATAGAGGGTAAGATCTACACTGTACAGCTTATAAATAAGCTGTACAAAAGGCCCAGTTAACTGTTTTATGCTGAATCGGAAAGTAAAAAAAAAACTAGGCAATGACAGTTTACTCTCCTAATTTTAACCAAGCTGGGGAAGATCTAAGTGCGACTTAATTGAGCAAACACTGAAGTTGGAGTACCAAGACTTAAAAGAGACCACAGCTACCAAATTTAAGTGTGAAATAAGCTGAAAAGGAAGCCCAAATCAGCAGCTCAGGCTGCTGTCTTGTACTCACTCTTTTTTTTTTTTTTTTTTTTTTTTTTTTTTTTTTTTTTTTTTTTTTTTTTTTTTTACCAAATCCTACCAAAGCTCATTTAATCATTTTCCAACATTCATACTAACCAAAGATTCCTAAAAGAAATTTGACCAGGTAAGTCAAACGGATTAAAATCAGTTTTTAGACCCTTTCACATCCTTGACCCAAACACCCCTATGTGGGATTTTTAGGCTAAAAATCAGATTTGACACTTTAGAGATTCAAAAACTTTAAATGAGACTAACTTTTGACTTCACTTTACTAATAAAGGATGTTAATAATTCCCAAACTAGTGCTAACTTTTGATGAAAAAAAATTGTAACAGGTAAAAAATTGAACTTCATTAACTGAAAATTTGCATTACATTAAAAAAAAACAGAAATTTTTTTTAAAGACCAAGTAAAGGGTGCCTTATCATGGCTACATTGATCCCTATTTATACTACTACTAAGGGTCTTCATCTCTTCCATTTGTGCTAAGTGTGCTTCTTGTGAGAGGGAAAAGCAAAAAGCCATTGTGCTTTCTTTAACCAATCTCAGCCCTTGAATAGAGTTAGGTACATATGAGAAGATCACATCCATCCATGGATACTTTTGAAGCAAGGATTGGTGACCTGGAGCTGAGAGGAGGGGGAAAGGTTGGGTAGTGGGGTTGTGTTTTGGGGTTGTCCAGGTAAAGAGGAGTAAGGTGAGTTTGATTTTGATGAAACTGGGTAATGGGGAGAAATGGGGGTGGAGTGTTTGGGGAGAAGCAAAAAGAGGGTGTAGGGTTTTGGGGGTTGGGTAAAGGAATGGTAGGGTTTGCAGGTTTTATTGGGGGAGAAGAAGGGGAGTCAAAGTGGGAGGGAAAAGAGAAGTCAAAGCTGTGTGGGTTTGGACGGGTTGGCTGGGTTGGGTTGGGTAATTAAAAAGGGTTGGTTAGTATTAATCACAAGGACCAAATGTGTAATTCCACAAAAACCAAGGGACCGAAACTGTAATTATCCAATATTCATCATAGGGACCAATTATGACAAGTTTAATTTTCCCAAGGACCAAAAATAATAATTTTCAAATTAAAAATGTCCCGGGGTAATTTCTGTCAATCTTTAAAATTCCAAGGACTCAAGTTGTCATTTTGCAAAACTAGACTTTATAAGGCTAAATTTGACAACTTAAAAATTCCTGAAGGCCTTTTATGAAAAATTACATGTTTTGAATAACCAGGGACTAGATTTTGACAATTATTGCATAAAATACAGTCTAAATATTTTTTCTGTCTTTTTGAGACTTTTCAGAGTGTTTTTGACTGTTTTTGCAGTGTAGAAGGAACAAAAATGATGAGTATTTACACACTCATCAATCCCCCACACTAAAATATTGCTAGTCCCTAGCAATCTTTTGAGAAAACTTAATGGATTTGAATCTCTTTACCAAAAGCCATTACTTTTGGAGTAGCCAATTGTTTTAGTTCAAGTAAGAACCTTAGTACACTGATAACCATATGATTTTGAGCAAATCACCAGCTTCCAACGGATTTGATTTGTCTTTACCAGAAGCCGTTTGCTTCTGGACTAGCCAACTCTTAGATAAAATATCTTTGGTGAGCTGATTACCAATTATGGTTTTCCAACTGCCTTTACGACAAGCCATAAACTTGCGGGCTAGCCAACTCTTCACTAATTAAAGATATGGTGAGCTGAACACCATACAATTTTGGGCAAATTGCAAGCCGTCAACGGATTTGAGATATCTTTACCAAGAGCCGTTTGCTCCTGGATTAGCCAATCCTTTTGTTTATTAGACATGGCGGACTGATAACCGTAAGCTGAGTAAGTGCAAAACACTTACTCCAAAAAAATTTTGGCCAAAAATGGGGGAATTGGGTGGTAATACATATGATAAAATTCGTGAGAATTCCCCCCCACACTAGAAATGAATATTGCCCTCAATATTCAAAGTACCGGCGGTTATGCCGAAACATAGAACGTAAAAGGGAAATACTACGGCCATTATTTGATTTTTTTTTTTTTTTTTTTTTTTTTTTTTTTTTTTTTTTTTTATAGAAAACTTTATATACAACAGCGGGGGGCAACTCCCCCACACTAGGGTGGTAGAAAGTAGAAAGAAGTCAAAAATACGGGTGAAAACCCATATAGTGTGCTACTGTTTTTGATTCCCGAGTCGCTAGCTTGACTCGACCCCGAATTCATTGGTTCATGGGGAAGGTTTGGAGATCCGGGACAACCATGGATGGTATGTCCCCTCCAAAATAATGTTTCAATCTATGTCCATTCACCTTGAAGTTTGGTCCGTCAGTTTGAGATAACTCAACGGTGCCATATGGAAAAACTTTGGCAACGGTGAATGGACCGGTCCAACGGGTCTTAAGTTTCCCCGAGAAGATTTTCAATCTAGAATTGAAAAGAAGGACTCGGTCACCAACGTTGAAAACGCGGTTCTTGATTTTTGAGTCATGGATCTTCTTTGTCTTTTCTTTGTAGATCAATGAGTTCTCGTAAGCTTGATCACGGAGTTCATTTAATTCATTGAGTTGGACTTTCCGGTGATCACCCGCGGACTTAAGGTCAAAATTTACATGCTTCAAGGCCCAATAGACTTTGTGCTCGAGCTCGATCGGGAGATGACACGCCTTTCCGTACACAAGCTTGTAAGGAGTACACCCGATGGGTGTTTTGTAAGCGGTGCGGAAGGCCCAAAGTGCATCTTCAAGTTTGTCCGACCAAGAGGCACGGTTTTCACCTACGGTCCTCTCCAAAATTCTTTTCAAACCACGATTCGAAACTTCCACTTGCCCACTAGTTTGTGGGTGATACGCGGTAGAAAGACGGTGAGTGACACCGTACTTAAGCATGACTTTTGCGAATTGGTCGTTGCAAAAGTGCGTACCGCGATCACTAATGATGGCACGGGGAGTTCCGAAACGGGTAAAGAGAGACTTCAAGAATTTCACAACTACTCGGGCATCGTTGGTGGGGAGCGCTTTCGCTTTCACCCATTTAGACAAGTAATCAACCGCCACGAGTATATACTTGTTCCCTCGAGAAGACGGGAACGGACCCATAAAGTCAATGCCCCATACGTCAAAGATCTCGCACACTTGAATGGCATTTTGAGGCATTTCATCTCTTTTAGAGATGTTGCTATGACGTTGGCAAGAGTCGCAAGATTTGACGAGGTCATGGGCATCTTTGTAAATCGTGGGCCAATAGAAACCGGAATCAAACACCTTTTTAGCGGTGTAGCTCGGGCCATGATGTCCCCCCGTGGGTCCATTATGACAAGCCTTGAGAATTTCATCGGCTTCTTGGCCGTGAACACACCGTCGGATGACTTGATCCGCACAAACCTTAAACAAGTAGGGGTCGTCCCAGAAATAATGCTTAACATCTTTGAAAAAATTGTTCTTTTGTTGGGACGACATCCCTTACACAACAAAGTTACCCGCATGATAGTTTGCAAAGTCGGCAAACCATGGGGTACTCGAATTTTCATGATGAGATACCACATTAAGAGTCTCGAGAGGAAACGTTTCATTTATTTCCTTTTTCTCGAGCACACCTTGATGTGGATTTTCAAGACGAGAGAGATGATCAGCCGCTAGGTTCTCCGCTCCTTTTTTATCACGAATAATGATATCAAATTCTTGTAGGAGGAGAACCCATCGGAGCAATCTCGGCTTTGCATCTTGCTTAGCAAAGAGATATTTGAGAGCCGAGTGATCCGTATACACTATGCTTTTGGACAAGATCAAGTATGGCCGAAACTTCTCGAAAGCATACACCACGGCTAGTAATTCTTTCTCCGTCGTAGTGTAATGCTTGAGCTTCGGTCAAAGTTTTGCTAGCATAATGTATAGGCTGGAAATGTTTTGATTTTCGTTGCCCCAAAACGGCACCTATGGCGAAATCACTTGCATCGCACATAAGCTCAAATGGTAATTCCCAATCGGGGGCAACTAGAATTGGTGCTTCAGTGAGCTTCTTCTTAAGAGTTTGAAAAGCTTCAATGCACTCATTAGAGAAGATGAAAGGAGTGTCTTTTTCAAGAAGTCGGGTCATAGGCCGGGATATTTTTGAAAAGTCTTGAATGAAACGACGATAAAATCCGGCATGACCAAGGAAACTTCTAACTCCTTTGACGGTTGTGGGAGGAGGTAATTTTGAAATGACATCGACTTTAGCTTTGTCAACCTCAATCCCGCTCTTAGAAATCTTATGGCCAAGGATAATGCCCTCTTTGACCATAAAGTGACATTTCTCCCAATTTAGACAAAGATTCGTGTTTTCACAACGTTCAAGCATCTTGTCCAAATGGGAGAGACATGTTTGAAAAGAATCCCCAAAGACCGAAAAATCATCCATAAAGACCTCCATAGTCTTTTCGATCATGTCATGGAAAATGGCCATCATACACCTTTGGAACGTACCGGGATCATTACACAAGCCAAAAGGCATGCGTCGGTAAGCAAATGTTCCATAAGGACATGTGAATGTGGTCTTTTCTTGATCTTGTGGATCAATGGGAATTTGGAAGTAACCCAAGAAACCATCGAGAAAACAATAGTATTCGTTTCCCGCTAATCTCTCAAGCATTTGGTCCATGAAGGGTAATGGAAAGTGGTCTTTATGGGTGGCTTCATTTAACTTTCGATAGTCAATGCAAACTCGCCATCCCGTAACCAATCGAGTAGGAATCAACTCGTTTTCATCATTTTCAACAACGGTAATGCCACCTTTTTTGGGCACACAATGAACGGGGCTAACCCAAGGACTATCCGAGATAGGGTAAATCAATCCAGCATCGAGAAGTTTTATGACTTCCGCTTTGATAACCTCATGAATTTTAGGATTCACCTTTCTTTGGTGTTGAACTGCCGGTTTGAAGTCATCTTCCATGAGAATTTTGTGTGTACAAAATCTCGGGTCAATACCCTTGATGTCGGAAAGGTTCCAAGCGATGGCTCGCTTGTGTGACTTCAAAACCTTTATGAGAGCGGATTTTTCATCCTCACTCAAGTCTTTAGCAATGATGACGGGTGATTTATTGTCACCCTCCAAAAATGCATACTCGAGATGAGGTGGTAAGTCCTTAAGTTCGACCTCGGGAGGATCATTAGATTTTTCAATTGTTTTGATTTCCTCTTTATGAAGTTCTTGAGGAGGGAGTGATGAAGGATCATCATTGAGCATCTTCTCGATGAGAAGAATATCTCCCTCAATGTCGATGAGAGCGTGATCAATTTCCCATGGAACAGAATCACTAGCCAAGTATGCTTCAATCTCTTCCAAAATAAAGTCACTTCCCTCAAACAGAGTGAGGGGAGGGGAAGAGAGAGCAACGATGGGATCAACCGAATTGGGATTGCCACTCGAGAATCCAAGAATTTCTTGAGAATACTCCTCCGACACAATGTCAAGGACATCAATTTTGTTGACGGAATTGTCTCCATAATTGGGGGAGTATTTCGTAACTTGATTGAGATTGAAAGTAACGGCTTCCTTGTTTACCCTCAAAGTAATTTCCCCTTCATCAACGTCGATCAATGCCCGACCCGTTTTTAAGAAGCACCTCCCAAGGATGAGGGGTACTCGGGGATCGGCATCAAATTCGACAACAACAAAGTCAACGGGGAAATGAAACTTGCCTACTTTCACAAATACATCCTCGGCTATACCTAGCGGACGAGAACTTGTACGGTCCGCAAGCTCGAGGATCATACATGTAGGTGTAAGCGGAGGTAATGAAAGCTTTTTCCACATGGAGTGTGGCATCAAGTTAATGCTAGCGCCAAGATCGGCCAAGGCGGAGCATTGAATTATGCCTTGAAAATCACATGGGGTGAGAAATTTTCCGGGGTCTCCTAACTTTTCGGGAAGCTTTTTAAGGATAACCGCCGAACAATTTTCGTTCAAAGAAGTTTTAGCCATTTCGGAAATCTTTTCTTTGTTATTCAACAAATTTTTGATTGTTGGACCGAACTTTGGCATTAGAAGAAGAGCGTCCGCGAAACTAATCTCGAAGTGCAAATCTTGAAAGATTTGGATAAGCTTCTCCATTTGTTGACTAGTTTTATCACGGAGCTTTTGGTCATTAAGCCTTGAAGGATAAGGAAGTGAAGGCTTAGGAGTGGTCATCGGAACAACGGGTTCCGAAATTGGAGGTAAGACCACCGGAGATTGGACTTGTGCAGTACTTCGTGGGCTTGAGTTATGCACCTTGTCCTTTGATACCTCGGTTTCTCGTTCCACATCCCTCACCGGAGAAGGATTAGGCATCGAGGGTCCCTCATAAGACTTACCACTTCGGGTGGCAATAACATTCAATTCACCTTTTGGGTTGGGAATGGTATTACTCGGAAGAGCTCCCGAAGTTGAAGCTTGATATTTTTGACTCATGAGACTAGCAAACATACTTTCAATCTTGCTTTGAGATTGATCAATTTTGTTACTAGTAGCTCTAAGCTCAGAAGTGAAATCATTCTTCAAAGTGGTAATTTCCTTGATTTTGAAAACCTTGATTTTGATTTTGAAAATTCCGATTCTGACTCTGATTTTGATTGAACTGATTATTTCTATTTTGCAGATTTTGATTGTTCTGATTTTGATTAAACCCGGGTGGTCCAAGGAAATTGTTAGAACGATAGCTTAGAAGGTTTCGGTCTCCTTGTGGTTGGTAGGAATTACCTCCCGTATTGTAGGAACCCGAAGCGGCATATACACTCTCTTGAGTGAAGCCACCGGAGGCTGGACACTCAAAATAAGGATGTGGACCACCACAAGTTTCACAACTCTTGTTCACGACATTCACTTGTTGATTGTTGTTATTTTGACTCATTTTAAGTACGGCAGTGGATATTTCTTCAATCTTTTTGGTTAGATTCGTGTATTCCGAAGATGGAAGGGTGGTAGATCTCCTTGACTCACTCCTCTCGGCTGAGGAATCCCAATAATTGTGGTGGGCAGTCATGTTTTCAATGAGATCGTAGCACTCTTCGGGTCGCCTTTTCATAAAGGTACCACCGGCAGCAGCATTGATTGTGTCACGATGTCTCAATGTTAACCCGTTATAGAATGTATCTATTTGGGTGACAAGCAACATATTGTGGTTCGGACATCGATCAATCGAAAGCTTATAGCGTTCCCATGCCTCGAATAAGGACTCATCGGGATGCTGCCTAAAGTTGCTGATTTCATTCCGTAGTTTCGTTACCATCGACGGTGGAAAGTATTTCGCCAAGAATTTGGAGATCATTTCGTCGGAACTATGGATTGAATTTTTGGGAAGACGATCAAACCATGCGGTGGCATGAAGAGTCAAGGAATATGGAAAGAGGTATAAGCGAAGGGCGTCATCGGTGACCCCATTTTGCTTCATACTTTGGGTGACGGTGAGAAATTTGTCGAGATGCTTGTTGGCATCGTCACCCGGTGATCCGTGAAATTGGCAAAATCTTTGGACTTGTTGAATCATGTGATGCTTAAGTCCAAAATCCGTGGCCTCGATGTTGACCGGGGCAATTGGACCGCCCCGTCCATCCATCGTGGGTTGGCAAAGCTCCTCCATCGTTCGGAGATCGGGAGCTTGATTTTGTGTCATGGTGGGTTGTTCAACGGTACGTATCTCGGGTACGTTTGCTTGGTTACGGTTACGTCTACGAGCTTGCGAGCGAGTGCGCATGCACTTCCAAAAACAACACTTTCAATTAAAACAAGACCGAGGCAAAACACAGTGAACTTAAACCAATAATCCCACGTGAAATGATCACTTCTATAAGTAAAATGCACAAAGGAGCGGAGAGACTTATTAGGTCAGGGCGAAGCTTATTAAAAACCCGTCTCTTTTCAGCCGCAATTTAATGTCAGGCCGTCCTTATACCCCTCACACAGTTTGTTAAACCGATAAAAGTAAACCAAATCACGAGCGACACAAAGGCAAGTTTTAAATCTTTTGTTCGGGAACTTATAATGATAACACCTCAGTTGAGAATGTTATATTGATTGTGTCTTCTATATTATTTAAAACAACAAGCAAAATCTTTTTGTATTTTTAATCTTTTACATATATATACAAAGAAAAGAAAAATATTTTTGTATTTTGTATTTTTGAAAAAACAATAACTTCACGAGGAAGGTTCTTCAAGTCAAGAATCGCAAAAACTTCACGATATGGTCGCAACACACCTCCCCGGCAGCGGCGCCAAAATTTGATTCGTGTAAAGTGAGTGGTGAAAAACACAATATCAACGTATATCAAAATAACCGTAAAATTCGACATATTAACCCTTTAGGAAAAAGATTAACGTATCAAATCTTATGGGTGTGATAAAAGTGATACCGGAAAAGTGATTTCCCGGGTCGTGTCCCAACGAGGTGTGAATGGAAGGATTCGTTGAGTTTCGTGATTTATAACTTGAATTGGTTTCGAAGATTTGTTTGATTTGAATTACGATTACTACAAATTAATGAACGGGAAGGTAATTAAGGCAAGGGAACCCTAATAAACTAAAAATAAACTATTACTAAGCCTAAGGAATGATAAAACTAAACTACACTAAGTCCTATGGTGCTAAAACGTAAAAACGTAAAACCGGGAAACAACCCGAGCCATAAACGTAAAAATTTTGCAATTTAAGGGCTACGGGTGTGAAATTAATTTTCCTACATTCTATTTGACTAAAAATAATTTTAGAAAAAGACCGGGTATTTTTTTGACTTTTAAAATAATTACTACGAATTAAAAACTATTAAACACTAATTAAATGATTAAAAATATTAAACTAATTGGGAAAAATGTGGAAAAATTACAAAAAGTATTTTAAGATATGCTGGATCTAAGAAAAATAAAAAAAACACTATCTTGTTTTGGAATATAAGCCTGAATTAAGCCACAAGTGCTTATGTTGAAAAACTGAGTGAAAGTATTTAAGATAATAGTTTGTGTAAATCTTGTGAGAAAAGTCCCAAGGGCGCAGATGGTTTGGGAGTTGTGTGTTGGTGTGTTGAGTGAAAAAGGGAAGAGGACACAGGTTCGAAACCTGCCTCTTCCTTTTTGATGCTTTTTATTTTTAAACTTAACACTACATATCCTTTAATACCACAGCTAAGTAACAGATTACACAAAGAGCTTGATAGAGCAGTTGGTTGTGAGAGGTGGGATTTGATGCTGTGAGTGCAAGACGACCAGGGCTCGAATCCTTCCTCTAGCTTCTTTGAAAAATTGTTTTTTTTTTTTTTTTTTTTTTTTTTTTTTTGAAAATCTTTGTGAATCTTAACACAGCAATTAAAAAACACTTTTGTCAAAAATGATAACTTATAAAACCTTCTCAATAAGCTGTAATTACAGCTTATTGAGTGCATATTTGAACACACTTTTACAACTCACAAGTTTAAACAAAAACACCCTTTTTTTTTCTTTGAAACTAGCTGATAAGATCTTTAAGCTAAAAAAAAAACTGTTTTAAATTAGCACAACCAAACACTCCCTTTTGCAGTTTTAAAACACAAAGTTAAGGTAAACTATGTAAAGCACTTAGATAAGAAGCAAATAAGCTATCTACTTAACTAAAATAAGCTACAGCTAAAGCTAAACTGATTAGTTAAAGGGGGGAATAACAGTTGGTAAAAATCTTAACTAGGGGAATCCTAACTAATAAAAATTGGGAAAACAAGCTAATGAGGAGTATACCTAGACTAACTATGTTAAGTGAACCTAATACACCTAAATAAGCACTAGCTAAATCCAATAAGTACTAAAGGTAAGAAAAGAAAAAAAAATGAAACCTGTGAGAATGATAAGCATGCAGTTTGCAAACAGCCTATTGAGGCTGTTTTGGAGCTTAATTTAAGCCACAAAGGTGACTTCTCAACCAACAAAAGCATTGCTTCTTATGAGCAGTCCTCAAAACGGCTTCTTGTGCTGATTGAAGCTTGTTTTTAAGCTGAGAAATGGACTACAAATGGAGAGACAAGCTGCAAAAAAGGCATAGTAGAGATACAAAGTAAACAAAATAGAGGGTAAGATCTACACTGTACAGCTTATAAATAAGCTGTACAAAAGGCCCAGTTAACTGTTTTATGCTGAATCGGAAAGTAAAAAAAAACTAGGCAATGACAGTTTACTCTCCTAATTTTAACCAAGCTGGGGAAGATCTAAGTGCGACTTAATTGAGCAAACACTGAAGTTGGAGTACCAAGACTTAAAAGAGACCACAGTTACCAAATTTAAGTGCGAAATAAGCTGAAAAGGAAGCCCAAATCAGCAGCTCAGGCTGCTGTCTTGTACTCACTCTCTTTTTTTTTTTTTTTTTTTACCAAATCCTACCAAAGCTCATTTAATCATTTTCCAACATTCCTACTAACCAAAGATTCCTAAAAGAAATTTGACCAGGTAAGTCAAACGGATTAAAATCAGTTTTTAGACCCTTTCACATCCTTGACCCAAACACCCCTATGTGGGATTTTTAGGCTAAATATCAGATTTGACACTTTAGAGATTCAAAAACTTTAAATGAGACTAACTTTTGACTTCACTTTACTAATAAAGGATGTTAATAATTCCCAAACTAGTGCTAACTTTTGATGAAAAAAAATTGTAACAGGTAAAAAATTGAACTTCATTAACTGAAAATTTGCATTACATTAAAAAAAAACAGAAAACAAATTTTTAAAGACTAAGTAAAGGGTGCCTTATCATGGCTACATTGATCCCTATTTATACTACTACTAAGGGTCTTCATCTCTTCCATTTGTGCTGAGTGTGCTTCTTGCGAGAGGGAAAAGCAAAAAGCCATTGTGCTTTCTTCAACCAATCTCAGCCCTTGAATAGAGTTAGGTACATATGAGAAGATCACATCCGTCCATGGATACTTTTGAAGCAAGGATTGGTGACCTGGAGCTGAGAGGAGGGGGAAAGGTTGGGTAGTGGGGTTGTGTTTTGGGGTTGTCCAGGTAAAGAGGAGTAAGGTGAGTTTGATTTTGATGAAACTGGGTAATGGGGAGAAATGGGGGTGGAGTGTTTGGGGAGAAGCAAAAAGAGGGTGTAGGGCTTTGGGGGTTGGGTAAAGGAATGGTAGGGTTTGCAGGTTTTATTGGGGGAGAAGAAGGGGAGTCAAAGTGGGAGGGAAAAGAGAAGTCAAAGCTGTGTGGGTTTGGACGGGTTGGCTGGGTTGGGTTGGGTAATTAAAAAGGGTTGGTTAGTATTAATCACAAGGACCAAATGTGTAATTCCACAAAACCAAGGGACCGAAACTGTAATTATCCAATATTCATCATAGGGACCAATTATGACAAGTTTAATTTTCCCAAGGACCAAAAATAATAATTTTCAAATTAAAAATGTCCCGGGGTAATTTCTGTCAATCTTTAAAATTCCAAGGACTCAAGTTGTCATTTTTCAAAACTAGACTTTATAAGGCTAAATTTGACAACTTAAAAATTCCTGAGGGCCTTTTATGAAAAATTACATGTTTTGAATAACCAGGGACTAGATTTTGACAATTATTGCATAAAATACAGTCTAAATATTTTTTCTGTCTTTTTGAGACTTTTCAGAGTGTTTTTTATTGTTTTTGCAGTGTAGAAGGAACAAAAATGATGAGTATTTACACACTCATCAAGAACACAACTCAAAGACTATGGTTACGTATTTGACAGAATCCCGATGTACTGCGACAATCGGAGTGCCATTGCGATCTCGTGCAACTCAGTTCAGCACTCGAAATCAAAGCACATCGATCTATGCTATCATTTCATCAAGGACCACGTGGAACAGGGTACCGTTGAATTATACTTTGTGGGTACTGAATACCAATTGGCAGATCTTCTCACCAAAGCCTTGCCTCCCGCTAGGTTTAATGAGTTGGTCCACCGGATTGGTATGAGGTGTTTGACTCAAGAGGAATTGGATGACCTCTTAAAACAGTCTTAAAAACCTGTCTAACACCAAAACATCCTTTGTAAATAAATTTTTCAAAAACAAAATACAAAAATATAAAACCTGATAAAATCAAAAAAAAAAAAAAAAAAAAAAAAAAAAAAAAAAAAAAAAAAAAATTCTTCTAATCTGTTTTTCTCTCAACATGGCAAGTACATTTCTTCCGTCAACACATTAATCTTTCAAAATTCAGTAATTTTTCCGATCAAGTGTTGAGGGGGAGAAAATAATCACTTTAACTGTTTCAAAACATCTGTGTACTTGCATGTTATCATACCTCGGTTGTTTCTTTTAACAAATAGTGGTAAATTGTCTGGTACAAAGACACTCCTCAGACTTAAATTAATAACCTTTCATTACTTTCTCAAGTCGAGGGGGAGTGTCGTCAAGTTTCTTTCCTAAAAACTTCGTTTGGTAACCAAAATGGAAGTTAAATGGCTTTGTATGGAAATGGAAAAGGTGGAGGGACTATAACTGTCAAAACCTGAAAGTATTTTCAATAAAATACCCCACCTAACACTATCACTTCACATTTATTACTAAAACCTAACCAATCTACGCCTAAGAATCAACCAAGAAATCCGTTCTTTTGATCATCTCTTTGTAAGTTGTTTCGTGATTAAAACATGTTTTTAAGCTAAGGTTTCTAATCTCATGCAAATCCAACGGCTAAAAATTGTTTTACGCATGATTATGTGTTCTACGCATAAGCGTATGAATACACAATCATTGTGTGTGTGTTTGTGGTTAAATGGATTATGTCAAAACGTTTCAAATACATTAATGATATCATTTTAACCTTCAAAACCCACCCAGAAACACGTATTAATGATTTTTGAAAATTAGGGTTCTTGTGTCGAATTGGGTGTTTTCGAATGTGAAGTGTTATGGTCAATAAGATTGTTGGGTTATGTTCTTATGATGTTGAATTGATGATATCCTTGCTCTATAACCACCCAGAAACTCTAAATTATTAACAATTTGGAATTAGGGTTTAAAGTTCTTAAGTTTGGGTATTTTTGATTCACCATGTATTGGATGTTAATACTTGGTTAGTAGACTCTCACAATACCTTAGACCTACCAGAAAACGTTTGGTGCAATCTCCATGGTTAGAATTGTTACACGTAATTCTTGAACTATTAGGGTTTTGGTTTACGCGTATGTAGTTCTACGCATAACTGTTTAACAAGTGTTCTTGCCATGATTTGTTGCTAAAATGAATGTATGTGTTAAAATTGATGATATGATGGTTTTATTTCAGGCTTGTTACTCGTAAAACTCAGAATCAAGGTCATTGTAACTCTACGCATAAGGATCACCTTACGCGTAGCTTGTTATGCGTAAGATTAGTCTTACGCGTAGCTTCTACGCATAAGGTTCTACATATGGGACTACGCGTATCCTGTGAAGGATATGCGTAAACAGTGACCTCTACGCATAAGGTCAACTCTTACGAGTAGCCTTACGCGTAAGGTTAATATATGCCTACGCGTAACCTCTACGCATAAGGTCCAATTTTCTTACACGTAATATTTCTTACTCGTAAGTTAGGATCCTACGCGTAAGTTTACGCCTACGCATATATCATTCCTGTCTACGCATAACTTTACCAATCCTACGCATAAGCCGAGATCATACCTTCGTTATGAATTGTTACGTGTACAAACTTGTAAATAAACTAATCATATCGTCACGAATCCAATAATGTCACTAATAAACTTAAATCGTTTGATATGTTGTGAACAATAAGTGATAAAATAAACTTTAAAACTTAAAGTTAACTAACTCACGAAACATTTCACGACGACATTGGACTATTGAACATACAAGTGACTTAGGACTCGTAACAATCATTGACACTGTACATTCAATAACTAGACAATAAGTCCTTCTGTTGACTAACATTATGTCTTTCGATATGTTGGTTCTTTTGGCTAATGTTATTTCAGATCATGACATGGCTGAACAAATGAATATGGATGCATCTGAAGTTCTCTCCATTGTTGATATCTATCCTTATGGCTATCCAATGAAGATAGGAAAGAATAATCTTCGTGTTGACTTTGACACCCTCACTTGCTCAGAGTCTTCGTGTTTAATTGCTATTGATATTCTGAGGACTCATCTGTATCATAATATGCTCACTCACTCTGCAACTGTTCCTGAGATCTATATCCAACAGTTCTGGAACACTATGGAAAGGGTCAAAGGACGGACTGCTGTGACGGTGACTCTGAATCACAAACAAGTCACCATTACACCTGCAGACTTAAGGGCTGTTCTCCTAATTCCTGAAGTTGAACCAACCAAACTATATGCCACACCTGTTGAAGAGCTCACTCTCCAATTCTTAATCGATATCGGTTATGACGAGGCTACAGGAGTAATCACCAAGCATTCTCACGTAGAGCTTAAGAGTATTCCTCAACCATGGAGAACTCTCTACATGATCATCACCAAGTCTGTTTCTGGTCGTGACAGTGGCTATGAGCATCCTAAGCTCATGGAACTGCAAATATTTTGGGCATTGGTCAACTTGAAACACATCGCTATCGAAGCTCTGATTTAGGATGACATGATGTCATTTCTCAACAAACTTGGCTCAAAGATTCCCTACATCAGATATACTAAACTGTTGATCCAGAGAGCACTTGGACTTCATCCTGATATTCCCAAGAGGCTAAATGACCCCGACAATCACGATATGTTGACGGAACCTATTCTATCGGTCAGAATCAAGGAATCGTCTACAAAGAAACAAGGTGCTGTGTTGCCAGATTTCCTTCTAACTGAAGATGTCAGAAAGCTCGAAACGTACAAAAGGTATCTGGAAGCAGTTAGACAAGGCAAAGTTGGTCATCTCGACGAAAAATCTTCTGGAACACCTGTAAGGAGAACCAGAAGAGGAAGTGCAGGAAGCGCAACAAGTACTGTGAGTCAAAGGAAGTTTCCTAAAAGGAATCCTCCTTCTAAAAGGATTGTTCCTGCAAAGGAAGCCGAACCTATTCCCAAACCTGAACCGCAGAGAAAGCTCATTGACGAGGACTCTGAAGCTACTGACACAGATGAAGAGATTACATACTCTGAAACTGCAATGGATGAAAATCCTTCAGTACCAAAACCTCCAAGTCCTCAAGCTGATAAAGGAAAAGGGAAGACACCCGTACTTGTGCCTTATGATGAAAGCTCTGAAGATGAAGAAGAGCAACTGGATCATTCATACAGGAAGAAGTTTAACATCGTCAGACACCTTCAAAAGGCTGAAGAATTTGCTAAAGATCAAATGGGTGGCCCCGGAGGATCAAGTGGTGCTGCCCACTCCTCACCAGATCCTGATGCGGTTAATCGACCCGATAAGGGATCTGGTGCCACCACTCTTCTGCAACAACAAAAGCTTGTGGAGGATACTATCGTATATGAGTTTGAGAACCCTGAAACTGAGAAGTCTGAGAAAGATAATGAAGATGA
The DNA here is from genome assembly GCA_019973895.1 of Chrysanthemum seticuspe. Lineage (NCBI taxonomy): Eukaryota > Viridiplantae > Streptophyta > Magnoliopsida > Asterales > Asteraceae > Chrysanthemum > Chrysanthemum seticuspe. The sequence continues at coordinate 55,702,949 of BPTQ01000005.1, forward strand.
TTATGAAAAGTTGCTTCTGGACAGTCCCACACATTCACAGAAGGAAACTTCTGAACTGCCTAAGGACCCCAAGCCTCCTCATGTCTCCTCCTCATCAGACTCATCATCTCACTCATCACCACCACCATCAAAGAAATCAACCAGATCATCATCCAAATCTGTGAAGAAACCACCTCGCTCTTGGATTTCTCAGGCACATGAAAGAATTGTGAAAGCTGTCAAACAAGTCAGAATGAAAGACATGTTATACAGGAAGCTTAACTTTCTCAATCAACAGATACAATATCTACATGACGAGAATGACAAGATGCGAGAAGAAAGGAAGTTTATTCAGGAATTCATGAAGAATCATCGTCAAGAGGAACTGAACGAAATGATCGAAGGTTACACTAACAACTACCTTCAGAATATCGTTCCTAAAGTCACAAAGGAGCTGTTCACCAGACAACTTTATCCAAATCTTATGCAAATCGCCAAGCAAACTATCCGATCAACGCCCCTAACCGTAACAATCAATCCAACCGATCAGGTAGCTTTCTCTAACAATGAATTGGTGGCCAAGCTGATTACACAAATGTCGCCACGAGCTGCAACGCTCAACTCTGAAGAAGCAAAACTGTATCAAGCACTGCTAGACTACCAACTTCAAGAAGCTTGTAGATTCGAGGCAGAAAAGTTGAAACGTCCTAGAGACGATGAAGATAAGGATAAAGACAAGGAATCTACACCTAAACGTCAGAAGCAGTCTGGTGAATCTGCTTCGATGCCACCTCCTCCACCACGGACTTCTTCTCAACAAAAGTCTCCTCCACCTCGGTCTTCTACTGATAAACCTCGGGACGATTCCGAGTTACCACCCCTGACTCAAAAAACAGGTGATTACTTTGAGTATACGGGTGGTGACGATGAAGAGGTCCTTGAGCCCCTACAACAACCCACCTCACCCAAACAAGTGCAGAAACCAGTATCATCATCAAGGCCTTCCAAAAAGAAGAAGAAGACGACTCAGCCTGAAGTCGTATCATGGCTAGATGACGATAAAACCGCAGAGTTTGAATGGTTCTCCACACTTGTTAATCAAATTCCCTACCCTGATGAAGGTTAAGACTTGGTAGACGGTTCTACATTGGAGCACGCAAAACTTTTGCAAGAAAAGTTCCATGTGAAGAAAATGACGAAATCTGAGTTGAAGCGAATCAAGATGAAGCTTTTCAACTGTGGAAAGACAGCTCTGAAAGCGCCCTCGAGGTCGAATATCATCTTAAGAACATCGCTCGAGCCATGTCTAACAACATGGATTGGCTCAATCCGGAAGCAAACATTGACTTCACACAAAGGGACAACCCTCCATACTACACCGATTGGACCAAACCCCTACCGACCATTGGCCAAACAGATGAACCATGGATTCCCTTTCAATACATCTTTAACAGAGACCTGGATTTTCTTTTACACGGCAGCGATGGTTCACGAAAATACGCTACATCGTTGACTCTTCCATTCCCAGCGGCTATTTACTCAAACTGCATAGCTATCGAGGAACGTGCCAATCACTTATTTTCTGACAACGTGCAAGAATACGACCGAGATGCATTGTATGGGATTCATCATTGGCCTGAACGCCGAAGAATCTACTACAGAAGCTGCCTGGTTCAGAAGTCTCAACACGCAGTGTACAGTTCTAAGGACATCGTGGCCATCAAACACGTTGATCTCAAGTCTAAGTGGGACTACACCTTCTTGAAGAAGATCATAGTCAAACGACAAGATGAACAGGACTATGCATTCTCCGAAGCTGACTTTGAGAATTTATCCCTCAACGACATCGAAGACATGTACCTTGCCAAAGTACAGGGTCGTATGAGACAATTCTCGACTGAAGTTCAACGTGAATTTATCAAGTCAGTTCTCATCTTCATTCGACACATCGTGATCAAAGAACGTGTAGAAGATATCCAGCTGGCTGTTGAATCTTATCAGACGCGTGTCAACCTCACTCCTCCAACGCTTACTCTTCCCGATCTCAACCAGCTATCTCAATATACACTCATCAGCAAACCTTTCGGCGTTGTTTACCGTAGTGAACTTCAAAGAAACTGCTTAATGGCGTGTAGTGAGCTCCACAAATTCGGGGATCATACCTTGAAGCTGGTTAGGGATGGATTGGCGTACAGGTTGAAGGATATACGCCTGAAAATTGGGTCTTCTAAGCGCTGGAATTCTCAGGAAAGGAGGGATGTGAGACGAATCATCACAATGATTGATGAAAGGTTGTTCAGAAGGGATCAGTTCAGAACGTTGGAAAGCTTTGTTGGTGGTCGACCCAGGATCAACATCACCGGCTATCAACGCCCTATTCGTACTCCTGGGAACATCACTGCACTTCCTGGTACCCCTTGAATTGTTTCCTTCATATAATTTTGGATGTGTGATTTTATATGTCAATGGCTTGTGCACACATAACAGTGTACAACCCGAAATTGTCAAGAAAGGACCCTCTGGTACGCTTCAGTGCCATAATCCTTATAAAAGGAGCGAAAGCTTCTTACTTTTGAGTAAAACCTATCAAACCTTTCAATTTTCAAGGTTTTGCTCAAAAGAACAAGTACTTCCCCATATGATTTTTCAAAACCTCAACCGTTTTTATCACTAGTTGAGGGGGAGTATTTAAATTAAAACTTTGTTCACAAATTGTTCACAGTGGTCGTCTTCCCGCAACACTCGAAATGGTCATATTTATTCTCAACCGTTCAAAAACAACATTTTAATATGCCATTTTTGAGGGGGAGAATTGTGTGATAAGAAATATGTTGTGAAAATTGCAAATGAATCTGTGTACTTCAGACTTGACCAACGAATTGACGATACTTAACTGTTAGTAACTCGAAAAGACTTGTCCTGGACGGGTAATAATTTCAAGCTAGTTCGCTAGTGATGTAAACGTGTCTCGCAAAGGACTTGTCTAAGTAGAATGTACCATTCGAGAAACTCTTGATAGACATGAACTCTGACGGGTTTGACAACCTTTCAAGGCTTGTCTACACCTTCAAGGTAGTTATTAGAGCTAGTTGTCACCTAAAAGCTGACAATGTAACTCTTTAACTACGCAACGTAACCGTGTCTCGCTGGGGATTGTCTATCTCCTGTGGATCAATTCAAAAAGTGCGCGCTCTTTCCTCACTGTGCATTTAACCATTAAAACTATTGAGCACATGTGGAGGGGGAGTATTTATGCAAAACCTTATCTCTCACAGTGGTTCAAACATGTTTTTCATTTACAAACCACTTGAGAGATTTTTCACAAACAGTGGTTTTAATGGCAACATAGGTTAGTCATGGAGTTATAAGGTGACTAAGGTTAGGAATAACCGTCCTATGATCCGCCAGAGCCGGAGGGATCTACCCAAGGACACTACCATTAGTTAGTGTTAGAAGTCCTTAGGAATGATTGTAAAAAGGAGAAAATGAGAATCGGAGAAAGAAGGAGTTGAAGAATCAAAAAGAAATGTAAAGTAAAGGGTGAAAAGAAATAGCCCTCCAGATTATTCAACTTAGGGCAGACACCGGGTTCAATTCATATGCTACTGGTTGTCACTCAGTGACACCGGTATTGAAGATTAAAAGTCGTCATGGACCCAGTGACGCACGCACTAAACCTTCTTAGCCACTCAAGTTTCTCTCAAAAGAAGCTTGTTTCATTCTCACAGGGAACCCTACGTAAACTATTGGCTTTCTCTTAGAGATCGCTGGTATTGAAGAAGGAGACCCTCTCCCTAGTCTCCGCTCAGGAAAACCAAAACGCACTATTGAGTCTAGAGCCACGAGATTCATCAAAAGATCTCTTAGGAACACTTGACATTTAATCACTTGATGATCAACAAATAAGATTATCAGTGGTTCATATCGAGTCCTTCACAGATCTTAGCAATCTGTCGAGAACATTTATGAGAGGTTCACAACTGTGATCCTCAGTGATTGAATGGAAACTCCTGCCAGGGTCAACATCAAACAGCCCTGACAGCAGGTCACTTCGGTAACTCCCCGTGGATTACGCGGAGTGGGTCTCAAACGGTCTACAGTCGTGAGGTGATGCTTCGGTGTACCTCAGCGACTCATCTGAACTGTAGATGTACTTCGGTACATCGCGTTATCTCACTTGTGGGACTCCAGTTCAGGAACGGCCTTTGTAAGAATTAGAGTTGTGTTTTCACACTATGCTGTTAACACTCTCGAAATTCAAACTTGCAAGTGCCTGAAACCACTTATTACTAACCGTTTGAAATGTTTTCTTCTTATGGAAGCTCCGGAGCGGGATGATCGTGCTGATTCTTCTCATGCTCACGCCAACATCATCACTAATGGAAGTTCTATTCAGATGCAACACAACAGTCAGAATGATTCTTAGTCAAACCAAAGAATCTACAAAGTTAAAGACTTAAAGAACCTCATCAGTATTGAATTCCAACGTCAAAGAGCGTGTGAGCATGTTGAAGAATGACGTGGAGATACTGGAGCAGCGAAGCAGACCTGAGGCAGACTTGATGCTGACAACAACGTACTATCACTTTCCCCACAAAGAACAATGATCAAAGAATAAAGTTAAAGATGACGTCGAAGTATAACTGTTCAAAGATAACTATCTCTCTACACTGGGGAGATTGTTCAAATTAAGGCAATTCTTCTCACAAGAAAGAAGAATGTCAGAAGACGTCAGAGCTACTATTACATCAATGCCTTCACCGTTTACATTCATATATACTTGAGGGGGAGATTGTTGGAATCACTCCTAAACAGTATTTCAAGTATTTATATTTCATATGTAATAGGTAGCTTTATTATGGCCTTTATATTTGTTTAAGGTCTAGCTTATGTAGAAGGCCCATAAGCTTAGGCCCAAGCCCATATAAGAAAGGATGGGAACTAGGAGTGTTGCCCTATCTTCCCTCCTATAAATACTCTTGTAAACCCTCACTTGAGGGTTGGTTGTTCAAGTTTTCCTTTCACATACATATTACGCATAACCGGTCATAGTATCTTGTGTGTGTGTGTGCTTGTTTACTTGTTCAATCGCCTTATCTCTTTCTATATTACTTGTGTTTGTAAATCTAGTGACCTAACAAAAATCACCCAAGTCGCTAGAAAATTATGCACCAAGTCGCTAACTACTAAGTCGCTATACTACCAAGTCGCTAAAGTCCCAAGTCGCTAAAACATCAGTCAAGTCGCTAAATAGCAACTCGCTAAGCCTCTAGTCGCTAGCAAAATTTTGGCAGCAATTCGCTAAGATCCAAGTCGCTAATGAGTCAAGTCGCTAAATAGCAACTCGCTATGTACCAAGTCGCTAACACCAAGTCGCTACCCGTAGTGGAGAATCCATTACTTGTACTGTTTGTCGGCTTGTCTCACTAGACAAGTCGCTAAGACCAAATCGCTACCACAATACACTGCAACTCGCTACAGATTTACAAAGTAAGTCGCTACCAAGAAAATTACACCGAGAGCCAAGTCACTAACTTGAAAAACTTCCAAAACACACTTTTCAATCCAAAAACAACCCAACCACGATGATTCAAGCCTTCCAACTCAAAACCTAAACACCATAGATGATTCTAAACACAAAAGTACTACCAAAATCCAAACTTTAACACTAGAGATCAACCAAATGATGCAAAAACCACTAAACTTTTTCAAACTCAAAAACCACCTAAAAACCACTAGAAATCCAAAGATATGTAAGATATGATCTAACCATCGCTCTTGATACCAATTGTAGGATATTGGATTTCACATACACATCAAACCATAACACAAAGTGGGCGTATAAGTGGAATTCTAGAGAGAGAAAGTTAGAGGTTTAGGGAACTTTAGTGAGAGAAAGAAAGATCTTATTATGAGCTCCAACTCTCTACCTTGGAAGGTAGAGAGTATTTATAGTCTTACAATAAAACGCCACACAACGGGCTGTGGATCAGGCATACAGTGGGTAAAGACCCGTCCGTCCTCCACGGTGTTACTAAACTAAATACTACTTAACTTAAATGAACTACGACTACGAGCTTTCTAACGATTACATATACTTGAGGTGACCGACTTTTTAATACCTGGAAACTTCTAATTCCTAACAAAAATAGGTCTCGTGCAGTTGGATGCACATAGGTTAAGCGACCAATTGATGGGTTATTGAGGCCGCGTCTGGGAGACCATGTTCTGTCGCCTTTACACCAAACGAACTCATATGGAAACTGCAAGTACGTAAGATGCCTACCTAATGCCATTGACTCGTTGTACGCCAACCACTTAGTAAGAGTTGTCTTGCGTGCATTTGGGTTATCAAGCACCGATTGGACCGTCTGTCTTGCACGAAAAGAAACATGTTGCATGTTCTCCAGATGAACGGCCAAGATTTGAACAGCTGGTTGTCGAGCGTGGATGTCAAAGCCAAAGATCCACCAGCAACCTCATGAGGACTAATATAACGCTCATCGACAAAGTTTTTAATTTCATCTATCCGCCCCCTTTTATTATTGTCTGATATTGCAGCGTTAACCCCTGTGGTGCCTCCCCGATCTGCCTACTAACCCGAGCTATTATGCGATCCGTTCCTTTTGAAATATACTTGAATAGATACTTTATGAGCATCGTCCAACCACAATATTCAACATTAATGTGTGCATAAAACGCATACACAACCTGCGACTATAAGGCACTACATATGCGTTGTCTAGTCTAACACCATTGCGTACTGCATTTATCTCTATATCTCGCCGCCTATAATGTACATACCCTGCTTTATCTATGAACGTTGCGTCACAGTATTCTTTCGGGAAACACTTCATACACTCTGTCCTGTTTTGCATACACGGTGCATTTGGAAAAGTGCCTCCACATGGACCATGAACCATAAACTCCGATACAACCCGAAACCCCTACGGATCATCATATTGATGGGGAAGTTCCGCGCTAATGTACCTGTCCACATCTTGTGGCTGTATAGTTTCTGCTCGTCTTAACGACCACAAAAGGATATGACAATGCGGTAGGCCCCTTTTCTGGAATTCGACGGTATACAATACTGACAAAAAATATTTGCAATCAGATAATTGAATTGAAAATAATAATTGCAAATACAAATAACTAAAATGATGAATGCATTGCTTAAGATGACAAACCTGCATTCAAAGTTCCAAAAAATCGAGAATCACGGAGACACTTTATCAGGGAATGGATTTTGCGCTTGAAGATCCGATCAACAACATCTGGCCTATCGGCTGCAGTGAGATGCGGATACGCCGTAATATAATCTTGTATTTCTGGCCACTTTGTATTGCATGTGAACGTAACGATAAACACTGGGTTGCCATAAACTTTGCAGATAGTCAAAGCATCTAGATAGTTGCTATACATATATCGAGGGCCTCCAGTGAACGACGATGGCAAGATTATACGTGAACCCACATTTGAACCAATATCTCTCCTTGCGACTGCATCATATAACCCAGAAAGATAATCACCTCGTATATTGGACTGATTTTTTCGAACATAATCCATCCTGGTTTGCTCTATGCTACAATAGGTTGTTACCACATATTGCTGGAAAAGTCGTCCAGCTCTACTCAATAAGTTGTAGTAACCCAGTCTATCGTGTAACTGATAGCAATAGAAAGCTTTCATGGACATTCTTTTCCCCCTTCGTGTGGGCCTTTCAACATTACGATACCATAGGTCCATATGATAACCATGCTCTCCAAAGAGGAAAAGTAATGGAAACTGACTTGCCATGTATATGGCATGCAGTTTGTTTATCCTTTGGGGGTCGCCTGAATGACTTTCCAATATCACATCGAAATCACTCTCTGTCTCTTCGGTATCGTCAAACACCAAAGCACCTATTGCGTCCGCGGTTGGAAGTTCATATTGCGGCGCTTTACCGTTACTAAAAAGCCTAACTTTAAAAGGTGGCACGTCATGTTGCTGCAACTTGTATCTTGCAGTTCTAAAAAGTTGTACCAATGCATTATTTTCATCAAGGAATGCAAAAGCGTCTGCACAATTTCTGGTCTCAGCAGAGTTGTCCTACCTTCCGTAAAATGGTCAAGCCTATTTTGAAGCTCATGTTCAGTGTCATAAATATATAATTGTAGAAACCCTGGGGACGCTCCAGGGACCGGGCACAACCTACCTATGCGATGATATATCTGACCGGATACCTTAAAAACATAAGGACCTCTACCAACATTAACAGATTCGTCAATATTCGCACCCAAAGAGGTCATCGCAAACATTTGATTGTAAGCACGTATGTTTTCTAAAAAATGGTTATTAGAAAACAATTCCTGCACGACCGTCGGGTATTCTCTAACTGTGTGCAACTTCACCCTTCCTTCTAAACAACATCAATTATACAGCGGACCGGTTGCATTAGTTGAGAACGTTAGTTTTTCTTCGTCCCCACACTGCTCTACAATGACGGTATACGCGGTTGCAAGGACCAAACTGTTTATAATCAACAGGCGGGCCTGTTAGCAAATAATATTGTTATACGAAAGGCACACAATGAATAGGCGTGCCGACATACTAACAAATAAAAAACAGTACAACGAAGTACCATACCTGTTCTACTCGAACTGGTGCCACGAGTACGCGATGGTGGATCTCGCATATTATGTGTACGCTCCGCATTTGTAGCACATGTAGCAGAACTTCGAGTTCTCCTAGAAGGGCCATCGCTAACTCTGGTAGTATCTGATCGAATGTTATTTGCAGTGGCCGAACGAACATCCAGACCAATAGATGGAGGCGGCGAAGCCATAAAAAAATACACAACAAACGTTAGCCAAGGAAGGTACATAAATATAGAGATGAAATTAATACAAATCCCAAATAAAAAAATGTACCTGTAGCATTAAAAGTCTGAGAAACCGTTGCCTCGCCATGCTGCACTGGGAATGCATAGTTTGAAGACGTTGGCGCATCACATATAATAGGAGAGTTGGTACCACAAAGATCTGAGCAACCCACATCAATGGTTTGCAAGCCGCCATCTATTGTTAATCTTTTCCTTTTAGAGTTTCGGGTTATTGAACCCCCCGTGGCCTCATCACGGCCCTCGATAGGTACATTGCCATGCATGTGGATGGAACCTTGAGTGTCAACACCATAAGAACGCGTATGAGTGTCCAAAATATCTTGCATAAAATGCTTCCCACGCATGCCACCTACAGATAAATCTTCGGCAGAACATTGTGAAGGACCCACGGACTGCAATGCTGCATAAACTGTGTTCCCAGAGGCGAAATCCAAAGTGACTGGGGACTTGCCAACTCCTATGACAACCAACACAATAGCACATCAGTCATTAGATTGTTATACCACGCACCAACCATAAGTTCTTGAAAGCAACCAATGATATCATAAATCGAATATTTACCTGCTGAAGATTGAAATGCAGTACTACTGCACGTATCTAAGGGCAAAATTCGTGGTTCTATGTTCTTGGAACCGGCTGAGCTTTCCGCCCCAGGCGAAACTACATCCTCCAAAAAAAAAGAACCCCGTCAGTAAATGCAAGGAAAAACCTCATAGTAAAAGGATGGTGGACCGTTTTGTTCCATGGTCTACCTGTACAATGCGACATTAACCTCCGCTTCTTAAGGACTTTAGCCAAAGGTTATGAGCGACCATTATAACTTTTCCTAGTACCCCTTTTGTCACGGCCATCACCAGACCCTTCAGCGATAAAACGCGGAGAGCATAAGTAACTTTCCAAATCCCTTACATCATCATTTTGCACGCCGATGTCAGTTACAGGCATGCCAATAAGAAAACAATTAGAAGAACCACCATCTTCAGGTATTTCATAAAACGCAATTCCCAAACGAAAATCTAGGTTGATCGGGAAGCATTGGTCACCTGCAATTAACAACGTAGTCATGAAGGGATTGGCAAACGATAAAGAATATCATGAAAATATCAGAACACAATAATACACATGTTAAACTATAAAGGCATACAACCACGTACCTTCACGTCGTTGAGGCATATGCTGAACCAACGAAAAAGTAGAAGCACCAAAGGACACGTTCGCCGCTTCCATAGCGCCTGAACTACAACATCCCTCATCAACATTTAAAGTAGCATTGTTCAAAAGGGAAGAATGTGCTCTCAAATCAGTCTTAAGCTCCTTCTCGACTACTAAGTGGTCCAAACTGAGGTCATATCCTTCGCCAACCTTCCTCTTAAGAACACAATCCCGTTCAAACTGTTGTTCAACACCCAGTATACCGTAATCTGAACGACCTACACCGTTGATACCGCGTTCCAAATGATCTGATCCATCCAACCCCATACAAACAGGCCTCAACAGACAACTTTCCAAACTCACATTCTCACGACTACCAACGGCAATACATGATACTTCCTGTTGACCAACACTAAAAGAGGCCGGCTCTAACGCATCGTCACCTAACCTCCTAACACTATCATTCACCTCCACATTTTCAAAAGACCTACTATCAACACCTATCTTTTTACACGCTCTACTTTTGGTTCTCATAATAACAACCTTGATAGAGTTAATTAAAACAGTAAGCCTACTGAACACAAATGCGTAGCAAAAAAAAATAAAACAAATCATTATGCACAATCTCTAGCATTTCGAAACATAAAAAAACTAAAAGACTGCAAAAAACACCCCTACTACCATAACAAACCAACATGTATAACTCCTATACACCCAAAACCACAACAAACTAAGCACACAACATAAACGTCCATAAGCTGGCAAAAAACACTCCAGCATGCATCCTAAGTATCTAAACATTTTTAAAAAACGCATGCAAATACATAAATAGTAACAAAACAAAATTTAAACCCTCAATTTAACTACCTAAACAGACTGACACAAAAACAAAGGACATGCAAGGTAGGTAAATCGAAAATAAACGTCTCTACTCTACACATAACCATCTCAACAACTTAGAACACATCTCAGGGAAACTACAACAAAAACATCACATACCACACTACCAACAATCGTAAGAACAACAATAAGATGCGACCAAACCCTAAAAACATGTGAGATATGAGCCACCTACCAAATTTCCTCCTAGGTGAAGAAACGTTGGTGAAATTCTGGAATGAAAAAGAAACTTAATCGTCTAACTAATACGCACTGAGTAGAAGGGCAAAGCCCATGATATATAAGCCCACGTCCATTTTAAAAAGGCCTAAACACTAAAAAACCAACACGTTTCTAATTTAGAAGGAACCGACCGTTGCTTATTCTAAGAGGCACCGACCATCACGTTAGAAACCATATATTATTCCCGCCGACAGTGCTCTTTAAGTTATATGTATAAATAGTAGTAAATATACACATATTAAATGAATGAGTTGTCTATTAAGTATCACGATAAAGAATCTTTTTATGATTTATTCTATTAAAATTGCAATATCAACCGTTAAGTTTAAGGTTGTAACAAACACAAACGGGGACTTATTCATGTTTGTTCGTTTAATTTTAATCGAACAGTCTACGGTGGAGTGTTGCTAAGAACAATCCTTGTTAATAACATTCTCAATGATATAACAATATCATAAAGGGTAAAAGTAAAAAATGACTAATGTACTTTTTAATTTGTGCTAATATGACTAACATACTTTGCAAATGTCCACTATGACTATTCTACTTTCAAGCTTTAACTAATATGACTAACCACATGACATGATAATTAACCGTTAGTCCCCAATACATTAAACAATTGCACCGTTGGTCCCCAATACATAACCTCAGTTACGTTTTCGTCTGTTTATTTACATTTTCGATCGTTTTTTACGTTTTCGTCTATTTTTACGTTTTCAATGTACTGTTTTTATAATAAGCTGCAATGTTCAAATGTACCGTTTTCAATGTAACGTTTTTATAAACAAATCCTTCCAACTACTCAACATTTATGATTTGGTGATAACAACTTCCTATTTGACCCATCGAACTTCAACTGTAGTCATCTGATCATAAGTGAAATCCTGAAAAATCAGCTAATCTTTCATGCTCTTAACAAATAGCCATCGAAATCCCTCACATTTACATACAGCAATTCTGGAACACTATTCATGTTATCAAAGTAACAAAACCTCCAGTTCTGAAAGTGACAGTCGACAAACATACCACAACCCTAACTTCTGAATCACAACACACAGTGCTACAATTAACGTCTATTTTTACGTTTTCGTCTATTTTTACGTTTTCATTATTCATTTTTATGCTCAATGTACCGTTCTATAAAGTTATAATAAGCTGCAAGACCTTTGTAATAAAAAAAATATACTGCTTGCCTTTATCAGTGATTAGCATCTCAAGATCTATTTGGTTCATCGTAACACCTCGCATAAAATGTTCACAATATTGCCCGCTTTGTCTAGAAGTGCATGTTTTGTTTTTGTTATCATCATGTGAAAGACTTTCTAGTAGGTCACCAAAGTCACCTATGTGGTACCATTAACTAAGAAGTTTTTATGGGATATGCCTGCATGAGTCGGAAAATATGCACTATGTCATTGGAAGGCAGAATATTACTAATGAACACAACATCTCTCCAGCCACATACGATGTAGGATTTGCCTAGCGTAATACAGGCATCCCCACCACTTTTGAACCATCACTACAACAATATAGAGCACCGACGTTGGTGACCCTGAGTGACGACTATGCTGACCATTGAGACCAATCTTCAGGATGGATGTCGTTGCAGATGTAAACTTAAGTCATTAACTACCCAAGGAGAGTATTGGTGTGTTAGTTTTCATTCACATATATATTTTTTTCAATTTGAACCCAAGATATAAACCTTTCTCTATTTTCCTTTATCTTTTTTATTGTAGGTTAAAAAAAAAAAAAAAATCTATTTCTTTCATTTTAAGTTCTTTCCTTCTTTCTTCCTTCCTTCCTTCTTTCTTTCTTCTATTTGCTCTATCATTCATTTAAATCTCGAGAATGCAGTGTAAAAGACGACCATTTTGTACCACCCGAAAATATAAATCTCAAGAATGCAGTGTAACTTTCTACCACCCGAAAATATAAATTGTTCATTGGCTAATTGGCATATGGTCCAAAAACAAAATTTGTAGTCTCCTCTACAATTTTCTCCTCGTCTTGGACTCTTGGAGTCAAAAAATCGTTGATAGTTACTTTACAAGAATTTGATCTTTTTGTTTTGGTTTGCAATAGTCAAGAAATCATTAATTGATGGAAGAAGACAGTATAAGCTAAGAAAAAGAGAGGAAAAAAATCGACTTGACTAAATAAAAAGCAAACTAATTTAACTATGATATGATCTCGAAAGAATTTTGGACACATTAAAGAATCTTTTTATGATACATTTTACTATTAAAATTAAAATATCAGGCTCATTTGGTTTATAAGTAGTATTAGGATTTAGAAAAAGCTTGAAAGAATTGAGAAAAAATTAGAAGAAAAAATATATATTATTATATATAAAAAAGTTTGATTTATAATCATAAAATAGAAAGAAAAAAAAAACAAGATAGCAAACAATACAAAATCAAAATTCGTGGCTGAGAATCTCAAAAAATAATTGTGTAGCTGAAATACTTTGTGTCAGAAGAAATCCAACAAATCTGTCAAAAAAGCCACTAACATATAGTGGTATGGGCTTTAATTTTCGATTCCCTCACACCATTTCTAAAGTATTATACAAAACAAATAATGTTAGAAATCATCCGAACCCAACAGTGCCACACCTCTCTACCAAACGAGCCCTCAAGGTTTTTTTTTTTTTTTTTTTTTTTTTTTTTTTTTTTTTTTAACGACAAGATAAAATATCAAGTTATTAACCATTAAGTTTAAGGCCGTAAATGAATCGGACAAACACAGATAGAACATTGTTCATGTTTTACATTTAATTTTAACAAGCCACTCCATGGTGGAGTGTTGCTAAGAACAATCCTTGTTAAAACATTTGCTAAGAACATTCTGAATGACATAAAAATATCAGAAATAAGAGTGCTTTCAAAAGCCAAATGAAATATAGGTACAAGACTTGAAAAAAAATGTAGTTTCATTTTTGTATAATTGGTAAACCCAAAAAAAGTTTACTACTATCTAAAGTTAATTTTCTTGCTATCCATATCTTTATGGTAAAAAAAACATCCACAACAAAAATATTTCTCGTAGAGTTTTGAATTACATCATATTTATCGCTGCAACGTACGGGTATTTTTTTAGTTTTCCTAAAACGTAAATGTCCAAAAGTGTATATAAGGAAAACACGGTTTTTATAAGAGGTGGCAATTTAAGACCCAATGGTTAAATTTGGGTCTAGTTGGGTAAAGTTTCTTATTGAGATGAGTCTAAATGGGTTTAGTTTATTTTAATAGATGAGTCTAGTTGGGTATAGTTTATTTTAATTAATTAATATTGATGGGTCTAGTTGGGTCTAATAATATACCCACATGGGTCTAGTACAATATTTACATGGTTTAAGTTGATTGTTAACTAAAATTATAAAAATCACTCACAGTCTAATTTTATCATTTTCGTCCGTTTTTATACGTTTTGTCCGTTTTTAACGGTTTTTTACGTTTTTGTCCGTTTTTACACGTTTTCGTCTGTTTTTTTACGTTTTCGTAAACAGACAAAAACGTAAAAAAAAAGGACAAAAACGTGTAAAAACGGACAAAAACGTGTAAAAACTGACGAAAACGTAAAAAAAAACCGGACGAAAATGTGTAAAACGGATAAAAACGTTAAAAAACCTGACGAAAACGTGCAAAAACGTAAAAAATTTGTCAAAAAACGGACAAAACGTAAAAAAAAGACGAAATCGTGTAAAAACGGACAAAAACGTAAAAAACAGAAGGAAACGTGAAAAAACAGGCGAAAACGTAAAAAAACAGACGAAAATGTGTAAAAACGGACAAAAACGTAAAAACCCGTTAAAAACAGACAAAACGTATAAAAACGGACGAAAATGATAAAATTAGACTGTGAGTGATTTTTATAATTTTAGTTAACAATCAACTTAAACCATGTAAATATTGTACTAGACCCATGTGGGTATATTATTAGACCCAACTAGACCCATCAATATTAATTAATTAAAATAAACTATACCCAACTAGACTCATCTATTAAAATAAACTAAACCTATTTAGATTCATCTCATTAAGAAACTTTACCCAACTAGACCCAAATTTAACCATTGGGTCTTAAATTGCGACTTCTACTTTTAAGTTTATGTGTTATATATATCCTAGGTTTCAATCTCGATTGTATTTCTTTACGTCCAAGATTTACACACAAAGAAACATGTACTTTTCGAGACCACTAAATAATGATAACTGGTAAGCCCGCGCGTTGCTGCGGGATGCCCGTGTTTATGTTTATTATATCTATGTTAATGTTTTGTGTCCGCTTCATAGTCAAGATCGAAAATTAGGTTGCCATGTCCATTATTAAGTATGCATGCATAACAGTTTTGCAGCCAAAGAATGTGGATCGTCGTTCCATATAACCGAGCATAAGCAATTGGACCAATAACAATTAACTTGGTAGGAGCAAACATTCGTATTGCCATACAACATATTCTTCCGTAGATGTTATGCAAAAAAGAACAAAATATAGAACTTTAGTTTGTAGGTTTGCGGCAAAAAGGAACAGAAGATAGAACACAAATTGCCATATATTTCATTAAGAAGAGACGTGGCAAGATGGGTACAGTGGACAATATACAACCATAGACAACCATTAACTTGTTGCACCATTAGACCATTACGTATATTGTCCAGTGTACTCGTAAAAAATGTTCATCAAATGTACACGTAGTTATGGGTAGAAATAGTAAACATGATAGAGTGAATGCAAATTAAGCTAAAAAGTGAGCAAGAAGTGCTGCATTAAACTGAGGTATAAAGTAATTTAGGAAGAAGTGAAAAAATATTTGTAGCAGTTGCTGCAAATTTTAGTGACATCAATAATAATGATGTAAAACCATTAAAAAGTCACCCCTCTTTTCTTTGTTGCTCCTGCTAGAGGATTAGCTGCTCTTGGTTCCCTATCACCATTTGTTGATCCAATAACTCATACTTCATACACACCTACATACATAAGAACAAATTAAAGAATAATTAAGAATCTGAATAGGAGAGAGCTATGATGTAGTTGTCATATTTCAATCAATCAATGCCTGTAAAAAAATATAAAGTTATAAAAATATAAAATGTGTTTAGGGTGTTTTTATAAAACCAACCAAGCTATCAACTTTCCCCATTCAACCACAAATGTTTAAACCATTCATTTTGTTTTACTCATCGGAATAATATATTAAAATAGAGCTCTAAAGTGTCAATCGTCTTTTTTTCCTGTTAACGCGTCGATTTAAGTTGTGTTATATCTATAAGATATCAAATAAAAAATGTTAGCTACTAAAAGAAATATTTCAAAAACGTTGTGCAGATCAAACAGATTATAAAGCCGGCTAAAGTTTTAGTTTTAATGCAAGCAATCGGGTATATCATTTTATTCAAAAGACACCCCACTTGTGTGAGAGGGTTATCGCTTTGACCCGCATCATGGACCAATGCATAGGTCCTAATAAGATCAATCATGTAACCTTTTAAATACATAAATTTATAAATCGTATTAGTTACCTGCAAGGAGTAGCATCAATTTACCCGCCATTTGTTCGAAAAATGCCTCATTCAACTGATACCACTACTCTTTAACAGCAACAAATTCGTCTCGGTATGCTGATCCACATCCCTATTTGAAAGCAAACCCTTCCCGGTATTCCCCTGCCATTAAAATGAAATACTTTGCATGTGAGCATGAGTGCAGAATAATGAAGGGGTTGTTATACGTGTAAATAAAGGCAATGAGCAGTAATTTAAAACCCGTGAAAAAAAAGAACAAAAAGATGGTGAGACTATAAATAAGTAGCCTTTTACAACTAACATTTAGCTTGCTAAGAAAATTTTATTGAAAAAAAGCGAGGCTAATTCTTGATTTCAAAAACATATTGTATGGACAAAAACTAAAGTTGTGCAAACAAACTCACCATGAAGTTTATGTAGTCTTTGATACAACTGTGTAAAATAACCCAGTAGTACATTTATGAAACTACCATCTAAATGCAAAATACAACGACATGTTCCCTTTTTCACATTCTCATACCCATACTTGATTTAAAAAAAGAATAATCTGTTGTGCCCCATAGTAAAATACATCATTATCTAGTTGGTTATGGTATCTGAAAAGATTTAGTCAGGGTAATATGTTTTAGACCATATGTGATAAGATCATAAAGAACTTATTTTTAGAGCATT
This sequence comes from Chrysanthemum seticuspe, assembly GCA_019973895.1. Taxonomy (NCBI): domain Eukaryota; kingdom Viridiplantae; phylum Streptophyta; class Magnoliopsida; order Asterales; family Asteraceae; genus Chrysanthemum; species Chrysanthemum seticuspe. Next base: position 55,720,289 of record BPTQ01000005.1, read on the forward strand.
GTGTACTGACAACACTTTCAACAAACTGTTATTCTATAGTAACTGAAATAAAAAGAATAAAGTTGGATAATATTCCTTTGACTATTACATATCAGCGGACCATCGCAAACACCCCTTCGTCTGTATTGTAGTTAAAACAAAAAAAGGACGGACCATATTCGTTATCCCTTTCATCAATTCAGCATCAGTAAGAAATCAGAAATAAAGTCAGGGTTTGGCAAAAACGAAATGGGTCAAAAGTCGATCCAGTAGGTTTCAACCTCTACGTATACTTTACTACACAAATCCATTTGACCCATTACCAGAGTCTTTACTTTACAAAGTAAGTTAGAAGTAGTGTATAAAACTCACCTGTCATGCACCGTTTAAACAAATCTCAGCAAACACCTACACAAATAGACCAAGTTTTATCAAAATATATCCATATGCACTAAGAAAATGAACATCTGAATAAAATTCACCAACATAATCCACCGCATGTACCAACTGTCAAATCTGGAACGAAGCATTTTTCATGCTACTCCCCGTTACAAAAATAGGGTCAAAAAAATGGCTAGCTAAAACGGCAACAGGTCAAATGGGTCTTTTGGGTTGAAATTGGTTAAAAGTTATCTAATTTAACAGTTTATAGGAAAAGTAGAAAGAACATACTACTCAATAGTTATGTTCTATCTTATTTTAAACATAAAAAGCTAACTATATCCTCCTGCTCAACCTTATAAACGCGATCCACATCGTACGCATCCATCAACAACTTCACATCATAACCGTACTTCAAATCACAACACCTAATACAACCTCACACAAATTAAGCTAAATATGCATTATTCACCTCAAAACAAAAATTCTAATATGCTAAACCAACCTTCTATAATAGTACATGGTAAAAAATGATTCTGAATATCAGATTATATAGATGAAAAAAATAATCCAGATAACAGATAGGTGTAGTTAGAACATAACACATATTCGTAACAAAAATTTGGGGTGTTTCATGTTTAGGACTGTTTACGTACATGCTTCTCTATGTATAACATACTTTTAGAGCAAATGGCAAACACCACATCAGAAACTGCTTTAGTTTGTGTCCCTTTGTTCTCGTTAGGCGGGCTGCAAGTTCAATTAACAAAGCTGATTACTTAAGGGGTGTTTGGATTGACAATCAGTTCAAGTTAGACGGGCTACAATTTTCACTCAACAAAGCCTACATTCTTTTTTTGGTTTTGGCGTATAACTAAACCCATTCAATTATACTAAACCATTTGCTTGAAATCCTAAACCTACGTCTAACACCAAAAAAACCAAGGTTTAACAAAATCAAAACTCCGCTGCTCACTACCTACAATAATCAAAACTCCAAAAAGAAATTAGAGGAGTTTCATTAACACTAATCATTACTCTTAAGTCATCATAGCCAATTCAAAAAAGTGTATTTCAAGCAAATGGTCTTGTATTCAAGATATGAATCCATCATTTCATTGTAACCTTATAACAAATACTTATATTTGCAGCCCTTTAAACTAACAGAATGTTTTAAACTCTTTGGACAGACTCTTTTGTTGTTAGGAAGAGGAGGCTTGGTGACCCTGAGAAAATAAAAAGACGCATATGCTATTTTTGTTATAAAGAAAACCCATTGAGAATTCAATAGCCTTATTCTTCTTATCCATCTCATAGGCAAATTAAATCAATCCTTTGTTTATGCTACAAACTTGTTAAAATGCCTCTTTCAAACAACATGATTAGCTTCAGCGCTGGTTTACAACCTAAAATCAAAAACCCAAATTGCACACTAAAAGTAAAGAAATATCTATATATTTCCAAAAGACCCCAAAATCATAAAAAATAATTGGATAAATATTAGGGTTAGTGCCTACCTTACAATTACAAATTAGTGGTTCCAAGATCTACAATCTTCGAAATAATTCCTATTTCACCAATTGATTTTTTGCGATTTTCTTTGCAACAATAACCTTCACCAATCATGTAACTGGTTTGTTGAAGCATGGCAGTTTATTCCAGCATTCAAAATTTCAAATCATTGATGGGTGTTTGGATTTGTGTTGCCTTGTGTATGTCTTTGGGTTTTGATGATGAAATTTGTGTCTTTTTTTTTTGGTGAAGAGATTCTTGTTTCATGGCGATGAGATGGATAAAAAAAATAAGGCTATCGAATTTTCTAGGAGATCACAGAAACTTTGAGAAGTTAAAATGAATGACGGTGTAATTTATCTAGCCTAAATGGTTAATGACGCTTTGGTTTGTATTATGGGGTTATTACGGAAAAACGGACGTGAACAGGAAAAGAGGCATCACGCTTTGGCCAATCAGAAAGTGGCACACAATCCACTAACTTACTGTTGGGTTACTGTTTGCAGTTTATGATTAATTATAGACCAATAAGGAGAAGATTTAAGGGGAAACGGACCGCCTAAGAAATCTTTAATTGTCCCGTTCAAAAATGCCTAATAGTATATATATATAATATTGTGAATTTGTGATCTGCTTTAGACTTTTTACTACACTATTTTGTAACTTATTCCTGTGTAATATTCATATTTGTTGTAAAAACATACAAACTAGCTAGACGTTAATGATAAAAAATAAACGTAAAACTTTGAACTACAAAGGCACGCACTTGGGAAATAATCTAGTGAAACCTTGGAACCGACTAGGGATCTTATTGTCGATGATGGGAGAACAAATACAAGATTGCGCGCGAGGGAGGGAGGAATGAGCAAATGAGCAATGGTGGAGTGTATGGGGTTGTTTCGGTTATGGTTTGTATTTTGTTTTTTGCATCATTTTGATGATTAAAATTCCAAACACATGATAGATATACATCTTTGAATTTTATTATTACCATTTTGCTTTTTTGGGCAAAATGTTTTGTCCATTCTTTATATAATGCTCACCACTGATTTATGTTGAGTTTAATATATTCTTAACTATTATAGAGTTTCACGTAATGCATTTGACATTACAATTAAAAATTACAAGAAATGAATATGGAATCTTTGAGAATTTATTAGAAAAACTACTATACGTAGGTTAAAATTTTTAAAATGAATTACACATCGGGTAAGTCATGATGCATGCAAGACAGATACATATATTATTGTGATTAAAAAAATTAATACCACCAATTACAAAAAAAAAAAAATTTAAATTTGAAAAAGTATATAAACGTAGTCACATGATATTATGATGTAACATTTTCTTCTTCTTATAATATCAACTCATACACACGAGAAGTCTACACTTCAACTTCAATATATCCTCTCAAGCTTCGATCATGAATGCTTCAGTCTTGCCATCGGCTTACAATACGTCGGCAACATCACCCGACTGGCTAAACAAAGGCGACAACGCATGGCAAATGATCTCAGCCACTCTTGTTGGCCTCCAAAGTGTCCCGGGTCTCGTGATCCTATATGGAAGTATAGTAAAGAAGAAATGGGCTGTAAACTCGGCTTTTATGGCACTCTATGCCTTTTCGGCCGTAGTAATATGTTGGGTTACATGGGGTTATAAAATGTCGTTTGGGGAGAAGTTGTTCCCCTTCTGGGGCAAGGCAGGCCCGGCACTTGGTCAGAAGTTTCTTATCAAGCAAGCCGCGTTGCCCGCCTCAACCCATCACTATAACAATGGTTCGGTATGTGTATCCTATTGTTTTTTTTATCGACATTTGACATAATTTGACATTGACTTAGATTTTTAAGTGAAGTGATGTGCTTATATGATGTCAAAACATAAAGACTTTATAGTATGAGATGTTGATATTAGGTCTTTGTTTTCTTGATTTTAATTTAAGTTAAAATGATTTTAAGTTATCTAAGTTTTAGCTAATGAATATATAGTTTCACAAAAATCACATGTTACACTTTTTCGTGACCACGATAAGAGTTAGAATACGAGGAGTCATAAATTAATCCAACGTTTGTATTGTGTCAAGCCCGTTTGATCATTTAACATTATTTATATTGTACTAAACTCATTATTCAGTTATGAGAATTACACAAGTTTACATAAAGTACTTGTTTACATTTGTATATATTCACTAAAACCGGCCATAGATTATATAGTTTGAATTTTCGTTAATATAGGTGGAGACGCTGATGGCAACACCATACTATCCAATGGCTTCGATGGTGTGGTTTCAATGCGTGTTTGCAGCAGTAGCATTGATCTTGTTAGCAGGCTCGTTGCTAGGAAGGATGAACATTAAGGCGTGGATGGCGTTTGTCCCATTATGGTTAACTTTCTCGTACACTGTCAGGGCTTTTAGCTTGTGGGGTGGTGGTTTCTTGTTTCATTGGGGTGTCATGGACTACTCGGGTGGTTATGTTATTCATCTATCGTCCGGTGTCGCAGGTTTTACAGCTGCTTATTGGGTCAGTATACTCCTTTTCAGTTTTATGTTTTTACATCTCAACACATACATTTTTACCATTACCATTGAACAAGACAAGTACATGATGAAACGATGTTTGTGACTTTCAATTCCTTTTCGCTACGACCAAATATGTTTACATCTATGAAGAGACAAATGACACTTTTATAAACTTTACAATAATATACAGTAATTGTATTATTAAATATAAGATCTATTGGTTCATGAATCATGCACATATCATTGACCCTTAATTCTTTGGGCAAATCGCATAAAAAGATACTCATCTTATGTCCAATTTCAATTAAAGGTACTATTCTTTTTTTTTTCTCAATTTAAGGTACCCGACTTTTTTTTTGGGCCGATTTAGGTTTTTTTCTAACTTCCGTTAACTATTTCGTTAGTAAATTACATGTTTGGTCCTTGAGTTTGTATAGGCATTACATGTTTGGTCCTTCAGTCCGTTTTTGCACATTCTCAAAAAAAAAATTCGAAATAAATTTTTTTTCAAAAAAATTTTTCTAAATATTTTTTTTCCAAATTTTTTTCAAAAAAATTTTTTCGAAATATTTTTTTTCCAAATTTTTTTAAACAAAACTTTTTCGAAATATTTTTTTTCCAAATTTTTTTCAAAAAAACTTTTTCGAAATATTTTTTTTCCAAATTTTTTTCAAAAAAACTTTTTCAAAATATTTTTTTTCCAAATTATTTTCAAAAAAAAATTTTCGAAATATTTTTTTTCAAAAAAAAATTTCGAAATATTTTTTTTCCAAATTTTTTTTCTTGCAAAAACGGACGAAAATATTTTGATTTTTTTTTTTTGAAATATTTCGAAAAAGTTTTTTTAAAAAAAATTTGGAAAAAAAATATTTCGAAAAATTGTTTTTGAAAAAAATTTGGAAAAAAAATATTTCGAAAATTTATTTTTGAAAAATATTTTTTGAAAATGTGCAAAAACGGACTGAAGGACCAAACATGTAATGCCTATACAAACTCAAGGACCAAACATGTAATTTACTAACGAAATAGTTAACGGAAGTTAGAAAAAAACCTAAATTGGCCCCAAAAAAAAGTCGGGTACCTTAAATTGAGAAAAAAAAAAGAATAATACCTTTAATTGAAATTGGACATAAGATGAGTACCTTTTTATGCGATTTGCCCTAATTCTTTTGGTTTGTAGTATATGTATACTCCGTAGTTATTACTCTAACTAATTAGTATATCGTATATAATGCAAAAATAATTATTTTTATTTAAAAAAAACTAAAAAAACTAATGTTAATTTCCAAAATAATCTTTTAAAACTTTACTCTTTCTCACATAAAAATGGCTTTAATAATCTTTGAAATAGTTGCCTTAAAATTAGTTTTTATTTTATAACTAATGTTGTTTTTAAAATGATCATATATTGTCATTATTTTTTCTATTTTTACAAATTCATCTCAACCTGTTCTCATTCTTAATCCGTATTTTAATTCTAATTTGTTAAAAGTAAATCTTGTATGATATTGCTGTAATCTTCAAAAATGATGAATACTTATCATCGTCAATTCCAAAACGTTACACGAAACATTTAACCACACATGTCAACTATAAATATTTGCCTTTATAAAGCATCGCGCACGGGTGAACGAGTGGTTTTACTAAACTAGATAGAGTTAGAATCAAATGAGAAAAAAAAAAATATTAAAATGAAAATGATGAGAAGAAATCACAACCACACATTTCAAATATACCTATAAAAAATGACGTATCCGATTTTAAATTTCTTATTTATATTTAAAATATGTGGCCGAAAAATCCTTTTCATTTTTGTGATTCTTGTAATCTTGTTTCATTGACTTTTCCTCAAACGTTGGGAGACTTGAAGTATCCAAGAAACTCACGTGGGCCAGTTCCATTGTCAATTCATTTCTATCCTAGTTGCTTCATCATGGCTACCTAACACTCAAAATAAATTACATGCATCAAAAAGTAGAATGTGACAAAAAAAAATAATACTGAGGTAACATACACTAAGCTTGTTGCTGTGTATAAGTAAAAAGAAAAAGACGAACGTATAAAGTAATTTTGATGGTAAATAATTATTTCACTCAATGAGTTGTTCTCTAATTCAATATTTTGTAAATACTGTAAAGAACCCTGACAAAAGAGCAAGGTTGGGTCAAGTTATCAACACCTTTGCCTCTGGAGACAGAGGTCAAGGGTTCGATCCTCACCCCTTGCAAGGTTGGAGGTTCTTTTCTACCTTTGCTAGAACCGGAAGCAGCCTCTCTACCTTAGGTAGGGGTATGACTGTCTGCGTCTTAACCTCCTCCATACACCGTGGAAGAAGGTATTGAGACCCATAACCTGTGGAAGACGGTATTGAGCGTTACTTTTTGTAAAGAACCCTGACATGATTAAACTGCGTTCATGAACTTGACCTTATGATATGTAAAAGAGATCGATTATAAGACTTGAATAGTTTTATGCTAAAACTTACATGACAATATTACGTTTGTTGCAGCTAAGCGATCAACTTCTTTACAAACAAATAAAACACTCATACGCGAGTACATTATTAGTCATACTTTTGTTTTCCAATCATTTTCTAGCTAAAATCTAACAACCTTCTAACAGCATAATAACGAATTATACATCATGTATAAATTATATTTGATCTTTAATGGTATTAACATTCATTCAGAAAAGAAAAATACAGTTTTCTCCTTGTCTTTTAGCTAAGTAATCCAGATGTTGTTTTTATGATTGAGGATCGCGGTCCTTGGGCCAAGTCCATACACCATATCAAACGACTTATTTAGGTTTTTATGAAAGAAACATCAAATATGTATAGTTATCTTATACCATAATAGAAAAGAAATTCAGTCTTATACATTAGTATTAATTAACAAACTTATAAAATTATGTAAAATGTACCATAAGGACAATGACATATTAAATGTGGACTATATTACACTAAGGTCGGGCGCAATGAGTGTGACCCATCACTTTCCACCCTTCATCCTCACTTTTCATACCATTGCACTCATCAGCACCTCATGAATGAGGCAAGCAAAAACAGAGATTAAAGGTTACCAGTTCTATCACTCGGTACCCGTTTAAGTTTTATTATTTATTTGATTATTGAGTGTGTGTGTGAGGTGTTTTTTGGGGTATGTTTGAAAGGTGAGAGGAGTGATGATGTGCTAATTGATTATGTTGCGCTGAGTTGGAAGATGAAAGAGTGGTGTTGAATGGTAACCATTGCATCTAGTCTAAGATTGAGTTTAGCAAGCCCCCTTTCCATGCGTGAATGAGGTATGTTTCACGCATTATTATTGTTACACAAGGCCATTGACCATGTGTGAAGAAGAAAAAAAAGAAAAGAATTCAGTAGTGTAGAACATCGGAACGGAAAAATGAGTGTGCGGACATAAGTGTGTGGTATATATAAACTGTAAAAAATATGATAATCACTACAATGTAAAGGTGGTGAGAAGGTATGTTGACGTGACTTAACATGATTGATCACCACCACTATAATTGGTCAAAATAATCAAGACTGTGAAATGGGTGAGTTTTAGACTAGTCCGACAATCGGTCTCCCACACTCGGTCACCATCATTTTAGACTAGTCCTTCCCATTACACCCCTTCTCTTTAGACGCGTTCTCAAGACAAAAAATGCACAATTGGTCGCATATGCGACAAACTTGTGTTGTCTGTTTGTGTGTGTGAGGTTTATAAAATGATTTATGTGAGGTATTTTTTGGGTGATATGTTCGGTCTTTTTATTACACTAAATTGATTATAAATTTATCATGAAGAAAGAAAACTGATATGACAGCGTTGTTATTGGTCTATTAGTGATCACCATTATAGTTAGCCTAAAGTTTATACTATCTTCTTGATGATCTATAAGCTTTTATAACTATGATACTCACCAATCGCATAATTAAACATGATCTATAAACCTTATCCTTTTATATATGTTTTTTGGTGAAAATTATCGAAGCTTTCATTGTGAAAAGAAAAACACCTTTAAGCACTTGTTAGTAAACACTTTGATTACATGTGTTGGAAGAAATTAAACAAAAAAAAAAAAAAAAAAAAAAAAAAAAAGATTTTTGAGCGAAATCACACGTCAAGAACAACTCCACCAAAAACTTGAGAAAAGGTTATGATCCCTTAATGTCAGGGGCGGACCTAGGGTGTTTATGTAGGTTCGTGGAAACCCGAAGAATATTTGTCGACTAGTATAAGTTTTGATTAAAAATCCCGATTTCTTTGAAAAGAACATGCTCCAGAAATTTTGTGTCAAACTTGTTTAGTTAATCCACTTATTTGTCAAAAGAAATACGTATCTTCTTCATTTAACTACGAGTTTTAATGAAATCATACCTTTTAATTATTTTTTTTTCCTTTTATACTCTTAAAAATATATTGTGCGCCTGATGACTTAGAGTTCTGGTTTATTTTTTTCCCTTTACACTCTTAAAAAAATATTGTGCACCTAATGACTTAGAGTTCTGAGTCCGCCCCTACTTAATACCGAGTGACAACAACACACACCAAATACTTCTTAAGTTTGAGCCAAACATAACTAGTCCCCTAAATTTATATCTTCACTATAACACACTAATATTCTAACAAAAGTAATTATAGAAAAGACAAGTTGACAAACGTTGATAGAAACTAGGAAGTGTTCTATAGCGTAGCTCAATAGTTAACACCAATGTTTTGAAACCCGGGTCGACCCGGCCGGGTTAACCGGTTGGACCGGTTCCGGGCAAAAAAATGGTCAAAATAACCCGGGTTTCTAAAACCGGGTTAACGGTTAGACCCACCGGGTTTTAAGTGACCCGGTTCTCAAAACTCGGCCGGGTTTGGTTTTTTTTCATATTTTTTAATAAAAACCGGGTTGACCCGGATTGACCCGGCGGTCGAACCGGTTGACCCGTTTTTTTTTTATATATTTTTTAATGAAAAACCGGGTTGACCCGACGGTCGAACCGGCTGACCCGATGACCGGTGACTCGACCGGGTCGATTATAAACCCGGGTTTCAAAACATTGGTTAACACTTAACAATCAACATGAACCTAACCTATTGCTAAACAGCCCAGCATGACCAACTGGCCAGCATCTAGATGAAACTACTATAGATTTACCATAAAATATGAGCCAATTGGCACAACCTCTAGATACAAATGTAATGCTTGTGAGCTTGTCTAATGTAAACTGTATCTCTGTACATTAGTTGTATCAGTCAACACAATCAACCTATTTAATCCCGACTTAGATATTACTTGCCCCAACTCATTTTGACTTGTTACCTCGACGATACTTTAAAGCAAATTACATGTGTATACTAATTGATATTAAAATCTGATTAACAGGTGGGCCCAAGATTAACTGACGACAGGGAAAGATTTCCACCTAACAATGTACTAATGACGTTAGCCGGAGCCGGGCTGTTATGGATGGGATGGGCTGGTTTCAATGGTGGTGACCCATACGCTGCCAACATCGACTCCTCGATGGCTGTCCTCAACACCAACATTTGTGCCGCGGCAAGCCTCCTCGTTTGGACCTGGCTCGACGTCATTTTCTTTGGTAAACCATCTGTCATTGGTGCAGTCCAAGGTATGATCACTGGGCTTGTTTGCATTACACCCGGTGCAGGCCTTGTTCAAGGATGGGCTGCAATAATCATGGGTGTTTTATCCGGTAGTGTCCCGTGGTTCACAATGATGGTGGTTCACAAAAAATGGACTTTATTACAGAAAGTGGACGATACTCTTGGTGTCGTCCATACTCACGCAGTTGCAGGTTACCTCGGTGGCATCCTCACTGGGATTTTCGCAGAGCCCACCTTATGCTCATTGTTTTTACCCGTGACGAACTCACGTGGGGCCGTTTATGGCGGTTCGGGTGGTATGCAGATAGTGAAACAGATTGTTGGTGGTGGGTTTATTATTGGATGGAATATAGTGGCAACGTCGATAATATGTATAGCGATCCGTATGGTTATTCCTTTAAGGATGTCAGATGTACAGTTGTCGATAGGTGATGATGCTGTACATGGGGAAGAAGCATATGCATTGTGGGGAGACGGTGAGATATACGACGGAACTAGACATGGGTTAAATTCCGATGACACCACACACCACCGTCAACCCAGTGGTGCTACACACGAGCTCTGATAACTATTGTCTCGGTCATTAGGTTGACATGGAATGGACTCTCTCGTGTACGTGTATTTATAAGTGACTGCGTATTTAAATTTTTATGGATTTTGATTATTTGTTTGTATTATATCAGGAAGAATTCATCTGGATAAACTTTTTATTATTGTACAATGTCTAAATTAATTTGAATACATCTACACTTAAATGTACATCTTTTTCGTACATAACGGAACTTGATCTAAAAAGCTATGAGAGTGGATATAAGTAGCTGAGAAGAGCATTTATTATATATAGGCTTATTCCACTCTCGCGATCAAAAATAGTACTTCGAATATGAATATATATACAGAAAGATACGCTCACATTTCTGATAAAATATGGCTAATCTTACGAAGCTCTTTTAGAGCAGCCATGGCAGTCATTTGACCTCTGTCTACCAGTGCCTTCTTTGATAAGTTATCAACTTGACCTATTTCACCATTTTCATGCTGGAACAACGATTCAATCACCTGAACATTGTGTAATAAATTCTGTCATAAAGGGAATTTGGACAATATAACAAAAAACTTCCATTATAACTGAAGGTGCAAAAAGCCATGTTTACTTATAAATTGGTCAACTTGGGTTACATTCTGTATCTTATGGGTAAAAAGGCAAATCATACAGTACAAAATTATCAAATGGGTCAAAAACCGTTGAAAGTGTATTATTTTGATCTAGAATGTAAAAGGTCCTCGATAATTGTTGAATTAGTATGGTTTTACTGGTTTAGTGCGCAAATTGAACACTTCATAATTTCTTTTAAAAGATTTGGAATTTCAAACCGGTATTACGTCACAACAATCAGCCATTTTTTATCCAAACACATGTATTGATGAATGCAAAAAATGACTTAAAATAATACCTGAAGATTTTCGACCATAGATTGGCCGAGGTTTTTCAAAGAGGAAATCTTATTCTGGTTAACATGTTCTTCTTTGTTCATTACATCCGTTACAGAAGCCGCCGCTTCACTTTTCTGATCACACCCAACAGACGAATTTGTAGAATCACCTTTTTCAGACGAACCCTCTCCCCCGTTTTTTCCAAACTTCCAAAACCATTGAAACTTTCCGGCTATAAGTTTTAAATTTGACCCACCCGCCTTCATAGGTGCTTCCTCAGGCCCATAGAAAACGGGTTCCGGATTGATTTCATTAGCACATGGCTCGGACTCAGGCGCAAATTCAGTCTCAGGCGCAAGTTCAATCTCAGGCTCAGGCTCGGGATCAGCATCAGGGTCGGGTTCCGGTTTGTTTTCATCAACAAATAAGATTGAACCAACACTACTTGGCTCAGTATCGTTTTCATGGTCATGATCATTATCGTTAACCTCGGCTATTGGGCTCGGTGGGTCCGAGAATATAGAAGAGTTCTCTTCACTGCCACCCAGATTATCATTTTCGTTGTCGTCTTCAAAGCCAAGCTGTCGAGACAAGTCATCCAGTAAACTTTTCCTAACGTGTCGTCTAGACAGGCCTGGGGCTGTTTTTTCACTATACACTTTTGAGGAAGACGGGTCAGACTCTGTTCTCAACAAACGCGACTTCACTTTCTCGGACCAACCTTTCGGTGTACTTTGACTTTTACCTTCACTTTGACTTGGATCTTTTTTGTGTAAAACCCTCCATTTTTCTTCCCAGTAACTATCACGGACGATACTTAAAGGGCTTCCCGGGGCCGCTGCATCAGATGACAGACTGTGAGTTCGAAAACTCGTCGGTTTGGTCCGTTCGTGAAACCCGTCACTAAGCATCGAAAGTGGTACCGTCTTCATTGCATCGATAGCAACTGTTACTAAAGAATGAGCTTTTTTCAATAATTTTCCCAGATTTACATCTTGTGGAAAGTTAAGTAATCTTTGAAGGCAAGAAGTAGCGGTTTCGGTCGAGAGAACCGATGATCGAACATATAGTATCATCGAAACCGCAAGTGCAGCAATGAAGGCCCCACGGGATGAATTAAGGACTTCGAAGCTTTCTTCGGGGTTGTTTTCGGATATTAAACTTAATCTAGTATTATCACCAAAAGGTCCTCGAGGGCAAACTCACGCCCGAATAAAACCGTAAGTCCGTAACCAACGAAGAGTAAAATACTGTGGTTCTACTCCTAGCTCAATCAGATGAGTGTACAGAGATGAATCAACAATCGCAAGTAAATGGTATAATACCGAAGATGCTTCAATTACAGGTGGCAAACCGTTCTGTGGTCCATTTAACGTAGACGGTGAGAAAAAGCTTGCCACTGAAACCGCACCATTAGAACCGTTCATTAACGCGTCAAACATACAATAAGCATCATGTTCCATGAACTCTTCAGATAAGACGATACCCAATTCTCCCTCGGCTCCATAAGCATCACTAAATGAAATGATGATTTGGATCTTAGGGTCGAGTTCGTTAAGGTTGTCGACCTTGATTTGATTTTCTTGGATTTCGCTGTCGTCTTGTATGTGTTGAGATATTTGTTTTAAATTGGATACATAGGCTGAATCAGGCTTGCGAAAGGACAGGCCATCAAAATTGTAGGTGAAATAATGCTCGTATAATTTTCGGACTGCAGAAAGGCGCTCTACGTAGGCCAGGAGTACATGCATTATTTGTAATTAATAGTCTTTATAAGATCACTAACAGGATGATGACACATAAATTTAGTCATACAATTAGTCATATCATACTAGTTAGGCATGTCAATTAGTACGTTATTTTTTTTTAGAACCCAAGATATAAACCTTTCTTTATAGGTAAATGACTAGTAGGGTACCCGCACGATGCGGCGATGGGTACCCTTTGACTATATTTTCTGATAGTGTAATATTATGCGGCTATGCTTTTATTAAACAATTAAATTGCAAATAACAATAACTTTAGTTATGACCGTGAAAATAATTCATCTCGTGTTAACCAAAACTACCACAAACAAAATCTTGATTCTTTCCTTCGGCACAATCATCTTTCGTCAATTTTGGAGCCGACCGACCCAGTTCGACCCTCATGTTGCAATGGTGGCTACTTGATTGGCGCAGCGTCGACCGACCACTGCGGCAGCCTAATGGCTTTATTTTTAAATGTTTGGCTTAGTAGTTTGATTAGATAGTACATTGTGATTAAATGGTTGTATATTTTAGTGAAGGGGTAAATTAAATTGTAACACCCCCAATTTCGTGATACGCAGCGGAATTCAAGTTGGGTGTTACCCCATGACACAACAGTTATGTCAATAGAAAACGAACCCTAATTGAGTCGTTTTAAAAGATTTATCATTCGATTTGTATAAATATCTGAGTTAACAAAATGAGGTCCCAGTGGTTTTACAGTTTATTAAATAAGTTTTCGAATGATAATATAGCCTTCTTGAGTATCCGTGCCATCCTCGTAAATTATGAACCTGAGATAAACATGCTAAAAAGTGTCAACACAAAGGTTGGTGAGTTCATAGAGTTTATAGATAAAATAGTTGAGTTCAATAGTTTGATTATTGTAATAAATATAAATATCGATGAAATAAGTAGTGGACTACGTTGTTATGCACCCATAGTCATTTGTTTGCCCTAACCGGGTCAAAAGTTGAGTGAATCCATTGAGTTTGTATGCAAATCAGTTGAACACAAGTTTCAAGGTTGGGCCACGTTGTTGCACCCATAAATTCAGTAGTTGCAACATTTGTATCTTTGAAACATAGTATATATATTGCCTTAAGTCTCATGAACGCAAACCTTAACACGAACGCGTCATAATAATGACGTAAGTTACAAACATCATAATAATGATGTGAGCAACAATGCCCTCTGGTAGGAGTTTGTCATTCTCCTAGTATTCTCAAATAAAGTGCATTTGGTTACCTATCCGGCTAACACAAATGGGGCGTCAACTGCCAATAGATCTATTCACTATATTCGAGTTCACTCGCAAGTGATTAATGGTTCATGATATGAGAGACTTTTAGTGGCAACAGTAAGTAACTTAGGCAATAACAATCAGGATCGCATACAGATAGTAATTGTGTTCAAGTTTGTAGCAAAACGTATAAAGTAGTAATATGTAAGAGTTTAAAGTACTTGTGAAAGTAAAAGCAAGTAGTTGAGCATGTATCTCCCCCAAAACAGTTTAAAAACAAGTAAAGGTAGGGGCTATGACTCACAGTAATATGAAAAAGTTTAAAATACTTGTGAAAGTAAAAATAGGTAATTGAGCATGTATCTCCCCCAAAGCATTGCAAAACAGATAAATGATGGAAAATGGGGCTACGAACTCACGGTAATTCGTAAGAGTTTAAAATAAATGTAAAAAAAATATCAAGCAGTATTTGAGCATGTATCTCCCCCAAAACATTCAAAATAAGGAAAAGAGGGGCTATGACTCACCTTAGTATGTAGAAATGCAAGAATTAAGAGTAACACGACTGACATCGAGTAGTAAGCACAATAGTATCATCAAGCAAGGCACAATGATATCAAAGTGTACGGGCACAACGGTATGTCATCGGTACAACCTACTAGTATACGGCTTATCTCAGAATACGTATGGTAAAGTAAATGAGTTTTCAGAAGACAGCGTGTCTTAGTTTTCGTGGAATAATTGTATCAATGTTTGTTTAAAAGTCTAATATCATATCTTAAAAAGTTTATCATTAATGTTTCGTGTGGTGGTAAGAATACAAAGACTCAGAAATGTACTCACGCCAAACACAACTCACACCAAAGCATAATGTGCATCACAATACATTATAAGGAATAGTCAATAAATATCGACCAAGACTCAAGTTGAGTAGACAACGACGAAAGATAAGTCGATTTTAGTTAGGTTATGTTTTTGGAGAACAAGTTGGAGTAAGCTGGACTCAGAATTTAATGATACCAAGATATCACGACTTACAGTCAGGACATTAACGACACACAATTACTTCAAATATATATATAGAAATTTTAGGATTTTTCGTCTTTTTGTCGGAATTTGAGAAAATATAATTTTTGTAGAAATTTTACCAAGTATAGAAATTTTAGAAAATTTCGGCATGACCCGTTCGTTTATCGGACGTTCCCATATTTTACATAACCTGTATTAGACAATATAAAATGATTCGACAAAACTACTATAATTCGATATGACAAAATAAAGCAATAACGGACCCGAGACGCCCCTTTTGGATCATTATATCCAAAAGTGCACTATAATCAAATATGGCTAATCTGAAATCTAATGATAACGAATAATATGGTTTATAAAACAACGCATAGTAATAATAGAATTTTCCGGAAAAATGACACTTAAACAATATATACTATTTTCCGGAAAATAAGCAACTTTGACCTTTTTCAGAAAAATGGTCCGACTTTGACCAAGCTTAAATCCTTCATTTTACACTTTCAAGCTTAAAAACCTCACGGCCTAATATAAAACATCATTTCGGACAACTTTCGTGTTTTACACTTAAGCCGGTTCGGACTAGAAAGGGTCCAAAACCTTGTTTCAAAATCATATCAGCAAGTAAATTATTATGCAATTGCTGTCAAAATGTCTTGTATTTTATAAATCTTAAATCGACCGTATCTTCTTCGTTATAAGTCCGTTTTCGACGTTCTTTATATCCCCGGAAAGGTAATTAAGGGTACTAACATGTTTTTAAGGTTATACATTGTCAAAAATATTTTACGGCTACTGTTTCTTATGAATTAATTCTAGACAGATTCATATATTAAAAATAAGCAATTCCAAACACCCCATTAAGTGCAGAAAAATAAGCAACAAGCGTACCCTTTAGGAGCTGTAAATCAGCAGACAACGCACCCTCTTTGGGCTGAAGTAACAGATTCAAACGCACCCCTTTAGGGGCTGAATAAGCAGGTCCAAACGCACCATATTGGTGCTGAAATAAGCAGTTCCAAATGCACCTTTGTGCAGAAAATAAACCAACAAAACGCACCCTTACTGTTTTGACTGTAAAGGAGCAGCAACAAGTGAAAAAAAATAACAACCAACACACCTTAGATACGCTGGAAAAGAGCTGAAAATATGATGGATTAATAAACTTTACGAACACACCCTTTTTAATGATCTCACCACACGACTCTTTATCAAAACACGTTTTTCAAACATGGGTTTTATACCACACACAATTTTTGATATACGAAACTGATTCAAAATCATGTTTTGTCTTGTTTTTAATCAACGAAAACTATTAAATCAATATGTTTACAATTTTAACTAAAGTAGTTAATAAAGAGAACTTATGTTCAACATACCAATGGAAACGAGAGAGGATTGGAGGTCATGAAGGTGGTGCGGCTGTGGTGTCTAACTCGAACCAAACGAGACCCAAATCCATCACACCCTTGTCTCCTCTTTGTGGTGTCGGTGGGGAGCAGCTGTGTGGCGGCGTGGTAGAGGTGGAGGAGATGTGGAGATGGCTGTGGTGTGGTGGTGGTGTCGCTGATGACACAAGGGAGAGGAGGGAAGATATATCTTTTCTCTTGTTCTGTTCATTGGTAAAAAATGGAAGAAGCAAGCAAGCCAGGCTTTTTATAAAAAGAACTAGCATGATATATAGAACACGTAATTTGTTTTAAACACATGATACCAAATGAAACACATAGGGTATTAACAAAGTAATGTGTTGCTTAAGTATGGACCACATATATTTTGTATTTGACGTGGCATTAGGAAAAGAATAGAAGGCTTTGTGACCATCTTTAGATTTATTATTAGCTTAAGGTCTAGAGGGTATAGTTTGATCCCGGTAATTACTAACGTTAAGTCATTTCGTCACGAAACTTAAAACCGGATAACATAAAAATATAATACTTATAAAAATGTTAAAACTTATTAGTATAACCTATTTTAATATATTAGATTAGTCATGAGTCTATTGGAGTATTTATATGTTATTAAGACTGAAAGACGTAGAGTGAAAACGCGTAAGATTTAAAAGTACAAGATTTTAGTAAAAATGACAAAATAATAAGAGTACATATAAATATGACTATAAGGAAGTAAAATGTATAAAACACTTGTACACCGGCTTTGCTTAGTAGTGAATAATATTTAAAATATTACGGTATAATTTAGTTTGAGGTTTAGTCATTTAAAAATAAACTTTAATCGTTAATTATATGATCTGTATAACTAAACAGAACTTAATTTGGAAATGTGCATTGGTGACTTGTACTCTATGTATGAAAATTTTGTACTTTAGTATTTTTAGTTTCGTAAAATTATAGTCATAATAAATTAGGGTTTCGTGTAAATTCTAATAAATGGCTAACGTTTAGTTTGAAAGTTTAATAATTGTATGTTAACGAAATAAGATAAAGTGGTAAATAAAAGTTGAAAACTTTTATAGTTTTACATATAAGGATGTTTATGTTTATTAAAGATGTGAGTTTCATCACATTGGCTAGTTGTTGTGATCAAATAAAAGGATATCGTTTCTAAAAAAAATTTTGGGCGTGGAAAATGGATAAGTATTCTTTCGTTAGAATATTATATTAGTTTAATATGAGGTAAAATTTACCGATGGTTACATAAATAGTGTATTAATTGTATGTGTTGAATAGTGTTTTTTTGTTGTATTTATGCTTCAAATAGTTTGTACATTGTGTTTTATAAATTATACTTTTTATCAAATGAGTGTTTTAAATATGACATTAATTACAAATGTTGACCAGTCAATATGTGTAGGTGTTTATGCATAAAGTAATTGTACATATAGCTTAAGTAGTTGTATTTACTTAAAATCTATATTTGGAAATCTTAAAAAATTAGAAGAGACAGGGTCATCCCTCCATTATAAGTAGTATAGATATAGATAGATAGACCTAATACTTGTACATTTGCATAAATGTACAAGTAATTAATGCGTTAGGTCTCTTTTAAGCCTATTTAGTTAGGTCTCTATATCACATCTTCTCTATATTCCTCTATCCTTTTGTTATCCTTTTGTTTGTAGGATAAACAAAAATAAAAACAAATTTCTTTTTCTTTCATTTCAAATTTTTTCTTTCTTCTCTTTGCTCCATCATTCATTTAAATCTCGAGAATGCAGTGTAAAATACGGCTATTTTGTACCACTCGAAAATATAAATTGTTCTTTGGCTAATTGGCATATGGTCCAAAAAGAAATTTGTAGTCTACTCTACAATTTTCTCCTAGTCTTGGACTCTTGGAGTCTAAAAATCGGTGATAGTTACTGTACAAGAGTTTGATCTTTTTGTTTTGGTTTGCGATAGTCAAAACATCTATTGCGCGGAAGTGCTAGTGTGGGACAGTCCACTTTGACTCATTTTTATAGTTTACACACTTTTGTATTCAATTGATTGGTTTGAGGTTATCGACAAAAAAAGATTTGTGTCTAAGCCATATTACATTGATGGAAGAAGCAGTATAAGCTAAGAAAATAAAAATAACAATCGACTTGATCAAGGCTAGTTTGAACGAAATTAGTAAAGACAAAACCAACCACACCAAATCAAATTCTTTGTAACAAACAACATGCAAACTGATTATCTAAAAGACGGACTTCTTGTGTTTGTCATACCACAAATTTAACTATGATAAGATCTCGAAAGATTTTTGGACACTAAAATGACAGTTTTGGAGTTATATCAATCATCATAGAAGCAAAAACAGTAGCTATTTGTTTTATAAAAATGTACAGTAATGTAGACCTACATATAATTTAAAATATAAAATGAAAAAGGTTAAATGCTATTTTATCCGTCACAAAAAAAAATGTCCATAAAGGCACAACCAAAAAATGAACAAATGAACAACTAATGCAAATTTTACTTGATAAAAAGTTATTTTTCCTCTCATGCTTATTATAAAATTAAAAAGGTAAACAAATCAAGCAGATTTTAATTAGAAATGCAAAATAAGAAAACTAATAGTAATAAATATACACATATTAAAAATGGACATATTTATACTACTTAAAGCTTAGATCTCTTAATTTAATGTGGAAGAAGATTTATGTACAAAGAAAAGTACGATACAACCTCTTTCAAGCTATCTCTAAAAGCTATATCAAATGCAATGAGAAAGACGGATATGAATTGTCCATGCAGTTTCAGGAATGCAAAACATTCCGCATTGATGATGAAGATGTCCAAAAGTTGATTTTATAAGTATATATACAAGTACTCGAACCACAACCACATCCAACAAATCAACCCATATCACTAACAACAAATCCACATCTAAACCTAGAACCAGGCCCGACCCTAGTTATGGGCAGCGCGGGCGACCGCCCAGGGCATCAAGCAAGTGGGGGGCATCAACTAGTTGGTGCTGAGAATCGATGTATATGTATAAAAACGGAAAAGAAGGTTGAATCGCATGTTTTTGTTCATTTGAACGGTTGAGCGGCCATGAAACATCAAGAGAGCAAAAGTTCAGACGGAACTGAAGAGTTAGAATGGTCTGGAAATGTAGGTTGTTGATATGAAGAAGATGACATTACATGGGGCAAATAAACAACCTTTAAAGAAAAGATAAAATATGAGTGGTGGACTATTTTTAGCTATTCTTGAGAGTTGAGACTACTTAATTTTTTTGGTTAATTCCAATCTACATATTATATTATCTAAAATAAGTTAAATTAAACATTTAAGAATTTAACCCGGAGGTATGAGTTTGGTAATTAAACATTAAATACTCGTGAATTTTAGTTAAAATCCAAACCAGTTTCACTTCCATAAACACATTCAAAGTAAAAATAGATAAATACAATTTTTTTTCTCTAGTTTAGACTTTAAAAAAAAAGTAAGTAACTCTCAATATTATCTTTCACGGGTTATTGTGTTTTCACGATGTATAGGGGATATTGAGATGTAAAAAGTCTTACCTCTGCTTGAGGTAGAGAGGCTGCTTCCGGTTCTACCAAAATTAGAAAAAAGACCCTCGGCCTTGCAACGAGTGATGATCGAACCCTTAATCTTTGTCTGCAAAGGCAAGAGTGTTAACCATTTGATTCAAACATTGTTTATTACTTTTTTTTTTCTAGTTTCACATAATTATTTAATTATTATATTAATAATGCCATAGTTGGGTTTTTATAGCCCGATAAACCAATAAAACAACCGGTTTATTATGCGGTCTAATTGTTAGAACATATATTTGAAAGGCAGTGATAACGCTACACGCGTCGTTCGGGGTCAAGGAAACTTCCTTTTCTTCGAGCAAGTTTTATAACACCCTAGGCAGTGAACCTAATCGTTGTAGTGTAGTAATTAGGGTAAGCCACGGGTATTGATATCGTTCTCTAGGGGAATAGGAATGCTAGTGAGAAGTTACTACGCTAAGGTTGAGGTTGATGAAGATTATTTTTTTATCTTTTTATGTTTTTTTAGAAAATGAAAAGGTACGAATCTCGGGTATTGGATTTGGAGGGTTGGTATTGCTACCGATTACTCTACTATTATCTAATTATCTAAGCTAAGGTTGTGATAGTCTATGTCTAATTGATTTGTACTCGTATGATAGTTTAAAGATGTGTTTACTTAGGTTTTACTACTCCTTAATTATCTCCTATTGATGGTTGATTTGTCACGTCCTTATTCCTAGTTGCGTTGTGATTCTAAGGCTATAGGGCGTGCTTGTTTCCCTAACTCTTTGAAATTACCAAAGGGTCTTGTTTACAAATCCTCTAGTGATTTATAGACGCCTACTCTACGGTTGTCCTTGAATACTTTATCCTACAATTACCTAGATAATTATATTCTAAAGTTCACAAAGAAAAGTCAAGCATTAAGTACACAACGAATAATCTAGCGCACTCTAGATCATTAGTCAACTAAGATAAGTATCAACCAATCAATATTCAATAATTAAGTTTCATATTCCCTAAGCAAACACACAAATAAATTAGCCGGACATGGAGAACATGCAAGCATACACACAAATAATCAAAGACATAATTAAATTAATGAAGTAAATACTTATCTTGATGTATAATAGGGTTTAGAACCCTAAAATACTGCACAAGAAAGCCTTGGTTCGGTTTTAGGTTTTTACTCCAAAAGACTACACACAAAAACTGAAAAATTCGGATTCTATATATAAGATTACATCTGCGACGGCGTCACCTTATGTTTCGTGACGCCGTCGTGTCGCCGTCATTAGGGTTTCGTATTGGCCACGTAAACCTTGCGACGGCGTCACCTTATGACTGTGACGCCGTCCCCTTCAGCTCTGACGCCGTCTTGGCTGCATCTAGGCCGTCTGAGTAACGACGGCCTACTCCTTTAGAACCTGACGTCGTCCCTTGAAAACATGCAATTTCGCTTCTGACCCGTCGCAAAATTCCTTCCCGACGGCGTCGCAGATATGCAGTGACGCCGTCGCCTTATGTTTCAGCAGCTTTGAGTGTCTCGATTCTGACTTTGGCCATTTTCTTCGTATATTCGCGCCTTTTCGTCCAAATAAGCATCATTCCAGCATTTTGCCTTCAAGAGACCTAAAAAGTGAAAAGGAACGATATTAAGCAATAACGGATACAGAAGTGATCGAATAAGGGCTTAAATGACCCCTTAAAAAGGTACCTTTTAAAACCTTATCAAATATCCCTACACTTGGTATTTGCTTGTCCTCAAGCAAATGTGCTTTTAGCCAATTAATTTATAAGTTAGGGGTCATGAAGCATTCATTCAAAACAGTCCACAACACATATAAGCCCCGCAAAAGTCATAACAAGCACGGAAATTACATACTAGCACCTCACATGGGGTGTTTGGATACTCACATCTCTCTCGGGTGTATATATGAAATATAACAAATCGGAAATGGAAGATAAACACTCATTAACCGGTCCTAGTACATAGATTACCATAGGCTTGAGAATAGATCAAACCTCCGTCGCTTTGGCGTAAGCACCTAGGAAAGACTATCAAAGAGGTCTTTTAAAGGGTTGTAATGTTAGGCTTACTGTAGGGAAATGAAGGGTTTGGTGGGATAGGCTATTTAGTGGTGGATAGTCAAAAATCTCTATGTTGCAAGTATACGAAGAATGGCGTTGCTAAGCCAAGACTCGACACTCTAAAACTCTAGGCAACGAAAATAAACAAACATAATTTAAAAGATAGATGTAGGATGGTAGCCCGTATGGTTTTTTTTTTTTTTTTTTTTTTTTTTTTTTTTTTCATACACTTTTACTCTACCATCCTCTACGGTACATAAAAATGATAGGGATTTATAGACACATCCCTACACTTGAGTTTTTATTACTCTAACACTAATTTGACCCGAATTGAAAAGATCAAAACACTTGGAGTACATTATTATGCAAACAAAGGGAATTTGAGTTTAACGTTCTCTTCCCTATATTTCATAAACTTTAACTTTTCCCATGAATCCCAATCATCCCAAAACTGTATACAAAGGATATGACTCGACTTAGCAACTCATGCAAGCAACCAGATAATTGAACTAAGGGTTTTAGGTGATAACATAAATTTGCACTAAAAGTGAGTGCAATAAAGGTAGGCTAAGGCGATTTGGGTGTATATTAGGGGGTGGGGTGTAAACAATGCTCTTCATTGATATCCCGGAAAAACCGAAACATCACGAGAACCGCGAAAAGGATAGGCTCTGAGGGGTTAACTAGGGGTATCGTGTACTAAAGATGAGTACAACGCAAAGGGTGTGGGGGAATTACTCAACCGAGGTGGAAGAAGTAATTATATTACAGGTATTAAACAAGGGTTATCCTAATGCCTCTTATCATTTAGTTATTCCTAACTACACAAGTGTAGTCTCACTAGCGATCTTGGAATGCATCACAAAACAAGTTCTAGAATCTAATATACTACCGGTTCACACTCTAAGCATTAAAGATGAATGCTTTAATTCCTACTAATCTAAGGGCGATCCTCACATTTTGGGTGGAATTTAGGTGGTAAAGGGTTTTTGTGCTAGTCATGCAACTTCCTATCCATGAGACGCTTTTGTTAAGACTAATGGCCCACTCTTATACGTCATGAAAAAATTTTAAATTTGGCTAAAATTACCCTAACCTACATTTTCTCATGGTTTATTACACAAATACACTTGGACAAAGCAAATAGTCAAGGATAAGCATAGTTTCAAAGTTCCCGTTTATTTTCCCTCCCTACACTTAAACTGAACATTGTCCCCAATGTTCCCCGAAAGTATCAAAGTTATGATAATAGAAGGTAATTAAAAACGAAAGAAACTAATACTCCCCTGATTAGCTCGGTAGGATCCGTAAAAAGTGGTGGTTAAATCTTTTCCAAGAAGAGTTTTTGCGTGAAAGGCTCCTTCCAAACTTGTGTAACTTCTTCTTGACAAACTAAACCTGCACACTAGAAGAAAACAAACGAAACCTTCGCGTAAAATCGGCGGTAATAATATATATAAGACTCGATTTAAACTAGGATATAATGCTTGTGGAATGGATGTTTACAGAATTTCTAAGAAAATTAAGACCTGGAAAATTCCAAAAATTTATAAGTAGCTCAGAAAACGAGAAAAAGTAATCTGATGTTTTTACTCCTTCCTGACGCCGTCAGGTTGCAATCCTGACGCCGTCAGGTTATCCTGACAAAAACTGGTCTGCGATTTTC
This sequence comes from Chrysanthemum seticuspe, assembly GCA_019973895.1. NCBI lineage: Eukaryota > Viridiplantae > Streptophyta > Magnoliopsida > Asterales > Asteraceae > Chrysanthemum > Chrysanthemum seticuspe. The sequence goes on from BPTQ01000005.1 coordinate 55,744,471, forward strand.
TGGAAAAATTTCTGGAAAATTTACATCTTTAGAATCTGGAAAAATTTCTGCAAAACATTCATTATGACTCGATACAAGCATTTGACTCGAACAAACAAACATATATATCTTTTAATTAATTGTTATTCTCATGTTTACGTTTCTTTTTAAAACGTGTGTAATCCTCCCTACACTTATCCCTTATGTAAAATACCTTTATATGTAATTAAGACGAGGTTAAAGACAAAATAAAGCTTTTTTTACAAATTTAAACATGAGAATAAACAATGAATAAGAGATATACGACACACAAATGAAAATGAAAAACAAATACACATGGGTTGCCTCCCAAGAAGCGCTTGTTTTTGTTCGAGTCACGAGCCTGACTCTACCCTTATTTAACGGATAAAGGGGTAGTTTTCCCTACACTTAAGTTTAAGTGCGGGTGATAGTAGCGATACACACCCTTAGAGTGGAAATTTGCTACGTGAGGAGAGGGTGATGGGTGATTTATATGCTCAAAGGAGTGTGCTCCATTCATTATAATCTTACCTAAGTCTATTGGTGTAGCGGGTGAATCAAATCTCCCTCCTAAAAATGGATCATCTTCTATCAACTTCAAAAGATTCTTAGTTAAGGATCCATCTTGACCTAATAAACCCGGTTTAAACCCATAGTGTTTCTTGTTATCAACCATGAATGGGTGATATAAGTGTGTAAGGTCATGGGTTACTCCTATTTTAGCTTCCACTCTACATGGCCTAGAATTTTCCACCTTTATCAAGCAACTACCCGGACTATCTATTTTGATGGGTGGATTGAGGCCTAATTCAATTCCAAGATTCACATCTAAAGACGGAACATTGGGTAAGGTTTTTGGTTGAGGCTCCGGTTCATCAAAATTAGGAACTTCCCTAGGACTAAGAGAGAGGTCATGACAACAAGCATCTAAACCTACATTCTCTAGTGGCGTTTGGTCCAAAGGTTCTCTATCAATCGGGGCTCCTATAGTCTCTTCTACTTCTTCCGGGTAAGTTATAGGTGATGTGTATTCCTCAAGTGATGGTAGGGCTTGTGGGCTTGGAGTTTCCACCTTTTTCTCCATTATATCTAGACCTACGAAATGTTCATGTGTTTTAGTATGATCTGACCAAAATACACTCCTAAGCATCTCAAATCCTTCTTTAGCCATTTCAAATTCTTGGTCCGATTCATAAGAATTATTCTCAAAAATTTGATCATTATGTTCTATTTTCCTAAAGGATTCCTCACGCGTGTCATATGCTTTGAAATCTATCCCACGCATGCAACTAGGCAGTTCAACTATAACCATCTCACAATCTTGTTCGGGCTTAGGTTCCATGTTCTTAAAAACTAGGTCTTTTTTATCATGGTGCCTAAGATCATTCAATTGATGGTTTATGCATAGGAGGCTTTTTTGAAAAATTCTCCAGATGGTGTCACTAAAAGGAGTTGATCCTGATAATGATTGTTGAATAGAAGCCACACAAGTACAAAATGTATCAAATCCATCCAACCTTACACCCATCTCCTTTTGGATATCTCTAAGTTCACTCACAAATTCATTAGAACAATTAAAACCAAACCAATCTGCGAAATTCAACTGTTCCTCATTTGTTAATGATGCAAATGCAATTTCACTTGCCATAGCGACAAATGAAAAGGGTTTTACGAACACAAACACGAAGAAGGGGGATAGACTACAAGGAAGCTAATAATGAGAAAAAGTTTACTTGATAGGAATCAAGCAAAGAAACCTAAACGAGGTGGACTACTAACTAGCTATTCTATTCCCCGGCAGCGGCGCCAAAAACTTGATAACGCTACACGCGTCGTTCGGGGTCAAGGAAACTTCCTTTTCTTCGAGCAAGTTTTATAACACCCTAGGCAGTGAACCTAATCGTTGTAGTGTAGTAATTAGGGTAAGCCACGGGTATTGATATCGTTCTCTAGGGGAATAGGAATGCTAGTGAGAAGTTACTACGCTAAGGTTGAGGTTGATGAAGATTATTTTTTTATCTTTTTATGTTTTTTTAGAAAATGAAAAGGTACGAATCTCGGGTATTGGATTTGGAGGGTTGGTATTGCTACCGATTACTCTACTATTATCTAATTATCTAAGCTAAGGTTGTGATAGTCTATGTCTAATTGATTTGTACTCGTATGATAGTTTAAAGATGTGTTTACTTAGGTTTTACTACTCCTTAATTATCTCCTATTGATGGTTGATTTGTCACGTCCTTATTCCTAGTTGCGTTGTGATTCTAAGGCTATAGGGCGTGCTTGTTTCCCTAACTCTTTGAAATTACCAAAGGGTCTTGTTTACAAATCCTCTAGTGATTTATAGACGCCTACTCTACGGTTGTCCTTGAATACATTATCCTACAATTACCTAGATAATTATATTCTAAAGTTCACAAAGAAAAGTCAAACATTAAGTACACAACGAATAATCTAGCGCACTCTAGATCATTAGTCAACTAAGATAAGTATCAACCAATCAATATTCAATAATTAAGTTTCATATTCCCTAAGCAAACACACAAATAAATTAGCCGGACATGGAGAACATGCAAGCATACACACAAATAATCAAAGACATAATTAAATTAGTGAAGTAAATACTTATCTTGATGTATAATAGGGTTTAGAACCCTAAAATACTGCACAAGAAAGCCTTGGTTCGGTTTTAGGTTTTTACTCCAAAAGACTACACACAAAAACTGAAAAATTCGGATTCTATATATAAGATTACATCTGCGACGGCGTCACCTTATGTTTCGTGACGCCGTCGTGTCGCCGTCATTAGGGTTTCGTATTGGCCACGTAAACCTTGCGACGGCGTCACCTTATGACTGTGACGCCGTCCCTTTCAGCTCTGACGCCGTCTTGGCTGCATCTAGGCCGTCTGAGTAACGACGGCCTACTCCTTTAGAACCTGACGTCGTCCCTTGAAAACATGCAATTTCGCTTCTGACCCGTCGCAAAATTCCTTCCCGACGGCGTCGCAGATATGCAGTGACGCCGTCGCCTTATGTTTCAGCAGCTTTGAGTGTCTCGATTCTGACTTTGGCCATTTTCTTCGTATATTCGCGCCTTTTCGTCCAAATAAGCATCATTCCAGCATTTTGCCTTCAAGAGACCTAAAAAGTGAAAAGGAACGATATTAAGCAATAACGGATACAGAAGTGATCGAATAAGGGCTTAAATGACCCCTTAAAAAGGTACCTTTTAAAACCTTATCAGGCAGCTTTCTGAATCAATAGTCGGTCGGTCAACCTTTTTGTAGCTTGTAATCAGTTTAGGCAAAATTAATAGGTGATTAATCAAAGTGCATGAATAATTTCAATAAAACTTGAATTTACAACTTCTTATTGTATTGTTTGTTTCTAACTTTCACTTGTACCCTATAAAATACTATATTGTTTGTTTATAATATTTCGTAGGGCATTATTCTGTCATTTCGCATAGGGCATCCGAAAACTCAAAACCGGCCCTGCCTAGAACTCATCGACTATCAACCAACTAACAATCAACACCTACTTCATAACTATCCTATCCCATCCCATCTTCCTCAAAGAACACACCTTCTCCACAACCACAAAACTCGAACAATAATAACAATTAAACGCTATTAAAATTCTTTTTCGTGTACGTAAAATACTATCAGAAGTCATAGTCCAAAACACGAAATAAAAACATCATCATCGATCCATTTTTGAAGCCTATCTCATTATATATACGAAACAAAAAGATAAGAAAAATAACAAATTTGGCACTTTCTTTTCTTGGTTCATTCAAAAATACACAAACTAAACAAAAACGCAACTCGATGATACCTACCCGAGACCCTCCAAAAGATCTTGAAGACATATAAATGCTATCTTGATTCGTATTGAGCCGCAAAGAATGAAAGTGGATATGGGGTACGTTTGTTGATTCAAAAGTTTACATTTTGTGGCTGCACTGAAGAGAAGTTTGGGGGACGGGTGTGTGTGGCTGCGTGTTTAGGGATAGCAGAAAATTAAGGGTTGTGTTTGAAATGAATTAGGGTAAGTAGTTTTGTATAGTGAGATTCATTGGGTTTGTGTTGGACTAGATTGTTGGTTAAGTTAGAGCCCTTTACATGTGTATTTGGGATTTAAAAGATAAGAGTCACGTGAATGGTCAAATAGCAAATCCGACAACAACCAAAAAACAACTTTAATTTATATGAAGTTTCTTTGTTAGTTTTGTGTCTTACGCATTGTTTTTTTTAGAGGATCACATCATTGTCACATAAATTTGTAATCGTGATATCTCTATAGCTTTTCGTTAGAGATGTCAACAAATAACCACCCCATATACAAAAGCTATATGTTTTGTTTGTTGTCATTGTAAATATTATAAAAATACATGTTCCAAGTCCATTTTATTATACAATTAATGTCAGAAAATTTAATGAGAAAATGATTATTTTCGCTAACTTTGGACCGTGAACCTATTTAAAAATCATATGAATTTATATTACTACACAAGATCTAAGTTTGTTTGGCACAAACATCACTAATCGACTAGAAATAAATACAGATTACATAGTTACCAACCAGTTTAACAAATGTATAATGCGTATTTGGGATTTAAATGTTTACAGTTATATATCTTAGTGAGTGTTTTCGCAGAAAACCATGAAATCTCGATTGTCGAACGAATAGAATTCTTACTTGACACTATTAAAAGCTACAAGTGAGTAGGTTGTGCATTTTATGTGAATCACATGTGAATTTAGTCATTTACTCAACAACATAATTCGTGCATTCAGACCCCTAAAAATTAACAAATTCTAACGAGGCAGCCCAAAAGTCTAGAATATGATATGCGAAAAGCGACATTATAAGTCTCAACAACTCTATTTGTGGGAAAAGTATTTTCTAACAAATGGCACAAGCAATTGGCATGCCATGGTACAAAAGGTTGTGTCAACGACATGATAATTTACTCACTTACTCAACAATTTACTCAAAAATTACGCAATCAATAAAGATAACATGCGAAAAGACTATTTTAATTGTAACTTTTAATGTAAAGAAACTATTTTAAATACAAAAGTTATGATAACATCACAACTTAGAAACATAATAACGAAAATTATTACCACATTACACTACTAACAAGACTACAAACAAGACTCGAAAGACAAACATAAAGAACTCAGTCTGTTCATTTTGTGTAACGATCTTTAAAGATTTTTTTATATGGGAACCAAACCCATCATAGATATATAAGAAATAATACTTCTTATTAAATATTCGAAACTTAAAAGAAATATCAAACAAAAATTAGATAGCCCAAATCAACTAAAATAAATCCAATACATTACATATAACTAATTACATAAAAATTATCCTACAAACATAAAATAAAATAAAAAGACTATAACAATAATAAAAAAAACCTATAAACTTCTCAAAAGACATCTAAATGCAACAATGTGCACATATTCAATCATTTACACTAACATTACGTACAAAATACGTAATATTCCACCAAAAACTAGTCCGGTGCAACACACGAGTTAGTAAGGCCTTGTTTCTTTTAGGATAAACATATGCTTTTTACTGAATATGCATTTGACTTAGGAAAGACGTATTTAATTGTCACACCCCCAAATTACCTGTTTTGCAGCGGAATGGAATTCCTGGGGATTGACTGTCATAGCATCACAATCACAGTTATATTGAACGACCTAAAGTGTCGTTTGAAAAATACATCGCTTGATTTAATAAAAACATTCAGAGTTACAAAGATAGGTCCCAAAAGAAAGTTACTATGTGCGGAAAGTAAGTTTAGTACAAGTCAAACGATGTTTTTAAAGTATATAAATCTTGTGTGAGACGCGTCGTCACCGCGACTCTAAGATGTGTCCACATGCATGCCATGAAGTGTATGCCTTAGATACCTGAGATAAAACATGCTTAAAACTGTCAACACAAAGGTTGAGTGAAATTCATAGGTTTAATTAATTCGTTTGAACACAATAATCGTAGTGTGAGTTACATTGTTTCACACTCATCGTTGAAAACAAAACAGCATTTATTTCACTAAGTTCATGACAACCAAAGCGTAAACATCGCACCAATAAAAATTGGTAATCATCGTTTCATCGCCGCCCTAAGAGGTAAACTTGCCAATTTACCTTAATGATTCAAATATAGTGCGCTCGATTTCCCCTAACTGGGTCAATAAGAGCGGGAGTGTTAATTCCAATAGGCCTATTCACAATATTCGCGCTCACTCGCAAGTGACTAATGGTGCATGATGTAGGGACTTCAAACATGGCAAATACTTAGTGACAATAAAACATTTGGATATAGCATACAGTTCAAAACATTTGTGTTCGATTAAAAATATAGCATGTATCTCCCCCAAGAGTTTGTAAAACAATTAAGAAATAGAAAGTGGGGCTATGAACTCACTTGGACAATAATGCGATGGCAAAAGTGGATACACTGAAATGTAGCGTGAATCTCGAAAATGACCTATTATGAATGATATGATACGTAATGAGTTATGATGTAATGTTATGCATGCATTTCGTATGTTATTTATACCACTTGTGAGTTTTGAAAATAATACTCTTCGTCGAAAAATACTCCTTTTGACGTCTTGACCATTCTTAAATTACTTTGCAAGTATTTACGTCAAAATGTCATCCTACAATAGTTTCTTAATGATTTATTGTGAAATTATAACTTTTCGTCGTAAAATAATGTCGTTGGAAATTTCATGAAAGTGACTAAAATGGCCTCGAAAAGCTAGTCGTAAAATGGTGTACGTCGAACGTTAGGAAACGAACTCAACGGTTTTGGAAAGCTTGTATCATAATCTCAAAGTTTTGGCATTTAAGTTTTTATCCTAGAGGTCTCGTTCATAAAGAAAAAATATAGGTTAAGTAGGGTGATTTTGTCCAAAATGTATTTTAAATGTGAATTTCGGCAAAGTTTAAGCAACCGTAGTTAATTCATTACAACTCCGCTATACAAACGGTTGGTCATTTTGAAAAATATGCTTGGTGATCTCACTTTTATCAGAAGACATCTCGTTACAAAAAGTTCTACGTCAACGTTAAAAATAGCCTTCAATATGGTCACTTGTTTATCCGTAACGCTTGTCTAATAAAAATAGTATAGTTTTCTTAACTAATAAAGTTACGGAAATTTTGTGAAAACGTGTATAGTTTAAGTTCTACAAATCCGTTTTCTACGTATTATACGTCCTTAGCTTCGTATCAAAGTATACTAATATATTTTTGATAAGTCGAAATAATTTATAACGCTTAAGACTCGTTTTTGACTCGTACAAAACAAAAACAGTTTGCTGAAATTTTCAGGATATATATATTTCGTCGTCAAACTTGAAAAATTCATAACTTCTTCGTTATAGCTCCGTTTTAATCCGTTCAAGCGGCCACGGATTCGTTTTAAAGTATATTTTCTAAATATCTAGGCCAAAAATTTATGTCTACTGTCGGATTTTCCAGAATTACAAAATAAGATCAGACCCTTTATACGACTTGTCAAAATGAATTTTTCTCGTACCATACACCTTCTAATCCCTTCAAAACAACTCCGAAGCTATTCTAATCCTACCATACACCTTCTTAGGGTGTCATGGGTTCCTAGACATCACCAAAACTAATATATAACAAGGGATAAATTATAAGATGACTTATATATGTATAACTCTAAAAACAATGTAAAAATGGTATAAATATCCATAAGTCTTGCATGCTTTGCTCAAAATGATGAAATAAATATGAAATGATAATGAAAGATGTAAAATGAAAATGATATGCTTACTAGTTACTTGATGAGGTGACAAGAACAAAGGATTAAACCTAAACACCCTAGGTTTTTATTTCAAAACCTTGATTAAGAGTGTAACTAGATTGTTTAACACTTGATTTGGAAAATTTTGATGAAATCTCTTCACCCCTTATAGTGTGGCCGGTTCTTGGAGAGACAAAACAAGATAGAAAGAAACTTGACTAACTTTTGAATAATTGAGAATGAATGAAGTGAAGTAAGTTATATTGAGTATAGACTTAGATATGTAAGAAAAATCTACCAAATCATTAATGTATCATCCCCCTTGGTCGGCCAAGGGGGAATGTATTTCCAAAATATAATTTTTTTTTTTTTTTTTTTTTTTTTTTTTTTTGTATATATAAATGTGTAATTAAAATGTGTAAGCTAAATAAGTATAAGTTGCATTGTGTAAACATTTGTGTATTTAAAGTAGTTTTAGCTAAAAGTAATTTTTAATAGGCCAAAGTAAAATACATTGTAGTTATAAAAATTGTAAAAATATGTTTCTTGAAAAATTTGAGTGATATAATAATTATCGTGTAGTTTTTAAGAAAAGCGTCGTAATAATATAAATTTAACGATTTATATACAAAATAAATTTAAAACACTAGGTAAACTCAAAATATTATTTTTATAAACTAAATGTAAGTATAAAAATATGTCGGGATAGTTTTTGGAAGTATCGGATTAAATGTTCAAAATAATAACTTACGCGATAACGTTTATTTAATATGAAATTTACGCGTTTAAGGTGAAATGCAAAATCATGAATGAACTAACATGATGAAAATGATGTTAATGAAATGTAGACTAAACTTAGTCTATATGAAATGTCCGTGATGATATGATCATGAATTCGCCGCTAAACCATTAAGGTTACGCGAATTTGGAACACGTAAACCTAGTTTACGATAAATGATGAAATTGTGAAGCATGAATTGTTTTGAGAAATGACCTGAAAGTTCGGGTTGTCACATTCGCCCATCCAAAAAGGAATTCAGTCCCTTAATTCAGTTCGTGTTAGTCTATCGAATTTTTGGGTTTATAATGAATATCGAGGAGAGAAGACATGGAGAAGTGTCGTTACGGTTATCGATGATTGAGAGCGTATAAAACATAGTATTGGATGAATCTCCCATGAGTAACACTTTGACTTTGGAATATGTGATAATTTTGTTTGCACTAAGATTTATAAATAACTGCTCCCAACATAACATGATCCCTCCAGAATTAGACATAGTTAGCTAGGCTATGTATAATTAAGGAACGATGACGTGACGTTCGGTTTAGTTGTTATAACTCTCAATGTTTACAAAGATTTAAACCGTGTCGTTAAAATGGTCGTTAAAGTAAAAGGGAGTAAAATTCTCGTAAGTAATAACAAATCGGAAAGACAATAAGTACGATAGATGAGAATATTTTACAACGAGTGGTTTATCAAACAGAAATACATCCTAGGTTATAAAGATTCGGATACGATGGAAAACATAAACTTAGTACATAAGGAAAATTAAGACTGTTAGTTTCCGAACTTCTTTAGTCTTCCGCGTCATTGATACCTTGACGAGCTTCTCCTCCTCCTAACATGTATGCATTCCCATGAGCACCTTCAACTTGTTGACCTTGGTTTTGAGGACATTGATTCGTATAGTGTCCTTGCTCCCCACATCCGAAGCACGTGACTATGGCTTTACCTTTACAATCCCTGGCTAGATGTCCCGGTTTTTGGCATTTGTGGCACTTGGCAGGGCAAGGACCCGAGTGATGAAAATTACATCGATTACATAGTGGGTGTGTTCCAGCATACCCTCTGCCTCCCATTGGTGCAGCGACATAAACCATTCCAGCTTCTTGCCTTCTATTTTGTTGTTGATGATGGTTAGTGTTGCGGTTTTGGTTGTTGCTGTTATAATCTCCTTGGTCGTTTTCCCATTTCCTTTTGTTGTTGTTGATTTGGTTATCGTCGTTGTTGTTGTTGTTTTGGTTATTGTTGTAGTTGGTGCGGTTGTTGGTATTGTTGTTATGGTTGGTGTTGGTGATGTTGCCCCTCTTTACTACTTGTGCCATGAGCTTTTGAGACACTCGAATAGATTCCTCAATCGTTTGTGGATCAAAAGAAGTCACATCACCTTGAATAATCTCGGGAAGTCCTTCAATGAAAGCCTCCAGTAGCTTCTCATTATCCGAAACCATAGATGGGCATAACACGGCCAATTCTTGAAACCTTCGAATGTAAGTATCAATGTCATACCCAATAGTTACCAACTCATAGAATTCGGTCTCCAACTTCTTCACCTCCGTACGCGGACAAAACTTCTTTGTTACCAAACCTTTGAATTGCTCCCAAGTGAGCTTGAAAGCATTTTCCATTCCCATCGGCTGAGCATAAGAGTTCCACCACAACAATGCTCCATCAAGTAGTGTACTCGTAGCAAACTTGACCTTGCTATCATCCGGGCAATTACATAACAAAAACACGGACTCCAATTTCTCGAACCATCGAACCATGGCAGTGGCTCCTTCTGTACCTCTAAACTTCGTGGGATCTCCACTTTTGAAATCCTTATACGAACAGCTTTTAACTCCGGACCCTCCTGCATTTCCTGCAGCAGCAGCGAGCCTAGCGGCTTCGGCTTCCCTCGCAATTCTAGCGGCTTCGGCAGTAGCCGCGGCCTCAGCAGCAGCAGCAGCAGCCACCGTTTCCCTTTCAATCCTTAGAGCATCGGCTATGCTATCCCTCACCAACTTTTGAATAGCCGCTTGAGTCATTTCAGGTGTAGCTTTCTTCGGTGCCATATCTTCTTCAAAACAAGAGGAAATGTGAGACGTAGCAAAATCCCCTGTTAAAAATATGCGCTCTAAAGAGAGGTGATATGAGATAATAGATTTGAGGTTATCTTTTAAAAAAAATGAATGATGGATTCCAAGAAGATGGGTTATGAGATGTCGTAAGTGCTTCAAATGTATGATGGTTTAGTGACCTAATGGGTTAATAACGTGTAACTCGACATGTTAGTGGTGAAACAAAGGAGTGAGAGTGACTTTGCCCTACTTAAAGGTTTATCTCGGCATTCGACGTTATCGGTGATGAGTCAACTGATATTAAAATTGCGATAGGGAATGACAAAGCATTCACCACATTAGAGTATGAGGAAAGGATAATGGGATGGGTATTTAAGGGCATCCATGTGACAATCGATTTGAAATGAAAGTAAATAACTCGAAAAATGTACGTATAAATCGCATGCAAAGTGAACATGCACTTATGATGAAATGATGAGATGCTATGATGATGCAGTTGTAGTCTAGGGTCAATGATGCAACCTAGTTCTCTATAACCGAAGCTCTGATGCCAATCTGTCACACCCCCAAATTACATGTTTTGCAGCGGAATGGAATTCCTGGGGATTGACTGTCATAGCATCACAATCACAGTTATATTGAACGACCTAAAGTGTCGTTTGAAAAATACATCGCTTGATTTAATAAAAACATTCAGAGTTACAAAGATAGGTCCCAAAAGAAAGTTACTATGTGCGGAAAGTAAGTTTAGTACAAGTCAAACGATGTTTTTAAAGTATATAAATCTTGTGTGAGACGCGTCGTCACCGCGACTCTAAGATGTGTCCACATGCATGCCATGAAGTGTATGCCTTAGATACCTGAGATAAAACATGCTTAAAACCGTCAACACAAAGGTTGAGTGAAATTCATAGGTTTAATTAATTCGTTTGAACACAATAATCGTAGTTTGAGTTACATTGTTTCACACTCATCGTTGAAAACAAAACAGCATTTATTTCACTAAGTTCATGACAACCAAAGCGTAAACATCGCACCAATAAAAATTGGTAATCATCGTTTCATCGCCGCCCTAAGAGGTAAACTTGCCAATTTACCTTAATGATTCAAATATAGTGCGCTCGATTTCCCCTAACTGGGTCAATAAGAGCGGGAGTGTTAATTCCAATAGGCCTATTCACAATATTCGCGCTCACTCGCAAGTGACTAATGGTGCATGATGTAGGGACTTCAAACATGGCAAATACTTAGTGACAATAAAACATTTGGATATAGCATACAGTTCAAAACATTTGTGTTCGATTAAAAATATAGCATGTATCTCCCCCAAGAGTTTGTAAAACAATTAAGAAATAGAAAGTGGGGCTATGAACTCACTTGGACAATAATGCGATGGCAAAAGTGGATACACTGAAATGTAGCGTGAATCTCGAAAATGACCTATTATGAATGATATGATACGTAATGAGTTATGATGTAATGTTATGCATGCATTTCGTATGTTATTTATACCACTTGTGAGTTTTGAAAATAATACTCTTCGTCGAAAAATACTCCTTTTGACGTCTTGACCATTCTTAAATTACTTTGCAAGTATTTACGTCAAAATGTCATCCTACAATAGTTTCTTAATGATTTATTGTGAAATTATAACTTTTCGTCGTAAAATAATGTCGTTGGAAATTTCATGAAAGTGACTAAAATGGCCTCGAAAAGCTAGTCGTAAAATGGTGTACGTCGAACGTTAGGAAACGAACTCAACGGTTTTGGAAAGCTTGTATCATAATCTCAAAGTTTTGGCATTTAAGTTTTTATCCTAGAGGTCTCATTCATAAAGAAAAAATATAGGTTAAGTAGGGTGATTTTGTCCAAAATGTAGTTTAAATGTGAATTTCGGCAAAGTTTAAGCAACCGTAGTTAATTCATTACAACTCCGCTATACAAACGGTTGGTCATTTTGAAAAATATGCTTGGTGATCTCACTTTTATTAGAAGACATCTCGTTACAAACATAAAGTCATCAATCTGACCTACCTCGAGTTTAACACAAACATAAAGTCATCAATCTGACCTACCTCCCAATCAAATAAACCGCTTCTAAACTTAACATCCCACTTCCAATTACCACCTTCCCAAAAACCAAAGTGGCAGACGGGGCTTGTTTTCTGAGATGCTAACACATACATTCTAGGAAACGATAACTTTAAAATATGCCCTTCAATCCAATGATCATCCCAAAACCTAGTACTATCACCTTTACCAACATGGTGCATCAACCCCCTTCTAGCTATAATACCGGAACATGACTGTAAATTAACAACTTCAGTAATTGATAAGGTTTTAAAATGTACCATTTTGAGAGGCCGTTTTAGTCCTTATTTGATCACTTTTGTATCCGTTATTGCTTAATATCGTTCCTTTTCACTTTTTAGGTCTCGTGAAGGCAAAATGCTGGAATGGCACTTATTTGGACGAAAAGGCGCGAATATATGAAGAAAATGGCCAAAGTCAAAATCGAGACACTCACAGTTGCTGAAATCAGAAGGCGACGGCATCAGGTGCTAATGGCGACGCCGTCCCAAAATTGTTGTGACGGTCCAGAACCCAAAACTCGTATTTTCAAGCGACGACGTCCAGTTGTAAAAGAGTAGGCCGTCGCTACTCAGACGGCCTAGATGCAATCCAGACTACGTCAGAAGCTGAAGAGGACGGCGTCACGGACATAAGGTGACGCCGTCGCAAGTTTAACATGGCTAAGACGAAACCCTAATGACGGCGACACGACGGCGTCACTAAACATAAGGTGACGCCGTCGCATATGTAATCTTATATATAGAATCCGAATTTTTCAGTCTTATGTGGAGAGTCTTTTGGAGTAAAAACCTAAAACTGAACCTAAGGTGTCTTGTACAGTATTTTAGGGTTTTAAACCCTATCTTACATCAAGATAAGTCTTTACTTCATTAATTCAATTATGTCTTTGATTATTTGTGTGTATGCTTGCATGTTCTCCATGTCCGGCTAATTTATTTGTGTGTTTGCTTAGGAAGTATGAAACTTAATTATTGAATATTGATTGGTTGTTTCTTATCTTAGTTGATTAATGATCTAGTAATGCGATAGGTCATTCGTTGTGTACTTAATGCTTGATTCATCTTTGTGAACCTTAGAATATAATTACCTGAGTAGTTGTAGGCTAAACCACCCAAAGAGCGCCTTAGAGTAGGAGTTTATCATCCCTAGTGGGTTTGTAGACGAGACCCTTTGGTAAGTTCAAAGAGTTAAGGAGAAACGCATACCCTACAACTTTAGACACACAACGCAGCTAAGAATAAGACGTGACAACTCAACCATCAATAGGAGATAATTAATGAGTAATACAACCTAAGTAAACACATCTTTAACCTATCATACGAGCACACATTAATTAGACATAGACTCCCACAACCTTAGTTTAGATAATTAGATAATAGTAGAGTAATCGGTAGAAATACCAACCCCCCAAATCCAATACTCGAGATTCGTACCTTTCCATTTCATAAAACATAAAAAGATAAAAAATAATCTTCCTCAACCTTAACCTTAGCGTAGTAACTCCTTACTAGCATTCCTATTCCCCTAGAGAACGATATCAATACCCGTGGCTTACCCTAATTACTACACTACAACGATTAGGTTCACTGCCTAGGGTGTTATAAAACTTGCTCGAAGAAAAGGAAGTTTCCTTGACCCCGAACGACGCGTGTAGCGTTATCAAGTTTTTGGCGCCGCTGCCGGGGAATATAATAGCTAGTTAGTAGTCCACCTCGTGTAGGTTCTTTGCTTGATTCCTATCAAGTAACGTTTTTCTCATTTTTAACTTTCTCTTAGTCTATCCCCCTTCTTCGTAACCTTTGTTCGTAACCCCATCACTTTTCATCATGGAAGGTGATAACCCACTACCATTCATCAACCCACCACCAAATGACCCGCCAAGAGCCCGTACTCTTGGTGAATACTCGAGACCAAGCCACCTAGGCTATAGGAACACCATTGAGCTTCCCGACCAAGCCCAAACAACGGCCCTGCGATCCGACACCATCCGGTTGGTGCAAAACGGATGTGCATTCCATGGACTTCGTTCCGAAGATCCAAATCAGCATCTGAGGGATTTCCTCAAAATTGTCGATTCCATCGACCTTGATGCTACTACTCGGGAGACCACGCTCCTGCGTCTCTTCCAATTCTCTCTACGGGACCAAGCTAGTAATTGGCTTGAGCGACTTCCCGCCGGCTCCATCTTAAGTTGGGATGATCTTACCTCTCGCTTCCTTGCTCAATTTTTCCCACCGGGGAGAACCACTAAGCTTAGGAATGACATCTTGATGTTCCAACAACGTCAAGGTGAATCTCTCTACGAAGCATGGACCCGATTCAAGGGCTTACTTCATAAAGTCCCTCATCACGGCATTGATCTTTGGCTCCAAGTCCAAATCTTTTATGATCATGTCAACTTCCCCACTAAGCGATCCATTGACCAAGCGGCCGGTGGAAAACTTAGTGAACTCACCGCGGAAGAATCATGGGATATAATAGAGGACCTCGCCCTCTATGACAACGAAAGTTGGGATGACCCCCGTGAGCCGCCCAAAACCGTTAAGGCAATCTCCTTGCCTCCTTCCGATCGTAGGATGATCGAACTTGAAGATCAAGTTAGATTCCTCATGAGCTCCTACGAAAATCCTAAATCTTCACACCATGTGAGCAAAGTTTCTTCCCCGTGTGAGCCGTTTTGTGATCCTCATAACACGCGCACTAGCACCCGATCCCCCGAACACGCTTCTGTTGACTACGCATCCTAGCGTATTAATGGAGCGGGAGGAAGATTCCCTACAACACCCGGACCTAGGAATTTCAATGAAACCCGTGAAGCATGGAAAAACAAGCCCGACTTCTACTGGGGACAAACCAAAGAATTCACCTCCAATGATTTCTCATGGCCCCCACCTAACGGTCCTAACCAACAAAACATTGAAGGGATGTTGCAAAACCTAGTTGCATCCCAAGAAACCCAAATGGCTAAGCTTTCGGACCGCTTTAACCATCAACAAGTCGAGATTGATAGAAAAATAGACAACCTTTTGAAAGCTATAACTAATAGTGATAAGAAGGTTAGTGCTATCTCAACTCCCGATCCTTTAGGTATAGAGATTAAGGATCCAAGCAAGCTAACTAAGCATGTCCAATTCGTTAATACCATCGCTTTAGTTGAACCTAATGAAACAAATGACGAAGAAGACTATACACTTGTGGATGATGAAACACCCGAGGAAGTAGATGAAGTAGACATTGACTATTTCAACAAATTTTCTACGGAAGAAGAACTATCTCGCCACCCTCACTTAGTGCGTGACCTTCGTCACATGTATGTTAGGAAAAGTCCTCGAATCAAGTTTGGGAACCCTTGGAATCTTAACATACCATGTTTCATAGGACACCTTTTTGTGGCAAAAGCCTACATTGATCGCAAGTCCCCAATCAACATAATGACTAGCACCTATTACAATTGGATATTGAACAAGCCTATTCCAACTAGGCAAGACCCCAATGATCCTAATGTTAGTTGCAATTTTCTTGGTAGAGTTAAGGGATTGCCCGTTTATGTAGGTAGTTTCACGTTTCCTACGGACTTCATAATTGTGGATGATATTAGCACGGCCATAGACCCTAGCTTGTCCCATGTTATTCTAGGAAAACCTTTCATAGAAAGCACCGGGATGACCTATGACCCCTAGTTAGGAGTAGTGCGATTCAAGAATGAGACCGATGACATAGCTTACCAAATGCCGTTTAAGATTGAGAAGTTTTCATCACTCTCTAATGATGAAAAGGAACTTAAACTGTCGGTCTATTATAGGAATGATGAGGATAGGGAGAAAGGTGTTGATTATGTTATGGCTAAGATTTTCGGATTCTATAAGGATTGCTTGAGCCTAGGACCGGAATATAGGACCAATTGGGGAGAGGATGAACTCTTAGAGAAGTGCATGTTAGGGCACTTCTACAACATGGAATCCCCCATTAGAGACCGTCAAGAGGGCGGCAGTGAGAAAACGTAGGAGCACGACTATGAGTCTAGCTACAAGACTCTTAAATAAAGAAAAACGCTTCGTGGGAGGCAACCCATGCTTAATTGTTTGCTTGTTAGTGTTATATATCTTTTATTAATTGTATATCCTCATGTTTAAATTTGTAAAAATGCTTTATTTTGTTTTTAACCTCGTCTTAATTGCATATAAAGGTATTTTACATAAGGGATAAGTGTAGGGAGGATTACACACGTTTTCAAAAGAAACGTAAACATGAGAATAACAATTAACTAAAAGATATTTATGTTTGTTTGTTCGAGTCAAATGCTTGTATCGAGTCATAATGGATGTTTTGCAGAAATTTTTCCAGATTCTAAAGATGTAAATTTTCCAGAATTTTTTCCAAAAAATCGCAGACCAGTTTTTGTCAGGATAACCTGACGGCGTCAGGAAGGAGTAAAAACATCAGATTACTTTTTTCTCGTTTTCTGAGCCACTTATAAATTTTTGGAATTTTCCAGGTCTTAATTTTCTTAGAAATTCTGTAAACATCCATTCCACAAGCATTATATCCTAGTTTAAATCGAGTCTTATATATAATATTACCGCCGATTTTATGCGAAGGTTTCGTTTGTTTTCTTCAAGTGTGCAGGTTTAGTTTGTCAAGAAGAAGTTACATAAGATTGGAAGGAGCTTTTCACGCAATAATTCTTCTTGAAAAGGATTTAACCACCACTTTACACGGATCCTACCGAGCTAATCAGGGGAGTATTAGTTTCTTTCGTTTTTGATTACCTTCTTTTATCATAACTTTGATACTTTCGGGGAACATTGGGGACAATGTTCAGTTTAAGTGTAGGGAGGGAAAATAAAACGGGAACTTTGAAACTATGCTTATCCTTGACTATTTGCTTTGTCCAATTGTGATTGTGTAATAAACCATGAGAAAATGTCGGTTAGGGTAATTTTGGCACCAAATTTAAAATTTTTTATGACATATAGGAGTGGGCCATTAGTCTTAATAAAAGCGTCTCACGGATAGGAAGTTATACGACTAGCACAAAACCCTTTACCACCCAAATTCCACCAAAATGTGAGGATCGCCCTTAGATTAGTAGGAATAAAAGCATTCATCTTCAATGCTTAGAGTGTGAACCGGTAGTATATTAGATTCTAGAACTTGTTTTGTGATGCATTCCGAGATCGCAAGTGAGGCTACACTTGTGTAGTTAGGAATAACTAAATGATAAGAGGCATTAGGATAACCCTTGTTTGATACCTGTAATATAATTACTTTTTCCATATCGGTTGAGTAATTCCCCCACACCCTTTGCGTTGTACTCATCTTTAGTACACGATACCCCTAGTTAACCCCTCAGAGCCTATCCTTTTCGCGGTTCTCGTGATGTTTCGGTTTTTCCGGAATATCAATGAAGAGCATTGTTTACACCCCACCCCCAAATATACACTCAAATCGCCTTAGCCTACCCCTTATGCACTCACTTTTAGTGCAAATTTTTGTTATCACCCCAAACCCTTAGTTCAATTATCTAGTTGCTTGCATAAGTTGCTAAGTCGAGTCATATCCTTTGTATACAGTTTTGGGACGATTGGGATTCATGGGAAAAGTTAAAGTTTATGAAATGACGGGAAGGAAACGTTAATTCAAATTCCCTTTGTTTGCGTAATAATGTACCCCAAGTGTTTTGATCTTTTCAATTCGGGTCAAATTAGTGTTAGAGTAATAAAAACTCAAGTGTAGGGATATGCCTATAAATCCCTAGTATTTTGAAGTTATCGTAGAGGATGGTAGAGTAAAAGTGTATGAAAAAAAAAATCGAAAAAAAAAGAAAAAGAGAAAAGAAAAAAAAAATAGAGTGTAAAAAAAAATACGGGCTACCATCCTACATCTATCCTTTAAATTTATGTTTGTTTATTTCAGTTATGTAGAGTTTAGAGTGTCGAGTCTTGGCTTAGCAACGCCATTCTTCATATGCATTTAACATAGAGATTTTTGACTTGCCACCACTAAATAGCCTATCCCACCAAACCCTTGTTTCCCTACCGTAAGCCTAACATTACAACCCTTTAAAAGACCTCTTTGATAGTCTTTCCTAGGTGCTTACGCCAAAGCGATGGAGGTTTGATCTATTCTCAAGCCTATGGTAATCTATGTACTAGGACCGGTTAATGAGTGTTTATCTTCCATTTCCTATTTGTTATATTTCATATATACACCCGAGAGAGATGTGAGTATCCAAACACCCCATGTGAGGTGCTAGTATGTAATTTCCGTGCTTGTTATGACTTTTGCGGGGCTTATATGTGTTGTGGACCGTTTTGAATTAATGCTTCATGACCCCTAACTTATAAATTAATTGGCTAAAAGCACATTTGCTTGAGGACAAGCAAATAACAAGTGTAGGGATATTTGACAAGGTTTTAAAAGGTACCATTTTGAGGGGTCGTTTTAGTCCTTATTTGATCACTTTTGTATCCGTTATTGCTTAATATCGTTCCTTTTCACTTTTTAGGTCTCGTGAAGGCAAAATGCTGGAATGACACTTATTTGGACGAAAAGGCGCGAATATATGAAGAAAATGGCCAAAGTCAAAATCGAGACACTCACAGTTGCTGAAATCAGAAGGCGACGGCGTCAGGTGCTAATGGCGACGCCGTCCCAAAATTGTTGTGACGGTCCAGAACCCAAAACTCGTATTTTCAAGCGACGACGTCCAGTTGTAAAAGAGTAGGCCGTCGCTACTCAGACGGCCTAGATGCAATCTAGACGACGTCAGAAGCTGAAGAGGACGGCGTCACGGACATAAGGTGACGCCATCGCAAGGTTAACATGGCCAAGACGAAACCCTAATGACGGCGACACGACGACGTCACTAAACATAAGGTGACGCCGTCGCATATGTAATCTTATATATAGAATCCGAATTTTTCAGTCTTATGTGGAGAGTCTTTTGGAGTAAAAACCTAAAACCGAACCTAAGGTGTCTTGTACAGTATTTTAGGGTTTTAAACCCTATCTTACATCAAGATAAGTCTTTACTTCATTAATTCAATTATGTCTTTGATTATTTGTGTGTATGCTTGCATGTTCTCCATGCCCGGCTAATTTATTTGTGTGTTTGCTTAGGAAGTATGAAACTTAATTATTGAATATTGATTGGTTGTTTCTTATCTTAGTTGATTAATGATCTAGTAATGCGATAGGTCATTCGTTGTGTACTTAATGCTTGATTCATCTTTGTGAACCTTAGAATATAATTACCTGAGTAGTTGTAGGCTAAACCATCCAAAGAGCGCCTTAGAGTAGGAGTTTATCATCCCTAGTGGGTTTGTAGACGAGACCTTTTGGTAAGTTCAAAGAGTTAGGGAGAAACGCATACCCTACAACTTTAGACACACAACGCAACTAAGAATAAGACGTGACAACTCAACCATCAATAGGAGATAATTAAGGAGTAATACAACCTAAGTAAACACATCTTTAAACTATCATACGAGCACACATTAATTAGACATAGACTCCCACAACCTTAGTTTAGATAATTAGATAATAGTAGAGTAATCGGTAGAAATACCAACCCCCAAAATCCAATACCCGAGATTCGTACCTTTCCATTTCATAAAACATAAAAAGATAAAAAAATAATCTTCCTCAACCTTAACCTTAGCGTAGTAACTCCTTACTAGCATTCCTATTCCCCTAGAGAACAATATCAATACCCGTGGCTTACCCTAATTACTACACTACAACGATTAGGTTCACTGCCTAGGGTGTTATAAAACTTGCTCGAAGAAAAGGAAGTTTCCTTGACCACGAACGACGCGTGTAGCGTTATCAGTAATCTTCTTCCAAACAGGGGACACGAAAGATTTTTTTGGACTCAACGGAGATAGACTAAACTCTCGTCTACCATATTTAGCATCCATTAACTTTCTCCAAAGTTCTTCCTTCTCGTTGCCATATCGCCATAACCACTTGCAAAGTAGGGTTTGATTTTTGATTCGAAGATTCCCGACTCCAAGACCCCCATTTTGTTTACTTTTGATAATACTATTCCAGTCCACCACACATAGCTTTCGCTCACCAGGATCTTTTCCCCAAAAGAAACTTCTACGAATCTTTTCAATTTCATCTGCCACTCCCTCTGGAACCTGAAACATGGATAAGTAATAAAGTGGAAGACTATTAAATACAGGTTTTAATAGAACAATTCGGCCCACTCTAGAAATGAATCTAGACTTCCATTTTACTAAACACCCTCGTAGTCTCTGAATAACCGGATCCCATACAGCTTTAAAAACAGGATTAGCTCCAACCGGCAATCCGAGATATCGAAAAGGGATGTTACCAACCGAGAAACCGACATCACTGCCCCATGAATTAACCAGGTTCTCCTCTATACCAATTCCAATTAGCGTGCTCTTTAAGAAATTGATCTTTAATCCCGTCGACAACTGAAAACATCGAAGAACCCTCTTTATATTTAATATATTTTCTTTATTAGCACGACAAAATATTAGTGTATCATCAGGAAACTGTAAGTGAGATATCGGGAAAGGTTGTACTCGTCCAATATCTACACCCGTAAACAACCCAACCTGAACAGCTTTGGTAAGCAACACATTTAAACCTTTGCTTACAATATTAAACAAGAATGGAGATAGAGGGTCGCCTTGTCTCAACCCTCCCTTCATCGAAAAGAACTCCGTTGGAGAGCCATTAACTAAGACAGCAGCTCTTGCCGAAGATAAACAAAACGATATCCAATTTCTCCATTTCTGACCAAACTTCATCTCTTCCAAAACCCTATCAACAAAGATCCACTCAACTGTATCGTAAGCCTTCTCAAAATCGACCTTAAAAATTAGACCACCCTCTTTTGATTTTTTTAACGAATGGATAAATTCATTGGTGATTAAAATACAATCTAGGATTTGTCTTCTCTTCATGAAAGCAAACTGTGATTGCCCGATTATCGACTCCATAACGCTTTTAATTCTCCCCGCTAGCACTTTAGACAACACTTTGTACATGCTACTAATAAGTGAAATCGGTCTAAAATCATTTAGATCTTGAGGGCACAACTTCTTAGGAATAAGAGCAATGAAAGAATTATTTAGCGCCATAGGAAATCGACCTTTAGCATGAAACTCTCTAAAGAAGCCAACAACGTCATCCTTGATAATATTCCAATTTTGCTTTAAGATCTTAAAATTTAGACCGTCGGGACCTGGCGCTCGGTCCTCTCCACAACACCATATCGCCTCTTTTATTTCAGCCTCTACAAATGGAGATTCCAAATGATTGACTTGAAGAACCGAGACTGACTTGAAAGCACCTTTTAACGGCCAGAAGAATGGACCCGTACTATTTTTGAAATGGTCTTTAAAGAAATTTGAAATGGCCCTCTTTGCATCAACTGGACTGTCTAAGACTTCCCCTCTAACAGCTATTGAATCTAGATTGTTCGCCCTCATTCGACTATTGTGGAGCCTGTGAAAGAATTTAGAATTACAGTCACCAAATCTAAGCCATTCAACACAAGATTTCTGCATAACATTTAGAGTTTCTTTTCTTCTGAGGCATTTAATTTGTTGTTTTAAATTGACAAACTCTTTCCATAACATCACGTCATCACTGTTTGTTTCACGCAAAACTTCCACCTCAAACAACCTCCTCTCTTTCGCCTTAATTTCTGCAACTAAGGACGAAAACTTGTTACTAAACTTCGCCTTCAACTGAACTTTCACATTCTTTAATTTTTTCACAAGAGAATATCCACCAGAACCTTCAACATGTGGGTCTTTCCAAGCCTTTTGAAAACACTCCATATAGGATGGATCTTCAAGCCACCAATTAAATATCTTAAATGGTTTAGGACCCCAATTGATAGTTTCCCAACCGACCCCCATTGCATGATGATCAGAAAATGACACCTTAATACACCATTGTCTAGTTTGATGGAATCGTGACATCCAATCTGTTGACAAGAAAAATCTATCAAGCCGACTTCGGGACAGCTTTGATTGACCGTTAGACCAAGTGAAGCTAGCACCCGTCATAGGAAGATCAATTAGACTACAATCTTCCACAAACCCCTGTAAGTCTCTCATCAAAAAATCCACACAAGTTTGGCCTAACCTCTCCTCAACTCGCAAAATATCATTCCAATCACCTCCAAGAATCCAAAACCTATGTTTTCCTACTTCCTGGTCCCTTAAAGCAAAGAAAGTACGTCTTCTTTCAATAGCATCATTAGAAGCATACACATTAACAATTGAAAGATTAGTAGCCAACTTGACTAAAGAGCCTTCCAGAATTAAGAAACCAAACCCCTCGATATGTTTATTAAGCCTAAAAAAACCTTTCTTCCAAATAATCATAATACCTCCGGAATATCCAATTGAATTACTACACCTGACCTCCAAGTCATTCCTATTCCATAATATTCGAACCATCCTACTATCAAAATGAATTAACTTAGTTTCTTGTAATAAAACTGCATCGGGATCTTCTTTCGCCAAAAAAGATGATAAAGCGAGCTTTTTCCACTTACTATTAAGCCCTTTAACATTTATGGATATAATCTTCATTAGAATAACAAATCAAACAACAACTCTATCAAAAGATTACTGACCCTTGAGATCCATAAGCTCCATCTCAAAAACTTTGTTCTTCAACTCCCTAAGGTTTCCATCACTTTCAAGCCCCATCAAAGAAGCCATCTCCACAACCCTCTCAGCCTCCTTCATCGCTTGAGTTTCTACCGAAGGGGAGGATACTTCCTTAGACTTATCTTCTGAGTGAAGTTTTTCTTGCTCAACCTCATTTTGCAAACTCAATTCGTTTCTCACAGCAATCTCTATCAATGACCCTTTCTTTGATTTTCTTGTTTTCTTTTTAAGGTTTAATCTTCTGACTTTGCGCCTCGCGGTGTAGATCATCAGCTTCATCAACATGATTGTCTACCAGATTCTTAAGATCAAAAGCTAAGGGCGTGCTTGGTTAGGGGTTAAGGGGGGGTGGGGAATGGGTAAAGTATTCAAAAGGGCCCACATCACAAATAAATTGGTGCTTGGTTGGGGAGGGGTAAGGGTTTGATTACCCCGTAGTGGGTAATGAACCATTATAGAGTAAATTGGGGGGTAAGGTATTGATTACCCACCTCACTCATTCCTTTGCATTCCTTTCCCTTTCCCTTTTCCTTTCCCCACTTTGAACCAAGCGGACCCTAAGTTTCTATCTTGGCAAGTGGGTGTAGAATTTGTATATTTTTGTGGTTCAGTCGTGTGCAACTATTCATCATCAGATATGAAGGAGTTAGTTGATAAAATTGGGCTGTCATTGGAAGACAACATTAGGTTTAAACTGGGTTCCAACATAGGCCCATCTTGTTGACATAATGGGCCATTCATATTTGAGCACATATGATCATCAAATGAAGATAAGCCTTCCTCATGTACTTTGTTAATTATATATATATTAATATGAGCATATGAAACGGCGACCATATGCGTCGTTTAGGGCTCGCGTATTTTTCTTCGACCCATCTGCTAGATCCATCGATGTTTTCCGGCCTGTTTACCTTTCTTCTCATATACGTGTCTCCCCAACTTCTACGTGGCGCCATTTCCTTCATCACCGTTCTCCACAATTGCGCTTCCTATCTCTTCTTCGTTGTGTGCTGCATCCGTGTCAGGTAATCGCTTCTTTAGTCTTGCTTGTATGTTCTTGCGTATGTGCTCTATGTGTTTTTGTTTGTTGTGCTCTTTTTGTTGCCTGCTATGTTTCTTTGTGTTGTTTGGTTGGTGTGCAGCTGTTAGGGAATCGGTGTGATTATTCTAGGCTGTGTTATAGGAGATGAGAACTAAAAGTAGGAGTGTGCGTAGGAATAGTTCTGGGTATGGGTTTCAGGATGATGTGTCTGTTGCTGCTGATCCTGTTGTTGGTCACGCCGGTCCGCCTATTCATGGGTTAGAGGATTTAGGTGCTGGTCTTGCTGTTTTGTCACCGTCTGATGCTGTTTCGAGTGACCAGGTTGTCAGGGAAGATGGGTTTGGGGATTTTTTGGATATGGATCGGTCTTTGGTCCCTGATCGTGCTCTGTACGGTTTCACTGATGCGGGTGTTAGGCTCACGAGGGGGATAACAATCAACGAGCCTGATTCTTATTGTGGTTCTGCTGCGTCGCGGTCCCAGCCGGTTCCGGCATCTGTGGATTATCTTGGCAAGGGGTAGAGGAAGGTCGATGATATGTTGCGGGTATCCTATCATGGTAGGTTGCTCATGTTTTTCGGTTTTAAATTTTCGGTGCGTCTTTGCGTTTGTTATGCGTACTTGGGATTTCTTATTCTCATGTTCGGATACTGTAAATGGTTTCATTTTTAAAGCTAAAAATTTAGCCAAATAGTAGGATACAAGTCAGTATATCATTACTACTTATTATATGGCCATAATGAAATTAGAAAGCAAGTTAGCCTAAAAGATTATGTCACTGTCGTGCCTTTTTATCGTGTTTATTGACTTTTTTTCTTTATTACTGTAGCTGGAGCTGGAACATCGGGCAGTCAATGCATACCCTCTGGTGTGACCGGCGGTGAGTCGTTATGTTTCTAACACAATAAAAGCAACAACACATATGGTGAATTACTAAATTTAGCTATGAAAAAAAGTTTTCGATATGGCTTAGTATTCTAATAAAAAAAGGTCCGTCGGTTTTCTTACTAATTAATCTCATGGATAGTACAAGGCAACATCACTGTATTATTAAAATTCATAAACGAACATTAATCGTCAAATGTTTAAGCATTAAACTTGATCATGAAATAGACTAGCTTCTTACTTTCTTTTCTGATTTATGCTCTTGTTTCAATGTCCTGTTTTCGTGGTGCTCTTGCTTATTTATCGCCTTCTACCATTGTCTCAGTGTACACCGGTGCCGGAAGCAGCAACGTTATGCCAACTGTTACGCCTATTGGTAAGTCCTGTCGTTTGTGTGTGCGTGCCGTTCACGCCTGCGCTTTTTCAGCTTCATTATTCCTTAATACGTTATTTTCCGTTGTCGTGTTTGCAGCCGATGAGGTTGTCTATACTGACCGGCAAGCTTGCCTATCGGCGTCTGCGGTTGCATCCACTGCTTATGGGTGTAAGTAGTGCCCCTGACGTTCGTGTCGTTACCGCTGTCTTGATCCAATCAGCTTTCTCTGAGGTCAACACAGCGACAACTTTCTATACAATTTAACGCTCAGCAGGTATATCGATAAATATAAAATGCCCCGTCGCAACGCGGCGGCATCGTCGCAATCCTTGTTGTAGTACATACATGTGTATGAAAAGTCAACATCAACATCATCTAAACTTTCAACAGGCGGCGATTGCTCTTTTTCCTTTTGCACACTGACATTGAGCCACGATCCTGCAATACCATTTCCCATGCTATCATTTCCAATGTATTCATCGGAATTCTCTACTGTTTCGACCAACGTGCCGTCTTCTCCAATCTGAGTATTTGTATATGGTATACGCACCAATTCATAACCAATGTCCTCTTTAATAAAGAGATCAAAAGAAACTCCATCAATAGCAATAGTACAAGTTTTCGGGATACTTTTCAGAGATGTTGATAAGGAAATTCTTGCTAAATCAAGTCTTTTTTTATGAAGTGTGTTATCATCCACGGCAATAAAACTTCCCCAAAGATTACTTAACTCCACAAAAAAACCTGTGGTGAATGCCTTCACCGGGACTCCGAACACCGATATCCATGTTATTCGAGATTCATCTTCAACATGCTCTTCCCATCTTTTAATGAATTGAAACCAAGATTCCACAGTATCAATGTATGACTTCAAAAAAGTCTCACTTTCTTCTATAGAATTAAACCTCAATATAACCATATTTCCCCTCAAGATGCTTATCTTACATCCAAATTTACTTTCTGGTAAAATGTCTTCAAGAAACTTTATAGTGGTATCATCTTTTATCTTGGCCACTAAACATGACTGCAACCATTCTGTTTCCGCATTGTCAAGATTGTAAGAAAGGCATACCTTATTTTCTGCTTTATTCTCTTTCACCTCACTAAACATGTCCTCCCCGCGACGATTAGTATTACTGTTAGCCTTCTCGTTCTTCGAACTATCATCCTCACGATTGTTACCCTGCTTCCTTCGTGCATCCTCACGTGGCTTTCTTAACACGTCTGCATAACTTCCTTTCGTCGCCTCCCTAGATGCAGCGGTCATGCCGTGTTCAACATTGTTCATTTCCGGCTTAAATTTCCCCGTCGTGCTTTTCTTGCCCAGTGTATGACCAAATCTTAATTTAAAAGACTCGATCCACATTCCTCTCAAGACCCTCTCTGTTTCCTCCCAACGACCATCTTTACGAAAGCGAACAAAACCAAACCGTCTTCCCATTTTGTTTCTTCTTGCTGAGATGAACACATCAACCACCTGACCATAACGACGGAAAGCATGCCATAGTTCTTTAGCTCCCCAACCATATGGGAAATTCGTGAAGTAAAGTGATGTACAGTTACTCGAGAAACTTCGAAAACTTTCCTTGGACCTCGGAATGCCGGAATGAAAACCAAACCCTTTAGACGACCTTGTCCTAGCTCTATCTCTCACTCCTATTTTTTTTCAAACCTTGTCCTACAACAAATCAAACAATGCTAAAAACAAGAGTATAAAAATATCATAAATAATCCTTGTTAATAACATTCTCAATGATATAAAAATATCATAAATAAGAGTATATTCAAAAGCCAAATAAAATTTCTCGCTATCTGTTGAGGTAAAAATATGTAAATACCCGAACAAGCTAATCCTTCGGCTGAGCTTCTTCGGAATAGCTCCCTTCGGATATGTAACACAAAGGTAACACGCGTTAGCCTCGCTCAGGGTTTTATCCCTAGACCAAGCTCCGGCGTGAGAATGAGTATGGTTATATGTCAGAGTAAAATATAATGTAATGGGGTTAAGAAACGAGTTAACCTTGAATGCTGTAGCTTAGCTCCTTTTATAGATGAGAAGCTTTCGTCCTCACCCGAAGGTCACGTGGGTGATAGTGACTCTTTCGGGCGGGAGTTGACTTTACTCTATTTGGATTCCGCCTGGAAAGGGTCAGTAGTTCTGACCAAGATTCCTTTCCTTTTATATCTGGTGATGTCAGGTGTCCGTTATGTCGAGGGTTATGTCTAACCCTCCGGTATACGCTGGTCTAGGTTTGCTTGATCTAAATTGGCTTGTATGCTTTAGCCGGAAGATTGCATATTGTGCCGGGCGGTTTTGCTTTAGGGACGAAGAGTTAGGTTCTTCGGCGTTTTACTAATATGCCGGGGAGTTGTATGTCGGGACGTACGCCAACATGTCCCCCCAGTATCATGTTAATGGATGTATTCATTATATGATATTGGGAGTATGTGATGACCTTCGGTGAGTATTGCCCCGGCCGTTCTTCTTACTTTCTAATAACCATCATTTTTTTACTGTGCAGATTGTGACACGTCAGCAAGACACGTGGCGGTGCGATGCATTGATGTTATGGCACGTGGCAGTGGGTAACGTTGTGTGGTGACGATGATGCCACGTCACCATCTGACACGACGGGACGCTTCAGCTACTCCCCTCTTTCGCCTATAAATACCGTTGTTATTCTCATTTTTACCACAGTAAAACTTTTCACTCACCCATCTTCTCTGCGTTATTTGGCCGGACGATTTTATTTGCTCTTCGTCTACTATCCAGGTACTCTTCTAGTTTTTCTTCTTTAGATATTAAGGTGTAATCATTCCCTTCCGGCTGAAATGTCAGAACCGTCCGGTTCTTCATCTGTTCGAGGGTCCGGGCCAGTTTCCGAGGGTCCGTCGCAACCAAAACCTAAATTTGACTTGGATAAATATACCTCGATTATGACTGATAAATCATTACAGTGGGCCGTGAAGGAATTTGGGATACCCTCCGATCTTCATCCGAGTCTCCCACCGGCTGATTTTACAATGGGGCAACTAGGAGATGATGCCATAGGATTGTACTTAGAATATTTCCTTGAAGGTGGAATTTCCGTCCCGTTTTCTAGTTTTCTTTTAGATGTTCTTCATTATTATAAAGTTCACATTTCTCAGTTAGTGCCGATAGGTTTGCATAGAGTTACACTTTTTGAAGTATATAGCCGTAGTCTTCATATCACTCCCACGACTTCTCTGTTCTGGGCCTTTTAAAAGCTACATAAACAAGGGCACTGGTTCACCTTTGCTAAGCGAGATGGTAAGCAACGCAAGGTTTGCTTTCAAGAGATCTTGTCTTCGCTGAAGGGTTGGAAAAGGCAGTTCTTTTTTATTGATCGTCAGGTTGTACCCTTTGCAATGCCGTGGAGGCATCCGGACTCAGATGTCTCTGATCCTTTTCCTACCAGGGAGTTTTCCATGCCTCATGCAGATTTATTGTCTGCTAACATTATAGATTTGATAAAAATTCCGCCGGGTTTTTTGTATGCCGTTGGGTTATCTGCCAAATGGAAGTATCCGGGTTACCGGGCGGCTCTGAAGGATGCCGAGGGGAATGGTACTTGGCCTGTATATAATCTAATTAGTTTAAGACTTTTATGTTTTCTTGTGACTTAATATTTTTCATGTGTTTTGCAGCTTTAACCATGTCTGACTATCTCATCAAGCCGAGCTATCGTAAGGGGGCTGCTATGACCCGCGGAGATAAATATCAGGAGGGGCAAGCTCATCTTATGCATGTTACCCTTCCAAGTCCGAGTGGCACTCCGGTTCCGCCGAAGACTAATGCCCAGAAAAGGGTCGAGGTGGCTGACCCCAAAGTCCTGGAGGCCAAGGAAAAAAAGAAAAATGCCGCGGAGGCGAAGGCTGGGGGTTATAAGCCGCGCAAGCGCCAGGCCGGGGAGGGAGGTTCTGGGCAACCAAAACGGAGGAAGAAGAGCCCTACGCCGGTGGTTAATTTGGATTCCATTACTAATCCAACGCCGCTGGATACCATCCCTCCAGAAGATCAGCAGCCGAATGATCCTCCCATTGTTGAGAAGGAGAACTTGGAGGGTCATTCTAGCAATAGGTTGGAGAACGCTGATGCTGGTGTCGATGTGAACGCTGGGGCGGATCCCAAAGAGGGAGGTCCGAAGGATCATGACGCCGAGATTTCTCGCATCGTTGAGCAACCTGCTCCTCACGATGATGGTGAGTCTATTTCTTTTCTCTTCCATATGTGTTATTATTCTTTTTTTTATTTATCCTTTATCTTGTATTTTTACAGTGGCCTTGCCTTCTTTGCGCCGCGAAGGTAAAAGTGTCGGTGGGGAAGAGGGAACCTCGTCCAGCGCCACATACGTGACGGGGTGGTCGATCAAGAAGGATGAGAGGGTGAAGGGGTATGATAAATACAGGGATTTGATGGTTCACTTGCCTCCACCTGCTGAAGAAGAGTATATGCAGACTTTGACAGATGCCGAGGCTGCCCAAAGGTCCTGGGTCTTCTTGCTCTGGGCTCTCTTGCCTTTGTTGATTTGCTTGTCCGTTTTGAGAGTCTTGATCTGGAGCATAGGGAGTTGGCCGAAGAGCATAGGGGGTGTGAGGCCGCTGCTAAGGACAACTTTGCTTTTTTGTATAAAACGTCGGGGGAGTTGAAAGCTGCAAATGATAGGTTGAGTGAAAGTCTCATCCGGGAAGGGGGTTTGACTAAACAGGTACGCACCTTAGAGGCTGAGAAGGTCGAGTGGACTAAGTTGTCCCATGCTCAGAGCGAGAAAATATCTAGTTTGGAGAAGGAATTGATGGAGACTAAGGGGGCTTTGAAGAATGAAGAAGAGGAGAATGCTGCCCTTCTAAAGCAACGCCAAGAACTGGCTGTGGCCGCGGGGAATCTTGAGATTGATCGGTCACATCTTGTTAAGGATTTCATTCCTACTTTTGTGGCTCGCCTTCTTGGTAGCCATGAGTATAAGGCTTCGTTGGTTGTTCCCTTTAGTCTGAGTGGGATGGCCGGGTGGTTAGATGGCGTGTCGATTGGTCGCTCCGAAGCGGAGGTGCAGAAGATTTTGACCGACACAGAGGACTTGGATCTAGATGCTCCTAACAAGTATTTGGCTATGTATGATGAGCTTTTTGTTAAGCAGTACCCTTATGTTGCCAAGGTCCGAAATGCCTGTCATCGTCCGGTTGCAGATATTTTGGCCTTGGTGCCTGACCCTGCTCCGGAGCGTGCTGTTGAGGAGGAAGATGGGGATAAAGGTGAAGACGGGGGGCCTAGTGTTCCTCCTAATTGAAGCTTAGCTAACTTTTTTGTAATGGCAATGTCGCCGGGCAAGTTTGTTTATTGAAGTTTGTACATTTATTGAAGTTTGCAATGTTTAATGGAATTCCTTTTGGGCACTCTTCTTTGCTTGATGAAACTTTTAGTCATCATTTTTTTTATTCTCAAAATGTGTGTTTTGCTTGCTAGTCTTTGTCTTAGTGTTTGATAGATCATTCGGTGGGTTTATAGCAATCCTAGTTGGATACGAACCATTTCTTTTGTCGCCTGGGCAACCTCTTTTTGGGTATAAACCGTTCGGCATTTTATGGCAATCCTTTTTGGATATGAACCATTTCTTTTATTACCTCGGCAACCCTTTTTGGGTATAAACCATTCGGTATTATGGCAATCCTTTTTGGATATGAACCATTTCTTTTATTACCTCGGCAACCCTTTTTGGGTATAAACCGTTCAGTATTATGGCAACCTTTTTTGGATATGAACCATTTTATATTTGCCTCGGCAACCATTTTTGGGTATGAACCGTTCGGCACTTTATGGCAATCTTTTTTAGATATTAACCATTTCTTTTATTACCTCGGCAACCCTTTTTGGGTATAAACCGTCCGGTATTATGGCAATCCTTCTTGGATATAAACCATCTTTGAACACTGATCATTTTTCCCCGGAGGTCGCGAGCCTGTCGGGGGGATCATTCAATAATTATGTTCAGAAAACAATAGACATGTGGAAAATTGCCCCTCCGATATCCGGGGAGTTATGTTTTTCATTGATAAACTGTTTCAACAATTGCCTCGTGGGCTTAACAGTTACAAAGTTTTCCTTATCTTACAAGAAGCACTTCCTTAGGTTCACCGCGTTCCAGGTGCGGGGGACCTCTTTTCCTACTGCTGTTTGTAACTTGTATGAACCGTTATCGTATGCTTCTATGACTTGGTATGGGCCCTCCCAGTTTGGTCCCAACTTTCCTTGGTCTTCTTGCCTGCTAGCGTCATTTTTCCGGTAGACGAAGTCTCCTACTCTGAGTTTTTCACCTCTGACCCTCCGATTGTAATATTGCTCCACCCTCTTTTTGTATCTGGCCTCTTCAATAGCCGCTGAGTCCCTTATCTCTTCCAGTAGGTCCAGGTTTAAACGCATCTCCTCTTCGCTTCCTTCTTCTGTCATCATCATCGTTCGGAAGGTAGGCATGCCAATTTCCGCAAGGATCACTTCTTCACTTCCATATGTCAAACTGAACGTTGTTTCACCGTTGCTTGTCTTCAAGGATGTCTGGTGAGCCCACAAAATGTTCGGCAACTCATCCACCCATCCGGGCCTACTTTTGCCTAGTCTTGTTTTGAAACCGTGCATCAAACTTTTGTTTGCTCGTTCTACTAGACCATTGGCTTGAGGGTGTGCCACAGCAATATTTATCTGTTTGATGTTGAGCTTTTCGCACCACCGTTTAAAGGGATCATGGATGAAGTTGCTGCCGTTGTCAGTTACAATTATGTGTGGCAAGCCGAAGCGACACACGATATTATCCCATACAAATTTTATGACTTCCTTTCCTGTGGTCTTTGCCAGGGGTTTGGCCTCCATCCACTTTGTAAAGTAGTCGATGGCCACGATGACATATTTAACTTTCCCGGGCGCTTCAGGAAGGGGGCCCAACATGTCCATTCCCCATTGGAAGAAAGGCCAGGGTGGCATAATAGAAGTCATGAGAGTCTTGGGTAATTTGGGAACCGGGGAGTGTATTTGGCAAGACTCGCATTTTTGAATGACCTCCCTGGCGTCCTTGTGCATTGTCGGCCAGTAATATCCTTGCCTGATCAGTTTTGCCACCACGGATCTTGGACCAGAGTGCATGCCGCATGCCCCCTCGTGCACTTCTCTTATCACATAATTGGCTTGTAGTGGGCCCACACACCTTAACATTGGACCCAAATACGACTTCTTGAACAACACTCCGTCCTCCATTGTATAATGGGGTATCTTCATCCGCAGGGTTCTTGCTTCGTTTTCATCGTTCGGCCACTTTCCTTCGGTAATGCACCGGATGATAGGAGACATCCAGTTTTCCTCCTCTTCTTCCACTATTGCTCCAACAACCTTCTCCTCCGTTTATGGTGTTTCCAATACCTCTACAAGTATTTCCTTGGTCAAATGGTCAAATGCAACAGATGCTAACTTGCTTAACACGTCGGCTGTAAAACCTGAAAATCTACAATCTAAATAAAGACTAAAATACCCTTGGAACTAAAGTTTATAAAATACGTAAAATATATTTATAACATTTAAAGAAATTAAAAGTTAACTTGTGAATACTTAAAAACCTAACTAAAATATATTACGTGATTGATTTTGGTACGACGAAGAATTAATGTTTCGTAAATGATTTGGGTCGTGTTCTTTTGTTTCGAATGGACTAAGGCCGAAAGCCATATGGTGCGTTTGGGTTGAGATTCGGTTGGGCCACAACCGAAAACCCAATTTCCTTTCCTAGTTTAACTCAAATACTACTACTATATATACAATACATAATCATAAGTTTGGAACCCTAGTTTTATTTGCCTCTCCTTTTTCTTTTCTCCCTATTCGGCCGAGAGTTTTCAAACCCTTGGTGTCGAGATTCTTGCTCAACCAAGCTAAGGTTCTGTGAAGAAGGAGTAATTCTTTGCTTTCCCTGTTTCTACTTTTGATCTTTTGCTTCGGAATAAGGTACGGATATTCTGTCTTACTTTAAGACACTTACGTTATCGTACAGATATTCTGACCTTTTCAGTAAAGGTTTCGTATAATGTTTCTTTTCGTTTTCATATTAGGATTTCCTGAGCCTTTGCTATGAACCCTAATGTGTCTATTTGAGCTGTTGCTTATCTGAACTTTGATTTTTGAATCATAAAACATTTGATTTTGAACTATACGATATGAAGACTTTGATTTTGAAAACATGATTAAAACGTTTGATAAAATATGATCTATGTCAGTTATGACATTCTTATTTGACCTCAGATAGTTTGACACCCGAGCCAATTATTAACTAGTCATGGGGGTTCCATGTCCGTGTCAGCAAATGCACTTCTGACATGACTCTAGGGCAGTAGAGTGAAGTTCTGCCACGTCCCTTATCTGTTATCTGTTATGAGCTCAATTTGCATTATATTATTAAAGTATGTCTGTGGGGAGTATGGGTGCATCCTAGATCTGTTATATGCTATATATATTATATGTTTATGCTATATGTTGTCTGATGATTGATGCTGCGTGCATGCACGTCCTTCATAACTCTGGTAGGTCTCCCCTACAAAATGTTGCCTTATGTGATTATGATATGTTTCTGATATGGCATATGTGTCTGGGCTCGAGGTAGTTAGCTATAAAACTTATTCGTATATCCTGAATTATCTTTTGAAATGATTATGATTTCACTATTTTCTTTCACTTTATTTCGTATTCGTTCTTGTTTCGTATTCGTTTTGCTTGTATATCTGTTCACTGGGCTTTTGAAGCTCAGCCGCATTTCTTTTCTTCCGAGGCAGGTATCTAAGCATTGGAGCTGGGTATTGCTTTGGGATGAGTGTTGAGTGGACTTACCTTAGAGATTTTAGCTTTGATCTTATGATGCCATTTAGACTTTATATGTTCAGACATTCCATTTGGAGTTTATTTTCCGCTGGGACCTATGTATTGAAGTCGTTTTGACTTGGATTATTTCAATATTTATGTTGAGATTTCTTTTGGTTTATATGTTTGCTTTGATATGACACCATTACTTGTGATTCCCTTACCCTTGTGGGGTCGGGGCGTTACATCGGCCTTCTGGTTCTGTGCTCTGGGGATGTTTTGTATTCTGAACTCCTTAAAACATCCAATATACTCTGTTGCCTTAGCCAAATATCTTGCCATGCTTTCCTTGTAGGTGGTAAATTCTCCGTTGATTTGACTTGACACTAGGTTGGAGTCCCTTCTCTCTTCCAGTATGTGCTCTTCTTCCTCTGAAGGGTATTCCTTACTCTTGCTTTCCGACCCTTCCGTCATGAACTGTTTTTCTAACTTTCTACATTCCGAGATGATAACCGATCTGGTAACCAGGGTTGCCATTCCCCTTGGTGTTGGGAACTTTATCATAGAGTGGATGGTTGAGGGGATCGCCCTTAATTCTCTGATGCCTGATTGTCCCAGGATAATGTTATACGGGAAGGGGGACCTTATTACTGCAAGCGTCATTATTGCTCGGCGGTATAAGCCGTCGTTTCCGAAACAAACGTTTAGTTCTATCTTCGCGATGGGTCTTATTGCTTCGCCTGAGAATCCCACTAGTGGTGTGTTCGTTTCTCTTAGCTTTGCTCTGATTTCCGGGCACAGGTTTTGAAAACAGTGTTCGTACATTACTTCCACAGCCGCTCCTGGGTCTACGTAAACCCTCCTCACGGTGTAACCTTCCACATCTGCTTTGATTATCAGCGGCTCTTCGGAAACGTCCCCGGGTAGAATGGGTGGGGGGGGGAAGCTATAGGGACGTTCATCCAGTCTTCATCTTGGCAGTTGGTCTTCCTTTTTCTATCCCTTCCTCCGCAGTATACCATGTTTATCACCTTCCCTCTGCCGGGCTGATTATCTCTAGGGGGTTTCTTCCCCTTTGTCTCACTTCCTTTAATAAATGATCCAACTTGCCCGTCTCCATAGCTACTCTTATTTGTTCCTTGAGTTGGTAGCAGTCATTGGTGAGGTGGCCTTTCTCACCATGATAATCGCAGATTTGTCCAACTCTCCTTGGTGCCCCTCTCAAAGGTGGGGGTGGTGGCAGCTTTAGTTGGAGCTCCGTTGCTAGAATTTCCTTAGGTGCTTTTGAGAGAAGGTTCAAATCTATGGGGCGAGGCTCGTTCCTGTAATGGTTTCTCCTGTAATCGCTTCGGTGGTCGCCTCGGTAGTTATCAGTCCTTGACGGGTAGTAGGGGTTGTACTGGCTACGGGATTTTTGTTCTGTTCTTCGGTCTCCTCTCTGTTTGTCGGAGAGATTCGCTATTCGTGAGGTTCGATCTGGCTGACTGCCTGCATATGTCTTACGGTTCCATTCTCCTTTGGGGAGCTCCGTGGTGTTGTAGGCTTCCTCCGAACGTACAAAATCGTCTACCCTCTTCATCATCTCCGTGACTGTCTTGGGAACTTTGTTTGAGAAACGTTTGACCAATTCCGGGCATTTGCTTCCATTGGTGAATGAGGATATCTGCATTACTTCTGGCACACCGGGGATGTAACTAGCCTCATCGATTCATCTTTCCTTGAATTCCAGCAGGGTTTCATGAGCTTTCCGCACGATCTTCGTGAGTTCCATCGGATCTTTAAGGCACTTCCTCCTGAGTGCGAACCTTTCTAGGAAGCTCTCTCTAAGTTCCTCCCAGCTGTCAATACTACCGTTGGGTAATCGCTCGAACCATCCGCTTGCCGGACCGTCCAAAGTTTGCTGGAACATCCAACACCATACCGGCATTGGCCAGCCGCCATGATTTGCTGCACCGGAGAAGCGAGTGACGTGATCATCGGGGTCCGAGGATCCGTTGTAAAGTTTTATGTTCTTAGGTAGCTCATGTCTGGGTCCGGCGAACTCTACTATCCGTCGTGTGAATGGGGATCTGGGGGCATCTTTATATGGTTTGTGCAGGTCCTCCACGACCTGCTTTCCTTTCGGATCTTTTTCTTTTTCTACTCGGGTGGGTCCTTCGATTTCATCTCCGAAGTCGATCCGTATGGGTTGCAACGGGATTTTTCCTTGGGTGTTATGCTGTTGTATCAAGGCCTTTAGTGATGATATGTGGTTTAGCATTTGTTCTTCTAGGTTAGGGGGGTTGTTTCCGGGTGGTGTTTCAGTGGAGGGACCTGTTTCGGTGGTAGGACCGGCCATTTTCTAGCCTTGGTAGTTAGAATAGCGGTCCCACGGATGGCGCCAATTTGTTGAGGTAAAAATATGTAAATACCCGAACAAGCTAATCCTTCGGCTGAGCTTCTTCGGAATAGCTCCCTTCGGATCTGTAACACAAAGGTAACACGCGTTAGCCTCGCCCAGGGTTTTATCCCTAGACCAAGCTCCGGCGTGAGAATGGGTATGGTTATATGTCAGAGTAAAATATAATGTAATGGGGTCAAGAAACGAGTTAACCTTGAATGCTGTAGCTTAGCTCCTTTTATAGATGAGAAGCTTTTGTCCTCACCCGAAGGTCACGTGGGTGATAGTGACTCTTTCGGGCGAGAGTTGCCTTTACTCTGTTTGGATTCCGCCTGGAAAGGGTCAGTAGTTCTGACCAAGATTCATTTCCTTTTATATCTGGTGATGTCAGGTGTCCGTTATGTCGAGGGTTATGTCTAACCCTCCAGTATACGCTGGTCTAGG
Source organism: Chrysanthemum seticuspe (assembly GCA_019973895.1). Classification (NCBI taxonomy): domain Eukaryota; kingdom Viridiplantae; phylum Streptophyta; class Magnoliopsida; order Asterales; family Asteraceae; genus Chrysanthemum; species Chrysanthemum seticuspe. The sequence continues at coordinate 55,781,862 of BPTQ01000005.1, forward strand.
TTTGCTTGATCTAAATTGGCTTGTATGCTTTAGCCGGAAGATTGCATATTGTGCCGGGCGGTTTTGCTTTAGGGCCGAAGAGTTAGGTTCTTCGGCGTTTTACTAATATGCCGGGGAGTTGTATGTCGGGACATACGCCAACACTATCCGTACTGTTATTGTAAAAAAACGTGTAACAAAAATATTTCTTGCTGAGTTTTTAGTTACAGAATACTTGTCGTCGCAACGCCCGAATACCTTTCGGTTTTTATAAAACGTCAATGTCCAAAAATATATTTAAGGGAAACACGGTTTTTAAATGAGATGACATGACATAAAGTTTAAAATTGGTTGTACTATTGGAACCCCCTATGATGTCACATCATAGGGGAATATTCCCTTTGTCCCCCACTTTTTCCAGTACAACACAGTTTTTTGTCAGTTTCTGTTCCGTATTTTTGACAGTTTTAAGCGTTTGACTTATTAAACTTTATATTTACTGTTCCGCATTTTCAGGTTTATAGTTTTTTGATATAAATAAAATTATAAAAATAAAAAAATAATAAAAAAAAATAAAAAAATTTCAAAATCAATAGGGGGGTCAATCTAAAAAAATAGGGGGCTTTTTCAAAATAACCCAACCCGTTTAAAATATATGGTTGGAATATTCAGTTGGATTTTCATTGGTTATGGATTTTAGATTCTTCATTAAGGATTCTCGCTGGCATGATAGAATCTTCCTTGATTGGATCTTGAAAATGTCAAAAACAAAATTTTGATCATGTGTTTGTACAAAGTCAATGATGTATGTGCATCTCTGTTTTAAAAATATTTCGTGATTTTTTACAACTAGTTAAAACTGTGCAGATGTATACCTGATGTACTCGTAATATGTTTTGTTTTATGAATAATAATATTCTGTCATCTTAATTGCGATACGTTTTGTTATAGTTTGTAACTTTGTATGATTATTCACATCTAAATCTTTTCATAATCGAATCTTTAACCTACAAAATTAGATGCATTTTCTTTTAAAGTAGTTCTCTCTTACTTAAAATGTGTGGTTATAAATCATTCTTATTCATCTCATTTTAGTTTTTCTTTTTACTGAATTTCTTTCTATTTTAGTATTTCTATTTCTTTATATCCCCGCGAGTTGTCTTTCCGTAAGATATAAAACTGCTTTAGCAGCTTGGTATTGCCTTGTTTTTTGTTGTTTTCGGTTGTTGAATATATAGTTTTTCATTTGTGATTCTTAATTTGGATTGTCTCCTAAATGAGCAAGTAGGATTCTAACTCAGCAGAATGTCTTCACATGAATGAACTTATTGACATCTTGCCGGCCCTTATAGTCTTATACATACTTTTATAATACTTGTATTAAACAAATGATAAAATCTGATTAATTGAGACTTTTAGTCATACAAATCCAAATACATGAAACAAAAATGTCCTTTTAAGTTTATGTGTTATATAAATCCTAGGCTTCAATCTCGATTGTACTTCTTTACATCAAAGATTTACACACAAAAAAAACCTGTATTTTTAACATTAAATAATGATAATATAGTGAATTTGTGATCTTCTTTACTACACTACTGTATTTTGTAACTTATTCCTGTGTAATGCTCATATTTTTTTGTAAAAACATACAAACTAGACGTTAATGATAAATAAAAATAAAAAACTTAAGGATAGTCTAGTGGTAAAACTATCACTTTAAAATGTGTGAGGGTCACGCCAACCTCCTGAAAAGGGAGAGTTTTGCTTGGTTTGAGTCTGTGCGGCGATAGGTTCAAACCCCGTTGATTAATCAGCCAAAAGGTCAGAAATCATGGTAACCATAAAAAAATGATTAAAAAAAAAAAAAAAAAAAAAAAAAAAAAAAAAAAAAAAAAAAACTTTGAACTAAAAAGGTACGCACTTGGGAAATAACAGGGGGGCTCAAGGGGTGTGCAAGTGGTGCCGCCGTATCGAGCCTCTACTTAAAAGAGGTCACATTTTTCTTAGTTTTATATATAAATATTTTATATATATTAAACATATATGAGTCATATAATTCAAGTTTACATGTAATTTATTTTTAAATTACAAGTTTAACGGGGCCTCCTTGTTGTTATTGCTTAATGCCACCAAAAACCACGGAACGACCCTGGGAAATAATCTAGTGAAACCTCGGAACCGACTAGGGATCTTATCATCGATGACGGAAAAAGAAAAAACAAATTTACGAGGGAGGAAGGAGCAAATGAGCAATGGTGGAGTGTATCGGGGTTGGTTGTTGGTTGACGACGGTTGCATGTAAATATTTGACGATATACCGGCCCAAGCTCGAATATGTGTTGGCTATATTAAGGTTTATAGTATCTTCTATAGTTCTATGTAATGCACTATAAATGCAAATCAATAATACAATACTTATGTGAGAGGTTTAAGTGTCCAATAGTAGATGGGGTTATTTTGGTCAGTGGTGGAGATAAAGGAGGGTGGGGGGTGGGAGGGGGCATTGTGCCCTTTTAGCGAAAAAAATTATAATGTATATTTTTAAAAATTCCGAACTTAGGATAGATATATATTTGAATTTTATTATTACCATTTTGATTTTTTAGGGCAAAATGTTTTGTCAAATATTTTGTAGATTAATTGATGGCTTGTTTAAAGTCATTTACGAACATGGACAACTTTTGATACGTTGTCCATTCTTTTTAGGGCAAATTAAATAAAAATGTACTTATCTTAGGTCTAATTTCAATTAAAGATACTATTTTTTTCTCAATTCAAGGTATCCGATTTTTTTCTTTTGCCAATTTAGGTTTTTTTCTAACTTCCGTTAACCATTTACATGTTTGGTCCTTGAGTTTGTATAGGCATTTCATGTTTGGTCAATTTCCGTCCGTTTTCATACGTTTGCACATGTTTTAGTCGGTTTTATACGTTTTCGTCCGTTTTTATACATCTTCATCCGTTTTTATACATCTTCATCCGTTTTTACACGTTTTCGTTCGTTTTTACACGTTTCTGTCCGTTTTTGCACGTTTTCGTTCGTTTTTACACGTTTTCGTCCGTTTTTGCACGTTTTCGTCCGTTTTTACACGTTTCCGTATGTTTTAACACGTTTTCATCCATTTCTGCACGTTTTCGTCTGTTTTTACATGTTTTCGTTTGTTTTCGATGTTTCGTCCGTTTTTGCACGTTTCTGTCCTTTTTCCATGTTTTCGTCTATTTTTACACGTTTTTGTATGTTTTTGACGTTTTGTCCGTTTTTACACGTTTTCGTCTGTTATTCGACGTTTCGTCTCTTTTTGCACGTTTAGGCCCGTTCTTACACGTTTTCGTCCGTTTTTGCACGTTTCCATCATTTTTTCCACGTTTCTATCCGTTTTTGCATGTTTCGTTCATTTTTACACATTTCGTCCGTTTTTACACTTTTTATACTCGTGTATAAATGTGTGTATAAAAAGGTGTAAAAATGGACGAAACGTCGAAAACAGACAAAAACGGACGAAAATGTGTAAAAACAAATCGAAGCGTGCAAAAACAGACGGAAACGTGTAAAAATGGATGGAAGCGTGCAAAAACGGACGAAAACGTGCAAAAACAAATGAAAACGTGTAAAAACAGGCTGAAACGTGCAAAAACGGACGAAAAAGTGTAAAAACGGGCGAACACGTGCAAAAATGGACGAAGCGTAAAAAACAGACAAAAACGTGTAAAAACAGACGAAAACGTGTAAAAACGGACGAAAACGTGTAAAAATACGAAATCGTGTAAAACCGGACGAAAACGTGTAAAAACAGACGGAAACGTGCAATAACAGATGAAAACGTGCAAAAACGAATTAAAAAGTGCAAAGAAAGATTAAAAAGTGAGAAAACGTGTAAAAACGGACGAAACCGTATAAAAACGAACGAAAACAGACGAAAACGTATGCAAACGTATGAAAACGGACGAAAATGGACCAAACATGAAATGTCTATACAAACTCAATGATCAAACATGTAATTTACTAATGAAATGATTAACGAAAGTTAAGAAAAAACCTAAATCGAAAAAAAAAAAAAAAAAAAAAAAAAACATGTATCTTAAATCGAGAAAAAAATAAAAAATAGTACATTTTATTAAAATTAGTATCTTTTCATGCAATTTGCCTTTCTTTTTATAATGCTTAGCATGCAATTACACACTTGACTGATTTATGTTGAACTTAATATATTCTTAACTATTAGAGTTTCACGTAATGCATTTGACATTACAATAAAAAATTACAAGAAATGAATATGGAATCTTTGAGAATTTATTAGAAAAACTAGGTTAAAATTTTAAAAATGAATTACACGGTGGGGTAAGTCATGATGCATGCTAGGCAGATACATATATTATTGTGATTAAAAATTAATAACACCAATTAGGCTGGCCGCATCCCAAGGTTTTCACATTGGTTGGGCACCATCATTTTTCCACATTGACCGATGTGAACATCGGTCAAATGGGTTGTGGAGATCGAGCATCAGATCGGTCGTGGAGGGAGAAAACACAACATCGGGCTAAAAAGCAACCGATATCCAAACGTTTACATTTCACAATTTGCTCCATTTTGACCGTTGCAAAAAAAAAGAAAAAAAACTTTTATTTTAAAAACTTTACCACTCTATAAATACTAACTCAAAGCATTTCTAAAACACACAATTTCATTAAAAAAAAATCCTTGGGTCATCGACTGGGGCATCCGGGTCATGTCAGGTCGTTGGAGAGAGAAAGCTGGCGTGGTGCTAGATGACCCAGGTCGTCCCAGGTCACGACTGGGACCAGCCTTACAAAAAAACAAAATTTTAATTTTGAAAAAGTAAACGTAGTCACATGATATTATGATGTAACATTTTCTTCTTCTTATAATATCAACTCATACACACGAGAAGTCTACACTTCAACTTCAATATCCTCTCAAGCTTCGATCATGGCTGCTTCAGTCTTGCCATCGGCTTACCAAACGTCGGCAGCATCACCCGACTGGCTAAACAAAGGCGACAACGCATGGCAAATGATCTCAGCCACTCTTGTTGGCCTCCAAAGTGTCCCGGGCCTTGTGATCCTATATGGAAGTATAGTAAAGAAGAAATGGGCTGTGAACTCGGCTTTTATGGCACTCTATGCCTTTTCGGCCGTAGTAATATGTTGGGTTACATGGGGTTATAAGATGTCGTTTGGGGAGAAGTTGCTCCCCTTCTGGGGCAAGGCTGGCCCAGCACTCGGTCAGAAGTTTCTTATCAAGCAGGCCGCGTTGCCCGCCTCAACCCATTACTATGACGATGGCACGGTATGTGTATTTAATCGTTTTTTCATTGACATTTGACATAATTTGACGATGACTTAGATTTTTAAGTGGAGTGGTGTTTATATGATGTCAAAACATAAAGACTTTATAGTATGAGATGTTGATATTAGGTCTTTGTTTTCTTGATTTTAATTTAAGTTAAAATGATTTTAAGTTTTCTAAGTTTTAGCTTATGAATATAGTTTCACAAAGACGTCATAACATTACTATGCATAACTCGTTGGACTGTGTATCAGATTATATAGTTTAAATTTTTGATTATGTAGTTGGAGACGGCGATGATAACACCATTCTACCCAATGGCTTCGATGGTGTGGTTCCAATGCGTGTTTGCAGCAATAGCGTTGATCTTGTTGGCAGGCTCGTTGCTAGGAAGGATGAACATTAAGGCGTGGATGGCGTTTGTGCCATTATGGTTAACTTTCTCGTACACTGTCGGGGCTTTTAGCTTGTGGGGTGGTGGTTTCTTGTTTCATTGGGGTGTCATGGACTATTCGGGTGGTTATGTTATTCATCTGTCGTCCGGTGTCGCAGGTTTTACAGCTGCTTATTGGGTTAGTACTCCTTTTCAGTTTTATGTTTTTACATCTCAACACATACATGTTTTACCATTGAACAAGTACATGATGAAACGATGTTTGTGACTTTCAATTCCTTTTAACTACGACAAAATATGTTTACATAGTAGTTAAGTTTTTTACATCTATGAAGAGACAAAAGACACTTTTATAAACTTTACAATAGCAAAATTATATTTATTATTAAATATAAGATATATTTGTTCATGAATCATGCACATACCATTGACCCTTAATTCCTTTGGCTTTTTAGCATCTATACTCCCTAGTTATTACTCTAACTAATTAGTATATCTAATGTATATAATGCAAAAAATGATTGTTTTTTTTTTTTTTTTTTTTTTTTTTTTTTTTTTTTTTTTAGTTTTAAAAAAATCTAAAAATAATTAATATTTAATCTTCAAAATGCTTATTTAAAACGTATATTTTAATATTTTATTTACTTTCTCACATGAAAATGGTTTTAATAGTTGCCTTAAAATTAATTTTTGTTTTTAAAATTAATGTTGTTTGTAAAATTACCCGATCTTTATCATTTTTTTCTATTTTACAATTTCATTATAATGTCGTTCTTAATCTCAATCCATGTTTCAATCCTAATTTATTAAAGTGAAACTAGTATGATGTTGTTGTCATTTTTAAAAATGATGACTTGTCAACGTCAATTGCAAAACGTTACACGAAACACTTAACCACAACATTTCAACTATAGCTATTGTCTTGTTGTTATGCCCGAATATACGTCTTCTATTAATAAACTAGATATTAAATCAATAGTATATATGCCTTTCTAAAAAAAAAAAAAAGAAGGTTATATCTTTAAATACTAGAAGGGTACCCGTGCAATGCGACGGCGGGTACCTGATGACTATAATATGATTTGAATAAATGAAATAAAGGTTAAAGTTGTAAAAATTTGAATTAAAATAAAATAAACCCACTAAAAATATAAAAACTAAAAACTCATAAAAATATATTAAAATGGATGTTGAATTAAAGAGCATAAAATTTTAAAAAAATATGATAAAATTAGATTATAATATAAATAAGTAGATAAAAAGATATTTTAATTTGAAAATAAAGATGAATTTTTAGTTGAGAAGTGACACATGTCATTTTATAATTGGAGCTCCTTATCTTAATTTTTAGTTGTTAGGAGTTAGGCTTGGAGTTTGTTAGAAGTTAGGCTTGGAGTTTGTTAAGAAGTGACACATGTCATCTCATGATTGGAGCTCTTTATCTTAATTTTAAACCTTCTAAAATTAGAAGGCTTAGTTTTTAAGCTTTTTAATTTTAGAAGGCCTAAATACATTATAAAGTAGTATAGATAATAGACATTCTTGTTTCATTGACTTTTCCTCAAATGTTGGAGACTTGGAGTATCCAAGAAGTTCCTATCATTAAGGAACTCACGTGAGCCACTTCCATTGTCTATTCATTTCTATCTTAGTTGCTTCATCATGACTACCTAACAATCAAAATAAATGACATGCATCACAAAGTAGAATATATGTGACAAAAAGTTACTGCAGTAACATACAATAAGCTAGTTGATGTGTATAAGTAAAATGAAAAAGACGAACGTATAAAGTAATTTTGATGGTAAATGATTCTTTCACTCAATGCGTTAATTGTTCTCTACTTCAATATTTTGTAAATAAAGAACCCTGGCATGATTAAACTGCGTTCATGAACTTGACCTTATGATATGTACAAGAGATCGATTATAAGACTTGAATAGTTTTATGCTAAACCTTACATGACAATATTACGTTTGTTGCAGCTAAGCGACCGGCTTCTTTAACTTCTTTACAAACCAATAAAACACTCGTACGCGAGTACATTATTAGTCATACTTTTGTTTTCCAATCATTTTCTAGCTAAAATCTAACAACCTTCTAACAGCATAATAACGAATTATACATCATGTACAATTTATATTTGATCTTTAATATTAACATTCGAAAAATAAAATAACAGTTTTCTCCTTGTCTTTTACCTAAGTAATCTAGATGTTTTTATGATTGAGGATCGCCGGTCCTTGGGCCAAGTCCATGGACCATATCAAACGACTTATTTAGGTTTTTATGAAAGAAACATCAAATATGTATAGTTATTATATCTATTAACTAAAAAGCGGGGAACGCATGTGGTCATGCCATGTGTCCCCGCATTTATTGCTAAGTTTCGCAACTTGGCAAGAATGGCCCCTCAAGTTTAGGTGTCGCTGCAAACTAAGTCCAAACATTAAATGCAAAGTTTCACAACTTGGCAAAAACAGTCCCTGAGGTTTAAGTATCGTTGCAAAGTAAGTCCGAACATTAAATGCAAAGTTTCACAACTTGACAAAAACAGCCCCTGAAGTTTAAGTGTCGCTACAAAATAAGTCCTTAGAAGCCAATCCCGCTGCATCGCGCGGGTTTCTACACTCGTCTTATACCATAATAGAAATAAAAAATCGGTCTTATACATTATTAATCAACCAACTTATAAAATTATGTTGAAGATACCATCAGGACAATGACAGTAAATGTGGACTATATTACACTAGGTTTAGTAAGCCCCTTTCAATGTCTGAATGAGGCATGTTTCACGCGTTATTATTGTTACACAAGGCCATTGATCATGCGTGAAGAAGAAAAATGGAAAAGAATTTAGTAGTGCAGTTAACGAATGGAAAAATGAGAGTGCGTGGGTGTAAGCGTGTGGTATATATAAAATGTAAAAAATATGATAAATACTACGATATAAAGGGGGTGAGAAGGGATGTTGATGTGACTTAACATGACCGATCACCACCATAATTAGTTAACATGACATATGATCTATAAACTTTTATGAGAATTTCTAACTTGTGTCATGGTGGTAGAGGTTAAGAGGTATTAAATGAACTAAATTATCACATTTTTATGTCTGTTGATATTAATAATTTTCTAAATTTATGATGTCTACCAAAATTATCCCTGTTTTATATGAAAATTAAGCTTTTTTACAGAAATATGTGTCTTCATTAAACACTTTTAAGCTTGTGTCACTATAACACGAGTTAGAAAACCCAACTTTTATAACTAGATTAGATACTTACACCAATCACATGATTACACATGACAATAAATTTGATAAGGTTCATCGCCATTTCTATGATAAACCTTATCGTTTTATATATGTTTTGGTGAAAATTATCGAATCTTTCATTGTGAAAAGAAAAACACCTTTAAGCACTTGTTAGCAAACACTTTAATCACATAAATTCAAAAAACAGATTTTTGAGCGGAATCACGCATCAAGAACAACTCCAACAAGAACTTGACAAAAGGTTATGATCCCTTAATGTCAGGGGCCGACCTACGGTGTTTCTGTAGGTTCGTGGAAACCCCGATGGATATTTGTCGCCTAGTATAAATTTTGGTTAAAAATCTCGATTTCTCTTAAAGAAACCTGCTCCAAAATTTTTGCATCAAATTTGTTTAGTTACTCCACTAATATGTCAAAAAGAATACGTCTCTTCTTCAATTAATTACAAGTTTTAATGAAATCATACCTTTTAGTTTATTTTTTTCCTTTGATACTCTTAAAAAAAATATTATGCACCTGGTGACTTAGAGTTCTGGGTCCGCCATTCCTTAATGCCGAGTGGCAACAACACACACCTGATTCCTCTTAAGTTTGAGCTAAATATAACTAGTCCTTTAAATTTACATCGTAACTATTACACACTTATATTCTGACAAACGTAATTATAGAAAAGACAAGAAGTTTACTAATGGTGGCAGGAATTGTTCTATAGCGTAGCTCAATAGTTAACAATCAATATGATCCTAACCTATTACTAAACAGCCAAGCATGTCCAAAAAAACTACTATAGATGTAAGTCATGTAACATAAAATATGAGCCGATTGGATACAAATGTGATGCTTGTGAGCTTGTCTAATGTAACTGTATCTCTGTACATTAGTTATGTATGTCAACACAATCAACCTATTTAATCTCGACTCAGATATTACTTGCCCCAACTCATTTCGACTTGTTACCTAAACGATACTTTAAAGTGAATTACATGCGTATACTAATTGTTATTAAAATCTGATTAACAGGTGGGCCCAAGATTAACTGCCGACAGGGAAAGATTTCCACCTAACAATGTACTAATGACATTAGCCGGAGCCGGGCTGTTATGGATGGGATGGGCTGGTTTCAATGGTGGTGACCCATACACTGCCAACATCGACTCCTCGATGGCTGTCCTCAACACCAACATTTGTGCCGCGACAAGCCTCCTCGTTTGGACCTGGCTCGACGTCATTTTCTTTGGTAAACCATCTGTCATTGGTGCAGTCCAAGGTATGATCACTGGGCTTGTTTGCATTACACCCGGTGCAGGCCTTGTTCAAGGATGGGCTGCAATAATCATGGGTGTTTTATCAGGTAGTGTCCCGTGGTTCACAATGATGGTGGTTCACAAAAAATGGACTTTGTTACAGAAAGTGGACGATACTCTTGGTGTCGTCCATACTCACGCAGTTGCAGGGTACCTCGGTGGCATCCTCACTGGGATTTTCGCAGAGCCCACTTTATGCTCATTGTTTTTACCTGTGACGAACTCACGTGGGGCCGTTTATGGAGGTTCGGGTGGTATGCAGATAGTGAAACAGATTGTTGGTGGTGGGTTTATTATCGGATGGAATATAGTGGCAACGTCGATAATATGCATAGTGATCGGTATGGTTATTCCTTTAAGGATGTCAGATGAACAGTTGTTGATAGGTGATGATGCTGTACATGGGGAAGAAGCATATGCATTGTGGGGAGACGGTGAGAAATACGACGGAACTAAACATGGGTTTTATTCCGATGACACCACACACCATCGGCAACCCAGTGGTGCAACACACGAGCTCTGATAACTATTGTGTCAACTCCTCAAGTCATTAGGTTGACATGGAATGGACTCTCGTGTACGTGTGTTTATAAGTGACTGCGTATTTAAATTTTTACGGATTTTGATTATTTATTTGTATTATATCAGCAAGAATTCATCTGGATAAACTTTTTATTATTGTACAATGTCTAAATTAATTTGAATACATCTACACTTAAATGTACGTCTTTTCGTACATAATGAAACTTGATAAAGCTATGAGAGTGGATATAAGAAGCTGAGAAGAGCATTTATTATATATAGGCTTATACCACTCTCGCGATCAAAAATAGTACTACGAATATGAATATATATACAGAAAGATACGCTCACATTTCGGATAAAATATGACTAATCTTACGAAGCTCTTTTAGAGCAGCCATGGCAGTCATTTGACCTCTGTCTACTAGTGCCTTCTTTGATAAGTTATCGACTTGACCAGTTTCACCCTTTTCATGCTGGAACATCGATTCAATCACCTGAACATTATGCAATAAATTCTGTCATAAAGGGAATTTGGGCAATTTAACAAAAAACTTCCATTATAATTGAAGGTACAAAAAGCCATGCTTACTTATAAATGGGTCAAATTGGGTTACATTCTGTATCTTATGGGTCAAATGGCTAATAAGTAAGCATGGCTTTTTGTAAGTAAGCAAATTTTAGCGCCAAAATTATGAAATAGTATGGTTTTACTGTTTTAGTGCGGAAATTTAACACTTCATAATTTCTTTTAAAATATTTGGAATTCTGAACCCGTTTTAACTCAAAACAATCAGCGATTTTGATCCAAACACATGTATTGATGAATGCAAAAAATGACTTAAAATAATACCTGAAGATTTTCGACCATAGATTGGCCGAGGTTTTTCAAAGAGGAAATCTTATTCTGGTTAACATGTTCTTCTTTGTTCATTACATCCGTTACAGAAGCCGCCGCTTCACTTTTCTGATCACACCCAACAGACGAATTTGTAGAATCACCTTTTTCAGACGAACCCTCTCCCCCGTTTTTTCCAAACTTCCAAAACCATTGAAACTTTCCGGCTATAAGTTTTAAATTTGACCCACCCGCCTTCATAGGTGCTTCCTCAGGCCCATAGAAAACGGGTTCCGGATTGATTTCATTAGTACATGGCTCGGACTCAGGTGCAAGTTCAGTCTCAGGCGCAAGTTCAATCTCAGGCTCAAGTTCAGTCTCAGGCTCAGGCTCGGGATCAGCATCAGGGTCGGGTTCAGGTTTGTTTTCATCAACAAATAAGATTGAACCAACACTACTTGGCTCAGTATCGTTTTCATGGTCATGATCATTATCGTTAACCTCGGCTATTGGGCTCGGTGGGTCCGAGAATATAGAAGAGTTCTCTTCACTACCACCCAGATTATCATTTTCATTGTCGTCTTCAAAGCCAAGCTGTCGAGACAAGTCATCCAGTAAACTTTTCCTAACGTGTCGTCTAGACAGGCCTGGGGCTGTTTTTTCACTATACACTTTTGAGGAAGACGGGTCAGACTCTGTTCTCAACAAACGCGACTTCACTTTCTCGGACCAACCTTTCGGTGTACTTTGACTTTTACCTTCACTTTGACTTGGATCTTTTTTGTGTAAAACCCTCCATTTTTCTTCCCAGTAACTATCACGGACGATACTTAAAGGGCTTCCCGGGGCCGCTGCATCAGATGACAGACTGTGAGTTCGAAAACTCGTCGGTTTGGTCCGTTCGTGAAACCCGTCACTAAGCATCGAAAGTGGTACCGTCTTCATTGCATCGATAGCAACTGTTACTAAAGAATGAGCTTTTTTCAATAATTTTCCCAGATTTACATCTTGTGGAAAGTTAAGTAATCTTTGAAGGCAAGAAGTAGCGGTTTCGGTCGAGAGAACCGATGATCGAACATATAGTATCATAGAAACCGCAAGTGCAGCAATGAAGGCCCCACGGGATGAATTAAGGACTTCGAAGCTTTCGTCGGGGTTGTTTTCGGATACTAAAATTAATCTAGTATTATCAAATGAAAAAATTTCATCCCAAATCACCAAAAGGTCCTCGAGGGCAAACTCACGGCCAAATAAAACCCTTAACCAACGAAGAGCAAAATACTGTGGTTCTACTCCTAGCTCAATTAGATGAGTGTAAAGAGATGAATCAACAATCGCAAGTAAATGGTATAATACCGAAGATGCTTCGATTACAGGTGGCAAACCGTTCTGTGGTCCATTTAACGGAGATGGTGAGAAAAAGCTTGCCATTGAAACAGCGCCATTAGAACCGTTCATTAATGCATCAAACATACAGTAAGCGTCGTGTTCCATGAACTTTTCAGATAAGACGATACCCAATTCGCCCTCGGCTCCATAAGCATCACTAAATGAAATGATGATTTGGATCTTAGGGTCGAGTTCGTTAAGGTTGTTAACCTTGATTTGATTTTCTTGGATTTCGCTGTCGTGTTGTATGTGTTGAGATATTTGTTTTAAATTGGATACATAGGCTGAATCAGTCTCGTGAAAGGACAGGCCATCGAAATTGTCAGTGAAATAATGTTCGTATAATTTTCGGACTGCGGAAAGGCGCTCCACATCGGCTTGAAGAACGTATAGTAATGGAGCTAAGAGTTCGTGCATCCCTGCAAATGATGATGATGATAATAATATCAATTGAAAAGTACCTGTATATGCAAACCGTATGCCTTTTAGAAAAATGGGGAAAATCTATATACGTACCTTGCCTGTAACCATAGTTCGGATGGGTAATACACCAAAGCAACAAAATGCGTCTTAACATGCCTTGACAACCAGGTGTCTGGAAGTAGCTACCATGTTCAGGATACAATCGTGACAAGTCTTGGTCGACCATTTTCTCTAGCTCGGCTTTTTGAAAAAACTGGCCCCACATGCTATCTGTTTAAATCATATTGCACCATCACTTATCAATCAGTAGTCCAATTAACCAAAACATATAGTAACAATTTTCAAATGTATGTATGCTAACTCTTGATTTGCAAAGCATATAATCGGGACGAATACTTTACCTGGGTCTTGAGATAACGGGTTGTCGATAACAACATCAGGAAAATTGCTTCCATCTTTTGGTATAAGAGGATCGATTAGTAGCCTTCGTCTTAAAGAAGCATAGCTGAAAAACATGAACATTTGATCTAATATCAGTTCAAAAGGTGGTTATAACATCCGAAATACTGGACGACACGAGTAATGTTAAGTTGACCATCCCCAAAACTTAGAAACTTATTAGAAATTGGTTCAAACACTACTAAAAAAAATCCTTAATAAAAGTCATACATGAAGAAACTAAATATCTTAGAATTAAAAACCTTTGTTGTGTTTTCTAAAGTAATCACAATGAGAAAGTAATGCATAGTGTTTGGAAAATCTTCATTTGCCAATTCGTATACGTTTCTTATTATTCTGGAGATTTATATCAAATAATCATACAGGATGTTTATGATTATGATTATGATTATTGATTACTTCGGGGGTGTTTCAATAAGCTTATTTTTTGACTTATGAGCCTATGTGGACCGACCAACCGGTTTAACCGGGAACCGGTGTCGCCACGGGTTCGGCTAGCTAATAAAAGCCGTCCAAAAACAAACCGGAGAGAAAAGGTCGGAACCGGTAAAAAGAGGTGAACCGGGCCGGACCAGGATCATTTTCTTCTTGATCATTTTATTCTTGTTTTTTCTCCGTGGTTAATCAGCTCGTCATTGTTATCTGAACTTTAGGGTACCCGCCGCCGCAGCGTGCAATAAACTTATATAAATTTGAAAATAAGCATAAATAAATGATCCTACGGAAACCACATAAGCTAAAAAAAAAAAAAAAATCCTTAGTTAGAAATAAGCAGTTCGGGAAAATAAGCAACTTATTTACCTTCTGCGTGAATTAGCAGTAACACGACGAATATGATCCACATCTGAATCAGAAGGTGGCAAAACACCCAAATCCATCCGCCATTGAACCCCTCTTAAATCCCAAAATCTCCGATGATTCTCCGCCGATGATTCCGAGATTTCCGGTAACAACGCTGGCATCCTCTGAGTTTTTTTTACTTTATAATAAGATGAGCAAAATTGAGTTATTTATATATATGTATAATAAAAAGAGATGAGTGATTTAAGTGAAATTGAGGTAAATCAGCTAAGGGAAAATAATTAGATTTGATTTGCTAGTTGTATGAAATAAGCAAGCAAGGGTAAGTTGAATTGAAGTTGAAGATGAGATAAAATGATAAATGAATGGAATAATCTATGTGTATACCTTTTTCTTATTATGTGGATTTTCTTTCTTTCTTTCTTTCTTTTAATTAATGGAAATTAAATTACAATAATGCTAGCAAAAGAATAGTGGGAAGTCTTTGTCAATCTATTTACCCTCTACTCTACTATTTATTTTCTTTCAATTATTGTGCTTTTTTTCTTCTTCCTCTTCCATCGGCTATCACATTCACCATCACAAATCTCTCACAAAAATGTGACGCTTGATCATGCCGTCACGCCGTCTAATACCACATCTTTTTATAAACTCGATATATATGAAATATGATATAAATATATAAATATTTTCATATTTTATGCCGTTTTATGTTGCGCCTTATAAACACAAAAACTTCGCCATAACCGCAAAGGCATGAGGTTTAATCATGCCACGTTTCGCGCTATTTATAACCTTGATCACACTACATTATTTAAGAAAATATAATCATTTTTTTTTTTTTTTTTTTTTTTTTTTTTTGTACACTCATAGTTTTATTCATATGTAATTATTTAAAACTCTGATAATAGAACTTTTAGTATAAATATAGAACTTAAAAATAAAGTTTATTAGTAGAGACTCAATCTTTTTAAATGCTTCATTCAAATGTAAAAATAAAGTCGAATAAATCATGGTATCGTGCAACATTGCATATTAAACTATGAAAATATACATATTTATATAACTGGTTCGGTCAACGGCTACTAAACCCGGTAGATAAAAAAGTTGAGTTTTAAAACATTGTAAAGCTCTTATTAAAGTTTGAAATTTTTAGCATCATTAAATGCAATATTGTAAACTTGCTATATTATTTACAATTATATTTACTAAAAGATAATTTTTTTAAGACAACTCAAAATAAGAAGACATATTATTAATTTAGGACTGAGGGGTTAATTAATTATAAGTATAGTTTTTTATTTTAAATTTTATAAAATGTGTTAGTGGAGTGTTTAGGTATGGTTTCTTGTATTTTGGGAATATTAGTTGCTAAACCAACAAGTTAACCAGCTTCAACTTCTTTCTTCAATTTGTTGATTTTTCAAACATTTATTAAAATGTAAACATTCAACTACAAACTCAGTAAACGTGATAAATGAGTATATAAGTAATCCATGCAGCATGTCAATAGTTTCATAATGGACACAGTGGTCAAATTATCAAATTTAATGAATATTGAAATGTTAACATCTTTCTGGAAATTGGTTCATGATATTCGACTACATATAATTACTCATGTCCGTCAACATCAAGGCAAATAAAACGTAGTTTCGTAGTTCTAAGCCGTCGTTGCGGACTTAGGATTAAATGTTATAAACTCTTCTCGCTAAAACTAACAAAATTTTACACTACATACAAAAAATTCATGTATTTCACTCCAAGAACCCCTTAAGTCCGGCTTTGGTTCTAAATTTTAATTATGTGCAACGGTGCAAGGTATGCCAATACATTGCTTACGCGTTAGAAATTAATCATAGATATGTGATACGAGTAGTAATTAGTGTTGTGTGGATGGAATGAGATCGACCACAAAAGATGGAAACTCAATGACAGTTAAAAGAAGATAACATATCAAATATGCATATGTATAATTCTATGCATCACACACATATATTCTTTGAGGACTTTAACGATGAGGGTCCTCTAATATTATCAACCTTTCGCTTTTATTTTGCATTTATATTTTGGGTCCATGATATTAGTCACAACAATGTGTGTAATTTCCCATGTGAAACGAGAATTAAAAGCATAATAGTCGGTGCTTTAATTTCTCTCTTTCATTAAGCTCATGATACATGTGTTATAAGTTTGGTCATAAATTTTCTATTTGAATAATTATAGTTTCTGACTATTTGACCGACTAATTTATGATGCATGAGTCTATCGTTTTGAAAACCAAAATCAGGCATAGCACTCTTATTTAAAGAGGTTAACGTGATCATTTGAAACTAATTAGCATCAAAACATGATATATTCACAATTTGATCATAGTTTAGGTCATACCGCTTACCCGTTGCAAGGAGAATACTCAATATTATGAGCAAAACTTTGATATACAAGTATATAAATTTAGATATCAAGTAATCATTGGCAGAACAAGGATTGAAAAGAACCATGTGCACCATTTTTCTGTTTTGTTTGAGTTGTAGTATAATGAGGAAAAACGAACAAATACTACACAATTTAATTGAAATAATTGAGTTTAACCAAAATTGAGTTAAATTTTCAGACATTATTGAATTAACTAAGAAAATATCAGAAATACAAGATCTTATGGACGATGCGCATTGGGAAAAATCTGGGATGTTTTACGAGATTAACATTACGAAGCAGAACTTCATTAGTTTCCCGTCACATCTAAAGGCACTAATTTCGCTCCCAGGTAATAATTTGACAAAATAGAATTAATAAATAAAATGAACGTATAGTATATAAGCTATAAAAGA
The DNA here is from genome assembly GCA_019973895.1 of Chrysanthemum seticuspe. Taxonomy (NCBI): domain Eukaryota; kingdom Viridiplantae; phylum Streptophyta; class Magnoliopsida; order Asterales; family Asteraceae; genus Chrysanthemum; species Chrysanthemum seticuspe. The sequence goes on from BPTQ01000005.1 coordinate 55,799,390, forward strand.
GAAGAAGCAAGTTTAAGTAAAAAGCTAAGTTAAAGTGACAGAAATACGAATTTCAGATAAAGGAGAAACTTTTTGATAATCAATGGATAAAAATTAAAAACTTTTGTCGCAATTTACTATTCTAAAACTTGGATGAAGTTGCCACATCATGTAAGTTAAGGTAAACCAAACATATCTATCCCCTTCTATTATATTGTCTCTTTCAATGGTCTACTCATATTTTATAAGTTAAATTATTACACTAACAAAAAAGAACACAAGAATAAAATTAAAAATGAAAATGATTGGTATCCTATGTCCATGCAAGAAGCTAACCTTTATATGAATAACATAACAAACACTTCTAATAACAATTGCTTAAAGTATTTATGACAAAACAATAGCCAACTTGCCATTAATGAATACTCTCTTCGTCTCAAAATTATCGTAATACTTTTTTAAACAAATTATATGACGATCTAATTACGAAAATCGACCCTTGATAAATGTGTTATCAAATAGACATAGCAAGCAAAATAATTTGCTCTCCATCCCACTTGCTCGCCATATATGGTTTACTAAATGAACTTGACGAGCAAATTCTTTACTCGCCTCATGATTTGCTCGCTGAATATGGTTTACGAAATGAACTTGACGAGCAAACTGGTTGCTCGCCCAATGTTTGATCGCCATATATTCTAGGTGTGTGGACAATATTTTACCAAAAATACACTCATATGTAGATGCTATTTAATGTGGCGAGCAAAGTTTTTCGGCTATCATTTTGGTTTTGCTCGAGATGTCGATTTTGGTAAAGAGGATTTATAGTGTCGGTATTTGTAATTTGGTTTGAGAAGTGTAGTTTTTGGTAATTGTGTTTCAAAATTATACTTCATATTTATTAATTTTATTTTTTTAATGTTTTAAAATAATTGTTCAATTTTTATTTTAAGCAATAATTTTTTTTATTAAAGAATATTCTATTTAAGTGGTTGAAAATTATAGTATTCATACTTTTATTTAAATGTGTGATTTTTGTCTACTGACAATAATTTTAAAATGAAGAAAGTAATATTTATCAATATAAACACGTACCTAATTGCCAATAAAAAGTTGAAAATAATGCGTTAAGCATTCCTAACACAAAAGCCTCACACATCAATTTGTTAATGACATTTAAATAATTGTTGTGTATAATATGTGTATTTTGCCTTGCTTGATACTTGATAGTATTTCATTAGTTTAAAAATAAAAATATAGTAACTTGACACACCTAGGAATTTCAATTATTTAATAGTGTGGTTACAACCAAAATTTGTCTTTGGTTAGAAAGTTGGTTAGCACTTTTGTATCTAAATATTTCTTATTTAAAGAAACCAAAATGTATTTCCTTTTCATTTTTTCAATTTGATAAAGATAAGACAAAATAACTCATCTAATCTATAATCGAGTGTGTTTGTGTTTATGTAAGCAAACATGCATGGCATAGTAGGGCAGCCATATATAAAGCCACCAAATGACCATACAAACTCTAATTAACAAAAAGAAAAGAAATCAATAAAAGATCTAATATGACAAAGGAAGGTGGGTGGCATCTATAATTATAATTCTAGAAAGAAAAAGAAAAAAAAAAACATAATAGTAATATATTTTTTGGATAGATAAATAAATGAAATTAGGTGTAACTTAACCTTAATTTTATCATTGGTTGAGCTATACTAGTTTTAGTTCACAATAAATTTTGTTGCTACAATGTTGTCTTATTTTATTTACATGAGAGTAAATCATGTGACTAGAAAGCTTAGGCCAGACACAGTGGCGAACTAGTTCGTCTGTGCCACATCAGCTTTCTCTCTCCGACGATCTAGTTGCCACAGTGATGACCTGAGAATTTTATTTATTTATTTTTTTTATTTTTTTTAATTCAAATATTTTTAAAAACAAAATTAAACTTCATTAATAAAAATACTTAACATTACAACAATAATTAAAAACTTAAACAAATAAAACGTAGACGTTACAATACTTATTAAAAACTGAAAACATCACAAAAACTCTTCATCGTCAGTTACGTCTTCGTCACTTTCGCCTTCGCCTTCAATCTCTTGATTGCCTGCATTTCCACGGTTTCTCCAAATGTGTTCGACCAAATCAGATTTTACGTTTAGATGAGTTGATCGATCCGTTAACTCCTGAGTAACTACTAAGGATTCTGCATGGGATCTTACCGGATCATGATCACGGTAGCCCTCTTGTGGAAACCATGTAGGACAAATCGCCCGCTGCTTGTGTTTGATGATCATATTATGTAATATGATGCATGTATACACAATATCTTCGAGATCCTGTTTATGCAGCCCTCGAGCCGAAACTTTAAGCATTTTCCACTTTTTCTTCAACACACCGAAAGCTCATTCCACATCTTTCCTTGCTGCTTCGTGCTTCCTCTTGTACAGTATTCTTTTTTCATCACCAGTAGGAGGATTTGAAATGGACTTAATAAGAACAGACCATTCCGGATATATCCCGTCAGTAAGATAATATCCCCTTTTGTAAGCAACATCGTTAGCCTCGAATTCAAGTTCCGCTGCTCTCCCAGATTTGATATCATTGAAAACAAGGGAACGATATAAAACGTTTACATCGTTATTCATCCCGGAGACACCAAAGAACGCATGCCAAATCCATAAATCTTGGGAGGCGACCGCTTCCAATAAAATGAATGGATGTGGCCCGTGATCACCCCTAGCATATTGACCTTTCAAACTATTTGGGCAATTCTCCCTAGGCCAACCTGTACAATCAATGCTTCCCATCATCCCAGGAAACTCATGCTTATGCTCGTGATGAGCATATAATCTTTCAAGGTCCGAATACATGGGCTTTCGCAAATACACAGCACCATATAACTCCATGATAATCGTGCAAAAGTTACGGAGACAATCGCGTGCTGTTGTTGCACCCACTTGCAGATACTCGTCAAGAGAATCAGGAACTGCCGCGTATCCCAATTGGCGAATTGCCGCAGTACACTTGACCAATGGAGAAATACCAAGTAGCCCTCTACAATCAGGAGTTTGTTGATATAAGGAGAATAATTGGTTACCTCTTGCACAATTTGAGTTAATAGGTCTCGGGGCATCCGGAACCGCCGACGGAATGTTTTTTCGTCATACAACGGTTCTTCGGAGAAGTAAGCGACAACTAAACGATTATGAGCACCTACACGATCCCTAGCCGTGTAGTTTCGTTGAGCCTTTGGCAGTGACGCTTGGTAAGTGTCCCAAGCATACTGCGTAAACTCCATAAACTCCGTAAACTCACTCATAACTTCTTCCTCGTTGGAAGACGAATAATTAAAAAATATCTCGTAAGACATAATTATCAAAATGTGTCTGAAAGTGTTTATGAGAAGTTGTTTGAAATTGTGTGTTTAAAAATGTGTTTGAGGTTGGTATTTATAAAGTTGTAAAAGTGGTAAAGTTTAATTTTTTATTTTATTTTTTATTTTTTATTTTATTTTATTTTATTTTTTACAAAAGGGAATATTGTTTGGATTTTTGTGGTTTACCACTCGGTTGAGGAGGCAACCGATTTCAACGTTTCTCTCCCCCCAACCGATGCCGACCTTCTTCCCCACAATGGGTCAACCTTGTTCAACCGATGCACTCAACCGACGAAGACCTGCTCCATTGTGGCTAGCCTTATAAGCAAATATGAAAGTAAATATTTATCAGGATTTTGGCTAAACACAACTTTATGAGTTTTTTTAAGCATTCAATAATTAATATTTAATAAACATTAAATATTTTATAGTTAATATCGCTTATCCTTTTTAAAATAATAAAAATTATATAATTATGTAATATATAAATTTATTAAATGTTATTTTTATAAATCTAGAATGTTTAATTAAAACTCATAAGGTTGTATTTAGCAAGGTCCAAAAAAGTAAGACTCAAAGTAAACACTGAATAAATATTAACTATGTTTATATTATTATTCTCTGGAACGATATCAAATTATTAATATCTAGATCAATACCTTTCGATCATAACCCAAACTTTTTCTTTTATAATAGTGACTTGATCCACATAAATGCTAATATTCCTCACCAAATTAATAAAATTAGTATATAGGTCGAGCCTCTAGATGTGTTATAGGATACGCCAAGGTTTATAATCTCTAATCTTTATAGATTATAAAATATATTTGCATGGTCGGACCGACCATTAATTGAAGCCCGCACATCTCAAGCCAAATAATAGGTGAAAATGACGTAAACAAATAAATAAGTTACAGCTTAATCGTCTAGCTTATGCCCTTTTATGGAGTTGTTGTGGCTTTCTAATTTGTTTCTTCTGTAACCAAATCATTTTTTTAACCATAGTTTCTGACTTTTTAGCTGACTAATTCATGAAATTTGAGCTCACGATCACACAAACTCAAATCGAGTAAAGTCCTCTCATTTTCTATAAGTATTGTGAATTAGTTATTCTTTTTAACTTTTTTTTCTTTGTCTCGCATGTTTTTACGGTCTTACATCAATCAAAAGAAATTTACATAATTCTTTTAATGTAATAACTTACGTGTAACAACTTTGAGGTCAATCGTCATTAAGCTAGTTATGAAGAAAATAGTAACGTTACTAACTACTAAGCGAATGAATACTCTTTCAACTGAGTCGCCGAGTCAGTCTAATTGTCATTTACATATTGTCTTGAAATCGAGCAATTGAACAAACACTCAATGTACCGGTTATTCACATGTTACGAATAGTTACTTGAGTTTTTGAATCGTAAACAAGGTATTGACAAAAATCAATTATTATTATCTTTGTGGTGGCTACATCAACTATGCCGGGTGGTATTATATAACATCCATGTTTTTTTACTCATGATTCCACCGACTATTTATTCAAAGCCACATATCACATATAAAATTATACTCCATGAAGTGAGTGGTAATAACTTTAAACAAGTAAATGACACACATCATAATCTTGTCTTGCATTTTGGAGTGGGTGGTTTTTAGTCTATGATCACTTCTTAATTTATTTATATTCTCTAACACATGTATTTACTCCACCCGTTTTAAAATTGGTGTTCCAAATCAAAATAGAGTTTAGCGAATGAATATAATACTTATATGATTGGTTGAAGAGTGTAATTGTCATATATATTTTTTTTTAAATTATGTGTTTTTATTTCGAAACAATAATTTTGAGATAGATGGAGCATTTTGCATGCATGATTGTATTCAGAGGGAGCTCAGGAGGTGTGCAATTGGTGTCGTCGTATCGAGCCTTTATTTAAAAAATGCCACATTTTTTTTGAGTTATACATATAAATAAGTTAAATATTAAACATATATTAAGCGTGTAATTCAAGTTTACGTGCAATTTTACTATAATTTTTAAGGATAGGACTTTTTATTGTTATTTGCATAAGGCCACAAAATATTATAAGACGGTCATGATCGTGTCATTGCAACTTTTGTTATTGTATATTTGTGTATAAAGATTCTTTTGCAAATACAAAAAGCAAGTCATTTGTATTAAAGTCCATGTAATCAAGATTTTAAAACGAGATAACATAAGTTATATGTAATTTAATTATTATCATTTTCGAATTATATTAAAAGTTAACAAAAAGGTTAACTATATTTTTTACCAGCCTAAAGAATACTAGTGATAATCGCTATAGTTTAATCAAATTTTAACTTGTTTAACACTTTCTATTTGCCTAGCTTTCTTTATAGCATTGACCATATTTATATTACATACAAAGATTTTTTATTTTTTTAAAAACAACCACTCTAGCAAGCAGCTAAAATGGGAAGTACAAAGGCTTCATAAGTCAAGAGTTCTAACAATTAACTTTACGACATCTACTTTTAAGCCATAAAAAAAACGAATAGACTTTTCCTCATAGAATTAGAAGAAAAAGTAACGCTATTATGATACCGCCATAAACACCAAATCAAGGCCACAATGATGACGTAAACCTGATCTTTATCACTCTTTGAGGCTCTCCAATCATCGAACCAATGGGACCAATCGAACCAAGAAGAGCACGAAGACATGTCAATATTGGTCCACACACGAACCAAACGCCAAATGTTAGAAGCCGCCTCGCAATCAAAGAACACGTGATCAACAAAATCCATACAATTGTTACATATTGGACATTCAATGGAAGGAATCTCGATGCCCCTTAACGATAAGTTTAAATGGGTAGGGAGTCTGTCCAAGATAAAGTGCCATAAAAAACACATTTACCTTTTGAGGTAACACATTCAACCATGACGTGCAAGAGAAAATTGAAGGCAACATACAATCATCAATGTGAGTTATAGTCACATGAACTGTAAAAGTACCATCATCCTCCAAATTCCATCTCCACGAATCAGGCCTGTCAGAAAAATGAACTTGCCCCAATTCCAAAACTAACAAGGGTAAAGCAGCTTCATTACGTGATCCTATAATATGTCTATTCTAGTTCCAAACCTAAGCATCATGAATTCTTCGATCCGAGAGCAAGTAATCCTTATTAATATCCAAATGGTACAGCTGATTGAACCTTAACATTAAAGGACCATTACCATTCCAATTGTCTTTCCAGAAGCGTATAGAGGAACCATCACCCACCTTATGACACAATGTATTTACAGGAACAATATTTCGCTCATGAAGCATAGCATACAATGAGATAATAGAGGACTAAACACCATTGCAAGCACATCCTTTTAAATCAAAAAATGTTTCCACCCCATGAATAACTTTAATTACACGAGCCCATAAAGAATCTGAGTTGTTGACATATCTCCATCTCCATTTTTGAAGAAGAGCGAGATTAAACGCTTTTAAACTACCAATTCCCAGCCCGCCTTTATCAAAGGAGGCAAGAGCGTTCTCCCATTTAACCCACGCCATATTCTTTTTTTCTTCGCTTCCCCTCAGGAAAAAAGCCCCCGTAACTTCAAGAGAGCTTATGACAGAATCCAGACATTTAAAGATGGACATAAAATATATGCCGAGACTTCCTAAAACCGACTTTATGAGAGTTAAACGACCCCCAATAGGTAAAGTGCTAGCTTTCCACTCCGATAACTTAGTCCGAAACCTATCAATTAGAGGCTGCCAATTGGCAGTCAAGTGCATATTCACTCCAAAAGGTAAACCGAGATAATAGAAAAGGGATATTACCTGAGCCACAACCTGTATTATAAGCCATATCCTCAATATCTTGAGAACTCACCCCAAGCCCAAACACATTAGATTTAGAGACGTTAATTTTTAGACCCAAAGTAAGATAGCAAACCTGCAACACACGAATAAGATTACACATGTCTTGTGTAACACCCTAGGCACATCCCACATCGACAGAGGCCTGGAGAGATGCTGGGTATATAAGAATAACATCCGCCTTAACAGACACAACGCGTTTTGTGGTCAACTGCGCGTAGAGTTCTCAAGGAACTAGTAGTTAAGCATGCTCGTCTTAGAGTAGCACTGGTATGGGTGACCTACCGGGAAGTCTCACACGAGGGCCACAAAAACAAAGTCGTGAGCCATCAGGGCAAAGCGGACAATATTGTGTAACAGTAGGCGGGATGTTACATTTTGATTGTTCCAATTTGAGATAATCACCACGTCATCCGCATAAAATAAATGTGAAATTTTGTGACCCGAATTTCCTATCACAACCCCACGAATAAGACCCGAACAAACCGCATTTTGCATAGCAATATGAAGCCCTTCCATAAAAATAATGATAAGAAAAGGACTTAAAGGATCACATAGACGAATTCCACGTTTTATGGAAAATTCACTAGAGGGGCTGCCATTTACAAGAACAGAAGATCTAGCTGAATGAAGACATACTTGAATCCATCTGCACCATTTGGTTCCAAACCCTAGACTTAGTAACATATGATCAAGGTACTTCCAACTTACGGTGTCAAATGCTTTTTCGAAGTCAAGTTTAAATAACAACAACTTCTTCTTTTTCTTTTTATACCACGACATCAGTTCGCTAAGCACAATTGGCCCGTCAAGAATTTGTCTTCCCGCTATAAAAGCCGATTGCTCGTGACTTACCACTTTATCTATAACTTTCGAAATCCTATTTGCTAAAATCTTAGCAATTATTTTGTATTGCATACCGATTAGCGAAATTGGACGAAAATTTTTAATATGAATCGGATTAGAAATCTTGGGGATTAACGTGATGAAGGATGAGTTCACACCTCGAGGCATGACAAATGTATCAAGAAAACATCTCACGATATTCCCCACGTCCTCTTTCAGAAGCTCCCAAGAAGACTTAAGAAAAAGGAATGAAAAACCATCCGGACCCAGGTCTTTTTGGCTGACAGAATCACATACAACCGCTCAAATCTCTTCTTGAGTAACCGATCTTTCTAGCTCAATATTATCCTCTTGATTCAATGTAACAAAAGGCACCACATGGAGTAATTTCATCAAGGAATCCAACACATCAAACTTGTCTTTATAAAATTTATGAAACGCCATTTTCACTTGATAAGGATCTGTCACCCATATACCATCGAACATAACACCTTGGACCATTTGTTGGTGTCTCTTTTGCTTCAAAATTACGTGAAATTTTTTTGTGTTTTCATCTCCTTTTATATCCCATTTTACTTTAGCTTTTTGCACTACATCCATATCTTCTAACTGTTGAAGATCATCACATTCTTTGAGAAGTTTCATTCGATCCTGTTTTTCGACCTCCGAAGCTATATTAAAGTCAATCTTTGTTTCAATATCACTTATTTTTGAAATAATATCCTGTTTTCTATCTATCTCAATATTCTTGATTTGCTAAGTCCAACATTTAATATGTTGTTTGATAACCTTCAATTTCTCATGAAATGGCATATGAGGATTAATAGGAGAGCATTCATTATACGCCATCTTGATGCAGTCGTTGAACCCGTTTGCTATAACCAAGAATGAAAAAATTTAAACGGAACTGGACCATACTCAACCTTGTCACAGTGAAGCATGATAGGAGTATGATCTGACCAACCCTGAGGTAAAGCCGTCACTTTTACATCCGTGAAAACATCCATGACATGCTGATATATTAAAAAATGATCCAACTTGCTCATTTTCATACCCGCTTTATTCATCCATGTAAAGTTACGGCCTCCCAAAACGGGTTCAAAAAGACGTATGTCATCAATGAACGCATTAAAGACATTGGTAGTTGATCGAGAAAATTTTGTTCCATAGCGCTCACTTTCATCCCAAACTTCTTTTAAATCTCCAAATATAACAAAATGGCCATCATGATTGCAAATGAACTCTAAAAGTCGGTTCCACATAGCTATTTTGTCACTCGATTCTTGAGGCACGTATAGATTAATCATAAAGAACACTTCATCCGAATTAACCCATTTACCTTGCACAATGATATACCAATAATCACACCAAATTTGATCTTTAACAAAGAAGTTCGAATCCCATACATAAATTAAACCCCCCCCCCCGCTCTACCCCGAGAAAGGCTACACGCATAATCAAACGTATAATTACCCCACAGAAACTCAATACAGAACATTTCAAGATGATGTGCTATGTGTGTACACGTTTTAAATTTATAAAAGACGATTTACCAATTTTACCAATAACACATACGAGCAAGTGCACTCGTCCGTTATAGCAAAATTTTGAAGGTAAATCGGGATCGTTCGCAGGGATTTGAGTGAATCTGAATAATAAGTCTAAATAATAAGGCAATCCAAAAGTAAATAACAACGAGAATAGATATAATGAAATTCAGAGATTAAAAACTACACTTGCTTAAACTAGTTTCTTATCCTTGATTAGTATGATTGTGTTAACCTCTTAACATGTTGGTTATGATAATTAGTTGGTGTACCAATCTATTGTTCTTACAAGTTAAACCTTCGTCAAGATTTTAGTTCATAAAAACAAGCATTAAGTTTAACCAATCAATTCAAGATCAATTCAAGTTTCATAAGTTTACTTTCATAATCTTAAACACAAAAACATCCATTTGCTTTATCAAATTTGCTTAAGAAATGGTCAATACTGTTAGTGCAAATATTACGATATTTAATCTATACCTTCTCATTTGTTTTGTTGATGACAAACATGTAACTTGTAATACATAACGTAAAATGTATAAGTTACTTGTAATTATATTTTGTCTCAACATACTTTCAACACCTCTCGACGACTCAAGTCCTTGTATGCTACAACACATGTTCGTACATGTTTGTTATGTTGCGTTATGATCAAACCCCTAACAAACCATTAAACATGTTTAGTTAAACACTTTATAAAATACATAAACATAAGTAAATGTGTTGGGTAAAACCCATGACCCATACCCAATGTCTAGATACATTGTACCTCGGTGGGCACTCAAAACCATGACCCATAGCCCATGGTTTTAACCCATAAGGGTCGGATCCCTCCAGGAGGTGTTTAGCTTGACCCAATAGGAGCGTGCACGGATCCCTAAAATGTCCAACGGATCCCTTGGATATACAAGGGCCGGATCCCTCCAGGAGGGATCCTTGGGGCAGAACATGGTTTTGGCCTTTTTGCCTATAAATAGCAAGCCACTTCTTACCATTTCTTCACACCTTCACACATAGTTTCTCTCCACAATTTCTAAGATATTTAGATCATTAGGAAACATGTAAACCACCCTCATCTCATATGATCATAATGCTTCTAACTTTCATTTGTTGTAAGCATACTCCCGAAGTGATCCTCCAAAGCAAGCTTAGAGATCTTGCATCTTTACCTACTGAAGTGATCACCCATCACAAGCATACAAGCACATGAAGATCTTCTACAACAAGCTTGGAAAACTTGTCATCTTCATTCATAGAAGACTAACTACATCATGCTTTGTGTTCTTGATGTTTATTTTATGACTTCTTATCCATTAGACACATTGTCTTGGATATTGTCTAGTATCATATTCTTGTATCTATGACTAAACTAGATGGTTTATGTGTTTGTGCCATAAAACACAAGGTTTGTTATGTTGGGCCACAAAACATAACGGGTATCATGGATGTGTCGTACATCTATGACTAGACAAGATGGTTTATGTGTTTGTGCCATAAAACACAAGGTTTGTTATGTTGGGCCACAAAACATAACGGGTGCCTAGCAGTCAAGTCACAAGGCATTGGTGAAGGGTGCCCGGAGATCGAGTCAAATGCATTAGTGAAAGGTGCCTAGGGTGTACATTCGATATGGTGTGATTCGATGTACAAGATAGATTAGTATTGGGTCACAAGGATATTGTAATCCTTGTTGATATTGTCATAAGGAGTAGATCTCCTTTGGGGTTAGTTGTTGGTGTAGTGTTGGGTTGTAGTTCCTCATTTGAAATGAAACTCAGTATCTAGCCTAGTACCGGATAAAGGGTAGGCGACGTTGTGATAGGTTTGGTTCTACCCCGTGGAAGAACTTGGTGTTTAGCTTAGTACCGGAAAAAGTGTAAGCGACGTTGTGAAGGCTTATCCGCCATATGGAGTTGGTGTCGTGTAGTGAAGCAACTCTCGAGTAGGTGACTCGGGGAGTGGAGTAGGTCAAGGAAGGTGTCCTTGTAGCCGAACCACTATAAATCCTCTTGTTGGTTTGTATATCCTTTTACTTATTGCTTTACTTTTATTCTTGCATTACATTGTTTATTTTCTATGTGGTTGATGTCTATGTTTGTGATACATACTTGGTCTTTCATATAGTCATAAACTATATTTAACACTTTACATATTATGACACACTTGATCAAGAAAAAGCAACCGGACTAATAATGGTGAAACTTGATTTATAATGAATCATTAATCTTGCAGAATCTTATGTGATATTAAGGGGTTGGCCTTACATGCCATAATGCGTTAAATGCATCCTCGCGTCGAGATTAGCAAATGCAATGGTTTATACTATATTTGATACAAAAGTTTTTAAGTTTGAAACGGAAACGTATTTACCCCCCCTCCCCCTTCTACGTTTTCACAATTGGTATCAGAGCGGGTTGGCTCTAGTTTTTAAAACAAATGGTTTTCAAAACGAGTAAGGTCCTTGTATCAAATTTTTTGTGAAGTCAAGCATAATATGAAAAGTGTTTTGTTGATTTTTTTTCTTTGAAGTTTTGTTGTTAGATATCTTGTTAATCAAGCTTGAATAAAGGTAAAAATGGGTAATATAACTTCACTAAAATGCCTACAAAGGTTAAACTTTTTCGTCGGGTCAAAACATACATTTTTGTAATTCTGTGTCAGATCCGCGGATCCCTCAGTTTACACTGGACAGATCCCTCAAGCAAGGGATCCGTGGGATCCGTGGTACAGAAGACATTTTTTGTCTGAATTTCAAAAATTCATAACTAATTAACTGTAAGTCGTTAGAAGTCGTGCCACCTATCGTTTTAAAGGTATTTGAGTCTACTTTCATTTAAAAATGATTTCATAAACTGATTCAAAACAAAAATTTACAGAATCATTGATTTATAATAGAAAGTCATTTTTCGGTCATAACTTTTGCACAAACTTTTGATCTAATTGGAGATGGATGTTTACGTCTGTGAACAACAATGTGTCCTCTTTTGAAATTAAGGTTTTGATCATATTTATAAAAGAAACTAATCAAGCTTGGTATACATGTTCAACACAAAGCGATGAAAAGAACTTTCGTATGCTATGCTAAATGATAAATTGTCTTCCTTGCATTACTTGATTATTTGCTTATCTCAAATAGCTTTTGTGCTTGTTTGATTGTATAACATATTTGGTTTCCTTACCTTGCTATTCATTCTCTTGCTTGTCGAGTTAGTAATTTTCTACTAATCAATGTGCTACTTGAAGGAGTGTTTGGGATAACATCTAGTTGTGTCGAAAATGTTAGTTTTATAAGTTGAAAAATGTTTAAAACATATAACACACTAAATTGCTTTTTGATTGATTTTGTCATGTGTGCAACATAAATGTTTTATGTGCTTATATGATTTCTTGATTTCATATTTTCTTGTATCGTTTTCTAAAAACAACAAGAATGTACATCGGATCATAACCTACACTTGTGTTGATGATGTACTCTCCCGTTTTTCTTTTCATGATCGCTCTCCAAGCTTCATAGTAGGATTGACAACTTGATTATTTCATCTGATATACTCAAGTAAATTATTTTGCAATGCAAATATAATTGTTCATATCCGAAAGTCCAAACTCGAGCTTTCCAACAACATATGTTGAACTAGCTCATCCAACCATCTTTTTGTTCACCATATGGACAACTTTTAATTTTTTTGACACCTTCGTCACCTTAGTTGTTTCAAGTATAATATTAATAAAAACGAAGCAAAGTATCATCATTGTTACTCTTCGATAGGACATTGTAGGAATATAAATTTTCCTAACTTGAGAATGAATACTGGAGAACTTATTGCACTAGAAACTCAATTTAACCTAACGGTTGAATTGCTTCCTTGATAGAAGTTGGGTATGTGGAATCGCCCGTAAAAATGGTTGTTTTTAGCCGTAATTGAGCACCACTAGTATTAGTCTCATATTCATTCTCTCACTTGAGAAATTTATACTCCTATGTTTTCCTAAAGTAATTTTACAATGGAAATACTTTGCATTGTCTTAGGATTACTAATCAAACAAGTTGTAAAATTAAATTTTCTTTTAGTTAATCACAACCACTTGCCTCATCAATCGATTATCTTGCTTTGATCGAGAAGAGCTACATGACTTCATAGACGAAGCTCATTGTATGCTAATCACCATCCGTAATAACTAGATTGTCCTAAACTAGCACCTAACAACTCTTTTGTCTTGTACACCATCATGTGCTCTTTTCTTTCTAGACACATACCTTTCATGTCATTGTTAGTGTAAATGATTTACTAATCTAGACCGCAAATCTGTATTGGGCTTCTTGAATAATGCTTGTTAAGTTTGCTAAACCTTTGTGTTATTTGTGAGCTCGATCTTATTTTATTGCCTATATGTGATCTCTACATGCTCTCCTTGCTTTGCTTAACGTGTATACTTGTATGCTTGCTGTAGAAACAATTTGTTTCATAATTCGAAACATAGAGAAAAATTCTGCAACTATTCTATTAAGAAAATCTGTCTCAGACACCGGATCCCTTAGATGTAACTAGACGGATCCCTCAAGTGAAGGATCCGTGGGATCCGGGTGGACAGAAGTGTTATTTTTAGCCTTCTTGCATCAATCCAACATTCTAGACCTTATTGGACTAGTTAAACATGCTACATTAGGATCACTTAAACTTTCCTTAGGCTCAATCAATCTCACATTCACTCATGGATGACTTAGGATCACATTCGAAGTATTTTTGATTTATCATTACTTCAAAACTCAACATCTTTCCGCTCTAATGTTTACACATTGTTCCTATCATCTCAAAACACATAGTTTGATATTTCTCTCAATTTTAGCAAATTGATTTTAGTCATCCTTACCTCAAAATAGGCCAAAAACTAGTTTTTAATTTCTTATGATTTTTAAGGAATTTTCCAAATCTCTCTTAAGTCATCATCTGATCTCTAGGATCATTTAACACCACTTAAAACTCTCAAATTTCTTAGTGTCATCTTTAATCATCCACTGGTGCTCATAAAGCCCCATTTCCTTCCATAAAAGGAAATCATTAGCTACCATCAATCATTTTCTCTTGATCATTTAAGTCCATCTTCGTGTAAGACACTTAATAGACTGAGTAACTTAGGATATGTAGGTGCTAGACCTTGCTAGAACCCAATCACCTCTTTTTCACCTCATCTGTTAGCCGGATCCCTAGACTTAAGCTAGCCGGATCCCTCTAGTGAGGGAACCGGTGGAACCGTGGAACAGTAGGTACATTATCTCTTTAGATAATCATTTAAAATTTTCTTTTTCCACACAAGCACTTGTTCAACACTTAGGATTATCATTTTCTTATATGTTTATAAACGAGTTGCATTTATATGATTCTTTACGTGTTCTTTTCTTTCGTTTCATGATTTTATGTGAACAATTTATCCACTTGTATAAATGTTTTCCTTTTGTACTAACTCTTTTGGATTATTGTAGGATGACAATGGTCGATTTCATCATCAAGTCTAGTCGTGCTCATTCGCACATTTTTTTATATTTCTAATCTTGCATCATCCTCTAAGTCATAATGATGATTTCTATCATTCTCACCGTGTCAAAGGTATAATTCATGAACTACGTGATAAAGTATGTCTCATGTTCTACCACATCCTACTTGTGTCAACCACAAGCTTATTGTGTCAACCACATCCTACAAGTGTCTCACTACCACTACTATTCATGGTCGCTCAACCGTCCTCCATAAACATCTATGTTGTCAAAAGCCAAGTGAATTTCGTAATGAAATGTGTTTCATCCCTAAGCACATTTTTTGTCTTACCTTGAACAAACGTTACAACCTCTAAACCAACCATGATGATGCAAGTAGTAGGATTATTCTCTTTATGACACTAATCCTTTCTTTGTAGGTTCATATATATACACTTTGATGTGTATGCGATTCTCGTCTATTTATGGATAAAATTTTACACTAATTCTTTTCTTTGTAGGCTCACTCATATACATGGGTTTGTATACGGAGCACTTGTCTTCGAACGAGGTTTACTTATTTTTTCTTGTAGGTTATTCTTGACGCCTTCGAGCTAGGGGGAGCTTCCGTCGAGCATTTACAAAGTGCATCATATGACTTACTCGTCCAAGGACGAATATAATTTTGCACTAACTTTTTGTTTTGTAGATTTTCAAAACACACTAGGAGAACTTGACGCTCTCAATAAAGGGGAGTTTTTCGTCAAAGCAAAAACATTGCAAATTTTGCAATACTTTTTTCTTAGCCTAACTAAAATACTTGACGCCCTTAACAAGGGGGAGCAACCATCAAGGGGGAGCATGCACACTTTCATTGTTCAACAATGTTTCAACAAAAGGGAGATTTCTTTCTCATCATTTATTATTATTATTTTTTTTCACTAACCTTGATGTAGGTTAAGCCTCAAAAATTTGATCAATTAATCCGTTGGCAACAATGGTTATAATTCAAAGGATTTTTCTATTTTTTGTGTGTGTGATTCTCTAGGTTCCTCTTAAAGGCGAGATCACCACCTCTTGAATACGTGCAAGCTCAATGTCATGAGTTGCTAAGCTTCGTCATTAGTGTTTCGTGTTGAAGGTATTGGCGTGGTGTGCCAATTGGAGCAATAAGGTGTTTTTATTTTAACTTCACAAGGGATGATGCAAACTCGCCATTCTTGGGAGAAATTAAGTTTAAAGGACACACCCTTTTTGTTTCGACAAAAGGGGTAGAAGATTGTAAACGGAGAAGGTAATGTATAGGAAGTACGGATACAAGTAACTTTGACATTTTACCAATCTATTACGTTTACATATATTTTGTCATCATCAAAAATGGGGAGATTGTTAATATTACGATATTTAATCTATACATTCTCATTTGTTTTGTTGATGACAAACATGTAACTTGTAATACATAACGTAAAATGTATAAGTTATTTGTAATTATATATTGTCTCAACATACTCTCAACACCTCTCGACGACTCAAGTTCTTGTATGCTACAACACAGGTTCATACACGTTTGTTATGTTGCGTTATGATCAAACCCCTAACAAACCATTAAACATGTTTAGTTAAACACTTTATAAAATACATAAACATAAGTAAATGTGTTGGGTAAAACCCATGACCCATGACCCAAGACCCATACCCAATGTCTAGATACATTGTACCTTGGTGGGCACTCAAAACCATGACCCATAGCCCATGGTTTAAAGCCATAAACTATGGGTAAAGAGGAGCATGCACAGATCCCTCAAATGTCCCACGGATCCCTTGGAATTACAAGGGCCGGATCCCTCCAGGAGGGATCCTTGGGGCAGAACATGGTTTTGGCCTTTTTGCCTATAAATTGCAAGCCACTTCCTAACATTTCTTCACACCTTCACACATAGTTTCTCTCCACCATTTCTAGAATATTTAGATCATTAGGAAACATGTAAACCACCCTCATCTCATATGATCATAATGCTTCTAACTTTCATTTGTTGTAAGCATACTCCCGAAGTGATCCTCTAAAGCAAGCTTAGAGATCTTGCATCTTTACTTACTGAAGTGATCACCCATCACAAGCATACAAGCACATAAAGATCTTCTACAACAAGCTTGGGAAACTTGTCATCTTCATTCATATAAGACTAACTACATCATGCTTTGTGTTCTTGATGTTTAGTTTAGGACTTCATATCCATTAGACACATTGTCTTGGAGATTGTCTAGTATCATATTCTTGTATCTATGACTAGACTAGATGGTTTATGTGTTTGTGCCATAAAACACAAGGTTTGTTATGTTGGGCCACAAAACATAACGGGTAGTCGGGTATCATGGATGTGTCGTACATCTATGACTAGACTAGATGGTTTATGTGTTTGTGCCATAAAACACAAGGTTTGTTATATTGGGCCACAAAACATAACGGGTGCCTAGAAGTCAAGTCACAATGCATTAGTGAAGAGTGCCTTGAGGTCGAGTCAAAGGCATTAGTGAAAGGTGCCTAAGGTGTACATTCGATATGGTGTGATTCGATGTACAAGATAGATTAGTATTGGGTCACAAGGATATTGTCATCCTTGTTGATATTGTCATAAGGAGTAGATCTCCTTTGGGGTTAGTTGTTGGTGTAGTGTGGCGTAGTAGTTCCTCCTTTAAAATGGAACTCGGTATCTAGCCTAGAACTGGATAAAGGGTAGGCGACGTTGTGATAGGTTTGGTTCTACCTCGTGGAAGAACTCGGTGTTTAGCTTAGTACCGAAAAAAGTGTAAGCGACGTTGTGAAGGCTTATCCGCCTTAAGGAGTTGGTGTCGTGTAGTGAAGCAACTCTCGAGTAGGTGACTCGGGGAGTGGAGTAGGGCAAGGAAGGTGTCCTTGTAGCCGAAGCACTATAAATCATCTTGTTGGTTTGTCTATCCTTTTACTTATCGCTTTACTTTTATTACTGCATTACATTGTTTATTTTCTATGTGGTTGATGTCTATGTTTGTGATACATACTTGGTCTTTCATATAGTCATAAACTATATTTAACACTTTACATATTATGACACACTTGATCAAGAAAAAGCAATCGGACTAATAATGGTGAAACTTGATTTATAATGAACCATTAATCTTGCGGAATCTTATGTGATATTAAGGGGTTGGCCTTACATGCCGTAATGTGTTAAATGCATCCTCGCGTCGAGATTAGCAAATGCAATGGTTTATACTATATTTGATACAAAAGTTTTTAAGTTTGAAACGAAAACGTATTCACACCCCCCCCCCTCTACGTTTTCACAAATACAAAAGGTAACCGATTATAGACAAAAGGTTACAATTGATTGTAAACAACTAATCTTACGACCTTTTAGATGTTTCCAATCAATCCAACTTGATAATCAAAAAGCGTTCTTATTACAACCACAATTTGGTTTATTTGTTTAATCAAGAATAATGGGTAAAACCAATCATCCATAGACAAAATGATTATAACTAGTTGAATAACAATATGTTCTTTCGACCTCTACGATTACTATCAACTAGTCAAACTTGATTAACAAATGCCACTATGAAACTTTAGCACAATTGGATCTTAGAATCAACTTGAAATTGAATTAAAACATGTTAACACAATCATAAACTAATCATATGATAATCAACATCATTTAAGCAAGTGTATAAAGAAACTAGCCACTCATAGCAAACATAAAGATTAACTCAGAACTTTGAACATTAGAAAACATGGTTAAGAGTCTTACAATGCTTGGAATAAGATTACAAATGGTGAAGTAATGATTCCCAAAGTATTGGGGTAGACTCCTTGGGGGTTGGACCTCCAAATGTTGGACTTCTGGAACTCCAAACTTTTCCGGACTTCTAAGGGAAAATTTGAGAGCTAAGAGCTTTGTGTTTATTGAGTAGAGATTTGTATTGAAGTGTGTGTCTCAAATTCTCACAAGAGGTCTCTATTTATACTAGTTCCAAGGCCTAGGGTATTAATTGCTGAACTTGGCCTCCAAGGAGTTTGGAAGGGACTAGAATTCACCAAGAGAAGGACCTAAAACCGTTTGGATACAATGGGGAAGCTTAATGATGAAGAAATAGCAAAAACAGGTCTTCCAACCGGATCAGTCGCTTGTCCAGCCGATCTGGTTGGTTTTCTTGCACTAACCCAGCCGAATCGGTTGCGGTCGGCGACCGATCGGCTTGTCCGTCTTCATGAGGCATCTTTTGACACTTTCTAGCCGATCCGGTTTCGGGTTGCGACTGATCGGCTGGTCTTCTTGAGTGATGGAAAATCTACCTTTTTCTTGATTCTGATTTGTAGAGCTTGGTTCTTCAATCATCTTTGTCTTCTATGATACTTACAATGCTGACTTGTGCTTGACATGCTTCACTGAAACAGGAATATTCCTGTTATTGAACATTCTTTTAACTTTTCCTTCCGTTTCCCTGCACTTGGTTATAAATACTAGACAAACATCTTTTGATGCGATTAAGCACTAAAATCATATGAATATAACCAAATAACATATACAAAAGCACACATAACGCTACTGAAAACATGTATAATCTGAGCGTTATCAAATTCGCCCACACTTAAACTTTGCTTGCCCTCAAGCAAATCTAGAAAATAAAATATCCATTGGTACAAAATTATGATTATGAAAAATATGATGCAAATCCACCAAGTATAAGTACGAGAGAAGATTCATCAATTTAGCTTTTAAGGGTGAAAATTCAAGATGTTTGACAATATCCAATGATTTTCTTGCATGATTAACATTTCAAAACACCTCACGAAAAAGGAACGAAATATAATTCACTCAATCACTCAACTTTTAGTGGAGTAACAAGATAAATCACACTCATTGCTCAGTCATGATTAGATTATTACCATAGGCTTATACAAGAAACAAAACTCCACCGACGTGGCGTGAGCACCAAGCAAAAATATCTAAAGAGGACTTTTATTCGGGTTGAAATGTTAGGCTTATGGTTAAGGGTATGGATAAGGCATGGGAATGTTAATGAAATTGGTGTTAAAAGAAAAATAGAATCAAGTCTAATACCCATGTTGCTAGTTACCAAACAATCCGCAAACCAATAAATGATTATAGCTTCATTTTCTTTTCTTCGGATTTCTACAACTCTTCGCTTTGATTTGCCATAACAACTTTTCTTCGAACATAGCACATTGGCTAATTCATATCTTTTTTTTTACACATCCTTCTTTGAAATGGCTCATACAACTGACAAGGTGTGGTCACTCATAATCATATAAACAATCTTCTCATACCAGGTGACTAGCAACCAACCGTTTAGACATTGACAAGGGTTAGGCTAAGGTTTAAAGTGTAAAATATTTTTGTATTTTTCTGGATTTATCAAAAAACGAAAAGGATGGCTCAGAGGGTGTAACTAGTGGTATCTAGCGCTAAAGATGAACGCTACAAATGGGTCCATGTGGGTGATTAACTAACATATTCTGATTCTTGTTATAATTTGAGTATTTGATTCTTGTGACGTCGAATCTTCTATATTAAGGCTCCACGATCCCAATTCTTGTATTTGAGCGACATAATCTTCTCCATGAATAGTCACTTGCACCCCTTCAGAAATGAGGGTTTTTTGTTTAGTAGCCACACACACACTCGTCCTAAGCTCATGGCCGCCGAATTATCATTCTCGAAAAACATGAACTTACCCACTATTGAGGCAATCTTTTAGTAAGCATTGGAACCCCATGCACATAGAGGTAACCCCAAAATTTCAACCCGCATCATTCTTGCATCCGCAAAGAAGTTCTTAGACACCGGTTTAATCGATGAGAAGAAAGACTTCAAATTGTTGTTGTTTTTAAAAGCACTGCACGTTTCTTCATTTTTGAATTGCAACCACAACCACAATCCTCCAATATGATGGATCTTAACCTCATCAAAACCCTCTTCATAAAACAGATTGTATAAACCAAGCATGGTTTTAACACTTTTTACCTTCACTAGTGTTATGTCCTATGAATTGTTAATTTGCACCAACTCATGATCAGATAGAGTAACATGTTTTATTTTCATCTCTTGTCTTTCCAACTTCTTTCCCCCATCACCATGCAAAGTCGAGGCATAAGTTTTTTTAGTTTGAATAAATGCCACATGTTCTACCTTATTATATAGGACATAACTGCTATTATTCTCCACTGTTTTCTTTGGCAAGTCTGCATACGCCCCTTTCTCTTAAAGCGGGCCACAACTGCAAACAAGTGGTAACTCCCTATTCATATAGAAGCCAAAGAATTTGCTAACTCTTCTTCGTTTTTGACTCCAATAAAGCGAACGACTCCAAATCTCTTCCTTATTTTTGATTTTTTTATTAGCAATAAACGTATCTACAATACGTCCATACGATTCACATTCTTTCTGTTGGGAAATTTCGTGCACTTGTGGGATTAGTTCACACCTTGTAATGGGTTAGGAGGTACGGAGTGTACACCCATAAGGTCCATGAACACCCTGACTCTTATAGTGGTTTGTATTGGTAGTGCTAGTAGAAAGTACTGCTGGTGAAAGTACTGCTTAAGGAAAGTACTGCTTGTGGAAAGTATTGCTTGTGGCTTCCACTGATAAGCAGTGTTTCCACTGATAGGCAGTGTTTCCACTGAAGTGGTGTATCCAATGATAGTGCTATGAAAGTACTGATAAGCAGTGTTTCCACTGATAGGCTGTACTTCCACTGCAAGTGAAAGTACTGCTAGTGGAAAGTACTGCTTATGGAAAGTACTGCTAAATGGCAGTTACAACTTCTTTATGACCACGTTTAATTGGTCATGTAACCACTAACGGCTATAATGGGGATAATTATGAGGCTATTAATGGGCCGATTAATACTCATAATTCCATTGGAATAGCTCAAGAGTAACCTCCTTTATATAGGAGATCTGAACATGCATGAGGAACACACAGAAAACACTAAATACTTATAAGCGAAAGGGTTATAGAATTGTGCCTAATTCTCTAACTGCATTTGGTCTTATCCCAAGTAGATATTCGTGATACCCAGGCATTAGGGTCGAATAGTCTACTTTGGAAAGTGATCACACAATTCCAAGTGATATCCGGTAACCACCTAGTGGTATTGCTACTGTCATTGATTGTCTTAACCCTGTTCTGGGATCTAACCCCCAACAATCAAAGTAAACTATTTTGTGATAATCAATGGAAACTGTTGCAATGAAACACATGGCTTCAAACTTTGCTAAGCTGGATAAGTTTGAAGGGGTGGACTTTAGGAGGTGGCAGAAGAAGATACACTTCTTGCTGTCAAGCATGAGTGTGGTCTATGTGCTGACTACTCCAATTCCTGATGATGGTGATGATGCTAATGTGGAGCAAATCAGGATGAGGAGCAAGTGGGAGAATGATGACTACATATGCAGAGGTCTTATTCTCAATGGTATGTCTGATTCTCTATTTGATATTTATCAGAACTTTGAATCTTCCAAAGAACTGTGGAATTCCTTGGATGCCAAATATATGGCTGAGGATGCATCAAGTAAGAAGTTCCTTGTTAGTAATTTCACAAATTACAAAATGACTGATTCAAGACCAGTTATGGAACAATACAATGAACTTCTTGGAATACTTGGAAGGTTTACACAACACAATATGCACATGGATGAGGCTATTCAAGTCTCTTGTGTTATTGATAAACTCCCTCCTTCATGAAAAGATTTCAAGCATACCTTGAAACATATGAAGGAGGAGTTAACTCTTGTTGAGTTGGGCAGTCATCTGCACATTGAGGAATCTCTCAAGGTGCAGGACAATGACAAGCCAAAGAGTAGCAATGCTACTAGACCATCTGTTGTCAATATGGTGGAGCATAACAACTCCACCAGGTACAATGACAACAAAGGCAAACGCAAATTTCATGATAACACAAGGGCAGATCCTAACAAGAAGGCAACACCTACTTGTTGGAAATGTGGCAAAACTGGTGACATTAAAAGGGACTACAAGGGTGTTAAAGTTGGTGGTAAAGCCAATGGATCAGGCACTAATGGTTCAGGGAGTGGTGGTTCAGCCAACTCACTGAAAGGTCAGATTATGTTTAATAAGTCTTTTCAGATTTATTATGTTACATATGTATCTGAATCTTTTTATGTGCAGGATGATGATGTTGCGTGGTGGGTTAACTCTGGTGCAACAGTTCATGTGTGTAAAGATAGAAGCTGGTTCAAGACTTATGAGTCACTGAATGATGGTTCTATTCTTCACATGGGAAATGAGTCAACAGCCTTGGTGCATGGTCATGGTTGTGTAGATCTTAGGTTTAGTTCTGGAAAGATTGTAACTTTGTTTAATGTTATTTATGTTCCTGATATAAGGAAAAACTTGGTTTCAAGTAGTGTTTTGAATAATCATGGATATAAACAAGTTATTGAATCTGATAAATTTGTTCTTTCTAAATGTGGTGTTTTTATTGGTTTTGGTTATTTATGTAATCAAATGTTCAGGCTTAATATTACCACTGACAGTGTTATTTCAGCTTTTGTGACCACATATGATCAGAGTGATTCTAACCTTTAGCATGCTAGACTTGGTCATGTTCACTATAAAAGGATGCAAGATATGTCTAGGGATGGTTTAATCCCTGCTTTTGACATGGACACTGAAAAGTGTAAAACTTGCATGTTGACCAAGATAACCAAGAAACCCTTTCAGGGTGTTAGTCGTGAGACTAAGATCTTGGAGCTTATTCACAGTGACCTGTGTGATTTGCATGCCACTCCTTCTTTGGGGAATAAGAAGTACTTTGTGACATTTATTGATGATGCTTCTAGATTTTGTTATGTCTATCTGTTACATACCAAGGATGAAGCATTAGATAAATTCAAAGTGTTTAAAACAGAAGTTGAATTACAACTTGGGTCTTTGATCAAAAGATTAAGGACTGATAGGGGAGGTGAGTACATGGATACTCAGTACTTTCAGTCTGTTGGAATAATCCATGAAACGACTGCCCCTTATACTCCTCAGCAAAATGGTATTTCTGAAAGGAAAAACAGGGTGCTGAAGGAGATGGTTAATTCCATGTTGTCCTATTCAGGACTGAGTCAAGGGTTCTGGGGTGAAGCTATGTTAACAGCTTGCTATTTGTTAAATAGGGTTCCCAACAAAAGGAACAAGGTTACCCCTTATGAACTCTGGACTAAAAGGAAACCCAACCTGAATTATCTCAAGGTTTGGGGTTGTAGGGCTGTTGTAAGACTCCCCGATCCAAAGCTAAAGACTTTGGGTGAAAGAGGCATTGACTGCATCTTTGTTGGATATGTTGAGCATTCCAAGGCTTTTAGGTTCTATGTTATTGAACCTAATGAACATGTTTCAGTTAACTCAATAATTGAATCAAGGGATGCTGACTTTGATGAGAATAGATTCTCATCAGTCCCTAGACCAAGTATGAGGATTCCTAATGGAACTCATGACACTGGTGTATCAGAGGTCCCTGATGATGAACCATCAGTGGTCCCTTATGAGGTTGTGGTTCAACAACCTGAACCTGTGCTCAGGAAGAGCAAAAGGGTCAGGACTCCAAAGTCATTTGGACCTGAGTTTCAACTATACTTGGTTGAAGGAACTAGGGATGAGGTCTCTGACCAATACTCCTATTGCTTCATTGTTGAGGATGATCCCAAGACATTTGAAGAAGCAATGAAGTCCCAGGATATTGCTTTCTGGAAAGAAGCAATCAATGATGAGATGGATTCCATCATGGGCAACAACACTTGGGTGTTGGTTGATCTACCACCAGGTTGCAAACCTTTGGGTTGCAAATGGATTTTCAAAAGAAAAATGAAGGTAGATGGAACTATTGAAAAGTTCAAGGCTAAACTAGTCATTCAGGGCTTTAAACAAAAGTCAGGAATAGACTATTTTGATACTTATGCTCCTGTGGCTCGTATCAGTACCATAAGACTGCTGATTGCTATGGCATCTATTCACAATCTGGTTATTCATCAGATGGATGTGAAAACAGCTTTCTTGAATGGTGAATTGGAAGAGGAGGTTTATATGAACCAACCTCAGGGCTTCATCATGCCTGGAAATGAAAACAAGGTGTGTAAACTGATTAAGTCTCTTTATGGACTTAAGCAGGCACCTAAGCAATGGCATCAAAAGTTTGATGAAGTGGTTTTGTCTAGTGGTTATGTTCTTAACCAAGCTGACAAATCTGTATATAGCAAATTTGATGAATCTGGTAAAGGAGTCATCATTTGTCTATATGTTGATGACATGTTGATCTTTGGCACTGACCAAAATCAGGTTGACCTGACAAAGGAATTTTTGTCATCAAAGTTCTCCATGAAAGACATGGGGGAGGCTGATGTTATCCTTGGTATAAGGATTAAACATGAAATTAATAGAATTTCTATATCTCAGTCTCATTATATTGAGAAGGTGCTGAGGAAATTCAATTACTTTGATGTACTCCTGTGAGTACACCTATGGATACTTGTGAGAAGCTGATGCCTAATCATGGCAAGGCTGTATCTCAACTTGAGTATTCTAGGGTAATTGGCTGCCTGATGTATGCCATGACTTGTACAAGGCCTGATATTGGTTTTGCAGTGGGAAAATTGAGCAGGTATACTAGCAATCCTAGTGCTCATCACTGGCAAGCAGTTCAGAGGGTACTGAAGTATTTGAAGAGAACTATGGATTATAGTCTCTCATATACTGGTTACCCATCAGTGTTGGAAGGTTACACTGATGCAAGTTGGATTAGTAACACTGAAGACAATTTGTCTACTAGTGGCTGGGTATTCCTACTTGGTGGAGGTGCAATTTCTTGGGCATCCAAGAAACAAACTTGCATCACCAGTTCAACAATGGAATCTGAATTTGTGGCTCTAGCAGCTGCTGGTAAAGAAGCTGAATGGTTGAAAAACTTGCTTCTTAAGATTCCATTGTGGCCTAAACCTATAGCACCTATTTCTATCCGGTGTGATAGTGCAGCTACATTGGCTAAGGCTTATAGCCAGATGTACAATGGTAAGTCTAGACACTTAGGTGTCAGGCATAGCATGATTCGTGAGCTTATCATGAATGGGGTGGTATCTATAGAGTTTGTGAGATCTCAACAGAACTTAGCTGATCACTTGACGAAGGGTCTGGCTAGAGACTTGGTTATAAAGTCTGCTAAAGGGATGGGTTTAAGTCCAACTTAGTCACTGAATGCTAGGACACCCAACTCCCTCCTGAGGAAACTTAGGAGCTGAGTTCAATGTGGAAAGCTGAACATTCAGTGGACTGGAGCACATGTTTTATTTACATCCCAAGGTTGTGCTCAGAACCTGCTGAAAGGAGGATGAAGTTTTTACTTCTCAATGGTTAATTTTCTTTGAAAAAGTGCTTGGCAGGAGCATGACTAAAGAGGAACCACCTATGTAAATGTTGAAGTTTTTCCGCTTCAGGAAGCTTTGGACTTTTAGCTTTTACAACATTTATGAATTTGGATATGGACACATGGCTTGTATATTGTCAGGAGCTTTTAAGTGTTTGAAAACTTGTGTGTATTTTATCTTCAGGTATTCAAATGGGTTGAAGGGTTCAATTCTTAGAACACCCTGATTCTCGAATATTTGAATGTGTAATTTACTAAGATGGAAATTCAATCCTCAGGACATTTTCGTTTATGCACATGTTTTGATTGATGTTTATTTTTCATGCAAAGGAAGTGAACTAAATTTGGGGAGGATTGCTGGAAAATTTAGTGCACTTGTGGGATTAGTTCACACCTTGTAATGGGTTAGGAGGTACGGAGTGTACACCCATAAGGTCCATGAACACCCTGACTCTTATAGTGGTTTGTATTGGTAGTGCTAGTAGAAAGTACTGCTGGTGAAAGTACTGCTTAAGGAAAGTACTGCTTGTGGAAAGTACTGCTTGTGGCTTCCACTGATAAGCAGTGTTTCCACTGATAGGCAGTGTTTCCACTGAAGTGGTGTATCCACTGATAGTGCTATGAAAGTACTGATAAGCAGTGTTTCCACTGATAGGCTGTACTTCCACTGCAAGTGAAAGTACTGCTAGTGGAAAGTACTGCTTATGGAAAGTACTGCTAAATGGCAGTTACAACTTCTTTATGACCACGTTTAATTGGTCATGTAACCACTAACGGCTATAATGGGGATAATTATGAGGCTATTAATGGGCCGATTAATACTCATAATTCCATTGGAATAGCTCAAGAGTAACCTCCTTTATATAGGAGATCTGAACATGCATGAGGAACACACAGAAAACACTAAATACTTATAAGCGAAAGGGTTATAGAATTGTGCCTAATTCTCTAACTGCATTTGGTCTTATCCCAAGTAGATATTCGTGATACCCAGGCATTAGGGTCGAATAGTTTACTTTGGAAAGTGATCACACGATTCCAAGTGATATCCGGTAACCACCTAGTGGTATTGCTACTGTCATTGATTGTCTTAACCCTGTTCTGGGATCTAACCCCCAACACTTTCCACAATCTCTCAGCATCAACGTAATCAGGAAAGTTTGTCACATAGAAGGAAGTTGCTATTTTCTCTACCTCTTTTTGGGACGGGGTTTCGAATCGGATTAGTCATATCCACCTTGTTATTTTTGAATTTCCAAGACCATCCATTGGCATATGTCATAGTTGAAGTATTCCTCTCCATAAGATCCGCCCCCCCCCCCCCCCCTCGACGAAGACCTTGGAATCTCAGAATCCTGACATGACCTGATGAAGTGATTATAAGGGTTTAATGAATTTGGGGGAAAAGATTGGCTTATGTAAATTGGAGAAAAGGGTTTGATGAATTTGGGGAAAAAGATTGGCTTACATATATTTAACATGTTTGATTAAAGTTTATAAACTTAAAAAATAAGTAATGTTGTTAGAATAAAATACATATACTTATCACTAATTCGATAACCATATATACATAAAATTTAAACCATTAAATTTTTTCACTCTCACTAATTCGATAACCATATATACATAAAAAAAATTCACACATATAATAACGCTACTATACACCGTCGATGTTATGCATGGGTAATTGTCTAGTTTACTTATATAGATGTTTTAAAGTTTTTTTAATTATTTTAAAAAAAAATGGTTGTTCACTTGTTTGTTGCCAGTTCAAATTTGGTGACTGGTTTTTGCAATTTGAAAATTGCTTTGACAATATAATTATGGTTGATTTTATTGTGGTTGCAATTTGCTATGACAGTAAGTTCATAACTGGAATTGCAATTTGCTTTGCAAATATTTTGTAAGTTAATTCTTTATTATTCGAAAATAACATTCTAACTTATTCACAAGTCCCACATCGTCTATCCATAAGTTTGCAAGTTGCTTGCAGGTCACAAGTTTACAAAATAATATTCACATCAAGTCCTTAACTATGATACTATGAATAAAAAAACATTTGTTATGAATGAGAATGACGCATGGGACATAAAAGTTAGGAACGAATCAAATCATGATGATGTGGAACTAGCCATTGAGGGTTAGACACGTGTAATAGTCTTTAAACACATGCTTGAAGCAATCACCAATAAGATTACGTGAAAATGGTTGGCAATTTCTCAAGTCGTTCCATTTGACCATGAAAACCAGATTTATAATGAAAATAATGTATCGTTTTTCTTTTAAGTCAAATTATGAATATATATTAAAAGGGTTTGTCTAACATGTGCCCTAAGGCACATGTTAAGCACATAAAAAAGACATCGGGTCCCACATAAAAGGACACAGGGATCCACAAAAAGTACAAATTTTGTGGATTCCTGTGTCCTTTTCTGTGGGACCCGGTGTCCTTTTTATGTGCTTAACATGTGCCCTTAGGGCACAAGTTAGAAAAATCCATATTAAAAGTGCTAACAATAAATTTATCAAACGACCTATTCGATCTAAATGACCATCTAGACCCCAAAACTACAACGACCAACTCGACCTAACTTAGAACGACCAATTCGACCTCGACCTAAATGATGATCACGACCCTAAACAACACAAAAACTAACAACCATTTAAAGATTACATCTCTAATAATTCAAGAAATCCAAGGAGAAAACTCGTCATCCAAAATCAAACAAAACGTAAGGAAAATCGCCTGTTAGGAAGCATGAAAATGGGTGAAATAATGTATCGTTACTTCCATAATTTGCACAAACTCTTAAATTTACATCATGCCCTAATCTGAATCCGAACCTAACACATGTTTATTTGGAGAAATACCAAATCTTATTGTACTAAAAAAACAATATATATGAAAGCACATAACAAATACCATAAATAAGCACACACATATTTTTGTTAGAAAAATAGCAACTTGGACAAAAAGAAAAAACAAAGTGGCTTAGAAAATTCTCTTTTTGTCGATAACTTGAAGCCAATCAATCGAATGTTGATTAGTACGTAACGAGTGGAATATTACTCGAAAACGACTATTGTACCCATAAATGAAATGTTCCCGGCAATGATTACCTATAAGGGACCATTTGCATTTTATACGTATCCAGATACCTAATTCATGTATCTCATGTTCCGAAGGAAAAAAAAAAAAAAACTTACGACTTTGTATATACCGCCAAAAATTAATAAAAGCTACTTAAAACGACTTGCTTGTAATATCATGAAACATTTGTTCTCGTCCGTATACTTAAATCCGCGACATTAAATCAGATGAACCAGTGTGGCCAAGTTCGATAGCTACTTGATTTAAGGAGTTAAACATGGATATTTTTTCATAAGAAAATGTTGTTGATTGAAAAATCTTGTGGTTCATTGTTGTTTAATAGTTTTTTTGTTATATTAATATATATATAATGGGAGGATATGAAACGGCGACAAAACATGCCGTTCGGGGCTCCTCCTTTTCTCCTCAGCCCAACTGCTCTGCCCAAACCCGTTACCATGGCTTGCTACCGACTTTGATAACATACGTGTTCTCTGTCAAATAAACTAATAAACCGACTCAATGATTGATACTCATCTTCTTCAATGATTGATACTCATCTTCTTCGCACTCTTCTCGAAGGTCGGTTCATTTCGCTCTTGGGTTTGCGATTTGTTTACTGCTATGTTATGATTTACTTGATTATTTGTTATGATGATGAGATTGTTGATGACGTTAATTTCTTCACCGCCGTCTCAAAGGTCTTTAATTTCTTTAGTTATTCTGATTTTTTGCAAAATGATTATGTGAGTTTTATCTGGATGCAAACAGTGATGACACCTGTGTTTTATGATTCGATTAGACAAGTGTTTGTGAAAACACCTCAGTGAAAAACTAAAAATTATTAAAGTATTATGATCTGAGTTTTTGTTTGTTTGCCTATTTTAGGAACATGAGAGGTTGTTTGGACTTGCTCTTGGAACAGGTACTCTATTCCTTAAAGTTCATTTGATTCAACAAACATTATTCATGTCATGTTACTTTCATTGTGTTTGATTATTGATGTGATATCTGGGTTTTTGGTGATTTGTGAAACGTACTGTTTTTTGTGGGTTAAGCTTTATTTGTTGTGAAATAAGGGAAACAATGATCAGAGATGGATGTTGCCCCAAGGTAAATGCTGTTGTTATTTATGCACCTAGGCTGTCCCGTTGCTACTTCTGCTTTTTTGTCCGTTTTAACCGGTACTCTTTTCATATGTGTCCCTCACTTTCTTTTTTTAACTAACCAAGCCCGCCGTTTTCTGCTGTCAAGGTTGATCTGCCGTCACCTGTCGGCATCCACGCTTCATTGCATAAAGATGGAACGACAAGTCTGTAACATAAAGAAGGTATTCATTTAATTTCGGTTTGGTTTATATGATCTTAAAGTTTGAGCCTTAATTATATATAATTGTTTGATGTTAACGTTCAAGGTAATAAGCATACGCGGAAAAAGTGATCCCAAACAACCCCTCTTATGGATATATGTGATCGAAATAAGGTATATTGAATACGAAATTTCTTACTTCCAAAAACATTAAGCCGTTTTGGCCTTTCATTGGAGTTAATGGTTCATATTTGTAAATTGCAGCGGGTAGTTTATTAGGAGTAATGGCTGGTGCTTTGATACGCCAAGAAATCGAGAACAGATTTGTTAAAAGTACTGCGGTTGAATCATTTGCCAGTGACTGTCGTTTAGGGCTGCGTTATTTTCATCCAGTCCAATGCAGTTGTCCAAGGCCTATATCTGAGCCCGTCTCTTCTTTGATAACTATGACATGATTCGGGAAAAGCTTTAGGAATCGAGCGAGGGGGTTAGCTTACAGTTTTATTTTCCTTCATATACGCCTTTTGTCACGCGGAAATTGTAACCGTAATTGTTTACGAGTTGAAATTTGAAATTTGCAGTTTTCGTGGTATAAAAGGGAGATGGTCGTAAAGGGGTCGGGTGCTTATGCTGATAGTATTTTTCAAAGGGTTGTGACCGGGGTTGATGTTGAGCCCATGTCGAGTCGTCCCTCAAATGGTATATCGATACGCGAGCCCGAGCTAGGAGACAGAATGGTGCCTGGTGCTAATCAGCGGTCTTTGTTAGCTGTGTCTGTTACCGGAAAAGGGAAAAGGATGGTGGATGACATGCGAGTGTATGCGGCTGAAGGTACTGCCACATGCTCTGTTATGTGCTCTATCATAACCGTCTGTTGTTTGCTTTTATCATGTATTGTGTCCGCTGTTCGTTTGCAGGTTCCTATACTACGGGTGTTGCTGCTTTGAGTAGTTTTCTGTCGAATCCAGCTATCGAAAATGTTTTTCCTCTGTCTTTCGTTGGTGATGTTACTTACGATTCAAGTGACTCTTACTTTCTCTTTGGTTCAGCTACTAAATAGATAGGTCATTTCTGCTCGAGTATAGCCGGCGGGGGTGTATTTTAGATATCCTTCGACTGTTGGCTATACTTAAATGCGATAATTTATGGTTTGTTCCTATTGTTACAGCCGGAAGTGGTGACCTTTTTACACTGGGGTAGGCGGTCCTCATTTAGATAGTCGTGCAACCCTATCCAATCTCACATGTCCACAAGTGCTGAACAGCGTAAGTTGTAGTAACATGATTTTTTTTTTTTTTTTTGGCTTTTTTTTCCCCAATACTGATACTACCACTATTCTTGCAGTCACAACGGCTGTTTCTGATTCCAGCTCTTATCTTATACAATTCAAGCTTTTGAATAAACGGATTGTTGTTTATTTGAAATCAATCGGCAAGTCCCATTGAATATGGGCATGTGCTTCTGATTCCTTGAATTCTTGGATGTTTACCTTAAACGATTGACCACAACAGCTATTGCTTGCATTATATGAGGCTGGCAGTCCATACTTCCGTCTAGGCTACAGTAGCTTGGGGCCATTTGCTACTATCAGTTACCTTTATTTCCAGGTTAATATCGCTCTCTCTTTTATTATAATACAATTACTTGGGATTTTAGAACTATAAAGATGTAGCAGGTGACATCACAAGACTTACTTTTGGTAATTAACTAATCTTAGCCGTCATTTACAGGGGGTGTTTGGAAATGTGCTTTGATAGTGATTATTTGATTGTTGTTTTTCAAGTTACATATAATTAGTTTCTTTGCAGGGTATGAATTATTTTATAGGAATGACTGGAACAAAATGAATCTGATTCCGATTTCTATATGATAATTTAGGAGTCATTTTACATGTAAATGTTTAACAATCAGAATTTTCGTCTACTTGAACAACTAATTATCTTAAGCTGTATCCCATTTTGTTGCAGCACGTTTGTTACAGATCATCACATGTACACTTTTTTAAAATATAATGGCAAAAGCTCTCTTTAGATTTTAATTTACTAAATGAGGCACTTGGGATAATTCCAAATGACAAAATCATTAAGAAATATTAAAATTTTTGTGCTCAGTTGAGGTGGTATTGTAGCACGACTTTATATTGATTTGGCGTCCAATCGAGATAGCTGTGGCTAGAAAGATAACTGTTTTAAATGCCAGGGTCCAGATTTATGGGATTCTCAACTATCCTGTCAAAGGTCTCATCTTGGTGGAAATTCACTCGAAGAATTATCCAGTGTAGTGGCTGATACCTGCATATGCTTTCAAGATAACAACATACCTTACAGCGTACTCATTTCAGAATCTCGCAAACACGTCTTTGTCCTTCCACAGGTACACAATGACCACTCATTTGCATAAGTTTATCATTTGATTAGATAACAACATACCTTATAGTGTACTCATTTCAGAATCTTGCAAACGCGTCTTTGCCCTTCCACAGGTACACATTGACCACTCATTTGCATTAGTTTATCATTTGATTATGAGTTCATGTTATGCTAACACGTAAATGGATCTGAAAACAGCACTATGTAGAGAAGCAGGCTCTTGGCGAAGTGAGTTCTGAGCTTCTAGATACCCGACTGAACCCTACTGCTTGGGAAATCAGTGGACATACTGTGTTGAAAAGGAAATAGGACTATGAAGGGCCATCTGAGAAAAAAAAGTGGAGACTTCTTGCAGAGGTTTCTTTGTCTAAAGAAAGGTTCCAGGAAGTGGTAGCTCTTATATTTGAGCCCATTTCAAGTGCTGTTAATGAGCAAGATGTTGATAAAGTTGGTGGTCGTGGCAATGGTGCCCGTGCAACCATCATCCTAGAGAGGCATAAAAGAAAACTTAACGAGGTATAAAGTTTACATAAAATGTTGGTTCTATTTTTAATGCAGATAATGACTTATTGTTGTTTCTTTATTGATTTTGGATCTTAAATGTTGGGAAATTTGATAATTTTAAGTTGTTTATTTGGGTTATGAATTCATGACTGTTTTCAGTACAACAATAAATTTGCCTCTCTTTCACTGTTGGTCCATTATATACGTACAAACATTATATTAATGCTCTTTTTTTTTACTTTGCAGACATTTCCTTAATGCTGCAAATATCTGTAATTAACGCCAGCAGACATTTTCGGGTGCAACAACAGGTAACATGGTGTTTTCAGTCTTATTGTATTAGTTGTTTCTCATTTCCAAGGGAGAAAAGCCAAATGGGTTAAAAGATTAATGTGCAGAAGTTGTGTTGCTAATATATAAAAGCTATTACATTTACCAACCCAAAACTATATCATGATAATTGATACCGTAAAAATAGCGTTAGAATTTGAATGCTCCGTTTGGTAGCGCTAAAAAAGTAGCGGTTAAATTTTTTGAAAATGCTAATTGTGTTTTGCCAAACGAGCTTATTATCCTAAATGCTAAACACTGCAAAATTATCAAATACGCTCTGGCCGAAGTTTTTAAATTTTAGCAAAT
Source organism: Chrysanthemum seticuspe (assembly GCA_019973895.1). NCBI lineage: Eukaryota > Viridiplantae > Streptophyta > Magnoliopsida > Asterales > Asteraceae > Chrysanthemum > Chrysanthemum seticuspe. The sequence goes on from BPTQ01000005.1 coordinate 55,833,819, forward strand.
CTTATTTTTGTTCAAGTCATGTCTCTGATAGATGAATAGTGGATTAATTGCAGGTATGCCGAACTATGAGTTTCTACTAATACTGCTACACCTTGCTCACATGAAACTGATTTGTGAGACATAACTTTGGGCTAATATGAGATGATAATGTAAATCCGGTATGGGATCGACGATGGAAGTGGAGCAGAGCAAATAATGGTAATCTTAATATTTCCGAATATGGTTTAAAAAATTGGTTGTGTTGTTGATGTGGTCTAAAATGACCCATTTACAAAAAACTGATTATTTTCAAGTCAGTCTCACGGATCGATCGTTGATATTTCCAAATGAATAGCACAAAACCAAAATTGTAGGAGTAAATGAATTGGCCATTATCTGAACAAATTTGTGAAATCAAATTCTTTTTGTGTTAATTTCTCAGTGTGTGTCAACGTTTGTGTTGTTACTACTGTCTGCGATTCAGTCTGCTTTCTCTGAGACCAATACATCGACAACTTTCGCCACAATTTAACGCATAGCAGTTACACCGGTAAATATAAAATGCCCCGCCGCAACGCGGCGGCATCGAAGCAATCCTTGTTAAGAAAAAAGTGATGAGGAAAAACATACTCTGTAGAATATTGGGCCGAAAGTATACATGTGATGGGTTCAGAAATTTTTTGAGTGGGCCGAAAGTAAAGAAAAACCCAAATACCCAATGAAAATCATTGCGCCTTTGCAACATTTATCATCTTATTCTTTATAAAATTGTTATGATTTTGGTTTCACCAATATAAGTTTAAAATCATAATAATAATAAAAAAAAACCTTTGGACACTCGTATGGAACCTAGAGAAAAGTTCATTATAGAACCCATATTTGTTATAGAAACAATCAACCAATCATAGCCACTCATTTCTTTTATTAAAAATATATTCACCCTTTTTTTGAAAATTAAATATCTCACAAACCGTTAATCGTTACGTCAAAAAAATTATACCATCTCGACGAGAATTAAATTATCTTTCTATAGATATGCATTGTTATATACTTTCGACGAACTTTTTTTTAAAAAAATTTCGTCCAGAAAAATCACATGTGATTTGTAAGAATCACATGTGATTTCTTAAAATCATATGTGATTTGATTTTTACGAATCACATGTGATTTTTAAAAATCACATGTGATTCTTACAAAATTTCGACGAACTTTTTTTTAAAAAAAATTCGTCCAGAAAAATCACATGTGATTTGTAAAAATCACATGTGATTTGTAAGAATCACATGTGATTTCTTAAAATCATATGTGATTTGATTTTTACGAATCACATGTGATTTTTAAAAATCACATGTGATTTTTCTGGACAAAAGTTCGTCGAAAGTATATAACAATGCAAATCTATAGAAAGATAATTTAATTCTCGTCACGATGGTGTATTTTTTGTAGCTTGAAGATTTACCGTTTGCAAGATATGTTGTTTTAAAAAAAAGGTGAAAATAAAAAAATGGATGAATGTGATTGGTTAATTGGTTGTATGACAAATTTGAGTTCTACATGGATCTCAACTCATGGAACCTATATTTTCATGTTCCGTTGGGCTTTTCGGTATTTCACTACTGAGCAAGTGTCTTTTTTGGTCTTTTGGTTTCACTTTGTATTAAAGCACGTTGTGACCTTGTTCATAAATTAAAAAATTATTTTTAAACGTTATTCAGTTGATATGCGTGTCGAATCCGATACTATTTCAGGGGTGCACATTGTATTCTATCCCTAAAAACCTGAAAACTTGATAAGGTTCGACACACTGAGTTTTGATATAGCATTGGTTAAGTACTTAAGTTCATAACTATTGCGAATCGTTGTTCTATAATTCTATGTAAAGGGTTATGAGACAACATCTTTCAAAGGTGATGACTGATATAGATATCAAAGGCAAAAGATTATCTTCTGTGGGTAAGCTGGGAAGCAGCTGGGTTGGGTAATGGGTTAAAATGTGTCACTAGTAGCGGGAGACGAAACATGTTGAGTTGGGTTTACTTTTGCCTTAACTGTTAGTACTTTGTAAACAATAGTGTTTACTTTTATTCGATCTGTTTAGCTCGTATAATTCGAGCCATTCGTAAGTAAATAGGCCGACTCTATATATATAATCGATCAACCTAAAAATATGTGCAGTGGAGATGCTATCACACTAAACTTTAGAACTCCAACTCAAAACTGATCAACAACACCACTCGGCTATAATATATAAACTTAAGAACAAATCAAGTAACTTTGTACTGATAAAATATTAGTAACACCAAGAAAACTCGTCTTCTATACAGCTCAAAACTTTAAGCACACCCACAATCTACTCTATTCTCGAATGCAAAATTCTACCAACAGTAAACTTTTCCACAACCCCTTGAACTTCAATTAAACTATGGCCCGGTTCCTTCTTTATTAAACTATCCTTTAATTCTTTTCTTGTCTCTGCTACACCATCCCACATACTCTCTCAAGCATATAAATTAGAAGACAACACATAAGGTGAAGTAGAAACTTTTTTAATCTTTGAGAATCATTCAGCTGTGCGCTTGCCTATATCAAGCTCACTGTGGACCTGACAAGCAGACAGTAAGGTTGCGTTTAGTTGAAGGAAAACACCCTTGTTTTCCATAAAATGTTTTGTGGAAAACAAGGAAAACAGAGATCGCGTTCAAATCAACGTTTTCAAAAGAAAAATGTTTTGCAAAACACAAATCCCCTATTTCCTAACTTAACAAGGAAAATTACAAAACAAATTTTAGTTGTTTTCATTGTTTTCCTTTGTAACCCTCAACCCACCCTCCCTTTCTTCAAAACAGAAAATAGAAACATCAACTAAACGCGTTTTCTATATTTTCAAGTGTTTTGTGGAGATTAATTCTCCTTCCAAATTTTTACAAAACTAGAGATAGAAAATAATAGAATTTTTTTTCCAACTAAACGCACCCTAAGCACCCGAGAACAACAGGATCTCTTTCAAAAGAATACTTTTCCATATACTCTTCTGCCTCCTTTACGTACTCTCCGGGCTCGGCCTAATAAGACAACTATGCAAGAAACATGTTCAACGTTGGGTGTGATACCGTAAGTTTCTTGCATCGTGTTACAGTGAAATTTACCCTCGTTGACCAAACCACCCGTGTGATTTAAAGCGGATAAAAGTGCAATAAATGTGACTGAATCAGGTTTCACGTGTAATTCCTTCATTTGGTTAAATAATTCAATCGCCTTTTCATAATCCGTGATTAGCAAATCCTGCCATGAGGGTATTCCATGATAAAAGATTGTGAAATCTCGTTTGGTTAAAAATAGTACCCGCATGTTTAATAGAACCACATTTTGCATACATGTTCACAAGTGCATTAGCAACACCCGTGTCATAGTTCAATCTTAGTCTAATTAAATAACCATGAATTTGCCTCCCTAAAAGAGATGAAACAAGACCCGAACAAGCACTTAAGGCACTCGTGTATGTAAAGTCATCAGGGGTTGAATTATGTGTCCTTAACATCTCGTAAAAGACGTTTATACTTTATACCCTGGGTGTAATCAAGGGCATGACAACATGCAGCGATGAATGTATTCCATGGAATCATATCTTTCTCCTTAATCGACCAGAAGATTTTCTCGGCTTCTTCAAGTAAACTAAACTTGGAGTACATTTTGTAATCAACACAATTCCAACAAATTAAAGCTATCGAATCGAGATTTAGTTTAGCAGCTTGGCAATGCAATTCCATCCAACCCATAAATCATTCGGAGCACTACAGTTACCTAATAACCCCACTAAACTAAAATGATTCAAAACAAGAACTTGTCGACTTATACGTCTAAACGCCTTATCAACATCTCCGTTCTCAACTAACCCTGTAATCATAGCATTATACGCAAAATCATTCGGCTCAAAACACCTCATAAAAACCGCCAAAGCATCACTAAACCTCCCACATTTGTACTAAAAAATCGCAAGATCTAGGAAATGATATAATTTCACCTCAAATTGTATCAATGGTTTTTTAATGTTGCTACTTTTGTAGTAATAAACTAATCTTCTATATTATCAATAACAGAACGAAATGTTATTATTAGGGGTGTTATAACATGTCAAATGAGATGCATAATACGTCGTAGGAGATTTAGAGTGTCATTTTTGCGCGAATAAAAACATGTACTGACCAAGCCAGGGTGTGGTCGGGAATTTGTTTTTGAGAGGCCAAAAAAATTTAAAGTACAATATCAAATGCTAAAAAAGATCATAATATATAACTATGTAAAAATATTGCAACAAATTTGTTCATTTATAAAAGAATTATTATAGAGTGATGGACAATTGTAACACAAACAATAATTCCTACATAATTCTTAAATTGACTAAAAAAGTATATTATTTTTTAAGGTGGGCCAAAAGTAAATATAAGATTAAATTTTACTGTAGCATATCGGGCTATATGATATGATACCTATGTACAATTATTTAAGGCCCGCTTGGTTGTAGTATATTGGTATGAATCTATAACTTTGAAAGTCATTAAAGGTGTTTGGTTAGTTTATATAACTATTAACATAATACATGCAATCCATGATATTGACTTTCTTGATAGGAGTCAAGATAGTAAACTATGGAAATTGATTCCCTCTTACATACATTATGTCATTTATTAAATAACAAAAATGCATTTCTCTTCCATCTTTATTATAGGTACTCCACCATCATTTCTTTTAGGAGTAATAGTTTTTTAATTTTTGCATTTACTATTTTAATTTTTTGCTTTTTATATTGAAAGAATATTAAAACCTAATTTTTATGCCAAACAATACTTTCGGATCAATCATATCCGATTGGTCCAGTTTCTCGGTTTGGTGTGGTCCGCGGTCTATTATGCTCCGCCCTACATATAATTAAATGTTAATTTTGACATATCCAATATAGCAACAGTATTGCAATGCACATTTCATTAAACACAATTACAAACACATCAGGGAATTCAAACTTATATCAACGACGTTGTCATGTCATTGATATGTTCGATTATTGTAGACGGTACACGGCACACCATATTTGCATGCATGCCTTAATTATTACCAATTTACCACACACATATATGGTGTTTTTATGAAGGGGGCCATTTCCAGACCAAGTATTGGCAGTTGTTGGACTTGATCCAAACAATGGAATTTACCCATTGGCTTATGCCTTGGTTGAAGTTGAAAGTAAGAGTTCATGGTCCTGATTCTTAATGTGTTTGGGAGATGACATAGATCTACAGCCTAATTCAAATTTCACATTCATCAGTGATAGACAAAAGGTTAGTAATATGCTTCATTTGTTGAAATCTTAAATACAACATCATATGAATTATTATTTGATTAGTGAATTGTTTATGCATGGCCTCATTCCAGACATTAAATATGTGTTGCCAATGGTAGAACACATATTTTGCTTCAGACACATATATGAAAATATGAAGCAGTCTTTGAGTGGACAAGCCTACAAGGATGCTTTATGGAGTTATGTATCTGCTACAACTGTTAATGACTTTGAAAGATATATGCAACATTTGAAGAGGTTGAATCGTAAAGCACATGAATATTTGAACAAGATACCACCCGAACATTGGGCAAGATCTCATTTTTTTGGTAATATCTTTTTATTATTTCCTTAATTCCTAAAGTAATTACAGTTAATGCCATGTTATTATTTCACTGAAAAAGCTACAATAGTTAGACATGTATAACATTTAATGCTTTCATATTTATGTATTTTAGGTAGAGCCATTACAGATTTATTGCTCAATAACATTTGTGAGGTGTTTAATTGTAAAATAGTTAGAGCTAGGGATAAGCCAGTCATTACATCTCTAGAGCTAGGGTTAAGTACATAGAAGGAAGTATACTCTCACTTAGTATAACGAGTTAGAAGAAGCAACTACTGGGAGAAGACAACATGTCCAACAATACTTTTGCCACCAAAGCATCATGTCCAGATAGGCAGACCAAGGAACGAAAGAAAGAGGTCCAAATTTGAGGATGAACCACTTGTATAAAAATGGTAAACAGAGCAAGAGAAGGAGAACCATTAACTGTCAATCATGTGAAAACATTGGACACAATAAGTCTACATGTAAAGGACAAGATCCAATAAGAGGTAGTTATTTAAGTTTCAATTTTTAACTGTTTGTTTACTTTAAGTATCATGGAGAGTTTTCAAGTTTTTTTGTAATGTAGATGTCAACAATGCATAAGCTAGTGGTAGTGGAGCTAGTCAAGTTAGTTAAGTGCAACATGTAGCTTGTCAAGTTAATGTTGGTGTTGGTCAAGCAACAGTTGGTCATGGGAAAGGTGGGTCAAGTTTTGGACATGTGCAAGGTGGAAATGTAGTTGCTCAAGGTGGTCCTAGTTCAAGTGTTGCAAGTGGAAGTTCACCCTCAAGATGGACAAGGACATAGTTATAGCAGAAAGAATGAGCCCAAATAAGACTAGAGGCAGTCAACCTTCTTCACATCCAGTCACAGAAGCAACACATGATCATGCTATTGGAGGAGAAATGCCTGATGCTCTACCAACACAATCAAGTTAGTCTAATGAAAGTAAATGGGCTTTTCTATAAGCATGTTTTAACTTCAAGACAATTATGTGTTTAAGTGTATAATGTCTGTAATGCAAGTCTACATAAGTGGCAAATATCCAAGTCCACACCTGTGGCAATTTTCTAAGTCCTTGTACATGCAAACTTAAAAGTCCACTTCTATGGAAATTTTTGAAGTCCACTTAGGTGTCAAATGTTAATATTTAACTAAGTCATGGTTTGTTTATGTGTTTGTGACTTATTTGACTTGTTTTAGGTGTTTTGTGACTTGTTTTATGTTGGATTTTGTTGGTAATTGTGCGTGGTGGTCAGTTGATGGAGTTGGTCTTAAGTTGTTCTGTTACTATTCTTCATCATTTGTAGACTACTCTTAATATCACATTGGTATGATTGTTCTATATCGATGGTTGGTTAGAGATGGCCAGTACATTGTGTCTAAAAATGGGGTTTTCATGGTTTTTTTGTTGTTCACAGCGTCTGGTGTGACATCTATCACTAGAATTGACCATGTTAAATTCATTTAGTGTAGTCACATAAGGTGGTTTCCTATAGCGTGTGGGGTTTTGTTATGGTTCATAATGAGGTAGGCTTTCTAGGTTACCATTATGCATTTGTTGTCTTAAAAGTCCCTTAAACTGATGCAATTTTTGAAGTGGTTGGTGAATTGCTGCAATGAACTGCTAAGTATGAAGAATTGGTTCTTGGATCTTTGCTTGGATGGACATTTATGTATTGTCTGTATTAATTTTCTTTTTCTTGTATTTGTGTCCTCTGGTTGTTGGCCTTTATATTTTTAGTTTGGGGTATGTCCAAACTTTGTATTTGAATTGGTTGTACAAAACAAAAACATAACCAAACCTTTTCACCTTGCAAACTGCTATGTACATTCCATACTAATGGATCCAAACTGAACCTATGCAAAAACACCAAACTGCCATAGATCATAAAGGATCATAAGTAGGCATCATCAAGCATTTGCACTCCAACAATAGCTACAATAGAGAATGGGAATACATTCCCTTCTAAAACTCTACCATTCTCAGCTAATGTTTGACTAAAATTTTTCAAACTAAGTTTATGGTAAAACGGGTCAACATGCTCAAGAGCCCAATACCACCCAAGGAAAGTCAACATTGTGTAATCAAACCCAAATGTTCTTCAAGGGTACATTTCCAAACAAGAATTCGTCCAAAATGGGTGAGAATCACAATGGTCATCAGTCCAATCCAACAAAAGTGTGCTTCACTTGGTAAAGTCAAATACATAACCAAATCAAAGCTTTACAACTGAAAATGGATTTGTTTAAACACAGAATACTCAAAATGGATCAGATTGTTGACTTTCCTAAGTCAAACTACAAACTTTTGATTGTTAACTTTCCTAAGTAAAAAATATTTAGCATTGAACAAGCAAACACTATCAGTAACAATACAACCCCACGTTCACTTGATCAGAAGCCATTACGATTTAGCCATAATTACAAACCAAAATGTTTTCCACATTTTTATTGATCATTTTCCTGTTGACAACCATTACAAACTACTACTTTACCAAACAAATATTATCACATAAGCTTCACCAAAATACTAAAAATATACATCCACCACCATCACAAACTAACAACAACTTCCCGAAAGAGATTTGATGGTGGATGGATCAAGACATGTCAAACACTAAAGTAAGCATACAACCCAAACAAAACCCAACTGATGATGAGATATTTCTTGTACTTGGACTGCTATTATTCAAACAAATAAACAACCTCTTGAAGACCATTAAGCCTCCTCAACAAACCAAGGATAATCTCTACTGACCTTAGGCACATAGGAGCATCCACCCAACCAAGAAAAGGAGAGTTTGAGCCCTGAAACAACACATTGTTTAAATAAAATGCACATTGTGTAAATAAACAACACATTGTGTAAACTTGATATACATTGCACCAACTAACCAAACTTATACATGTTGGACAACCATAGAAACGACGACCTGGATTCCTGTCTGTCCAGAAAGTCTTGACCACTGCTTGTTGACCACATCTACAGACCACCATTGTTGCACTGTATTTGTTTTTGAAGGTTTGAATGTGGAAAATAATGGTCGTACAAATGTGTTAATATAAAGAGATCGAGGATCAATACGGAAGTGAGCCGAGAGTAATCTTGTGGAAAAAAGGTCACCTTCTACAATGCTGAACAATAACAGAGACCAACCGTGTTTTGCACCAAACCGAGTAAATGACTAAAAAACCAGGCATTCAAATTCAGTTAACGAGACATTCTAACGAGGATTAGCTATAACGGGGCTTGCGGGACCAAACGAGTAACCATTTGGCAAAATAGAGACCACGTTCGCAACAAAGTCAAAACAGAGGATCAACCGCGAAAATGGAGTATAGTTTAGGGACGATCCATGTAATTTACCCTTTTAATTATTTTCACTTTGCAATTGAGCGGCTACTTAACCGAAAGACTTTTTATTCCAAAAGTTGTGCAATATATCACAGAATAATTAAAGCATTTTAATAGTTATAAAATCTTTTATATAATAAAACAAAACCCCTAATGCGAATTTTTCATTTCAAAAAAATCAAACCATACCTTATTAAGTAATAATTTAATTAATTGTTTTTTTTTTAAAGGATGTTAATAAAAGAAAAAAAACTAAATATTTCCTAAATTAGACCTAATCTATAAAACATTCGTTTTTAATGAAAACTAGGTACAAAAGTATATGTGCCATAAATATAAAGATACAAAACTTAAAAAAGACGGGGTAATTTACAAAAGCGTAAGGGTTAAAATTGAAATTTACATAAACAAAACCACAATACAATTCGACCCAGTTCCAACTTCCAACCCAATTTTTCTCTCAAAGCACTGCCCTAATTCGAACCTTAAAAAAAATCGAGCCACTAAATTGAAGAAAAAATATGTTTCATGATAGTTGTTGTTGCAGTGTTCCGAAGACAGTGTTCATAATTTATATATGAAAGAACAAAAAATATTCAATGGCCTAAAGGTATGATATTTTATATCTAATATCTTGATTTTGTTTAAAATTGATTTAGGGCTTTTATTTATATTTGAAAAGAGTTTGTGATTTTGTTGTTAGATTTGTTTCAATTTGGAGATAAAAATCAGGGTTTGACTAAAGATCGAATTTGATTAGTATCATGAATTGTTTTTATATTTAAGTATAGTATAGCATAACATCAGGTAGGAATTGTTAAAGATTTTAGGTGCAGATGAGAACCTTTCTAGCAAGTTACTTAAAAGGAGTTGAGAAAGTTGCATTCTTGAAGACTAATAGGTTATTTTCCTTTTCCTTAAGCTGTGGGAGCATGGAATTTGAGAGTTACTGTCTCTTGTCTTGCTTATGTCTTGTGTATGCAATTATCGACCAACATAGTTTGATTGACTTGGCTTATGATTTGAGGTTATTGTAAGTCTACCACTCACTAAACGGATTATACTCACTACTGGATGACTGTTTCTTCCATCAAGTAAGGTTAATTAGGATCCATAGGTTTGATTCCTTGATTAGGTTTCTTATTCTTGCTTTTCTATTCAGATTTTCACTTAATAAGTAATCTTACAATTTATTTAATTCCAGATAACCTAACCTGTTTGAGGCTATGTTGCTTGTGCAAGGCTCACACCGACATTGGTGCGGATTGGCTATAATGAATGTACGATGATTGACCCGGAATAAAGATCATATTAGCTAGACCAAAAAAAAAAAAAAAAAAAAAAAAAAAAAAACTCAGCTAGATGTTAAATATGGGTAACGGGTATATATAATATGAGGTAATCTTATTTCTTAGTTGCATAAGAAATAATATGATTTAGATATTTAGATGGGTGCATAAGTTAGACATACATTTCAAACGAAATCTTTACCGTTTCATCCTTTTTAGCTTATTTCTACCCATGTGACATATAAGTAAATGGGTTGAAACTGGTATCTTTACTTTTGAGTGTGTCTTTAATAAGCATTTTTAAATTACATTTTGTACCATAATTTTCCCAGCAAACATGTCTGCAAACTGTAATCTCCATCCTAAAATTACATTTATGTCACTTTTATGCAAGTAGATAAAGTTTATGAACAAAGAAGGGAATCTCTTTTATTATTTACCTCTGTCATTTTCTTCATATCATGGAAACAAAAAGTTAAACCAGGATTCAGGAAGAAGTTGGTTGATATTTATCGGCCTCAACATCACGATAATGGTACATTGTTGAACCTTATAGGTGGTAAAATGGTGGCCACGTGTGTTGGCTGACGGGTGCAAACGGGTTGTTTTGACCCGAAGTACGTTTATGTCACTCATACTCTATACTCTGAGATATTGATTTAAAATAATTTAAGAGGTTGCTTTGTGGCTTTTAAGTTACATTTTTTACCTGTCAGAGATAAAAACCTAACCCGAATCAAGGGGCATTTTCTGGAGACCTGAATATCATGTGATGTCCTTGAAATCATGGTATGTTATGATAGATGAGATTTAGGTTAGAACATGTAGTTATACTATGTCAAAAGAATTCCTAACATCAATTGATTCGTAAATTTTTTCTCTACTGTTACTAATAAAGATTTGTGCATAATCAAGAGCTATAAAAGAATATATATGCAGCCATGTCCATAAGTTTACTAATGACAAATCTGAGTTTAGAAAATGTCATTTAAATGGCACTTTCAAAATGGGTAAATTTGTTTCTTCGTAAGTTCATTTTAGGGAGTTTTAAATGCTTTTGAAATTGATAACAAGTTGTACTTTGATAATTTTCAATGTCAAACCATGCTATTTTACAACTTACTAGATGAAACAATCACTGGACTTTGTGGTTTGTAAGTTGATTAAAGACCAGTCAAAACTATATTTTGATAGATTTTTTAAAAAAATATCTTCGTTTTTTTTAAGATGGAACGAAAGGACTCGAGGTTTGACAGGTGAACATGTAAAGAAAAATAAACGTATAGCATTATTTCAATACACGATCACATATAGATATTGATATAACATGTCAAGGCAAATAAGCGTATAACAACAATTCAATAAACGATCATTTAAAAACATTGACAATCAGCGTTTAGAATATCTCTTGGCCAAATTATTGTTAATTGTTAGTTACCTTATGAACCACCGAATTTATATTATTATTTAACTTTATATGATTTACGTGAACCGAAAGTCCCTACTAAGATTGTTTGTGCAGAGCATATGAAATTGCGAAAAGAGATATTGACTCTCCTAAATCTTCTGAAACTGGCATTGTTTTGCATTATGTTCATCTGTTTAGTTAGTCTATGCTCATTATCCTCTCGACTTACTAATTACTTTCTTCTGCTATTATTTTCAGTTGCAAAATAAGGAGGAAGGTTCGTCTTATCGCTAATAGTTCATATAACAAAGCACAAGACGCACCAAAGGTTACTTCACCCTTAAAAGAATTTGGAATATTTTTAGTTGTATTTTCTTCTTTGCGATTAACATTTCGGCTATATCATGTGTTTTGATATGGTTTATTTTGATATGATCTGACAGCTTTTACAGCATATGGATTAGGACGAAATTTGTTCCACGAAGTAAGCTATGAAGGTAATTGGATTTTGTATATTTTAACTCACACACACCTATATCCAAGTCGGTAGGTACCGTCAATACAAATTGGATATTGTTACTAAATGAGAGCATGGTCACTTTATAAGTTCAAATGTGGTTTTGTTTGTGTCTTTTTTAATCATATCTTACACTCTCTTTATTCAAACACTATTATTCACTATGCATTTAGCTACAACTGAAGCTTATATATGATAAGAGATAACACAAAACTGAATTGAATACTTTGGATAAAACCAAATTGGACCAGTAGGAGAACTCGATTTCACCACGTGGCAACATTGAGTCATTTAAAAAACTGGTGCTGGTGAGAAAACAGCTGAAAGGTGGTTATGGGATAAAAAAAGAGAAAAAAAGGAAGAAACCAGAGCTTATATAATGCACAGCCCATAAGTTGCAGGTGTTGATCTTATTGTTGCTTCAGTTGTAGCTGCTACTACCACCTCATTGGGACATAGAAAGGACGAGGAGATGATGAAAACCAACTTGACGGTTGCATCTACAACTACCCTGATAGCGGCTCAGTGTGTGGAAGCTGCTGAGGCTGTGGGTGCTGAACGTGACCATTTAGTCTCGGTTGTTAGCTCACTAGAAATGTCGGGTCACCTGGCGATATCATGACTTTAACAGATGCGGACGCTACCGGTGACTCCATATTTTTTATTTTTCTCAACTTAAGCCTTTTTGGCAATACCATGTTGGTTGTTTAACAGAGTGTGGAAGATGTGATTGAAAGTAAGCCAAAAAAACTTTGTTTTCAATCTAATCACTTGGTGTATCTATTAGGCAGGAGTGTGGTTGCCAATGGAGGTGTAATTTCAGGTTCAGTGTACAATAAACAAGAAAGACATATAGAAAGAACTAATCAATGAAGTCCCAAATGAATTTAGATGGCGGATGTTAACCGAAGTGACTGAATTAATGGTCATAAAAGAATGATGTTAGAATCCAATTGTGAGATTGATCAAGTATGCATCTTTGTTTTTTCATGCCATCCATACAGCTTCCACCTTTGTCAATAGATTATATCATTATCAAGTTTGTGTTGTTCAAGTTACTATCTGTTATGCTACAATTATGATGTATCCATGAGCAGGAGTGTTTTGATCTCATTATGTGTAATTGTATGTGAGTCGTGTCTATTAGTTAAACCTTAAATCAGGTAAATGGAGTGTCATGTGCAATAAGTAGTTGTTCAAAAAAAATGTGCAATAAGTAGAATCTCTATTTGACTTATTCAGGTAAATATTTTCAAACACAAAGCGTTTGATAGTAACACATTAACTATTATGTGCAATAAGTAGAATCTGTATTTGACTTATTCAGGTAAACATTTTCAAACACAAAGCGTTTGATAGTAACACATTAACTATTTTTTATGTACGTACAAGAAACTCTTTGGTCATGTTTGTTCTATATAATAAGAGTTTATATTATTTCAGATCAATTTTTATCAATGCAAAAACAGTATAAACGATAACTAAACTTTGTTTGTAAAGTTTTGTGATAAAGGTTTATAAAAAAAGTATATATGAACCCCTGCTATGTCCATCAAAAATAATTATAAACCAAAATTAAGAACTATAACTAAAACAAGAAACAAAAATTAAACTATGTGGCTTTTAATTAATAAAAATACATTTATTAAAAAATATTAGAAAAGACCCCGTGCGTGCACGGGTATTATAACTAGTAAATACATATAACACAAACATAATTATAATGACAAACTAGAGAAAAGCCAATATCATAAGCCAATATTAGCCTTACTTCACCAGTGAGTTTAGCTAATTAGCTGCAACCATATCTTCTTTAAGCAATAGCTAGTTTTTCTAGTGCCCCAAAATTGGGCTTCGTCTCTAGACAGAAGGGTGGATCTGGAGTTTGTACTCACGGCGATCAGGGCCGTATAGTGGATTTTGGTGGCCTTGTGGAGTAATTATTAATAGGCCCATTGAAGCAAACGGTAAAACAGTCATCGCACGTCTCAGCTTGTCACAAAACTGTTTACCTTAGTACCATACATTATAGGCATAGACATACATACAATTTATCGCCAATGCAATCCTCCTTATCCCACATAGTTTGTCAAATAAAACCAGGTCCATATACCACAATTATGCTTTTTTTTTTTTTTTTTTTTTTTTCCTTTTTTTTTTTTTTTCATTCAAAATGAGGCCCACGTGCATGGGCACGGTCGATATTTGCTTTGCTAAACTACTGAGCTGTAACATTTAGGTAACTTAATTGGGCGACTTTTCATGAAGGCGCTTCTCGTCCGAAAGTTTTTTGGCAAATCTGTTGAAGAAAACATATTATTGGTCAGTAATGCATTATGTGACGTTTCATGTAATTTACGTTTGGTCGTCAAATACTGGTCTGTGAAGATACTTACTCTGTGAGAGCCTCCGCATTAGTTGCTTCCCTATAGGATTCAAATTTGCCATTTTCCAAATTCACAGTTGAAACTTTCTTTTTAAGTAAGTCTTCACCTTTGTTTACCAAATAATGCAAGTTTTCCGGGGTAGCTTTGTCAAATGATGATAATGTGCTTTCTAAACCATCCTCCTGTGTTTCAAAGAATTCTTGAGCATTGGAATATTGGTCATGAATGTTTATAGCTAGTTAAATAAAAATTTGGACACAAACCTGGATCCGTAGGTAATTTGTTTCAAATTGAAGGGCTTTGAAGACAACCGAAAGATGTAGATCAACCATATCAGTGCTTGCTTGAGTAAGTATATCAAATAAAGGAGAGCCGTTGGGATTGAAACACCATCCAAACAACCCCCATTTTGAAGCCTTGGTAGCATTATATTTCTCTTCAATTTTGCATTGGCCAGTCCCTATAGATATTACCAAATATCTATGATACTCTAGGGATTGAGGTAAGGGAAAGTCACTATTTTGGCGAATGTGTTGCTTTGCAATTTCTCCCATTGCAACGAGAGTCTGTTATAGAAAAAAGAATACTAACAACTAATGCGAATATGTTGAGAAGTTTTTATTAAAAAAATATTGCAATCAAATACTTTTATTTGGAAAAAATTTAAATCCAAAATTGATAAGTATTATTACCGGATTATTCGCTGCCATACCACCATCAACTAGGTTAAATTCATGCTTGTGACTTATAAATTGATGTGGTGGAAGATACATAGGTGCTGCTGATGTTGCGATGCAAATATCTGACAACGGGGCATTCAAGTATGGCTTTTCCTTCATCTGCCAAAATGGAAAAAGATATCACTGGTCGCCATTTTTTTAGTTTGTATAAATTTCAAAAGCATCGATGTTACTATACATACTGAGAAAAAGAAGAGTAAAAATAACCTCGTAGCTGGAAAAGATTACTGGCTGGAGTTGCATGATGTCAAAGGTAGGAATAGCAATATTAGTTAATGTATCTCCTAATTTTATGTTTTTAAGCTTGTTCTGTATGGACTCATGGAGGTACTTCCCGTCATATAACGGCCCAAATAAACTCTTTATCCTTGTAACCATATTGCTGTTCTTCAAGAAATCCAAACCATGTCAACAAATTTTAAATAATTACATATGTTAAAATAAATTACAAGTACAAGTACAAGTACAAGTACAAGTACACAAGGGGGTATTCGTTTTCAATTATCCAAAGAGAAACATATTGATGAGATACTGTACTAAATTATTTTTTTGTGGATATTGAGCCTAATCTGGAATATAACTTCATGGATCTGACCCTGCAGCTACCAAAATTTTCTCGCGATGGTATAATAATCGGTCTGGATACATGATCTTTTCTAAAATAACTTGTTTTGTGTTAGTTACTGCTATATTATCAATATAACAGGAATAGTCCTATACTTGTTTAATATAGGACATAAAACGATTTTTTCCTATGATTGTGGATATTTATAAAATTGTTGACCGAATAAATACTATGCCGCGAGTTATTGTTTCCAGCTATCTTTCCAACGAAGGAATATCTTAGTTTTGGGTTCTAAATGCTATCAAAATCTAGCACTATCTATTTGCTGAATTTGAAGAAAATACTTTTTGTGTTAAAAAGTTGAATAGGCTTGATTGGTTAAACTATGTTATATTTACAAATTCAAATGACATGAAATTGTTACCAATTTTGAGGGAAGATCTTCGGAGAGTTTTTGAGGTAGAATTCTTTGATGTCTTTGGCTGCGAACAAAGGGCGCTTGTTAGTGTCCTTATCATTAGGAACCTTGTTATCTGGAGCGGCTAACATCGCAGTGATGAGACCACCGGTACTTGTCCCAGCAATTATATCAAAATAGTCTGCGATTCTTGCTTCAGGACCATCTAGCTTCTAAACCATAAACCAAAGCTTGTATATAGAAATAGAGATCACCAAAAACTTATTGAATTTGTTTGATCTACAAGAGTGATGTATTAAGAAACTCAAAAAAAAATAGCATGGTATACCTGAAGCTCAGTCTCAAGAAAGTCGAGGATAATAGCTGGTATAAGACCTCTGATTCCGCCACCATCGATGCTAAGAACTGTGATCAAGTTCCCACAATGGTACCTCTGCATCTCAGTACTTCGGATATTTTATTGCTTAGATGTGTATACTGCAGTGTCATCTACATTGTTGCCATGCCTATTTATAGGCCCACGTTCTACTTTTACTGATCCACGCCACCTTTTAAGGCTTATTAAACTATGCTTTGTTTTATTACATTGGTTGGTAAATTTTTTGATTCTGTAAGAGAATTACTGTAAATTTTGTGTTGACTTTATTCTTTCTTTCGCTACACAAAAGTCTCCTAAATTTATAGGACTTGGGATGTATATAAATGTATGTGCCTGTTAAAGGCAAATTGCGATGATTCTGTGTTGCTGATGCTCCATCTGTCGTGACATTGAGAGTATTGGTTCTTTTTGTATGTGTTCCATCCAATACTCTCAATGTCACGACAGATGGAGCATCAACAACACAGAATCATCGCAATTTGCCCCTAACATTATATCATCGCAATACACATTTTGGCAGTTCATAGTGTGCTAACTTTATATCATCAGCTTTTAGTGCATACATCTAGTAATATATAGTAGAAAACAATACATAGAGAGCCTTCCCGACCTTAAAATGATGTAGCAAAACTTTTTTGCATATAAGCATTAGCCTAGAATTATTTGTAGGGTCACATTCTATCTTACTTTCTATAAAATTAAAAAAAAAAAAAAAAAAAAAAAAAAAAAAAAAAAAATCTAGCTGTCTTATGAATGTCATTTTTATTTATACTTCTATCACAAAGTTCACATCCCATTCTGGCCAAGGCACAAAAAGAACACTTCAACTGAAGGCTCAACTTATATACTTAACGAACTATAATCAGTACGAGAAATGATAGGGAATGACAGGGAGACCTAAACATTGTGCGTAATTTATTGACTAAACTTGCATGACACATATGTTTAGGCATGAAATTAGGCACATCTTTGGTCCTCCTAATCATTTCTCAATCAGTACTAGCATACAGATACAACCAAGGCACAAAAAGAACAAAAAACAAAATTACATTTTTAACATGTAAAATTACAATTGCCATTTCATTTGTTCCTTGTTTCATATCTGAAGTATTAGTTTATTCAGTACTTCAAATCAGAATATTTATTATCTATTATGATCACGGGTTAACCCGTGAGTTTTGATTGAACCCGGAAAACAATTTCGTGTAACTGGGCCATCTACGATTTAATGTTTCCAACAATTCTAGCTAGGTGTCTCTACTTAATTATAGTCAATGTGTCAACGCGAAAATATCGTTCATCATCATTCATACATGTGTTTCTTATTTGTTTTGTATACGAGGTAATTTCAGGTCCCCCCCATGAATAGATGAGTGGCCAACATTCATGGATCATTTATAACATTTCAACAACTAAGCAAAAGAGAAAAAAGAAAAAAGAAAAAGACCTACCACGTAAATAACAAAAATCCGATGAGTAGTGATGGTGGTTGCGATGTGTAAAATCAAGGAGCTTTTAAGTTTAAATTTCAAAATAAACAAGTGTTTGAACTTTGTAACTGTAGATAAGTTAGACTTCACTTGTGGTGGATCAAAGTGGCTGGAGTGAAGAAAATGAAGAAGATCGATTTCAAGTAACAATGGATATGCATAATTTTAACTAATGATGAGTTTAGCTCATTAACATGAACATGTGTGAATTCTCGTATGATTTTATCCATGAAATATGAAAGTTACACCTAAAAGATGATCAAACCTGAATTAAGTATGAAATCTGACAACAAGAAGTATAGTAGATGATTTAAACTATTAACAGAAATAGCAACTTGTTGCATAATGTTCTTGTGGTTTAATGGACAAAATATTAATAGATGTGTGTTAGGATCGAACTCGAGACCACGGGATTGCACACTTTGCGTATGATAATTAAAGTTAATAATTAATTGTAATAATTATATTTATTTATTAATTAAACGAAATAATTATAAAGAACGTTAAGTAATTAAGTGTAATGGACTAACGGTCATTAAATATAATTGGAAAAGACTAGAATGCAAATTAATATTGGGAAGGTTCCGGAATCCCTTGTGGGATACTCTATCCGATCGGCCACAAGGAAAACCCAACCCATCTCCAACTCAACTTGTTCTCCAAGTTTAGTTAAGTATATATACAAGGCTAGGGGTCTTGTGTTTGGCATCTCTTGTACTCATAAGCTAAAACCTAAATTATTTTGTGTGTGTTTTTGCTTAGAACCGGTCGACCACCTTCCTTGGGTGTCGACACACTTGCTTTTCCAAGATAAAATTGTTTTGTTTAATTAAAACTAGCATTTCTTTAATTCGGTATAGTACGTGTGTACAAGAAAGTGGTACTAACACATTATTGTTAGTATTCTTGGATTGAATTACAAAATCGGTAAGGGGTAGTTCTCATAATCCTACAAACCCTAATTAGGGTTCATCCAATTGCTAGTTTGTGGATTTGATTCTTGTTCGGCTAGAATCAAGAAAGGTACGCATACTTTATGCTTTAGTTAATTAATTATTCATTATATGTTCCTATACGCTTCCGCACTTACTTGATGTTTATTGCTTATACTTATGATTAGTCATGTTATATAATTATAACAGTGGCATTACGAGCTTGGTTTAATGAGTAATTAATTACTAAACACGGATATTGTATGTTGTTTGATATGATTATTCTAGGGTTTTTGTTATGATTATGTAAACCCTAATTCTAGGGTTAGGGCTTTTGCCCTAAATTGGTTTTAAATTTTTGATGGATCGATTTTTTTTAATGGGTCGAAACCCTTAAAATATTTGTTTATTCGATTGGTTTAAATTCCTTTTTAGGGTTTATAAAATTGTTTTGTTATCAATATCGAAACCTAGAATCAATATATTGTTTACGTGCTATATTCATGAATAAATTGTTATGTGACATGGAATTGTATGCGTCTTGTGACAACGTGAATAAATTGTTATGTTAAATCCATGAAAACGTGCATGTTTGGCATGGATTATTGTCGATATATATTTAATTGTTAAGATTGGTTATGCTAATATTAATTGTTAAGTTTTATACACATGTATATTTATAATAAATCTTGAATTGGGGACAACTCCAAATATATACATTAATGAATAAATTATGTGCAATTTGGTATATTATTAATTATGGGTTTACGCAATCGATTCGTCGATGTATGTGGCTCACTTTCAATTGAGAGAGTGAAAGCCCTAATTAATATGTACATTAATTAACCTAGACATTGATTATTAATATGGTTTTATCAAATAAGTTGCATGTGGCTACTTGTTTACAGGTATTAATTGTTAGTTATGTGCGCATTGTTTTTAGTTGTTTACTTGTTTGTTTTTTATGTGTGACAGTTTTAAGCAAAGGGTAATTAGAATAGAAAAATAATACGGCCTAAACAATGGCGAAATTTGATTTGTTTTTGAAGAGTTAAGTTTTCAATAGTTTAATTGATTGATGATTTTTATACAAAAGTGAGAACGGCTCACCCAATTTGACGGACTGTGTGGGAGGTACTAGGAGGGGAGCGCATTAAATTGTGACCCTAAAGAGGGAGGTTATTGCTTCAGCGCTGACCAAACTCTCCGCTTGCTTGCGAGTCAAATTGGAGTTACCAAGTAGGCTATGCGTAAAAAATCATCTTAAGGGAAAATTAGTATTAGTTCCATGCGCCACTTTGGTGATAATTACCCGAAACACTAAGTCTTTAGACTTATGAAAAAGTACGGTATAATGGACGATAATTAAAGTTAAATTCCTTGATTGGCGAAACCAATACCTCAATCAAAACTTTGATAATTTGATCTTTATTAATTGGTAATAAAAAGTTTTTTATTAAAATTATGCTACAAGATGAATGCATGACATCTTTGTACATATTTGATTTGACCACATAAAATCAAAACTAGTACCCTTTATAAATTAAGTTATATGCCATCTAATTAAAAGGAACACTTGAAGTTGCAATTTACGTCATGTCAGAACTTGGGGAGATTGTGATGGAGAGGTAAATCTTTATGTAAAGTCAGACCTTACATGAACATATTTGCAGTTCTTTAAGTTAGACACTTAAGTTGAGTAGGAAGTGAGACCTGGACTCAAGGCATAAGATGGGATGAAACATGTTTATATTTGCAATGGCATTGGAAAATATAAATCCCATAATGATCTAGGAATTGGAAATTGTTTGCCAATTATTGTTCGACAGATTACCTTATTATATGCTTTCGTTACTAGCAGATCAACTGATGTAATGGAACTATGATAATTTGGATCATAGTTTTCGAGAAACTTCTATGGTTATATGAATATTACATTGGGTATTTTATTTTCTTGAAAAAAATTAATTATCGAAAATACTAAAATTGAATTTTGCTAATTCTTTAAATGTATTAATGCAACATTAAACCGTAAACGAAGGTTATTCCTGTATTGGTAAATTGATCTACACCTGTAAGGGTTTTTGGTAGAGTCAACTTTACTAAAAGAAAAACCTAGTCCTCTTTTCATAAGAAAGAGTGAGATTCAATCCTATTCCTTTTCATGAATGAAGAAAGGTATGAGAGGAAAATTAGAATTGTCTAAATTCTAAATACATGACTCGTAAGCAAATTTTAATAGTTAAGGAAATTGCATATTTTTTGAGTTATTAAATTAGAAGCTAAACTAATTACTGTATAATTGGTAAAAGACAAACTAACATATTTTATCTAGTTGTTTTGTTTTGACCATTTAAAAGGTACTACTTACAATTGTTGGAATAGTAAAACTATTAAGAAAAAATTGCATGCCCAATTTTTCAAGTTAATAGCATTGATGAATAGTTCATCATCTACATAGTAGAATACACTCTTTCTTAGTACATAAGTAATTGTTATTTATGGACTTTCTCAAAAGTGTAGGGAAGTTAATAGAGCGCTATTTTCTTTCACTTGTTAATGAAACACTTACAATGTTGTCAAATCCAGTGGGAGTATTGTGTTCTTATTACTGAATAAGGAATTAATGTAATGATCTGTAGGACCTTACTTTTATCAACCTTATCACAAACCCAACACTTATACAAGTATAACCACGTGAAACCAAACACAAACTATGCGTAAATAAAGAAGGAAAGATTAAGGTGATGGTGACTTGAATGATATATGATTCGTGTATGTGTAGATAAAAGATAAACACAATGAAGTTGTATATTCCTTGAGAGAGAAAATACACACACACACACACACACTTTCAAGCACACCCCTCAAATGAGACTTTGAGGGGTTTATATAGTAAAAGATAGAAATACCCTAAAAGGCTTTCTATGGGCTCGGTTTGGACTTGGATTGGGCTTGGGATATATGAGCATACAAACGGCTAACATACCCTAACGATTAACCAATTAGCTTAGCCCAATCCACGAGCCCGTTGACTATTCTATCACGATATCTAACACACGTTACAAAGTTCCTAAATGTGAATGACCATCACTTCTAATAAAACTATTAAGGCTAACAATCTCCCCCTAAGGGGTGGTCATTCAAATGATGCTCCACTTGATTAGGTCTCTACTTTTCTCGAGCTTGAACTTTGTGTGTAGATATAGAATAGTCTTGATTCTTTGTTCCTTCATGCTTTGTGATCTATTAATGTGGTTGTCTGTTGTTGTCAACTTCGTTGGTTAGGTGTCTCCACGTCTTTCTCCACCATGCTCACATTTGAAGTTGACTTTGATGTTTCATTGTTGTGAAGTTCTCTAGTCTGTAAACTTTGTAGATTCTTTGACATTGACGAAGAATCATCTTTAACTTTGTGTAGCCTTTGATTTTGATGAGAACTTCATTTGTGATGTGGTTGGTATGAACATGTGGAAAATCTGCCCGATCCATCCGCTCTGGAGCTTCCATAAGAAGAAAACATAAAACAGTTAGTAATAAGCGGATTCCGGCACTTACAAGTTTGAATTTCGAGGGTGTTAACAGCATAGTGTGAAAACACGTCTCTAATTCTCACAAAGGCCGTTCCTGAACTGGAGTCCCACAAGTGAGATAACGCGATATACCGAAGTACATCTACAGTTCAGATGAGTCGCTGAAGTACACCGAAGCATCACTTCACGACCGTAGACCATTTGAGACACACTAAGCGTAATCCACAAGAATTACCGAAGTGACCTGCTGTCAGGGCTGCTTGATGTTGACCCTGGCAGGAATTTCCATTTAATCACTAAAGAATCACAGATGTGAAACTTCTCATAAATGTTCTGGCAGATTGCTAAGATCTGCGTAGGACTCTAGAATATATCATTTGTGTCCTTATTGATGAACAACAAGCGATGTCATGTCATGTGTTCCTATGAGATCTTTTGATGAATCTCGTGGCTCTAGACTCAATAGTGCATATTGGTTTTCCTGAGCGGAGACTAGGGAGAGGGTCTCCTTCTTCAATACCAACGATCTCTAAGGGAAAGTCGATAGATTATGTAGGGTTCCCAGTGAGAATGAAACAAATCATTTTAAGAGGAATTGAGTGGCTAGAAGGTTTAGTGCAGTGCGTCACTGGGTCCATGATGTCTTTGTCTTCAATACCAGTGTCATCTAGTGACAACCAGTAGCATATGTATTGAACCCGGTTTCTGCCCTAAGGTTGAATATGAAGGGCTATTTCTTTTCACCCTTTCTTTTACTTTTCTTTTTAATTCTTCAACCCCTTCTTTCTCCTTTCTCACATTACTCCTTTTTTCAATCATTCCTAAGGACTTCTAATACTAACTATTTGTGATGTCCTGGGGTAGATCCCTCCGGCTCTGGCGGATCATAGGACGAATTTCCTATCCTTAGTCACCTTATAACTCCATGACTGTCCCATGTTGCCATAAAGCCATTTTTCTTGAAAATCTCACAGAGTGTTTATGATAGAAAACATGTTTGAAACACTCCGAGAGTTTTATATTTTCAGAAACACTCCCCCTTCATATGTGCTTATAAGTTATGACAGAAATCTGTACATAGAGGGTAGAGTTCACACTTTTTGAATTGATCGACTTTCAATAGACAAGACCGATTTGAGACACGTTTACATCACTAGTGAACTAGCTTGGAATTATTACCCGGCCTGGTAAAGTCCAAAGAAAGTTTCTCGAAATGGTACATTCTACTTAGACAAGTCCTATTCGAGACACGCTTACATCACTGGTTAGACCAGCTTGAAATTATTATCCGTCCAGGAACAAGTCTTTTCGAGTACTGACAGTATTTTATCGTCAATTCATTGGTTACAACTGAGTCGAGCTCATTTGAGATTCAAACACCGATCATAAAACATTTTAGATCACCTTTTAATCACGTTTCTCCCCCTCAAAAATAGCATATCCATGATGTTTTTGAAACAAAATGATTAAAAGATATGTTTTTCGGAAAGCATTTGGAGAGAAACTGATTTAGCATGAATTTTGTAACAATTTTAGTTTTTTACTCCCCCTTAACGAAAGCATATTTTTCATACAGAAAATTTAGAATCAATTAAGGGTTTAGAGGGAGTTATCTTGGTACCAAATGTGAGAGATTTTGAAAAATCTTTTTGAAAAATTTTGAATCAATGGTACGCAAGATGATGAAGATTTTTAAAAAATCTTTTGAAGATATTGAAGAAGAATTATCTTCATTTGTTTTAGGATAAGTGCTCGATATTTATGAAAATCGATTTTGCGTAGCACTTTCCTTTCTTTGAAGCACGGGTCCTGAACTGATGTGTCCAGAAGCCATTATTTTGAAGTCCGGGTTTCGTACTGAAGTATACGAAAGCCATTTTTGAAGAAATTTTGAGGAACGACATGTTTTGAAAAACATTAAAGAACTCTCGCTCAAGCATCTGTACATACCCGTATCATTGTTGAATGACATTTCTAGAAACGTACAGAATATCGATTATACGAGAGACATGTCGGAGAAGAATATTTTTGATTTTTTGATTTTATATTGTTTTTGTATTTTTTAAAAATTTTCTATTTTTGTATTTTGCTTTTGTTGGTTTTTCAAATTTTGTATTTTGTTTTTCAAAAATATTTACAAAAGAAGATTTGGAGAAAGAGATATTAAGTTGGGACAAGTAAAAGTGGAGTTAAGAGTGGAACTAGAAAAGGATTTCCACATGCGAAATTGGCATAAAGTTCTTCTTTACCACAAGGGGTATATGAACCTTCAACACTTTTACAAGTACATACATCCAAAGAAGAAGAATTTTCACAAATAACAGTGTTAGAAGTACATGATTCCTCACGGTGAGGGTGATCACTATCAACGGTTGAAGTGGATCTGACTTCCTTATCCGAATGATTGTCACTATTATCTGTGTTGGTGCAAGTATCAAAAATCTTTCCTGTGGGAATCCATCTAAGACCTATGTTGTTGAAAACTTTGCCCGTGGGTATCCACCTAAGGTAAGATCTAGGAGTTGTTTTCTTATCAGATGCAGCGGAAGACTCATTTTTAGAAAAACTACGTCCTGAAGAGATCGTCCTATTAGGTGTCTTTTTGTTTGTCATTTTATCAACGGGCTTGTTTCTATTTGGTGTCTTAGTGGATTGTACCTTGGCACGAGAATTATCTTTCTTGAGATATTTGGCAAGACATGCATCATGATTAGCTGAAAAGACACATTTTTGACATGTAGGACAGACAAATTCAACATTTTTGTTTAAAACAGCAACTTTAACTTTGTCACTACAGTCTTTTGGCAAATGATTCTTGTTCGAAAAAGACTTAGAATATCTAGTGTTGGATTCTACATGCCTAGCATTTTCTTTTGCGCAACTACTCTTAGATGCAAGCCAATCCCTAGTTTTTTGTAGAGTGATCCTAGGTAATGGTTTACTACTACTAGCAGTGCCTTGAAATCTTGTAGAATTCATCATCCTAGATGTTGCACCTAAGATTCCGTCTTTTCGAGTCTGTGCCTTTTTCCTAGCTTCTTCTAGATAGTGATTGTTGACCATGTCGTTAGAACCGACAGATTCTTTAACTGGATTTTTGGTCACATTCCGTGTGCTGTTCCTAGAAAGGCTAGGTGTAATCACTTTTGGTGTTTCAGAAACTGCATTTCCTTTTTCAACAATCTTTTCATTTTGCTTTTGCAAGGCAGGTGGAGTGACTGGTTTTGACAAATCTTTTTTCTCATTGACTTTTGGAGGAGGCATAGAAATAGACATTTTTGGTTTGAAAACCTGTTTTGGAACATTTTCCTTCTCCTCAGTCAATGGTTTTGCAATCTTAGTATCCAATGCCTTTCCTTTTAGACTTTCCAGCTGAACTCTCAAAAGATCATTTTGCTCTTGCATGTCCTTGTGGGCACGCTCATACGACAGTTTGTCATACTTGCATTCCTCGGTTTTTCGATCAAGCTGTTTAAAATAGGACACGTTTTCTTTTTCAAGTTTTTCAAGAGCTTTTTCATATTTTGAAACAATTGCTGAGGTCTCAGACTGGAGTCTTTCATGATCTTCAACAGAATATGTTTGTAAGATAATGGACATGATATCGGTAGTCATAACATCTTCGAAGAGAGAATCATTCAAATTTTCCAAAACTTTGATGTGTTCAACACAGTCATTAGCTTGCTTTACCAGGGATTTATGGTCCTTGACAAAGTCAGCTGTTTCTTTCAAAAGTGCTTGTTCAACATGAATTACCCTTGCACTGATGGCAGTTAACGGAGTGGCAATTTGAGTTTCAAAAAACTTTTTATTTTCCATATCAAAACTATTAAACCAGATGTTTGTTGTAATATTGGTTTTAGTTTTAACAGTCTCTTGAAGATACCCAATTCTAGTTTTAACGTCATCTAAAATGCTTCTAGTATCACTTGTGTTAAAAGGATTGTTTGAAAACATTTGTTCGATTTTCGAAAAAGATTTGGAAACTACAACTGGTTTTGAAACTGATTTTGAAACTGGTGTTGATACTTCGTTTGAAACACTTGGTGTGATGGAAAAATTTGACTTTTCTTTTTGATTAACAAAAGTAATTCCATTAATTTTGTTCCATTTGTTATAATCAATCGGTTTATGATCTGGATTCTTTTGTTTCATTTTTGATCTACTCTCCTCAGATAGTTCCAACGTTTCAAGAGAATCACGAACAATTATGGGTTCATGCAAAGGTTGTCCATTGTTCAACACATTCTGAGATTTCTGAGCTTTCTTGAGGAACGAAGAAGGGTTGTTACCAAGAGCCATTTTATGTGCGGTGTGAAAAATCGGATTTGCTTGATTAGAAAGCATCTTGTTTGTTTTAGCGGAATGACCCGTTGTAAGAAGCAAATTATCCAATTTTTTGATAGTTTCATTTTTATCCAGAATTTCATCAAGAAGAGAATCTTCTCGTTTTGAAAAATCAGCAATTAACTGTTTCTTCTCTTTTTCAAGATCAGAAAACAGTGCTTTTTGTTTAGAAAGTTGGTCATTTAGATCAGAAATTTCCTTGTTTAAAGATTTTATTTTCAAGTTCAAATTCACATCAAGTGTGTCATACTTGAGTTGCAATTGTTTTTCTCTTAAAACAGAATCTCGATAACCAATCTCTAATTCTGAAACTTTGTTTGTATGAAATTCAAAAGCTTTTGCGTTCCCCTTGTAACTCTCAAGCTCAGCGGTCAATTTTTTATTCGCGGCCTTAACTTCGCGATTGACCTTACTAACTTTCTCAATTTCAATGCCACACTTATTGATTAATGATTCAAAATAAGCACGGGTTTCCTCATCAGTCTCAGTATTTTGTGCCACACAGCATCCATTAGGATCCACATATGGAGTTTTAGAGTTCGTATTGCTACAACTCGGATTGTCCAGGTATGTATCATAAGTAGGTGCTGATGTCACAGAATGCTGTTCATCATGAGTAAACTGATTAGCAATATTACTATAATGTGGTACCTCATTGAGTTGATCTGAGTCATAGACTGGAGTAGTATCAAAAGTATCGCTTGATGTTGTGTCCTGCTGATTGAATGTATGACTGGAGTTTGCAGTAGCGAGTGCTTTATCTGCCCTTCTTGGATTCATGAATTCGTATTCCGCATCAGTCAATTCAATTCCCTACTTTTCTTTCTGTGCTAACATCAACCTGTACTGGAGCCTTTCAAGCTTCGTCAGTCGTTTGACACCAGATTCTGAACTAAAGTAACCTGAATTTTGGCTTTGAGATTCGGAGGAAGATTCGGAGGTAGCATTCTGAACAGAAGTCATAAAACAATTATTCCCATTTTGATATCCCATATTCTGATTCACAATCTGACCCCCTTGATGTCCAACATACTGCCCTGCATATTGCATCTGATTCCCCATTTGTATGCCCGTAGCAAATCCATTCTGATTCCCAATAACATCAACCATTTGTCCTCCTTGACCAATATTCATACTCGGTTGAGCAAACTGCGGATTATACGGTGAAATCCATTGGTGGTTGTTATTTGGTGTAGTGGGGCTTATGTTTTCTTCATTGAAGAATCCTTTTAAGAAAGCAGTTAGGAGACGATCTGCCTGAGTTGCCATTGATGAAGGTATGTATGCTAAAGTTGATGTAGGATCGGTTCAACGATAAAGGAGTTGTGGTTGATGAAGATTAAGCTCGGTTGAGGGTTTTCTGAAAGTCGTACTCGTAAACTTGGTTCAAAAAAATTTTCGCCCAAAATTTGAAATTCACTATAAAAATCAATTCTAAGGTCATATGAAAATTTGAGTTATGACAATTTTGACGCCAAATTTGACCCGAAAAATTTGAATTTAGGCCCAAAAATTTGAATTTTTGACCAAAATTTTCACAGTTAAACCAAAATTTGAATCTCGCGTAAAAATTGAACGTTTAGTCTCCTCAAAATTTAAATTTTACTCAAGTTTTCCCGCCAAAACTCCTTTATGCTTAGAAAGAGCTTAGGCGTAGACCGAAGAAGTTACGAGTAGGATATGGGCTTAGGCGTAGAGAACAGAAGTTACGAGTAGGATATGGTTACGAGTAGGATGGCTTAGGCGTAGGATCTTATGCGTAGACTTAAAGTTACGAGTAGAAAAAGTTATGCGTAAGATTTAGCTTATGCGTAAGAAAAACTTAGGCGTAAGAAAAATGCTTATGCGTAAAGTATTCTACGTGTAAGTCTAAGCTTATGCGTAAGAATAGGGTTTTGCCCAAAAATCCTTTACACTATCACAGTGTAAGAGATATCCAAAAGTCGAAGTGTTCCACACACTTATCCAAGTGAGGGAAGCACTGAGTCACCGTTTAAGCTCGAAGAATCTGCACCAAAAAGTTATGAGTAGAACCTTATGCGTAGTTGACTTTCTTACGAGTAGAACTAGGGTTTTGACCTACTCGTAAAAAAATTTCAGCGATTCAAACGATTTCTCTTGCACAGATATCCTTAAAAACACTCGAATAACCCAAAAATGTTGACCTTTTTCACCCAAAGTGCTTAGAAAAGTTACGAGTAGAAATGACCAATGAACCAAAAACGAGCTTAAAAATGATGAAAAACACGTAAAGCTTCAAACTTTTTGCAAAAAACTGAAACTTTAGCACCAAATAAACCTTAAACCACAAGAATCTTGAATTTTTGAGTGCAAAAATTAAAGCTTTAAGCGTCACAATATTGACTAACGTGAGCTTATACGCGTAACCCTTCAAAACAAACACAAACACACCTAAACCATTGTTAGGCGAATGATACCAATTGTAAAACCCCTTTTATCACTTATACCTTATCATAACTTTAGACACAAACACGTTTTATGCATAAACCACAACAGTTACGCATAAATAAGAATATAAAGATTAAGAGAAGAACTTGGTGACTTGAATGATATGAATCGTGTATGTATTTAGAGAGATAGAGAGAGAAGAAAACAATAAGTTGTATATTGCTTTAAGGAAAACACACACACACACACACACACACTCAAGCACACCCCTCAAATGAGACTTTGAGGGGTTTATATAGTACAAGATAGAAATACCCTAAAAGGCTTTCTATGGGCTCGGTTTGGACTTGGATTGGGCTTGGGATATATGAGCATACAAATGGCTAACATACCCTAACGATTAACCAATTAGCTTAGCCCAATCCACGAGCCCGTTGACTATTCTATCACGATATCTAACACACGTTACAAAGTTACTAAATGTGAATGACCATCACTTCTAATAAAACTATTAAGGCTAACATGATCTCTAATTCAGTGGGAGTTACAAGCTTTGTCATCTTGGTAGTAACCCAGATTATCTCTAGAATGTCTTAAGATAATTACTTTCCACTTGTAGACACTTATGTTTTCAAGGATAGTCCTGTACGTTTCCTAATTAGATAATGAAGTGGTTCTACATCTACTAGTTATGCTAGTATCAATGACACAATCATATTAGTCACATAAACAAACATATGTCGTGTTATTTATCTGCTACATGATGTTGTTCCATGCACAAGTGAGAGAAATCTATATTGTGTGCAAGGTACAACATATAGGTATATGATTTAAAGGATTCTCTTGACTGCAAGGTAAGAGACTAACGTTCTAATATGACTTGTACATATTTAATTCAAAAAAAACTTGGTGTTGCAATTTACGTCATGTCAGAACTTGACGAGATTGCAACAACAAAGTAAATCTCCATGTGAAGTCAGACCTTGCATGGACATATTTGCAGTTTCTAAATTAGACAAGTACTTAGAACATGTGTCAAAATGATATATAAAAGTAATTCAAATTAGATATTTATGTATTATTAGAATGAAATAAATGAAGTAATCTAATACTATTTCAATTTGTTTATTTATGTATTTTGGAATGACATAAATGAAAATTAATGTAATCCTACATTATTGTGAAGTAAATAAGTTAACTTGAAATTACTATTGAAACCAAGAGTTGTGCTCATAATTACTTTAGTTAAATATGTTTATGATTCATTGTAAAGACATAAACATAAAGTCTTTTAAGACTTATAATAAAGTAAGATGTTAACTTGTTAAGTTTTTTTTTAAGACATATACAAGAAGTCATTGAGTTGATCAATGATTTATAACGTTAGATGGGATTACAACAATTTATGTTTTCTTGAAGAGACATGAATATGAAGTGACTTGGTTAAAAAGTACTTGTGTTATAAAGCATGCAATTGGCTTGGAAAGTCTATTATACCATTAAGTTGACTTAGTTGGTAAATAGGTAAGCCAAAAGGATATGTTTATCTTATATATTGTTATATTGTCTTACAATATTAATTCTAATAAATACCACAAGTCGATGGTATGTTTAGTTAGGAGAATCAAACTCTATTTGATTTGTTTGATTTAAGATAACCATAACTTCTTTCTTAAATAGTAACAAGGTTAGAAAATTGAGTATGGATTGAATATACTCAATATGACTTCAACCTAGAAGATTAATAAAACACCATTTTATTATGGAATGTGATGAATCACATTAAGTTTTAAAATTGAAGATTCTAAATTTGTTAAACTACTTATGAATAGGTTATTAACAAACTAAAATCAGGAATTATCAATGTGTATTTGTAATGTCCCAAAAAGAGAACAATGTAGTTTGCTCTAACTGCTAAGTATATATAGATAGTATATATATTACAAAAGGCAAGTGGGAGTTTTTTTTATCTTAAAAGATAAAATTACAAGATACATAATCTTCTTAAATGCACTAGTAAATATCATGATGAGGCTAGATATCAAATGTTAACCTCAAAGATGATGGAATTTTCATTCATAGATCTACAAGGATATCTCAGATATTTGATTTATATGTTGAGAAGAACACGAGTTACAGGACTATATTAAACCTGATAATCATTATGATGGATTACCAAATATTGAATTGGGTAAATTAATCATACTATGAATGTTAAAGATGCTGTCCATAAAGATAATCAATTTTAAAAATTTGGTTTATCTTAATAGTTAGACTAGAGAATGGAAATGAGTTTCTTCAAAGAGATGAAAAACCCTAGTGGTTTGAATTTCTATGTAGAAATCATATGGACAATATTGTACACATATTTAATGCATGACAAGATTATTGATCACACTTAAGCAATTAATTATGATTGAGTATTCTTTTCTAGACATATTAAATATATAAAGATGATAATTGTCATACTTGTTTTCATTAATATGAAATATGACAATGAAATATCAAAACTCTTTCTTGAGAAATTACTTGAGCGAGGACGGTAAGTAATCGAAAGGTTTTTTTTTGAATTCATATAATCTTTGGAAGTGTACGAAGTGCAATAATTCATGAATGGATAAATGCATGCATCTATAAAATTATTCTTATGTTTAATTATTAAATCCTAGTTTTGATTTATAATTGAAATAAGATAAATTTTAAGTTGTAACACCCCAACTCGACAAGGGCAAAGATATCACAATACGGTTTCATATCAGAACTTTAAATAATATACAAAAGCGGAAGCCTTTACAAAATAATCAAAAGAGAACATAAATAACTAAACTTTCAAAATAAATCTAAGATCTCTATAGTCAAAACTTGCTCTCAGTTCTACTCTCAACCCAGATCAGCCATCCCATAAGCTCATCTTGAATGCCTAATACCTGCCGCAGGAAAAGAAAATGCGGCTGAGCTTACAAAGCCCAGTGAACAGATATAGCAGAACAAAAATTAAACAAAGAAACGAATAACAAAGTCGTAACGGAATGAGATTCAATGAATCATGGAGGATTCTGAGGAAACACAGTTACACAAAAATCCGGAAGAACAAATAACAAATAAGAACAAACACATAGCACATTGCTGACGCAAATGCAAACACATTACAATAACCAAACCTTAACTAAATCAGGAAATTCGAGTGCATATAAGCCAAACGAAATATCAAAACTAACAGAAACAATTTCTATGAAGTAAACATGACATTCACACAAATCAGATAAGTTACATTTAATAAACTTAACCAGTGTCGTAGCAGCGGAAAACAACAGTCAACACATAGTAGTCACACATACCAATGAGAACACCTTACAAAACTATAATTAAATGAACTAGAGGCATAACATAGCAGATAGTAAGTTAACAGGCCTGACATTATAAATTAAACCATTTTCCCAGATCAAACTTTAGTATAAGCAGAATTTAAACATGGCAGGTCACACATACAGACATAAAACACAGTAGACAAACTATAACTCAATAGACAAAGACATAACATAGCCATTAGCAATTATCAGAACATATATCATAAGCTAAACAAGTTCTCAGATCAAATCTTAACATCAGCAGAGTTTTAACATAGCAGATCAAACATAAGCAGATAGATACCCTAACGGATAGGCAAAGTTCACCAGATTAACTGAACAAATTATACATACTAAACTTACAGAATACTCACTTTCACACTAGCACATTCATCTCACAGATCAACGAATTCACATAACGATAAACTAACATAATATCAGAGGACATCATGCAAATCATGTTTAAACATATTAATCATATCCTAGCATAGCAGACGGTAGTCTCATAAACATACAAAAGCATAAGCACATATAATAACATATAATAAGCCTAGCACATAATTATAAACACTTGAACATACCGAATCATAATCGGAATACTTAACACAGAAATAACAGATAAAGATTTAGTTAACTACCACGAGCCCAGAACATATCATATCAGAAATATCTTTCTTCTTCAGAAGGTAACCTCATAAACTAATTGGAGTAGCTAGCTACCAGAATTTTGTGAAGACGCGTATTGCACACGACATCATTCACCAGAAATCATATCAGATAACAGATCAGATCTAGGATGCATCCATATGCCCCAACAGACAGATAGCGGCCATATTCCATAATTCGAGCTCATAAACAGATAACAGAAAGGGACGTGGCAGAACATCACTCTACTGCCCTAGAGTCATGTCAGAGGTGCATCCCTGACACGGACATGGAACCCCCATGACTAGTGAAATATTGGCTCGGGTAATCAAACTAACTTAGGTCAAACAGATTGTCATAAATGACACAGATCATAATTCATCATAAGGTCAACAGATATATATATCAGAAGTTTCATATCATAAAGTCCAAATCAGATATTTCATGGTTCACTAAACAGATGTTTCAGATAAACAACGGATCAAACAAATCAGAAATGGTTCATATCAAATGTTCAGAAGTCAAGGTCCATATCACAGTCACATATCATACGTTCATAATCAGAGGTTCATAATCAGATGTTCATAATCAGAAGTTCATAATCAGAAATTCACACTCAAACATAGCAAGGTTCAACAAACAGAAGTTCAGACAAACAGAGATTCACATAAACAGAAGGGAATCATAGCAATGGCATAGGGAACCCTAATAATTGAAATAGAAAAGCTAACGGAAAGAAAAAACATCATGAGAGACCTTTACTGAAAAGGTCAGAATATCTGTACCTTAAAGCAAATGAGAGAAAAGCAAACGAATCGAGTGAATCACGAAGATATAACGTCGCGTCTCCTTCAACGAATCTACACGGATTATGATTTATTTAATACTTATTAACATCATTAAAGCTATGACGGATTAATCGCATTAACATTCTTAGAGTTATAAGTATATTCTCATTTTATAAGCTTCTTATGCATTTGTATGTGTGTTACCTACTCATATCATATTTTATCTTTCAGTTTCTTAAACTCATATTCGGACCAGACTTTAGCGATTTTTATAAAATACTTACTTAGCTTAAATGAAATCAAGCAAAATCCCAGGGGTTCCCATATGAGTTAAGAGACTCTACAAAAATTGGTGGGTTCTATTTCCATGCTAAATTGCCTACGGAAAATCATAAGTCCAGACCGGTCCAGAACTCACCCAGATTTACACACACCAAAAGTATGACCCCAACAAACACACTTACCCTACTCAACATATCAAACCAAAAGCTACAGGTGTCACACCATATATAAATATCATATCCACCAAAGGAAAAGTTCCAGAACCTCATAGATTAAATACTAAAAATTATTTACTACATCATAAATTTCAACTCAGCAATTCAGATTCAGACACCCTAACTCCAAAAATATAAAAATCATACTTCCACGTTTGCAAATGACACAAGACTTATTTTTCCAGAAAGCTATTTCAAAGTACTACAATTTAGACTCAAGAATCACTCAAAAACATGCAAGTATCATCAGATAACACCTAGATGAATCCAACCTAAATTTCAGACCGGTTTTCTCAGCTTTGGCACTTGATCTTGTAAAATTCAAAAATACGACTTAGACAACTCCAAATTCGACCAAACCACTTGGAAAACTTAACTAAGACATAAAATAAACTTTTCCAACAAAAACCCAGATTATTGCACTTGTAAAATTCGATCTATGACGCACACAAGTTCGACATATGATGCTGTCCAGTTTTAGGGTTTATTAAAACCATTATAATCACATGTTCACTTAGGGTTCCATTCCAATTAGGGTTTTGGTTTTGCATGTCTTTTACTCGTTTAACACGCGTCCACAAACTCTTACATGTTTCGGCTACCACATAGGTTTCGGCTAATATATTTTACGCAAACCCTAACTCTTCTACGTATCTTACATATTCCCGTTTGCATGTTATATAAGGTCCGATTCATTTATGTAGTTGGTTTCGGTTTCATATGGCTCGACACAAAAACATAAGCTTCGGCTAAACAAGACATATTACAACATATTATAAAGTTAGATGTATCAAAGTGAGACGAATAGAACGTGATTATACCTTAGCTCGTTGGGAACAAAGTCTCGACACCAAGGGGAGTTAGGGCTTCGGCCGAATAGAACAAGAAAAGGAAAGAGGCAAAACTAGGGTTTCCAAATTGTGTTAAGGTGTTGTATTTATAGTTGTACAAATTCGGTTCTAGGGCTTGTTGAGGGGGTGTGGGCTTCGGCTTGGGTCCAACCGAACAACACAAACACACGGCCCAAGTGGGCTCTCGGCTCAACATGAAGGTTGGCTACCGATCAGATCACTAACAAAAGAAAAACGAGGCCCAAACTTATGTTACGTGACTTATATTCTTTTGTAGTACCAATGTCGTTAATTTATATACACGTTAGGTTTTTCAAATAAAATATAAGTTAGGTTTTTAGTTTCGTTAAATGAATGTTATTATATTTTACGTATTTTATATTTTTTTGATTTCAAGGGTAAAATAGTCTTATTATGCGTTTATATTTTTAGGGTTTTACAACTCTCCCCTTCTAAAAAGAAAATTTCGTCCTCGAAATTGAACAAGACGGAACAGGACAGAAAACAAACCGGATTTCAGAATTTCAAGGAAATAAAGCAAACACGAATCTTATTTCAGAACAAACGGATTCTTATCAGAATATTCAAACTCATACTTTTCGGAAATCGAACCAATAATCAAATACTTATAACAGATAATCATATACTTATTAACGTATTGGCAGAAAACAGATGAGATGCCGAAAATCAAGCAACACGCTCTAACTTATTCACATATCTAATGAGGAGAACAAACATATACATAGACAAAACGAATCCTAACGATCTCACTAATCGCAGATAATCAAACTAAAAGGATCTAATGTTCCTCAAACACTTCACGAAATATCCAATGATCACAATAAGGGTACACGGAGACGTACACATTTAGAGCAAACATAGCAATCCATAGTTCACACAAATCATAACAATTTCGGTCCAAAGCGCACAAAACTTATATGTAACATATATCGACGAAAATCTCACAATTAGGTAAAGAATTTCAAACGAACATGAGGAGTGCCAAATAACGGATACAAGTCATATTCTTTTCACGTATTGATAAGGTTTTAAAAGGTACCTTTTTGAGGGGTCATTTAAGCCCTTATTCGATCACTTTTGTATCCGTTATTGCTTAATATCGTTCCTTTTCACTTTTTAGGTCTCTTGAAGGCAAAATGCTGGAATGGCACTTATTTGGACGAAAAGGCGCGAATATACGAAGAAAATGGCCAAAGTCAGAATTGAGACACTCAAAGCTGCTGAAAACACAAGGCGACGGCGTCACTGCTTATCTGCGACGCCGTCGGAGGATTTTGCGACGGCTCAGAAGCGAAATTGCATGTTTTCAAGGGACGGCGTCAGGTTATAAAGGAGTAGGCCGTCGCTACTCAGACGGCCTAGATGCAGCCAAGACGGCGTCAGAAACCCTAATGACGGCGACACGACGGCGTCACGAAACATAAGGTGACGCCGTCGCAGATGTAATCTTATATATAGAATCCGAATTTTTCAGTTTTATGTGTGTAGTCTTTTGGAGTAAAACCTAAAACCGAACCAAGGCTTTCTTGTGCAGTATTTTAGGGTTCTAAACCCTATTTTACATCAAGATAAGTGTTTACTTCATTAATACAATTATGTCTTTGATTATTTGTGTGTATGCTTGCATGTTCTCCATGTCCGGCTAATTTATTTGTGTGTTTGCTTAGGCAATATGAAACTTAATTATTGAATATTGATTGGTTGATTCTTATCTTAGTTGACTAATGATCTATTAGTGGGTTAGGTCATTCGTTGTGTACTTAATGCTTGATTCATCTTTGTGAACCATAGAATATAATTACCTGAGTAGTTGTAGGCTAAACCATCCAAAGATCTCCTTAGAGTAGGAGTTTATAATCCCTTGAGGGTTTGTAGACAAGACCCTTTGGTAAATTCAAAGAGTTAGGGAGAAACGCATACCCTACAACCTTAGACACACAACGCAACTAGGAATAAGGACGTGACAATTCAACCATCAATAGGAGATAATTAAGGAGTAGTAAAACCTAAGTAAACACATCTTTAAACTATCATACGAGCACACATTAATTAGACATAGACTACCACAACCTTAGCTTAGATAATTAGATAATAGTAGAGTAATCGGTAGCAATACCAACCCCCCAAATCCAATACCCGAGATTCGTACCTTTCCATTTTCTTAAAAACATAAAAAGACAAAAAATAATCTTCCTCAACCTCAACCTTAGCGTAGTAACTTCTTACTAGCATTCCTATTCCCCTAGAGAACGATATCAATACCCGTGGCTTACCCTAATTACTACACTACAACGATTAGGTGCACTGCCTAGGGTGTTATAAAACTTGCTCGAATAAAAGGAAGTTTCCTTGACCCCGAACGACGCGTGTAGCGTTATCAAGTTTTTGGCGCCGCTGCCGGGGAATAGAATAGCTAGTTAGTAGTCCACCTCGTTTAGGTTCTTTGCTTGATTCCTATCAAGTAAACTTTTTTTTTTCTCATTTGTAGCTTTCTCTTAGTCTATCCCCCTTCTTCGTGACCTTTGTTCGTAACACCCATCACTTTTCATCATGGAAGGTGATAACCAACCACCACTCATCAACCCACCACCAAACGACCCGCCAAGAGCCCGTACTCTTGGTGAATACTCGAGACCAAGCCACCTAGGCTATAGGAACACCATTGAGCTTGCCGACCAAGCCCAAACTATGGCCCTGCGATCCGACACCATCCGGTTGGTGCAAAACGGATGTGCATTCCATGGACTTCGTTTCGAAGATCCAAATCAGCATCTTAGGGATTTTCTTAAGATTGTCGATTCCATCGACCTCGATGCTACTACTCCGGAGACCACGCGCCTGCGTCTATTCCAATTCTCTCTACGGGACCAAGCTAGTAATTGGCTTGAGCGACTTCCCGCCGGCTCCATCTCAAGTTGGGATGATCTTACCTCTCGCTTCCTTGCTCAATTTTTCCCACCGGGGAGAACCACTAAGCTTAGGAATGACATCTTGATGTTCCAACAACGTCAAGGTGAATCTCTCTATGAAGCATGGACCCGATTCAAGGACTTACTTCATAAAGTCCCTCATCACGGCATTGATCTTTGGCTCCAAGTCCAAATATTTTATGATCATGTCAACTTCCCCACTAAGCGATCCATTGACCAAGCGGCCGGTGGAAAACTTAGTGATCTCACCGCGGAAGAATCGTGGGGTATAATAGAGGACCTTGCCCTATACGACAACGAAAGTTGGGATGACCCCCGTGAACTTCCCAAAACCGTCAAGGCAATCTCCTTGCCTTCCATCGACTCACAACCTTCCGACCGTAGGATGATCGAACTTGAAGATCAAGTCAAATTCCTCATGAGTTCTTACGAAAATCCTAAGTCCTCACGTCAAGTGAATAAAATCACTCTACCTTGTGAATTATGTAGTGGTCCTCATGACACTCGTGATTGCACAAGACTCCCCGAACAAGCTTTTGCGGACTACGCCTATATGCGTACCGACGGAGCGGGAGAGAAGTGGTATACTTTCAAGCCCGAACAAAACAACTTAGGAAACTCTTACAACCCCTCATGGAGAAATCACCCTAACCTTAAGTGGAACCAAAACTCAAGCACACCCCAAAGCTCATCCGGTCCACCCACTAGGAACCCCACTAATCTTGAGGCATTTGCATCTAGATTTTTGTCATCCCAAGAGACTCAATTGAATAAGCTTGAAGCCGATTTTAAGCAAAAACATAGCGAGATGACAAACAAGCTGGGTTCCCTCTTGAAAGCCTTCAATGAGCGGGAATTTGGAGCACTCCCAAGTGATACCCTAAAGAACCCAAAAGTGAATTCGATTGCATCGACTTCATGTTCTAGTTCATCATGGGAGAACGCACATCCATGCCCCTCACATCCAACGGTTCACTCGGTGAATGCTATCAAAAAGGGTCCCAAGCCATCTAAGATGGGGTATCAAGGCCCGACACCATTGATGGGATCTACTCTTGAGAAACCCCTCGTCCAAGAATCCAAACCTAGTTTAGAGGAGGAGTACAAGGAACTCCATCAAGCAAAACCGATTCTTGAGGTATTAGCTCATGCACCTTATTATAATGCTTTAAAATAAAAATATGAGTTAGAACTTAGGCTTGGAAAACATGGTTCCGCTTTTGTGCGAAACAACTTACCTAAGAAGTTGGACGATCCCGGGCTATTCACTCTTCCGTGTAGGCTTGGAACTTCCAAACCACTCGACGCTTTAGCCGACTTAGGGTCATGCATCAATCTTGTTCCGTTGTCCCTCCATAGAAGCCTTAACTTAGGTAAAATAGAACCAACGGAAACCGTCTTAGGTCTTGCGGACGGTAGTTTGGCACGTCCGGTAGGAATAATAAAGGACATGGTAGTACACGTAGGAGAGTTGACTCTTTTGGCCGACTTTCATGTGCTAGACATAAATAAGGACCCGACATGCCCATTACTAGTAGGAAGAGGATTTTTAGCTACCGCTAGTGCCATCATCGATTGTAAGATGTCCAAAATAGTGGTAGGAGAGGGGAGTGCTAGATCGGTTTACGATGTCAAAAGGCATTCGTACTACAAGGATGAGGAAATCCCACATGAGATTAGGTTGGATAGAGAACCTTCTAGATATGGACCTTGGATAGATAAGAACCTCATAGGCCCCCAAAGACCTTTTTACCTAGATGAAGCCTTCACTAGTAAAGCAACTTTCCAAGAAAAAGAAATGGCTAGGGACATGGAAGTGAACCCGTTCGAGGACACCTTAGTATTTAGGAAGATGACCGAGTTCCTAGGAAGCTTGCCCGTTAACCTTGTCATGAATAAGTGGATAGTTGAGAAATCTGAACATAAATGGGATTGGGATAAACCGCCTAATGATGGTAATGGAGAATGGCACATTAGGATACAAATCTATGATCCCGATGGTGAGAAGTTTGAAAAGGCATATCTAACCAAACGTACTACTAGGAACTTGAACGATAAGTTTGATCCTTACGACATTGTTGAGGATAGGCTTACTTATATAGGTACGTAGGAGTAGGACTACGAGTCTAGCTACAAGACTCTTAAATAAAGAAAAGCGCTTCGTGGGAGGCAACCCATGCTTAATTGTTTGCTTGTTAGTGTCATATATCTTTTATTAATTGTTTACCCTCATGTTTAAATTTGTAAAAATGCTTTATTTTGTTTTTAACCTTGTCTTAATTGCATATAAAGGTATTTTACATAAGGGATAAGTGTAGGGAGGATTACACACGTTTTCAAAAGAAACGTAAACATGAGAATAAAAATTAACTAAAAGATATATATGTTTGTTTGTTCGAGTCAAATGCTTGTATCGAGTCATAATGGATGTTTTTACAGAAATTTTTCCAGATTCTAAAGATGTAAATTTTCCAGAATTTTTTCCAGAAAATCGCAGACCAGTTTTTGTCAGGATAACCTGACGGCGTCAGGATTGCAACCTGACGGCGTCAGGAAGGAGTAAAAACATCAGCTTACTTTTTCTCGTTTTCTGAGCTACT
Organism: Chrysanthemum seticuspe; assembly: GCA_019973895.1. Lineage (NCBI taxonomy): Eukaryota > Viridiplantae > Streptophyta > Magnoliopsida > Asterales > Asteraceae > Chrysanthemum > Chrysanthemum seticuspe. The sequence continues at coordinate 55,874,915 of BPTQ01000005.1, forward strand.
TGTAAAATTTTGGAATTTTCCAGATCTTAATTTTCTAAAAATTCTGTAAACATCCATTCCACAAGCATTATATCCTAGTTTAAATCGAGTCTTATGTATATTATTACCGCCGATTTTACGCGAAGGTTTCGTTTGTTTTCTTCAAGTGTGCAGGTTTAGTTTGTCAAGAAGAAGTTACACAAGATTGGAAGGAGCTTTTCACGCAATAATTCTTCTTGGAAAAGATTTAACCACCACTTTTCACGGATCCTACCGAGCTAATTAGGGGAGTATTAGTTTCTTTCGTTTTTAATTACCTTCCATTATCATAACTTTGATACTTTCGGAGAACATTGGGGACAATGTTCAGTTTAAGTGTAGGGAGGGAAAATAAAATGGGAACTTTGAAACTATGCTTATCCTTGACTATTTGCTTTGTCCAAGTGTATTTGTGTAATAAACCATGAGAAAATGTCGGTTAGGGTAATTTTGGCACCAAATTTAAAATTTTTTCATGACATATAGGAGTGGGCCATTAGTCTTAACAAAAGCGTCTCATGGATAGGAAGTTGCATGACTAGCACAAAAACCCTTTACCACCCAAATTCCACCCAAAATGTGAGGATCGCCCTTAGATTAGTAGGAATTAAAGCATTCATCTTTAATGCTTAGAGTGTGAACCGGTAGTATATTAGATTCTAGAACTTGTTTTGTGATGCATTCCGAGATCGCTAGTAAGACTACACTTGTGTAGTTAGGAATAACTAAATTAGGATAAACCCTTGTTTGATACCCGTAATATAATTACTTCTTCCACCTTGGTTGAGTAATTCCCCCACACCCTTTGCGTTGTACTCATCTTTAGTACACGATACCCCTAGTTAACCCCTCAGAGCCTATCCTTTTCGCGGTTCTCGTGATGTTTCGGTTTTTCCGGAATATCAATGAAGAGCATTGTTTACACCCCACCCCCAAATATACACCCAAATCGCCTTAGCCTACCCTTTATGCACTCACTTTCAGTGCAATTATTGTCATCACCCAAAACCCTTAGTTCAATTATCTGGTTGCTTGCATGAGTTGCTAAGTCAAGTCATATCCTTTGTATACAGTTTTGGGACGATTGGGATTCATGGGAAAAGTTAAAGTTTGTGAAATGACGGGAAGAGAACGTTAAATTCGAATTCCCTTTGTTTGCGTAATAATGTACCCCAAGTGTTTTGATCTTTTCAATTCGGGTCAAATTAGTGTTAGAGTAATAAAAACTCAAGTGTAGGGATGTGCTATAAATCCCTATCATTTTGATGTACCATAGAGGATGGTAGAGTAAAAGTGTATGCAAAAAAAAAAAAAAAAAAAAAAAAAAATCGAGAAAAAAAATAGAAAAAAAAAAGAGAGTGAAAAAAAAAAAAAAAAAAAAAAAAAAAACATACGGGCTACCATCCTACATCTATCTTTTAAATTTATGTTTGTTTATTTTTGTTGCCTAGAGTTTTAGAGTGTCGAGTCTTGGCTTAGCAACGCCATTCTTCGTATACTTGCAACATAGAGATTTTTGACTATCCACCACTAAATAGCCTATCCCACCAAACCCTCATTTCCCTACCGTAAGCCTAACATTACAACCCTTTAAAAGACCTCTTTGATACTCTTTCCTAGGTGCTTACGCCAAAGCGACGGAGGTTTGATCTATTCTCAAGCCTATGGTAATCTATGTACTAGGACCGGTTAATGAGTGTTTATCTTCCATTTCCTATTTGTTATATTTCATATATACACCCGAGAGAGATGTGAGTATCCAAACACCCCATGTGAGGTGCTAGTATGTAATTTCCGTGCTTGTTATGACTTTTGCGGGGCTTATATGTGTTGTGGACCGTTTTGAATCAATGCTTCATGACCCCTAACTTATAAATTAATTGGCTAAAAGCACATTTGCTTGAGGACAAGCAAATACCAAGTGTAGGGATATTTGATAAGGTTTTAAAAGGTACCTTTTTGAGGGGTCATTTAAGCCCTTATTCGATCACTTTTGTATCCGTTATTGCTTAATATCGTTCCTTTTCACTTTTTAGGTCTCTTGAAGGCAAAATGCTGGAATGGCACTTATTTGGACGAAAAGGCGCGAATATACGAAGAAAATGGCCAAAGTCAGAATCGAGACACTCAAAGCTGCTGAAAACACAAGGCGACGGCGTCACTGCTTATCTGCGACGCCGTCGGAGGATTTTGCGACGGCTCAGAAGCGAAATTGCATGTTTTCAAGGGACGGCGTCAGGTTATAAAGGAGTAGGTCGTCGCTACTCAGACGGCCTAGATGCAGCCAAGACGGCGTCAGAAACCCTAATGACGGCGACACGACGGCGTCACGAAACATAAGGTGACGCCGTCGCAGATGTAATCTTATATATAGAATCCGAATTTTTCAGTTTTATGTGTGTAGTCTTTTGGAGTAAAACCTAAAACCGAACCAAGGCTTTCTTGTGCAGTATTTTAGGGTTCTAAACCCTATTTTACATCAAGATAAGTGTTTACTTCATTAATACAATTATGTCTTTGATTATTTGTGTGTATGCTTGCATGTTCTCCATGTCCGGCTAATTTATTTGTGTGTTTTCTTAGGCAATATGAAACTTAATTATTGAATATTGATTGGTTGATTCTTATCTTAGTTGACTAATGATCTATTAGTGCGTTAGGTCATTCGTTGTGTACTTAATGCTTGATTAATCTTTGTGAACCTTAGAATATAATTACCTGAGTAGTTGTAACACCCCAACCCGACAAGGGCAAAGATATCACAATACGGTTTCATATCAGAACTTTAAATAATATACAAAAGCGGAAGCCTTTACAAAATAATCAAAAGAAAACATAAATAACTAAACTTTCAAAATAAATCTAAGATCTCTATAGTCAAAACTTGCTCTCAGTTCTACTCTCAACCCAGATCAGCCATCCCATAAGCTCATCTTGAATGCCTAATACCTGCCGCACGAAAAGAAAATGCGGCTGAGCTTACAAAGCCCAGTGAACAAATATAACAGAACAAAAATTAAACAAAGAAACGAATAACAAAGTCGTAACGGAATGAGATTCAATGAATCATGGAGGATTCTGAGGAAACACAATTACACAGAAATCCGGAAGAACAAATAACAAATAAGAACAAACACATAGCACATTGCTGACGCAAATGCAAACACATTACAATAACCAAACCTTAACTAAATCAGGAAATTCGAGTGCATATAAGCCAAACGAAATATCAAAACTAACAGAAACAATTTCTATGAAGTAAACATGACATTCAAACAAATCAGATAAGTTACATTTAATAAACTTAACCAGTGTCGTAGCAGCGGAAAACAACAGTCAACACATAGTAGTCACACATACCAATGAGAACACCTTACAAAACTATAATTAAATGAACTAGAGGCATAACATAGCAGATAGTAAGTTAACAGGCCACACATTATAAATTAAACCATTTTCCCAGATCAAACTTTAGTATTAGCAGAATTTAAACATGGCAGGTCACACATACAGACAGAAAACACAGTAGACAAACTATAACTCAATAGACAAAGACATAACATAGCCATTAGCAATTATCAGAACAGATATCATAAGCTAAACCAGTTCTCAGATCAAATCTTAACATCAGCAGAGTTTTAACATAGCAGATCAAACATAAGCAAATAGATACCCTAACGGATAGGCAAAGTTCACCAGATTAACTGAACAAATTATACATACTAAACTTACAGAATACTCACTTTCACACTAGCACATTCATCTCACAGATCAACGAATTCACATAACGATAAACTAACATAATATCAGAGGACATCATGCAAATCATGTTTAAACATATTAATCATATCTTAGCATAGCAGACGGTAGTCTCATAAACATACAAAAGCATAAGCACATATAATTACATATAATAAGCCTAGCACATAATTATAAACACTTGAACATACCGAATCATAATCGGAATACTTAACACAGAAATAACAGATAAAGATTTAGTTAACTACCACGAGCCCAGAACATATCATATCAGAAATATCTTTCTTCTTCAGAAGGTAACCTCATAAACTAATTGGAGTAGCTAGCTACCAGAATTTTGTGAAGACGCGTATTGCACACGACATCATTCACCAGAAATCATATCAGATAACAGATCTGATCTAGGATGCATCCATACGCCCCAACAGACAGATAGCGGCCATATTCCATAATTAGAGCTCATAAACAGATAACAGAAAGGGACGTGGCAGAACATCACTCTACTGCCCTAGAGTCATGTCAGAGGTGCATCCCTGACACGGACATGGAACCCCCATGACTAGTGAAATATTGGCTCGGGTAATCAAACTAACTTAGGTCAAACAGATTGTCATAAATGACACAGATCATAATTCATCATAAGGTCAACAGATATATATATATCAGAAGTTTCATATCATAAAGTCCAAATCAGATATTTCATGGTTCACTAAACAGATGTTTCAAATAAACAACGGATCAAACAAATCAGAAAGGGTTCATATCAAATGTTCTGAAGTCAAGGTCAATATCACAGTCACATATCATACGTTCATAATCAGATGTTCATAATCAGAAGTTCATAATCAGAAATTCATACTCAAACATAGCAAGGTTCAACAAACAGAAGTTCAGACAAACAGATATTCACATAAACAGAAGGGAATCATAGCAATGGCATAGGGAACCCTAATAATTGAAATAGAAAAGCTAACGGAAAGAAAAAACGTCATGAGAGACCTTTACTGAAAAGGTCAGAATATCTGTACCTTAAAGCAAATGAGAGAAAAGCAAACGAATCGAGTGAATCACGAAGATATAACGTCGCGTCTCCTTCAACGAATCTACACGGATTATGATTTATTTAATACTTATTAGCATCATTAAAGCTATGACGGATTAATCGCATTAACATTCTTAGAGTTATAAGTATATTCTCATTTTATAAGCTTCTTATGCATTTGTATGTGTGTTACCTACTCATATCATATTTTATCTTTCAGTTTCTTAAACTCATATTCGGACCAGACTTTAGCGATTTTTATAAAATACTTACTTAGCTCAAATGAAATCAAGCAAAATCCCAGGGGTTCCCATATGAGTTAAGAGACTCTACAAAAATTGGTGAGTTCTATTTCCATGTAAATGGCCTACGGAAAATCATAAGTCCAGACCGGTCCAGAACTCACCCAGATTTACACACACCAAAAGTATGACCCCAAAAAACACACTTACCCTACTCAACACATCAAACCAAAAGCTACAGGTGTCACACCATATATAAATATCATATCCACCAAAGGAAAAGTTCCAGAACCTCATAGATTAAATACTAAAAATCATTTACTACATCATAAATTTCAACTCAGCAATTCAGATTCAGACACCCTAACTCCAAAAATATAGTTGTACAAATTCGGTTCTAGGGCTTGTTGAGGGGGTGTGGGCTTCGGCTTGGGTCCAACCGAACAACACAAACACACGGCCCAAGTGGGCTCTCGGCTCAACATGAAGGTTGGCTACCGATCGGATCACTAACAAAAGAAAAATGAGGCCCAAACTTATGTTGCGTGACTTATATTCTTTTGTCGTACCAATGTCGTTAATTTATATACACGTTAGGTTTTTCAAATAAAATATAAGTTAGGTTTTTAGTTTCGTTAAATGAATGTTATTATATTTTACGTATTTTATATTTTTTTGATTTCAAGGGTTAAATAGTCTTATTATGCGTTTATATTTTTAGGGTTTTACATAAGTATTCCTGAAAGCTAGTGGGAGTATTATGTTAAGATTTTAAATCTTATATGTTGTATAACATATAGGAAGTAACATTCCTTGTAAGCTAAATGTTAAGTCTTAGATTGGAATGAAACTTCACTTATAAGATTTAAGAATTAAAACATACAACCTTGGAATATATGTTTATTGTTAATAAACATGTGCAGTAAAATAAATGATTCTAATAAAACATGATAGATCATTTGGGAAATGGATAAATGTCTTTTGACAAGATAGAACATAAATGAAATCTAAGTTTAACCTGTAGATTCATCATGTACATCATGTTGTGTATTAAAAATTGTTGTATCATTCTTGAATAAGAAGTGATTTGACAACACTGATATCTAACTAAAAGTTATTAGATAACTTGTGTAATGAATATTCTAATAGAATTACATCATCAGCCTAGAATTGCTCCTAGATTCTATGGATGAACAATATGTCAATTGTTGTGTAAATTGTCATCAGCTACAAACTTGAAAGTTTGGAAGACATCAAACACACAATAAGATATTAAAGTTTACGGAGTTTTAATGAGCATATTGTTATTTGTAAACAATTAATGTTGGTTTAATTGAGATGACACTCAATACTAGTCATGGTAGGATTTCATCCTTGTTAATGGTCATGTGAACTAGATGTGCTACTAAAAGAGCACAGTTACATTATACATTAAAAGAATAAGAATACTTTAAACTTTAAAATGTTTGAAAGTTTAATTGTCATAAATTGGTGATAGAGTATGTCACACACTTTATGAATTATTGTGTGGATTGGTGAATGCACACATCCAAGGACTTCACTAATTGAATTATTGAAGTAATTATTCTCAAAATTATGATAGATCAAGTTTGTTGATTTATGCCTTGTCAACAAGTATGATTGTCATTACTTGAGGCATAATTCATAAACTGGAATTTTCATGCATAATAAATCAATTATTATAATAAATCAAATACTTGGTATGTTTGATTTTATAATATATTGTATCCAATATTTGCATGTTTAATCCATGAATAAATTTATTTATTCTAAATCGTCCGTTGTCAATTAATGATATGGGAATATCATTAAACTAAGAAAAATCTGAGAGATATGGTAGAATATACTTGAAAGTATATTGATGAGAAAGCATACCAATTTCAGATGATATTCAATGAATTGAATATAGGACTTATCCCAACTACATGATTTTACTTTATGGATATTGTTATTAAGTAAATCATGAATAGTTATCCTCAGACTTAAGATACCAGATAAGTGTCATGAATGTAGTGCACTTCTGTGGAACAACTTAACGCTATACGTAACTAGTAGTCATAAGGGTTGTTTCCTGAAGTGTTGCAAAGTTCATGGGTTATTCTTGTAGTCAAGATAGAATTTGTTCCTTCAAATTTATTTTAGAGTTTAATACTGCTGGGCCCCTCGTAGGGTTGACAAGATGTTTGCGTGGCCACGCCCAAAGATCTCCCCTGAATATGTTCAGAAGATTTGGTAATCTTGCTCAATCACTTATAACGAGAAACAGAATGGTTGAATAATGAATGACTTAATTCTATATCTTTATTTAACATGGTATTAGAAACAAAAGGATAATAATAATGAGAAATCATTAAAAGGTTTTCCAGGAGCCTTTCTTGAGTTGTACTAGAGGCATCGAAGTGTTGCTAGACGCTAACCGATGTGATCACACAATTAAGATATGTCCAAGTGGGAGTTGTTGTTTTAATGGAAAAAATATTAATGGATGTGTGTTAGGATCGAACTCGAGACCACGGGATTGCACACTTTGCGTATGAGAATTAAAGTTAATAATTAATTGTAATAGTTATATTTATTTATTAATTAAACGAAATAATTATAACGAACGTTAAGTAATTAAGTTTAATGGACAACGGTCGTTAAATGTAATTGGAAAGGACTAGAATGCAAATTAATATTGGGAAGGTTCCGGAATCCCTTGTGGGATACTCTATCCGACCGGCCACAAGGTAAACCCAACCCATCTCCAACTCAACTTGTTCTCCAAGTTTAGTTAAGTATATATACAAAGCTAGGGGTCTTGTGTTTGGCATCTCTTGTACTCATAAGCTAAAACCTAAATTGTTTTGTGTGTGTTTTTGCTTAGAACCGGTCGACCACCTTCCTTGGGTGTCGACACACTTGCTTTTCCAAGATAAAATTGTTTTGTTTAATTAAATTAGCATTCCTTTAATTCAGTATAGTACGTGTGTACAAGAAAGTGGTACTAACACATTATTGTTAGTATTCTTGGATTGAATTACAAAATTGGTAAGGGGTAGTTCTCATAATCCTATAAACCCTAATTAGGGTTCATCCAATTGCTAGTTTGTGGATTTGATTCTTGTTCGGCTAGAATCAAGAAAGGTACGCATACTTTATGATTTAGTTAATTAATTATTCATTATATGTTCCTATACGATTCCGCACTTACTTAATGCTTATTGCTTATATTTATGATTAGTCATGTTATATAATTACAACAGTTCTTAGACTCCTGAAGAAGAATGAGACCAATTTCTTATATGACATACTTGATTATTGTTTGGTCAGTTTATATGTATTTCATTTAATAAAGGATTTTGATAATTATGTCCGATAAGACTATGGTTACAAACATTTATTAATATGAACTCGTTTAATACTAAGAGCATCTGGTGTGAGCTTTGCCATGCCTCGTCGTGGCTGGCAATGACACCACCCCAACTCGTCGTCATGGCTTGCCAAAATGGACTTCGTCGTCTGCACGACGAAGCAATATTTCGTCCTTTTGGTATTGTATCGTCAGAAAGAGTGTTGTGGGACCCAAATAAAATAGGAAGTTGTGAGACCCAAATAAGTAAGTTGTGGTTTGTTGTGATAAGGGAGGTTGTAAAGGAAGGTTTGTCATGATGACGTGATACCCCGTGAGACCAAAATGAGCAGTTTTGGGTTGTCATGACACCAAGTGCTCTAATACATAACTTATTAAAACCCACTTGCCTTAGTTGAAATCAACTATATACATAGAAATAGTGATTTTTAGTTTGGAAACAATAATATATAATTGAAAATGTAGTCTGAAAACTTGACAAATAACACATCAGAATAAAACCGCTAAATATATGGTTCTTGTCAATAGGCACATACATTATGTAACTATTGGTTGATTTTCTTTTTATTTAAACATGTTTATGAAAAGAACATCGTCAGAACATCCAATTTACTCGATTTACATATTAGTAGTGAAAAAGTAGAACCCGATACTTTTTTCCAATCGTAGATAAACAAATTACAGTGGACACCTAAACAGCAAAAAAACAGATGATCAACATGTATACGTAATAACTTAAGGTACACAAATTTGGTTATCAGTTAATTGAGGTAGAAACCATCAATTACGAGTATTAAAGAGACTGAAGAGAGACACAAATTGAGATTGATTAAATAGACGTAATAAATTGAGGTGGACAAATTTAGTTATCAGTTAATTGAGGTGGACATCAATTACGAGTATTAAGGAGAGACAGAAAATGAGATCGATTAAATAGACTTATTGGGCCGGGTTTTGAAGTAGAATGCGAAAAGTAGATATTGGATATGTTTGGCAAAACATAACAGTAGATGTAGGGAGTAGCAGTAAGCTTTAACTGTTGGTTTTATAAAACCATTTAGTAACATAACATTAGCTGTAATTATAAATGCTTAATGACGTAAATAGACATATAAACAATAGAATAAAATAAATACCTATTTCAAAAGCAATAAAGTTAACGTATTTACATAGTCATTATTTTACATATGCAACCTTATATAAATATTATGTATATAGACCATTAACTTATATTATACATCAACATCAACGATGTAATATGTTTCAATAAAAAAATAAAATAAAAACATAAGGTATATGTATTTATATTTCTTCATCGGCAATAACTACACATCTATATAAATAAAGTGAAGACTTTAAATTTTGACAAGGCAATAAAAGTTCTTACCAAAATTTTATAATGACATATTCATCTATCTATCTAATATAATAAACAAGAGTTTTGTACCACTCTTTAAATCACCCCTTGCAATTAATTTTCTAATGTGTCAAAGTTGTGATTGGTAAAAAAAAAAAAAATTCAATACACTCTCTTTCAAACACACACCAAAAATCAAATCTTCCTCCATACTCTTTCACAAACATCTAACTGGTTACAACAAATCCATTTAATTACAAAATAAATTATAAAAGTAAACCTACATTCAAAATAATTCATATGGTTTAAAGATGTTGAGTCCGTTTCGTCAATTACAAATTAATTCCAAAAATAAACCCTTATTGTTTGTTATGAATAACAATAGGGGATCTGTTGTAACCGATTGTATCTGTAATCCCTAAAGAAGTGCGGAAAGGTCAAAGGGTTTTCCGAACATTTGTAAGTTAAATTTTTGAATTTTCTTTGTAATTATAATTGTTATATTTTTTGATAAATTTGAAAACTATTCCATTATTTGTCGAATCGATTGATGGTTGTAAAAATATTGTTAAAATTCGTTGTCTTACAAATGATTTGTTAACAAGTTGATTTTAAAAAAGATACGAAAACCCTTAAAAATAATTTGGGGTAAATGTTTTAAAAGATGTAGCGTATTTGGGCATAAAATATGATATATGGATAACCGATTCGTTCTAATTAAATACCTTTTTATTATTTTGATAACTAATTTTAGGAACTTTAGTGCTATATAATGAAGGCACAGTGTGCGCTAAATGTACAAAGCACATCTTCCCATTCTCACTGTCAAATACTGTAGGTCCAAAAGTTATGAATCTAAGTAGCCTTAGTATGACTTATAGCAAACATGAATAAATCCAATTTCACTATGTAAAGAACTCTTAACAAAACCTTAATGTGCTAATGCGGAATCTTAACACAATAAGTATGAAGAACACAATAATATACCAACTTCGTATTTTCTATTGATTGCTTTTTAACAATGGTTAAGGCTTATAACTCGTACCTTAACCTAATACTTTAGGGATCCTTTTATACACTAAAGAAACCCTAATTGACTACAAGACTTGTAAAAGGGTAAAGATATCTCTTCTTAAGATTTCTCTACGCGTACATATTTATTCCTAATATAATTCTAACAAACTATTCTGTTTTTATCATAAACAAACTTAACTATCAACACTTTGTTCTGCCAGACTTAACCACATTAGTACTGGCAGACTTAACACAAACAGACTTAATTCTGTCTCACCAGACTTAACTATTATACTAGCAGAATTAATACTAAACAGACTTAAATAAGACTTAAATCTGTTTTACAAATTATAATTCCCTACAATTCTCCCCTAACTTGATCTTCACTTGTGAACTTCAAGTTCTTTGTACTTTTTGAGGATCTTGGAATTACCTTTGTGCTGCATCTTTGAATATTCTTCCTAGTGTGATATGTACATCATCCAATCAGCAAAATATCTTCACTCCATGGTCTTTTCTGCAACAATGACTGTATGTACATCAATTCATAAGAGTTTCATGCTATTCTCATCACATCTAGGTGTGTTAACTCTCGTGAGAGGTGAATCATAGAAAACTTAATGGATTTGATGTCTCTTTACCAATTAGCCATTACTGTTGGAGTAGCCAATGTTCTGGTGTGTAAAACCATGGTACATTGATAACCATATGTTTTTTAGCAAACCAGCAGGTATCAACGGATTTTGTTAGTCTTTACCAAAATCCGTTTGCTTTTGAACTAGTCATGGTTTTCCACTGCCTTTACCACAAGCCATGAACTTGTGGGCTAGCCAACTCTTCATCAACACAGATATGGTGATTTGAGCACCATACAATTTTTGGCATATTGTCAGCCATAAACGGATTTAAGATATCTTTACCAGAGCCGTTTGCTCATGGATTAGTCAGTCCTTATGTGGGTGAGACATGGTTGACTGATAACCATTTGTTGTGTTGGTGCTATGCACCTTCACCAATTGAAACCATCTCAAAATCCATTTATACTTGTTAGCTTTTAAAATAGACTCAACAGCACTTAGAAAATCCTTCTAAACACTTAAAATTAGTGATGTTGAGCTTTTGATTCAATTAATTTCAAAATCTTATAGCAAGCATCATCCTTTACCTCACCATGTAATTTCTTGTCAAGCATTTCCCTGCAAATCCAGTTAGGAAGTGGATAATCAACTTTTGTTAGCATATAAACAATTAAGGTTTTTAATTCCAAACAGTGAACCTGACAGGAAATATCTCCATTTGATGACTTGTTCTTGATTAGCCAGCATCCACATCTCATCCTCAGCATCTGGAGCCTCAAACATAGTCTTCAAGTCACCCTAGAGGACTCTTTCATACTCCTTTTCAGGTCTCTTGTCACCATTTTTCTCCATCATCAGCTGGTACATAGTCTTCAAATAATCCCTAGATAAATCATTTGAAAAGGCTGGAAAGTTTACATATATTATGTCAGAATAATTTTCCCTTATAATCTGTAAACTCCCTTGTTTCCAGTCTTGATGATTTGAACTTTGGCAATCTTTGTGGGAAGTGCAGATCGTTTAGGAATGGAGCCCATAGTGAACTCTTCAGATGAAGGTTCATCAACCTTGTCCTCCATGTATTTATCCACTTCCTCCTTGACCTTAGCCTTATCCTTCTTTGTAGGCTTCTTTGCTTTGGTTTTTCTTCTAGTCCACTTAAGCACAAGTTTTTCTGGCTCTTCCGCTTTCTTGACCTTTTCAGATTCAACAGCCTTCTCAACCTCTGGAATAGCAGCTACTTCTTCAACCTCTGTAGTCTTTTGCCTTTTAGCTTCTTTAGGTTGAAGATGTATGTATTTTCTTTTTAGCTTAGATGCTTCCAACTCAGAGTCCATTGGAGCAAAAATTTGAACCTGCTTGACCACATTTTCAAATTCTGCTTTGAGATCTTCAGCTTTTAGCTTCCTTAATTGAGTTATTTTTCAGCTGGGATGACCTTGACTTTTGATATAGTTGATAATATATTTCCTTTGTTCCCCTTTAGTCAAAGGTCTGTGCATTCTCTCTCTGCCTCTGCTCCTTGAGAAGCTTCTTCTTCTCACTGATCATCTCCACCATCTTTTTTGCAAAATCTTCAGCTCCAATGTCTGGTAAGATGTCTCTATTAACTTCCAATCTAGCTCTGATAGAATCCCAATCTTCATCAGTGTAAAACTTTGAAGATTCCAAAACTTCAGCTTGTCTTTTCTTTTGCTCCTCAGTTAATTCTGGTTGTTGCTGCAAGTTTTTAGCAATGAGCTCATCATCCATCTTCTGTCTTGCTAGCTTGGTGGTTGCAGCTGCATCCTCTGCTTGTATTTTGAAAATCTCTGCCATGCTAGCTTCATCTTCTAGAATCCGTCTTTTAGTCTTTTTAGGCTCAGAAGTTTCTTCCATAATTCCTTTACCTTCTCTATGAGTGACAGATTCATCACCAGATTTAACTGGAACACTAGCACAATTAATGTTTTCACTACTAGACTTAATTGTTGCATCACCACGAGACTTAACTTCTTCATCACTAGCAAATTTAACTTTAGCTTCTTTCTCAGATTTCTTCTTCTTCTTGCTTAGGTTCTTAGCCAAGATCTCAGCTGCTTCCAATCCTTGAGGACTAATTGTTTCCTCATAGGATTTCTTTGTTGGTGTTCTGTAGTCTGATCCACCCTCCTGCACATTCCTCCCCTGTTTGGGAGAATTTTCTTCACCTTCTGAATCAGTGATATCAATCCCCTTTTGTTTGAACTTTCCTTCCAGTCTTTTAACCCTCTTGACCAGTTTGATAACAGCATCTGCTTGGACTTCTTCAGTTCCTTTTCCAGCTTATTTATCCTGTCTAGCAATTGTGGAACTAGAGAGAGGAGTTCTTCTACAGATAAGGAGGTAGGATCTGTTGTTGGGGTGGGTGTGGGAAGTTATGTTTGAGGAATCTCCTGTGGGTCTTCCTTATGCATTGGAGGTGAAGGAGGTGGTGGAGTAGGTAACCTCTATGCATACTCTAGTTCTTCCGATCCATGTATTTCTTGATCTTGAGCTGCAGAAGTAGCAGAGGTAGATGGAACTTGATCTGATGTACCTGTAATGTTAGTAGAACCAACAGGAAACATAGCATGCAAAAGTGGTCTGTGAACCACTTCGAATCCCCTTTTCATATTACCAAAAATCTTTTTAGTGAAAGGGACAACAATATATTGTTGCTTGTTTGCAGTTTCTACATTTAAAATCATTTTCAAAAACCTTGGGTACATCAAAAACTTCTTGGTATTTTTGGCATTTGTAACCATAGCATTAAAAATCATTTTGGAAAAATTGACGAGTCTGCCAGTGGAGAGACAAACCAATGCAGTAGCAAGATTGCTACCAAATTGATCCCATCCTACACTTTTAGAACTCATACAATGAAGGAGATGATGCAACAGAAACCTCCATTGTGGTGTAAAGGTGCTTTTCCAAAAAGTGAATGATCCATCAGTTGGATATCCATTATTTCTAAGTCCTTGCAAAAGTTCATCATTTGGCAACATTGTTATCCCTGAGGCATCAGCCAATTAAAGATAAATTCTGACTGATTCCTCGGTGATTGAATACTCTAAGGTAATAATTGTTGCACTTAACTCTAATGTCCCATCAACAAGAGTTCTAGCAGTAGCAGTCTGTCAGAACTGTTTGACTAAGGAGTTATAGATAGTAGGATTATGAGTGAGGGCATACCTAATGTGGGTACCCTTCAAAAAGTCCACTATTTGCTCAAAGCCGGTGCTTTCATTTGGGTTCTTGAGGAATCTCACTTGATTATGCTTATCATTTAACTTTAATTGAGCCATAATTGACGTGAATTTTAAGTTCTGGTAGTGCGGCACGTGTTAGGGTTAATGCTGGTAAGAAGACTTAAACGAGAGAAAAGATTTAAACTTTTAAAGATTTGAGAGAAAGTAAATAATGCATAAAGATGAATTTTATTAATAAAAAGTATCCATATATGTACTTCTTACCGCCTAAGAGTAGGTAACGGTACTATTGATACAGTAACAACGGATTTTCCCTCGACCAGCACTAACGGTAATATTTTTACACTACCAGACTTAAAATAGTCAAACAGCCTTAAGTATGATATCACCAGAATTAACCATTTTACACTTACATTACAAATGCCACAGATTCAATCTTGCTTTCATCCATGTAATTCCTGGAAAATTAATTCAAAAACCAAGAAATATACAATAGGTAGTTCTTTAAACCAGAATTAACTCAAATTATCTGCCATAATTAATTCTTAGAACAACCAATTGAAAAGGAATTGTTTAAGCACATCAAACATAGTGTAGCAAACACATAAATCAAAGTTATTTCAAAGTGTTCCAAATGCACCAAATCAAACTAACACATTCATAATGATCTAACTATCCATAGAGTAGCCTATGCTACCACCAAGAGTAACAGAACCTCCTTGGAATTCCTCAAACTCCTCCAAGTGATCCTTGTTACCAGAGCATCCACTATCAACAATTCCTCTGCTTCCTAACTTCTGGTGTGGATGTTCCTATATATCAAAAAGAGAAATTAGTTTCTCTTGGGGACCCAGGCCTGCAGAGGCTTGGGTCTGCCTTGTGGACCTTAAGAATTCAAAGCATAAGTTGAAGATGGTCCACTATTACTCTTGGAGTGTGGTTTGCTCTGTCTCCAAGTATAACCTGCCGAGGGCTTAACAGCAGTCTCCTAATTTCCCTTTGCAGCATAAGATTTAAACATTTGAGCTGCATTATGAACTATGGGTCTCCTCACAGGTGAATGTGAACCATAATGAAGTCTTTGATTGAATTGATTCACTTGTGGTTTTCTAAACTTGGGACTGAGTAAAGGACTGGTAGGTTTTGATTTAACATTCATACACCCAAAATTAACTTTGGCTTGACCAGAATTAACACGACCAATATTAACTCTAGACATGTTACCAGAATTAAAATTTTGCCTACCAGAATTAATTTGTACACCAGTACCCACTTTTGGTCTAACAGAATTAACAAATGAACTACAAGTATTAACAGGTACTGGTCTAGAAACAAACTGATTAACATGGTTAATTATATTTGTATTATTCGACTCTGGTCTAACTAAACCATTACCAGTGTTTACATCCATTTTCTTTCTCAACTCAGCCTCTTTAGCCATTCTTTTCTCATGATAATCACAGTCTCTTATTAAATGGCTTAACAACTCTTCTTAGTGAAAGAGTATCTCTCCCCAAATTCTCTCTGCATTAACCCATTCCAATTCTTTTTGTCTACTTTAGGTGTCCCAGGTTTAATCTGTTGCCTATGATTTTGGACACAACTAGGTTTAACTATTTCTGGTTTAAACACAGCAGTTTTCTCAGCTCATTTGGGAACATAAGGCTTGCTGTTTAAAACTGGTTTGGAAATCTTTATGGGTTCAGATTTAAGCTCAAGAGAACATTCAGAGACATTCCCAATGGATCCTTCACTGTCATTAGATTGACATGTAGAATACTCACTGGGTTTGTCTCCTGAGACACTGGTTCCAGGACTTTTCCCAAAGGATCCTTCACTGTCATTGGATTAACAGGAGAATTCAATGGAATAGTCTTGAGACACAAGTGTTTTAGGGTTTTTCCATTTGTTGTAATTAAGTAAAGACTCATCAAACTTTTATTCAGGTTTAGGTGTGTAGTCTTCATTAAGTGGTGGTGGAACTCCTTTATAATTATCATTTTTAACAAATCTTTTATAAAGTGGTTTACCAACATAGTCTTCTTCTGAACTACCAAATATTCCAGATTTCATCTCTTCCTCATAACTCAAAACTTCACTATCTAATTTAATTTCATGACCTAAACCCAATTTACAGTTAGAGCTCATGCCAAAATTAATTAGCCTGTGTAGATTTTTAAAAGAGTCTCCCCAAGACCCAACTATTTTCTTTAGCTCATCTATTTCTTGTTGAGCTTTCATACCAATTCTTCTATATTTCCTTAGCTTTTCATCCTTATCAAAATTATCATTAGCTTGAAAAATTAGTTTTTCATTTAGATATGAGTTTTGTTTTTCAAGATTTGAAATTTGTGTTTCTAAGGTTTTGACTGCATTGGTATAAGCTAGAATTTATACTTCCTGTTCTCTCAACTGAGTTAATTGTTCATCACTTTTTGTTTTAAGTTGGTTATATAAATCAACACATAGTTTGGAACATAGGGATACCTCGATGTTTGAGCCAATGGCCAAGAAAGCAGAGTGACTAGTAGACTCCTCTTCAGCATGTTCTCCCCAATTGATAGCACCTCCATCCATGGTCAGCAGCCCAACCTTTTGACTCTCCTTCTTCTCAGCTTCCTTGGTTTGATAGGAAGTTTCCTTCTTCTTCCTATCAGTTGCAGCAAGAGCTTTACATTCCCTTGCAAAGTGCCCAGGCTGATGGCAGTTGTAGCATTCAAGATTCTTTTTATCAAAGCCAACTAGAATCTTTGGATCATAACGAACTCTTCTACCATGTCTCTTAAAAAATCTGTTCATTCTGATAGCAATCATAGCTATCTGCCAATATATATCCATCTTATCAATATCTGCATCATTGATCAGCTCTAGATCTTCATTGAGCAAATCTATCTCTTTTGAAGATGTAGAAAAGAAAGAGTAGATAACCAGATCAACAAATCCAACAGGTGCCCCTCTTTCTATAGTACTTAGTGAAGAAGTACTATGACTACCACCAGACTTAACCTGGTTTGTACTAATCTTGCCATGTGAGACAAAGGCAACATTCTGAGAGCTAGAAGAGGATGGTCTTGACACATTCTTGATTTACTGTTCAAAAACCCTTAGGTTGTTATACAAGTCATCAATTGACATGATGTCAATTTTAGGCTTGGTCCTCATGGTCATTGCCAAACTTGACCATTCTTGTGGCAAAGACCTGAGGAATTTGTGATTTGCATCCTCATCAGAAACACCAGCACCATAGGCCTCCAATTGTGACAATAGTTGTTGAAACCTGTCATAGCCCTTCTCTAATCCTTCAGAACTGGAAATAGCAAAGGCCTCAAATTGTTGTTTGTAGACAGCCTTTTGCATCTTTTTGGTGTTAGCATTCCCTCCAAATCTTACTTTGATTGCCTCCCATATCTCTTTTGCATCATCCATCCCATGAAAACGTCTGATATGCTCCTTGAGAAGTGCCATTAACAAGATGTTCTTGGCCTTTCTCTCCTTCTCTACAGCAAGAATTTCAGCAGCATTAATAGGTGGCAACACAGAGTAAGTGCCATCTTTTCCTTTGGAAACTCTTTATTTAGAGTTTCCTTTTTTTATCACCTTCCACACTTCATTATTAGTGTACTCCAGATAGTGCTCCATCTCCATAGCCCAGATGTCATATTCATCTTTCTTAAATAGTAGAAGCTTCATGTTGGAGATATTTGTGGTATTTGTGATTTGGGGTGGCTTTGGTTGAGAGTTGTCTGCTCCATCTTCATTGTTGAATTCTTCATCACTGGGATGGTCAGAGAAGGTTTCAATTGCTTTTTCACTTGCTTTTTCAGACATGTTTGATGTCTTATGGTTTGGAATGAGTGTTTGTGTTTGTGTATCTTCAACATCAGAGTCATTCTACAGGACTGATACCACTTGTAGGTCCAAAAGTTATGGATCTAAGTAGCCTTTGTATGACTTATAGCAAACTTGAATAAATCCAAATTCACTATGTGAAGAACTCTTAACAAAACCTTGATGTGCTAATGCGGAATCTTAACACAATAAGTATGAAGAACACAAAAGTTTACTAACTTCGTATTTTCTATTGATTGCTTTTTAACAATGGTTAAGGCTTACAACTCGTACCTTAACCTAATACCTTAGGGATCCTTTTATACACTAAAGAAACCCTAATTGACTACAAGACTTGTAGAAGGGTAAAGATATCTCTTCCTAAGATATCTCTACGCGTACATATCTATTCCTAATATAAATCTAACAAACTATTATGTTTTTATCATAAACAGACTTAGCTATCAACACTTTGTTCTGCCAGACTTAACCACATTAGTACTGGCAGACTTAACACTAACAGTCTTAATTCTGTCTCACCAGACTTAACTATTATACTAGCAGAATTAATACTAAACATACTTAAACAAGACTTAAATTTGTTTTACAAATTATAATTCCTTACAAATGCTGAAACAAAAATGGCTACCTTCGTTTCTGGCTATATCAAAGATGTGAGTGCAGTGAAAGACAACATAAGGTTGTGTGTTTGAATTCTACGAACTTGGACGCAGCCCGTTTATGGGAAGCCACATATTATCAATATAGAAATGATAATCATGGATGAATAGGCAAGTATATATTATATTCTGTGTTTAACTTTTGATATAAAGATGTAAAAATGTTTGTAGTTAAACATAATGTGTATATACGTTTGGTGCCGAATACTAAGATGCAAGCAACAGTGAGGATCTTGCTTTAAAAATGCGTGCATCATTGCATAAATTGCACGCATCATTGCACTGCATTTAGGATTTCGCATCATGGTGCCTAATGCGAAGCCATCCGAAAATGCGCTCGCATTAGACCGCAATTTACCGCATTTGTGTAATGCTAGCAACGGTCGCAATTGTCGCAATATGAATTTTAGGATATTCTTTTGGAAAAATTAAACCATTTTGAAGAAGCTAAAATATTTTATTGGATTTTGAAAGATAGACAAAACAAACACAATAACGGCATCCAACTTACCCTACATCCAAATTATCCTTTGGTTTACGATCATGCACCACTAACATGATTTTAAATCACGGAAACAATCTTCTTATGCCAGCTTCATCTTGTGCAAGAGTTCATATTGTATTTCGATCATATGTAATCATATATGTTAAATAATCGCGCTAGAATTCATATGAGAGGTTCAAATTTGACAAAGTTTTCAACTTTGATTTCCATTTTGACTTTTGCTATTGATTTAGTTATGAATGAATTAATATTTTTAGCCACTAGTATAACTTATAAGTATACATTTAATACATCATAACATCATGTCATGATGTATATGTAAAGAATGGAGTCTAATTGTTCACGGTAAACCACATTGACCGGTAACAATAACAAGGATACAAGCGGAAATTATAGAATTCAAGATCTAAATATTAAAAATAAATTTACATGTTCATCTTGTTTGAAAGTAACTAAAGGAGAAGGGTCTCGTTAAAAAAAATATTTAGTTAGAGTTTATAATATTGTCTCTAAGTATTTTGTTTCATGACTTAGTGACTTGTTTATTTTAAAATAGATTATTTGCATATTTATGTTTTTTTATATCTTAGTGACTTATTTGCAAAATTTAATGCATTTACTAGGTACTTTGTTAATATACTACGTATAAATATATATTTTTTAATATAAAATGCATCACGTCCAAAATGCGCTCGCATTTGCAACACGCATCACGCATCGGCGTCTGGGAACTTTAACGCATTGGATCGTAAAACGCAATTTTAAACTAAGGTGAGGATGGCTTTTGTCAACGACTTCAAGCATCAATTGTGTTAATACAAATAAACCGTAAAAATGTTTATTCATATTTAGCGATCTCATTATGTTTTGTTGATAACAAATATAAAGTTATCATAAGTAAAATTATAAGAATATGATGTGCCCGGTAGGTGCAAGTTTTAAATTTATAAAAGGTGAATTACCAATTTTACCAATAACACATACGAGCAAGTATACTCGTCCGTTATAGCAAGATTATGAAGGTAAGTCGGGATCGTTCGCAGGGATTTGAGTGAATCAGAGCACAAGTTTGAATTAACGGAGTCTATCAAAAACATATAACAAAGCAAATAGATATAATGAAATTCAGATGATTAAAAACTACACTTGCTTAAACTAGTATCATATCATAGATTAATGTGATTGTATTAACTACTTAACATGTTGGTTGTGATAATTAGTTGAAAACTAATCTATTGTTCTTACAAGTTAAACCTTCGTCAAGATTTTAGTTCATAAAAACAAGCTTTAAGTTTAACCAATCAATTCAAGATCAATTCAAGTTTCATAAGTCTACATACATAAACTTAAACACAAAAACATCCACTTGTTCATCAAATTGCTTAAGAAATGGTCAATACAAAAGGTACCCGATCATAGACAAAAGGCTACAATTAATTTTCAACAACTAATCTTACGACCATTTAGATGTTTCCAACCAATCCAATTTGATAATCAAAAAGCGTTTCTATTACAACCACACCTTAGTTCCTTTGTATAATCAAGAATAATGGGTAAAAACAATCATCCATAGACAAAATGATTATGACTAGTTGAATAATACGAAGTTCTTTCGACCCCAACGATAGTTATCAATTAGCCAAACTTGATTAACAAATGTCACTATGAAACTTTAGCACAATTGGATCTTAGAATCAACTTGAAATTGAATTAAAACATGTTAACACAATCACTAACTAATCATATAATAATCAACATCATTTAAGCAAGTGTATAAAGAAACTAGCCACTCATAGCAAACATGAACATAAACTCATAACTTTGATCATTAGAAAACATGATTAAAAGTCTTACAATGCTTGGAATAAGATTACAAATGATGAAGTAATGATTCCCAAAGGATCGTGGTGGACTTCTTAGTGTTTTGGCTTCCAACGGTGGAACTTCTGGAACTCCAAACTTCTCTGGATTCCTAAGGACGAATTTCAGGAGGTTAAGGCTTGGTTTGATGAGTAGAGAGCTTTGTAATTGAAGTGTGTCTAATATGCTCACAATTAGCCTCTATTTATACTAATTCCAAGGCCTAGGGTGTTAAATGCTTGACTTGGCCTCCAAGGAGTAAGGAAGGGACTAGAATACACCAAGAGAAGGACCTAGAATCGTTTGGATGCAAAGGGAAAGCTTAGTGATGAAGATTTGACAACTGCAGCTTCTCCAACCGGATCGGTCATACGACCAACCGATCCGGTTGGTCTTCAATAATAACACACCGACCGATCCGGTTGCGGGTTGCGACCGATCGGTCGGTTATGGCAAAAACATTTATTCCGACCAAATGCCAACCGATCCGGCTGAAGGTGTAACCGGATCCGGTTGGATCTTCTGAGATATAAAACTTGATCTTCACTCTTCACTCTGACTTGTAGAACTTGGTTCTTCAATCACTAAGGTCTTCAAAGGTACTTGGGATTTAGCTTTACTGAGACGGGAATCTTCGATTAACTGCACATTTCCACATTTTCCTCCATTACCCTGCACTTGGTTATGAATACTAGACAAACATCTCTAGATACGATTAGGTACTAAAATCACACAAATATAACCAAATAACAGATATAAAAGTACACACAATGCTACTAAAAACATGCACAATCTGAGTGTTATCAGAATACATGTTATTTTGTAAAGTATATACATTTGGTCATTCACATAAAATGTTGTAATAATTTATTTGTTGTAATAGTTTATGTAATAGGATGGGTAATATCCAAGACCCATGACCCATACCCATAGAGCTAATCCATAACCCATGACCCATTGCATGACATCATGCATGAAATTATGTTGGGTATTATCCATGACCCATGGCCCATTGTCTAGATACATTGTATCTTGTTGGGTACCCATGACCCAAAGTCCATGACCCATGGCTTATACCCATAACCCATAACCCGGTTTGCAACCCAAAATCCGGACTGGTATAAGCCAGACTGCTAGATCCCTAGTTTTGCACTGGCCGGATCCTCCAAGTGAGGATTCCGTCGAAACCGTGGGACAGAAGGCTTTTTGTGCCTATAAATAGTGAGTCATTTCTTCATTGTTACTCACCCCTTCTTCTTACAACTCTCTCATATATTATCTCACTCTCCTAACCTCTGATCATTTGATCATTCTAGTAGTTTTTCTATCTTTTGTTGTGATTCTCATATATGTCCTTCTCAAAGGCAAGATCACGCTATACTACAAGTCATCCAAGCAAAGGGTCCTTGATTGATTTGTCCATCCACAAGATTTTTGTAGCAAGATCTTGTAATTCATATTTCACATAGTTTTTTTGTAATAGTTGTGCAAAGTTTTGGTTCTACCTCGTGAAAGAAATCGGTATTTTGTACCGGAAAAAGTGTAAGCGACGTTGTGAGGCTTCTCCGCCGTGTTGAAAGAGTTTGTTGACATAGTACTTGAACTCTCGAGCGGGGTACTCGGGGAGTGGAGTAGGGCAAGAAAGGTGTCTTTGTAGCCGAACCACTATAAATCACTTGTGTCGCTACTTTCTATCCTTTACTTTACTTATTTTCATTATCTTCTTTACTTATTGTTTTATACTATCTATCCATCCGTACCAATTCACATAAGATCGAATCTAAATCTATGAAACTTAAATTAAAATCGGTAAAACTATTCAAACCCCTTCTAGTTTTTCACAATTGGCATCAAGAGCAAGGTTTACAAAAGTTTTAAAGTAAATTGTATTTTAAAAACTTTTCGATCACAATGAGTTTTGAAAATTATAGAGAAGGGCAATCTATGCAACGACCTTCACTACTTGAAACTAATGGTTTTATTTATTAGAAAAATAGATTTGAAACTTATGTGAAATCAAAAGATATTGATCTTTTGTATATTATTGTTGAAGGTGATTTTCAAGCTACTACAAAAGATGATAAAACCGGCAACAAAGAAAACATTTCTCATGATCGTCTCACCGACGACCAAAAGAAAAAGCTTTCCAAAAATAGTGAGGTAAAATGGTTTTATACAATGCCTTACCTAAAAAAAGATTTTGAAATAATTTCTATGCTTAAAACCGCTAAAGAAATTTGAAATTCTTTGGTTGTAACACCCTAAGGAAATCAACAAGTTAAAAACAATAAAATTGATTTATTTGTTCAACAATATGAACAAATTTCAATATTGGATGAGGATAGTATACATAATTCTTTTGCTAACTTTAATACTTATTACTTCAGTACAAGCACTTAATGAGTTTTTTTCTAGTCGTAATCATGTCAGGAGATTTCTAAGGGCGCTTCCATCAAAGTGGAGACCGAAGGTGACGGCCATCGAAGAATCCAAAGACTTGTCAATCCTCACTCTCGATGAACTAATAGGCAACCTAAAATTTTATGAGCTCGTTCTCGCTAAAGACTCCGAAGTCTCAAGGGAAAAGAAAGAGAAACACAAATCTCTTGCTTTAAAGGCCAAGAAAGTCTCAAGTGATGAAGAAATCTCATCTTCGGAAAGTGATGACGAAGAGTATGCAATGGAGGTACGGGACTTCAAGAAGTTCTTTCGGAGAAAAGGGAGATATGTCAAGAAACCTTATGACGACAAGAAAGGGTTGCGGAAAGGCAAAGACGACAAGAAAGTGAAGGACGAACGCAAGTGTTTCAAATGCGGGGATCCTAATCACTTCATTAGTGAGTGTCCCAAACGTTACAAACAAAAGGCGTTCGTAAGTGGCCCATGGGGAATGAGTGAGGAGGAGAACGAAGAAATTTGTCTAATGGAAAAAGACTCCAACGAGGTATGTTCCGACTCTCTATATTATAGTAGTTCATCGTTAGATGATGAATCCTTACATCTTGAATATGATAAGCTTTGCAAAATTAGTCAAAAATTAATTAACAAAAACAAGATGTTGAAAAACAAAAATGAATGGTTAGAAAAGGAAGTTATTGAACTAAAAGATAAATTAAAGAGATTAGAAAAGGGAAAAGAAGTAGATAGTGAATGCAAGCTTTGTGTAGAACTTCAAATGTTAGTTGATCATCTTGATTCTAAGATTGCTAGAATAAGTACTAATACTCTTGATAAAATACTTGATAGTGTTAAAACGGGTAATAATCAAAAGGGTTTAGGTATTCAAGAACACATTGCGTCAACTAGCGAGATTAAAGAAATACAATTCGTTAAAGCAATTGAAAAATAGGCTACTGTAGCCACTGATCCCTTGAAAAAGGAACCGTCTAGTGTAAATTTAGGGATTCGTGGGTCTGTACCAGTAAACAGTAGAAATAAAGCAACCACGTCCTCTATAACCGACTTTGTTATTGTTAACAAAAAGAAACCAACCCATGTTACTGCTAGAAATGTCAAACAACCACCTCCCCTAAAACAAAAGCAAAGTTTTATAAAAACAAAGGTCCATCGTTTTCTAAACCGAACACAAATATAAGAAGACCAAACAATGTTTATCCTAGAAGTAACCACCATCAAATGTGATGGAATCCTAATGCACAAAATGGTTTTCCATTTCAAAACTTTACACCTTGGAATGCTTTCTCACCTTTTTCATATATGCCTCATATGAATGAAATGTATAACACCAATGGACCCATGAACAAATGGGGACCAAACTTTTGAGTTAATTGTTTTCTTAGGTGTGCCTAAAGGTTGACTTAGATCCGGACGTATGGATCAAGGATAGCGGGTGCACAAGGCATATCACCGGTAATAAAGCATTGTTCTCCACATACGAATCCTTCAATGGAGGAAATGTGGTGTTCGAAAATAGCAAGAGCAAAATCATCGGTAAAGGTACAATCTCTCACAAATCTTTAACCATTAACGACGTATGTCACGTAGAAAACCTAAACTTTAATCTACTAAGTATAGGTCAAAACCGGTAGTAAAATATTGAAAAATGGTATTACTATAGGAAGAGGCATTAGAAAACATGGATTCTATGTCATTAAAATCGGAAATGAACCAAAATACAAGCTTTGTCTTACCTCTATGGATGATACTTCGACCTTATGGTATCGAAGATTGGGTCACGCCAATATGCGACTTCTTCAATCGCTATCATCCAAAGAACTAGTAAGAAACCTACCTAAACTAAAATACGAACATCATTTTTTGTGATGCTTGTAATATAGGAAAACAAGTCCATGCTAGTCATAAAGCTAAAAATATGGTTTCTACAACTAAGTGTCTAGAATTACTATATATGGATTTATTTGGTCCATCTGCTATTCAAAGTTACGGAGGTAACTTCTATACTTTGGTTAGAGTGGATGATTACTCTAGGTATACATGGAGTAAATTTTTAAAGAATAAAACTGAAACGTTCGATTACTTTGAAATATTAAGTAAGAAAATTCAAAGACAACTAGGAAGTCCTATTGTGTCAATTAGAACGGATCATGGTAGGGAATTTGATAATGAAGTGCAATTCGGAGCTTTTTGTGATGCTAATGGCATTACCCACAATTTCTCGGCTCCTCGCACTCTACAATCAAATGGGGTAGTTGAAAGGAAAAATAGAACCCTACAAGAAATGAGTCGCACCATGATTAATGAGCAATCTATTCCTCAAAAATTTTGGTGCAATACCGTCGACACATCAACCTATATACTAAACCGAGTCCTAATTAGACCATTCTTAGGAAAAACTCCATACTACGAGGCAAAAGGCCTTCGTTAGAACGCTTTCGAGTCTTTGGTAGTAAATGTTTCATACTTAATACTAAAGATTATTTAACTAAATTCGATCCAAAATCAACCGAAAGTATCTTTTTAGGATATTCTCCTAATAGTAAAGTGGATTTTGAAGGATTCATCTTTTTAGGATATCCATAATTGGGCTTCGTCTCTAGACAGAAGGGTGGATCTGGAGTTTGTACTCACGGCGATCAGGGCCGTATAGTGGATTTTGGTGGCCTTGTGGAGTAATTATTAATAGGCCCATTGAAGCAACGGTAAAACAGTCATCGCACGTCTCAGCTTGTCACAAAAGTGTTTACCTTAGTACCATACATTATAGGCATACACATACATACAACATACATTATAGGCATACACATACATACAATTTATAACCAATGCAATCCTCCTTATCCCACATAGTTTGGCAAATAAAACCAGGTCCATATACCACAATTATGCTTTTTTTTTTTTCCTTCAAAATGAGGCCCACGTGCATGGGCACGGTCGATATTTGCTTTGCTAAACTACTGAGCTGTAACATTTAGGTAACTTAATTGGGCGACTTCTCGTCAGAAAGTTTTTGGGCAAATCTGTTGAAGAAAACATATTATTGGTCAGTAATGCATTATGTGACGTTTCATGTAATTTATGTTTGGTCGTCAAATACTGGTCTGTGAAGATACTTACTCTGTGAGAGCCTCCGCATTAGTTGCTTCCCTATAGGATTCAAATTTGCCATTTTCCAAATTCACGGTTGAAACTTTCTTTTTAAGTAATTCTTCACCTTTTTTTACCAAATAATGCAAGTTTTCCGGGGTAGCTTTGTCAAATGATGATAATGTGCTTTCTAAACCATCCTCCTGTGTTTCAAAGAATTCTTGAGCAATATCGGTCATGAATGTCTATAGTTAAATAAAAACTTTGACACAAACCTGGATCCGTAGGTAATTTGTTTCAACTTGAAGGGCTTTGAAGACAACCGAAAGATGTAGATCAACCATATCAGTGCTTGCTTGAGTAAATATATCAAATAAAGGAGAGCCGTTGGGATTGAAACACCATCCAAACAACCCCCATTTTGAAGCCTTGGCAGCATTATATTTCCCTTCAATTTTGCTTTGGCCAGTCCCTATAGATATTACCAAATATCTATGATACTCTAGGGATTGAGGTAAGGGAAAGTCGCTATTTTGGCGAATGTGCTGCTTTGCAATTTCTCCCATTGCAACGAGAGTCTGTTATAGAAAAAAGAATACTAACAACTAATGCGAATATGTTGAGAAGTTTTTATTAAAAAAATATTGCAATCTAATACTTTTATTTGAAAAAAAATTTAAATCCAAAATTCATAAGTATTATTACCGGATTATTCGCTGCCATACCACCATCAACTAGGTTAAATTCATGCTTTTTTTCGTTGTGACTGGTTATAAATTGATGTGGTGGAAGATACATAGGTGCTGCTGATGTTGCGATGCAAATATCTGACAACTGGGCATTCAAGTATGGCTTTTCCTTCATCTACCAAAATGGAAAAAGATATCACTGGTCGCCATTTTTTTAGTTTGTATAAATTTCAAAAGCATCGATGTTACTATACATATTGAGCAAAAGAAGAGTAAGAATAACCTCGTAGCTGGAAAAGATTACTGGCTGGAGTTGCTTGATGTCAAAGGTAGGAATAACAATATTAGTTAATGTATCTCCTAATTTAATGTTTTTAAGCTTGTTCTGTATGGACTCATGGAGGTATTTCCCGTCATATAACGGCCCGAATAAACTCTTTATCCTTGTAACCATATTGCTGTTCTTCAAGAAATCCAAACCATGTCAACAAATTTTAAATAAGTTACATATGTTAAAATAAATTACAAGTACAAGTACACAAGGGGGTATTCGTTTTCAATTATCCAAAGAGAAACATATTGATGAGATACTGTACTAAATTAATTTTTTTTGGATATTGAGCCTAATCTGGAATATAGCTTCATGGATCTGACCCTGCGGCTACCAAAATTTTCTCGCGATGGTATAACAATCGGTCTGTATACATGATCTTTTCTAAAATAACTTGTTTTGGTGTTAGTTACTGCTATATTATCAATATAACAGGAATAATCCTATACTTGTTTAATATAGGACATAAAACGGTTTTTTTCTATGATTGTGGATATAATAAAATTGTTGACCTAATAAATACTATGCCTCGAGTTATTGTTTCCTGCTATCTTTCCAACCAAGGAATATCTTAGTTTTGGGATCTAAATGATATCAAAATCTAGCTCTATCTATTTACTGCATTCGAAGAAAATACTTTTTGTGTTAAAAAGTCGAATAGGCTTGATTGGTTAAACTCTGATATATTTACAAATTCAAATGACATGAAATTGTTACCAATTTTGAGGGAAGATCTTCGGAGAGTTTTTGAGGTAGAATTCTTTGATGTCTTTGGCTGCGAACAAAGGGCGCTTGTTAGTGTCCTTATCATTAGGAACCTTGTTATCTGGAGCGGCTAACATCGCAGTGATGAGACCACCGGTACTTGTCCCAGCAATTATATCAAAATAGTCTGCGATTCTTGCTTCAGGACCATCTAGCTTCTAAACCATAAACCAAAGCTTGTAAATAGAAATAGCTATCACCAAAAACTTATTGAGTTTGTTTGATCTACAAGAGTGATGTATTAAGAAACTCAAACAAAAATAGCATGGTATACCTGAAGCTCAGTCTCAAGAAAGTCGAGGATAATAGCTGGTATAAGACCTCTGATTCCGCCACCATCGATGCTAAGAACTTTGATCAATTTCCCACTATGGTATCTCTGCATCTCAGTACTTCGGATATTTTATTGCTTAGATGTGTATACTGCAATGTCATCTACATTGTTGCCATTCCTATTTATAGGCCCATGTTCTGCTTTTACTGATCCACGCCACCTTTTAAGGCTTATTAAACTATGCTTTATTTTATTAAATTGGTTGGTAAGTAAATTTTGCCTTCCCATGCCAGAACTATTTGATGCTGTAAGAGAATTACTGTAAATTTTGTATTGACTTTACTCTTTCTTTCGCTACACAAAATTAAAGTTTCCTTAATTTATAGGACTTGGGATGAATATAGTTATATAAATGTATGTGCCTGTTAAAAGGCAAATTGCGATGATTCTGTGTTGTTGATGCTCCATCTGTCGTGACACTGAGAGTATTGGTTCTTTTTGTATGTGTTCCATCGAATTACCTAATAAGGTGACAAGGAATATAATCCGTAATGGATTATTTAGGAGAAAAGGAAAAAAAAAAAGCCGATTAACTTTTCATTTTCTATAGCATTCATTCACTATGCCAATTAACTTTACATTTTCTGTAGCATTCATTCATTGGTCTTCTATTGGACACTCTAGAAGTTTGTTCTTACTGAAAAACAAATAATCAGCTCCTTTTGAATACGATTTTCCTTTTTGTTGCTTAAATTTCTACCCTTTCGCCAGTTCATAGTGTCTTAGCTTTATATCATCAGCTTTTAGTGCATACATCTAGTAATATAGAAAACAATTCATAGAGAGCCTTCCCGAATCCCGACCTTAAAATGATGTAGCAAAACTTTTTTGCATATAAGCATTAGCCTAGAATTTTTTGTAGGGTCACATTCTATCTTACTTTCTATTAAAAAAAAAAAAAAATCCTAGCTGTCTTATGAATGTCATTTTTATTTATACTTCTATCACAAAGTTCACGTCCTATTGGTTGCAACTAAGGGAACCACTATCTCAGAAACCAACAAACCATTGACACATATGTTTAGGCATGAAATTAGGCACATCTTTGTTCCTCCTAATCATTTCTCAATCAGTACTATTAGCATACAGATACAACCAAGGCACAGAAAGAACAAAAAACAAAATTACATTTTTAACATGTAAAATTACAATTGCCATTTCATTTGTTCCTTGTTTCATATCTGAAGTATTAGTTTATTCAGTACTTCAAATCAGAATATTTATTATCTATTATGATCACGGGTTAATCTGTGAGTTTCGATTGAACCCGGAAAACCATTTCGTGTAACTGGGCCATATACGATTTAATGTTTCCAACGATTCTAGCTAGGTGTCTCTACTTAATTATAGTCAATGTGTCAACGCAAAAATATCGTTCATCATCATTCATACATGTGCTTCTTATTTGTTTTGTATACGAGGTAATTTCAGGTCCCCCCATGAATAGACGAGTGGCCAACATTCATGGATCATTTATAACATTTCAACAACTAAGCAAAAAAATAATAATAATAAAAAAAGACCTACCACGTAAATAACAAAAATCCGACGAGCAGTGATGGTGGTTGCGATGTGTAAAATCAAGGAGCTTTTAAGTTTAAAATTCAAAATAAACAAGTGTTTGAACTTTGTAACTGTAGATAAGTTAGACTTCACTTGTGGTGGATCAAAGTGGCAGGAGTGAAGAAAATGAAGAAGATCGATGTCAAGTAACAATGGATATGCATAATTTTAACTAATGATGAGTTTAGCTCCTTAACACGAACATGTGTGAATTCTCGTATGATTTTATCAATGAAATGTGAAAGTCACACCTAAAAGATCATGATCGAGCCTAAATTAAGGTATGAAATTTGACAACAAGAAGTATAAGATGATTTAAACTATAAACAGAAATAGCAACTTGTTGCATAATGTTCTTAGACTCCTGCAAAAGAATGAGACCAATTTCTTTTATGACATACTTGATTTATGTTTGGTCAGTTCCTATGGATTTCATTTAATAAAAGGATTTTGATAACTATGTCCGATAAGGCTATGGTTAAAAATATTTTTAAATATGAACTCGTTTAATACTAATACATAACTTATTAAAACCCACTTACCTTAGTTGAAATCATGTATATACATAGAAATAATGATTTTTAGTATATAATTGAAAATGTAGTCTGAAAACTTGACAAATAACACATCAGAATATTTCTGCTAAATATATGGTTCTTGTTAATAGGCACATGCATACAATCTGTAACTGCTGGTAGACTTTCTTTTTACTTAAACATGTTTATGAAAAGAACACCGTCAGAACATCCAATTTACTCGATTTACATATTAGTAGTAATTAAAAAAGTAGAACCCGATACCTTTTTCCATCTATAGATAAACAAATTACACTGGACAACTAAACAACAAAAAACCAGATGATCAACATATATACGTAATAAATTAAGGTACACAAATTTGGTTATCAGTTAATTGAGGTAGAAACCATCAATTACGAGTGTTAAAGAGACTGAAGAGAGACACAAAATGAGATTGATTAAATAGACGTAATAAATTGAGGTAGACAAATTTGGTTATCAGTTAATTGAGGTAGACATCAATTACGAGTATTAAAGAGAGACAGAAAATGAGATTGATTAACTAGACTTATTGGGCAGAGTTTTGAAGTAGAATGCGAAAAGTAGATATTGGATATGTTTGGCAAAATATAATCGTAGATGTAAGCAGTAGCAATAAGCTTTAGCGGTTTGTTTTATGAAACCATTTAGTAACATAACATTAGCTGTAATTATAAATGCTTAAATGACGTAAATAGAAATATAAACAATAGAATAAAATAAATACCCATTATAAAAGTAATAAAGTTAACGTATTTACATAGCTATTATTTTACATATGCAACCTTATATAAATATTATGCATCTAGACTATTAGTGACTAATATTATACATCAACGACGTAATATGTTTCAATAAAAAATAAAATAAAAACATAAGGTATACGTACTTATATTTCTTTCATCGGCAACTACACATCTATATAAATAAAGCGAAGACTTTAAATTTTGACAAGGCAATGAAAGTTCTTACCAAATTCTTATAATGACATATTCATTAATTAATAAGTGAGGGAATTATAATTATATATATACTAATGGGAGGATACGAAACGGCGACAAAACATGTCGTTTAGGCTGCGCTTGATTTCTGTGAGCCCAAATGCCAGGCCCATGTTTTTTTTAGGCCCTGTTACTCGACCTTCTCTTATACGTGTCTACTACAGTAATACGTGGCGCCATATTGCTTTCTTCGTTTCCAGAGATCGTTGCTTATCTTCTCGGTTCCGTCGTCTTCGATAATCACCGCCGGTTGTTTGCGGATTGCTTTTTCGTTGTTAGATGTTTGATGTCAGATACAGATCCACCACATCACTCATCTTTACCGCCATATACACATACACCGACAAGTTATCCTTTCGCTATCACTCTTCTGGAAGTGTGACGTTTTGTTATGTGGAATTATCTCTCTCTAATTTGTTTAACGCTGGTATCAATTGTTGTTTCTGAAAGGATGGTTTCGAAAGCTGAATATGTGGTTGATATGTTTGCGGTAAGTTCTATTCATATTTTCAATATAGGGTTCAAATATACATAAAAATTCAAACAATTCAATAGATTGGTATGAATTTTGTAAAGATGCAGTTTTTTCAGTTACTATAGTTGATTTCGTAATATTTATAGCCTTTTTTTTATATATAAACCTGTTTATTTATCTTTTAAAAATTTGGATTTAATTAAGAACAAATATTGTTTGGTGTTTGTGTTGAACCTCAAATGTTGGAAGTTATTGTGGCTATAGAAATTTCGATGAGGCTTTCAGGGGAATTTATGAGGGGTTTGCTGTGATTAGGGTTAATGGAGAACCTGCGAATTATATGAATATAGGGTAAAGTTTGCATTTTCCGGTTTTATGATACCTCATAGCTTATCTTTCTCCGCCGTTCCTTATTCACTTTATGGCTTACTTACATAATTACGTTCTTCATGGTTTCTTGCAGGTTAACATGTTAATACATGCTTATTGCTGACTTTGCTGGTATTTCGGTAGCTCAGGCGCTATTTGCAACTTAGACTTATGGTGGTCATTGTTACATACTAATCAATCATATGGGTTATTCTTTCAATTGTCTGGGTATGTAATCAATTTATAGATTCAAAAATGGTTTCCGAAGGGCTGTGATGATTGTCATAACCTGACTAAAATGAATGGGTCATTCATGCTCTCATGTAACCTGGCAAGGCAATGACTGGACTGTATAGTAATTAACATTGCTATGCTGCTGTCTATTTGCAGCCACGGCGACATTTTGATGTTTTTGTGACCTGATTCTTTTTATAGATCTGAGCCTAATCGTTTTGCTATATATACATTTATCATATACAGGTTAACTATGAAACCTGGACACCATTAATATTCGTCTTAACAGCGCCGTTTTGTATCCTCAAATTAACATATATACTATGGGCTATGATGATTTCTATAATTTGGGGGAAACGGAATGGGTCACTGAAAATCTGAAAGGTGCTGTGGCGGGGCAATCACCGGAGGGCATAGTATAAACGGTAACTATGCAACCGGGTCAGTTTTGCAGCTACGGTGAACTTCGGTTGTTTCTGTGGCCCGGTCCCTGTTTCTGTGGCCCGGTCCCTGTTTACAGGTCTGGGCCTAATTGTTTTCTTAATCAAACTATTATTATATATCCTTATAAAGCGTTTAATCCGGTGTCGTTTTGACACTCCTTGATGACGTCAGACGATGCAACTTTTTTTGATTGCAAATCTTAGTCTTCCTGACTTTCTGGAATTAGCTTCTTGATTAGTTTTCCTGACTTAAGGGCTATGAAGTATTACTACTGCTATGAATTTTTTTTGAAGTATTACACTTATATTTGCGCAAATCTTAGTTTTCCTGACTTAAGGGCTATGAAGTATTATTACTGCTAAGAAAGTACTGGTGGGATGCTCACACGTTCTGATAGGCACCCACGTTTTGGCCATAAGCATTGCTCTTTCAAATTAACATTCGTAGAACTCTTTCTCAATATTTTAACCAGTGAAACGCCTACATTTTAATGCTCATTTCCATTATAAATTTCTAAATAATCAAAGAAGGTCCTTGGATAAAATAAAAATACAAAAATATTGCACAATGATGTACTGAAATGGGTCACTTTAGGGGCTGAAAGGGGGCATGGGGTTGACAGCTGAACTAGGGGCTGAAATGGGTACGTTCGGGAGCTAAAATGGTGGCTGAAGTGGGTACTTTTGGAGCTGAAATGGGTCAGCTTAGGGGCTGAAATGGGCGTGGGATTGACGGCTGAACTAGGGGCTGAAATGGGTACGTTTGGGAGCTAAAATGGTGGCTGAAGTGGGTATGTTTCAGTGGGTTTGGCTACGTAGGCTTATACAGCCGCCAAACACGCGGCCCGGCAACATCCAGGTACAACTTCCAGGTTTTAGCACTTTTTTGTGTGTTGTTTGTAGATTTTTTGGAGATACTTTGTGCATAATTTGATCGATAAATATCAAATTCCCCGCCGCAACGCTTATTCTAACATTTAATTGAGATACTTTGTGTGTTATGTTTAATTGAGATACTTCAAATTCCCCGAGCATCAGGTTCTGTAACTGAGCCCGACTACAGGTGCATATAATAGATTCTTAATAAGCCTACATAAACGAATTTGCATTGTGAAAAGCAACTATATTTACTCATAAACATTGAGCTTTCCTTTTTCATAGCTACTTCTTCAACGCACAGATTTACGATCCTACAGGTGAGATAACAGTGATATGTTTTAGCGCTGACTCACATTCATTGGTAAAGATTGCAACGAACTTATGAAAGGACTGATGTCGTACGCCTTTTTAAGATATATGATGTCTGATAAAAAGGTTTAGTTCTGATATCTTAGAAAGGGTTAGTCCTTCTCATATCTCAACCACAAGATACACGAGTCAATATATTCAGCGTTGCAAATTAATTTATAAATCCTTGATTACTTTGTACAAAAATATTTATGGTTGAAGGCTTAATCAAGTTTAAGGTTTATACTAATGTAACAGCATATGTTTCATGTGAATTCTTAGCCTAACTCGAAGTGTCATGAAAATGCAGGTTACACAATGGTCTGTTCGGTCAGTTGGTTACAACAAGGGACTAATCTTGCCGTTTGTACTAGCGGTGGCGATGTCAAGGTATTGATAATGACAGATATTTTTGTTAAACTAATGATATAATAGATTATATTTGTATTAATAAAATATATTTCTTTCCGATATGAGATGTGTTACGTTGTAAAAAATTGAGAACAACGGAAGGACATAGCAAACACGTTGGTTCCTTAGCTTAGAGTTTATCAATGTTATATTCACGAAGCCGTGAAACAAGCATTCTTTAACATGGTCCACGAGCACAAGAAAGTTTGAAAGCGCATTTAGTAACCTTTTCTGCACTCGACACCGTTTGCACAACCTCCTCACTGATTAGTGACTCTGAAGCTTGCAATGGTAAAACTTTTTAGCTTACATTAATTTGTGCCTAAAATGATCATTTTTTAAGGTTGTTTTTTTCTACAACATGATGTACGTTGGCCAATGTTAGAAGTCAGGTGTGGCTAAGTTCCAAACTGTGGCATTCTTTCTTTTTAACAACAAACTTCTAATATTCTTTGAATTTGATCCAAATTTATACGTGTTGGGATGCGGTTTTTTTAAAAGCATGTACCAATCCTCTTTTTAACTACTGCGAGAGACAGAATGCACGCATTTACTTCTTAAAATGGTTTGCCAAACACTTTGTTTTTACTCATTCCAGGTATGTCCAGAGCAGTTGTGGACTTTCTAAGGACGTGGCTGAGTTGGATTTGGATATAGGTAAACTTCGATAAATACGAAAATGAGAATTGTTATATCGGATTTTTGACATTGTATATTTGACGTTACCAATTTTCTTTGAAACGTGGAATCATGCAGGTATCTCTTTGGGGCTTCGACCACTACAAGTGATAAAATTGCCGAGTTCACATGAAGCGTGAGAATGGTGCAGCTATTTGGACTCATCGCCATACTTAAAGAACTGCTACTTTCAATGAATACACAAGGTAAACCACGCAAACTAAACTGCGATATATGTCATACGCCAGGTACTTCATGTCGCACCTATTGGTTGTCTTACTGAAATATTCCTGCTTGCATGCGCATGTGATATTATTTCTGCTGTTATGATTTTCAGAGGCAAGTATATATTACATTATCACAGTCAACACACACTCCCAAGTGAAAGGCTCATTTAGTGATATGAAGACGCTTTGTTTGGGCATCGATATGTTGCATCAGTACTATGTACTATAGTTATTTGCATGTGTGATGTGTGTCATTCTTTGTTAATTAGTATCGAATAGTCATTAAATTTGCTTTGTATTAGCAACTATAGTTATTAAAATAGTTGTCTTTAAGTGTACATACCATTAAATTTAAAAGTATTTTGCCAAGTTAACCCCAGTACCCAACTGCGTTTGTGCGAATTAAAGGTATACCGATAAAATATCAACTGTCCCGCCGCAACGCGGCGGCATCGTAGCAATCCTTGTATATATAATTTTACGGCTAAAACGACGGCGTTTCACCACACAATTTTCCCGCCAACTTTAGCAGGCCATTAGCAGCCCAACAATCAGCCATTCCATCCATTCCTTTTTCACAGCCTTAGCCCAGCCCAGGAGAAAAGTTAACCCATTGCTTAGAAAAAAAGATAGCCCATTTTCAAAGCAAAATTACTCTATATATATTAGAGCATCAACTTTTTAATAGCTTGACTGTAGTTGGCAAAAAATGAGTAATTTTGTGACACATATTTAAAAATGAAGAAATTCAAAATATCGTTCGAACACTTTTTTGGTTGAAGAAAAAGTCATCAATCTAAGGATATTAAATACATCGTCCAATACACGCAAATGCTACGGGGCACCGAATTAATCTACTAATTGTCATCCAGTCAGGTTTCTCTAAAAAGAACATGTTGTAGTAAGGCAATGCACTTACAAACGATTGATCGCTGCCCCGCCGCAACGCGGCGGTTCGCAGCCCCCCTCGTTATAGTAAATCTCATTCACAAATGCATTTCAATTTTCTCAATGCTCATGAGAAGAGCACTTGGAAAAAAGGTATTTTGACCAAATTTTAAATGCTAAATGCTTGTTGTCAAACAAGCTTTTAAATTTTAATGTTAAATGTTTAACGCTAAATGAGAAATATATGAAAAACAAAAAGAGAGAAAGTGGAAAACAGAAAATAATAATAAATTGTACGTGAAAAGAAAGGAGAGTACGTCGTGTGTCAGAAAAAGAAAGTACAAGGCACACGGGAAAGAAAACGAGAAAAATACGTTAAAAAAGAAATGTAAAATGTATAAAAATAGGCAGAGTGGAAAAAGAGAAAATCAACATATTTTGTATTCATTATGAAACCAATTCATTTGTGTCTTAATCTCAGAAATAAAATGGCACAACAAGCTCCACAACAATTACTATCTAAGAAATAACTAGTACTAGGACATTCACTCATGGGAATTGCAGCTTGTAACTCCATAGTCAATCTTGACAACATCAACTGCAATCATAATTATCAAGTTATTCCTGAAATACTCAAACATTACCCAATAGCCTCCACACTTACAAATTCCGCAACCATACCACCTTGTTGATGCAAAAGTCGAAGCTTGGCAAGGCTGTACCGTTTGTCTGATTCACAAAACTTATCATTGCTTACGTCCTCAACAATCATCCAAACATTCCAAAATGAGCTGAAGATTCAAAACATAAGGTCGATGATGACACTACTGTGACAAAGATAAAAAAATAAAGTTGCTCATACCATCACCAGAGGACAGACAATTCTCGAATAGACGTTCCAACGGGAAGATCGCAACCGGTGGCGCCTACCCCAAGGAACGAATAGGAAAGTATCTAGCGCTCCTAGGATAAAAAAGAAAAGAAAAAAGAAACCAACTGTGGGAGTATCAATAAGGGAAATCAAAGAAACGGGGAAGAAGAAGAAGCCCCAAATTGTAAAAGAGACTGAGGAGAACACAAAGGAAAACACTTCTGTTTAATTGTTGCTTAAATCAAAGAACTTAACGTTAAAGAAGCAATCTGCAAGAAATCGAGCAAGAAAAGTAGTTCTCGAAAGAGCAGAGTTATACGAAGATATAGAAGAAATGGTTGAGGAAGGCGAGAAAGTGTCAAAGGCTACGGGGAAAAGTAAAATGACATTTAATGATGAAGATGATGATTCAGATGAGACTAATTTTGATGATGATGTAATCAATACAGTGTAGCTCCAAACGAAGAATCATGTGGTGCAACAAATTCCAGATGTCACAACCTTATCGCTCTTAGGATAACAACTTCACAAGATAATACCCATCTTCTCGAAGAGCCAACTACTTCAACCATGGTTAAAATCTCAGAACCCGTAGAAGCAACCGGCACAACTCCTGTAGTGGAATCCGGTCTACCGGAATCAGGATGAAATCCTAAGTAATCAGGTCAAGCTAGAGTGAGTCCTAATGATCATATTAGAGACAATCCACTCATTCACGAGTCGGAGGTTCATACTCCCTCTCCATCTTTGAAAATGAATCCCTCAGATTCGGCACAGGTATAAAAGAATTTGGACGTTGCTGCCACCACGATCACACGTTAGAAGTCTCACACTATTATTACCTCACACCCTACCGACTACACTACTACACTTCCATCTATACCACCAACGACATCTCACTCGTTACCACCACTGCCATCTCCTCAACATAACTTCACTCCCGCTCAACTTGAACAAATAACAAATGTCATGAAAGATACCTTCATCTCTAGAGACCAACATGATTATTTATCGGACGGAATTGGGAAGGTCCTAGCTGCTGAAGTACAAAGGTTCGCTTGTCAGGACCTGTTAGGAATTTTGTAAAAGTAAGTTCCTGCTGATAAAGGTTCCTACTAATAGTGTTAATGTTTCTGTTGATACTATGGTTACTGCGGATAGTGCAGTTGCCACTGATAGTTATTTTGTTTCTGCGGATATGTAGTTTCCGCATTATTAGTATTTAGTTAGGATATGCATGAGTTAAATTAGGAATAGATAATGCATATCTTTTACGTGATTAGTAAGCTGCAGAATTAGGGTTTCTTGTAGTATAAAAGAAACCTGCGGCTAGAGTTTATGTAGGTTCTTCAATAACATTGTTAGTGAATTAATATAGATCCATAGAGGATCAAGTATTTGGTGTTTATTGTCTTCTTGAGTCTTGTGTTTATTTTCCGCGTAAACATAATTCTAGCAAAGGTTCTCCATAGTTCTCTTGTGATTACACAGGTTAACTATACTTTCTCTAAGGCTCATAAGATCTATCTGGGACTGAACCCAACAAGTGGTATCAGAGCCTGATGAGAATCTTTCAAAGAAGACGATCATACTCTCTTTCACAGATTCATAAATCTCACTCTTACAATGACATCATCAAAACATTCAGAAAGTTTAGACAATGAAGACAAGCCTGAGCCAACCAATGCTCAGTCTACAATTCAGCAGGTTGTTACCACCATGTCCAACAATAATGCAAAGTTTCCCTATCTGAAGAAGGACGAATATGACATATGGGCTATGAAGATGGAAAATTATATCTCCAACAGTGACATCCATCTCTAGAACATTGTTCTAAAAGGCAACAGTAAGAAGGCTACTGGAAGAGATCCTGATGGGAATGTGATAATTCTTCCAGCAACAACTAATTCAGAACAGATTGCACTTCAGAGGGAAACCAAGGCAAGGACTACCTTGCTTCAAGCTCTTCCAGATGAACATATGAGCGACTTTTATCATCTTGATGATGCAAGAGAAATCTGGAGAGCAATAAAAGCAAGGTTTGGAGGTAACGAAGAGTCAAAAAAGATGAGGAAGTTAATGCTCAAGCAGAGCTTTCAGGAGTTCTCAATTTCTGAAGAGGAAGGCATACACAAGGGGTATGACAGGTTTCAGAAAATCCTGAGCCAGCTAAATCAAATGAAGTCCAAACCTGACAATGAGGAATGCAATCTCAAGTTCCTTCGTGCTTTACCTTCTTCCTGGAGGCAGTTTTCTCTCACACTCAAGGCAAAGGGAAGCCTTGACTACTTAAGCTTTGATGAATTATACAATAAGCTTAGATCTCTTGAAATTGATGTCAAGGGTCATTCATCTTATTCTCCAACTCCAACACACTCAGCTTTTGTTAGTGCTACCAATGCTAACACAATGGTGTCTTATGCTAAGAGTCCCACTTCTTCATTAACAGCAACCAGAACACACACTTCTTCTACAAGAAAATCAAAGTCCAATTCTGTAATAGAGGATGTGCTTTACTCTTTTGTTGTTGAAACTGAAGACCAACAGCAGTTGGTCTATGAAGATTTTTAACAAGTGGATAAATGGGATTTGGAGGAGATGGATCTCAAATGACAGATGGCCATGCTTGCTGTGAAAGTCAACAGGTTTGAGAAGGGTTCTGGGAGAATGCCCATATAAGAAGGGAAGTGACAGGAGAAGATATTATGCATTCAAGATCAAGGAAGCTGAGGATCAAAAACCTAAAGCTTTGCTGTCTTTGGAGTCAAGGGTTGACTGGGATGATCATGTGCATGAAGATCAGGATGAAAATCCTCAGGTTGGATTGGTTGCTGAAACTGCTGATGAGTTTGCACTGATGGGCATCACTTCTCAGGTACAAAATTGTATTTTTGGTTGTAATGCTAAATATGATGCTCTTAAAAGTGAATTTGATGATGTTAATGCCAATATAAAGAATATTTTATTCAGGTCCAGGCCTATAAGAAAACTGTTAAATCTTTAGAAAAACAAAAGGCATGGTACCAACAAAATCAATTGGCTCTTGAAGAAAAAGTTAAAGTGTTAGAAAGAGATTTGGAGAACACCACGAACAGGCTAAAATTTAATAAGAAAGAATATGTAAAGGTCATTGCTGAAAAAGAGGGTCTACAAGCTAATCTAGATTCAGATGTGGCTAGGTATAAACAGTGGCAAGAACAGGCTAGAAACCTAGATAAACTGTGGAATAGTTCTATGTATGTTAAAACTAAGATGGGGTTGGGCTTCAAGGACTATATTGGTCCAGATGAGGTGTATGACCCCAATGAATACAGTGTTTTTAATCTTGTCACTGATGAAGAAGAAGATAAATATAGAAAACCTGTTAAATATATAAAACAAGGTGAAATGCATTTAGTTCCTTCTTCTATATATGGTATTGTTAGGCCACCCAACCCAGACTCAGATGAATCACATATGACCTATGGTCAAAAGTCCAATGACTTATCTGACACTGGCAGTGAATCTAATACTTTTGCCTCTTGTTCTTCTAGTGATAGGACTTCAGAGACCCAGTCTAAAGACTATGCCAGTTGTGATTCAAGTGAAGAGTCTACAACGCCCAAGTCTGCCTCTCCCAAACCCTTTCCTATCCCAAGAGCTGCTGTTAATGATTCATCTTCAAAGACAACTTATTTTAGAAACATTTCTTGTTCTGTTGATTTTGTTAAAAACAATTCTAATTTTTGTTGTGGTTTGAATAAGTTTGTTTGTGATAAGACTATTCCTGTTATGAACATGCATTTTAAGAAGAAATCATGTTTTGTGTGTGGCAGTACATTTCATCTTATCAAAGGTTGTGATTTTTATGAGAAACAAATGGGTGTTTGTACTAATCAACGGCGATATAGACCTATATGGAATGATGTGACCAACATTCCTCCGTTTGTTCCCTCTGGAACACATGTGAGGACCAGCAGAACCAATTCTGCTGGTAGACCAGTTGCTGTTGGTAGACCAGTTCCTGCTGGTAACCCAGTTTCTGCTGACAGGCCATCTTCATCATGTTCGAGAAGAAATGTTTATAGGCCATTATACAGACCTACTAGTACTTATTTTCAAAATGGATACAGTAATAAAGATTTAGGCATTGTTGATAGTGGTTGTTCTAGGAGTATGACAGGGAACAGAGACAGACTTCATGATTTTGTATCTCTTCAAGGAGGTACTGTTACTTTTGGAGGAGGAGATGGTAAAATTACAGGGAAGGGAACTATTAGAACTTCCAAGCTGGACTTTGAGAATGTGTATTATATGGAAGAACTGAGAAACTTCAACCTATTTTATGCGTCCCAAATTTGTGACAAGAAAAACTTTGTGTTGTTCACTGATACTAAATGTCTTGTTATCTCAAAATATTTCCAGATACCTGATGACAGTCAAGTTGTTCTGAAGGTGCCAAGGAAACAAAATCTGTATACATTCAATCTCAATGAAGTTCAGCCTGCATGTGACTTTGCTTGTTTGGTGGCAAAAGCATCCTTGGATGAATCTAATAAATGGCATAGAAGGATGGCTCATGTTAATTTCAAAACAATCAACAAGCTGGCAAAACTTGGGTTAGTTCATGGACTTCCTTCCAAGGTCTTTACTAATGAACACAACTGTGTGGCTTGTAACAAGGGAAAGCAACACAAGGCTTCCTATAAGTCCATTGTTGCTGTCAGAACTATCACTGAGCCCTTGCAGCTTCTTCATATGGATCTTTTTGGTCCTACATCTATCAGAAGCATTGATCACAAGTACTATTGTTTGGTGGTTACTGATGACTATACTAGGTATTGCTGGGCATTCTTCTTGGAGACTAAAGATGAAACATTTCAGATTCTTTAAGACTTTATTGCCCTGGTAGAGAATCAGTTGAATAAAAAGGTTAAAGCCATTAGGTGTGACAATGGGACAGAGATCAAGAATGCCAAATTAATTGAGCTCTGTGCTACAAAGGGGATAAAAAGGGATTATAGCACTGCCAAGACTCCACAACAAAATGGAGTTGCTGAAAGGAAAAATAGAACCCTGATTGAAGCAGCAAGATCTATGCTTGTTGATTCTAAGTTACCTACCATGTTCTGGACTGAAGCAGTCAGCACTGCTTGTTATGTATTGAACAGGGTGTTGATAACTAATCCTCACAACAAGACACCTTATGAACTTTTTTCTGGAAAGGTTCCTACCATTAGCCACTTTAAGCCTTTTGGTTGTCATGTCACCATCCTTAACACCAGTGATCATTTGGGCAAGTTTGAAGGAAAAGCTAATAAGGGATTTGTAGTAGGATATTCAGCTCATAGTAAAGCTTACAGGGTGTATAACATCTCCACAAAAAGGATTGAAGAGACACTGAATCTGAGATTTATGGAGGACAAGCCAAATGTTCAGGAAGCATGTCAAGAATGGTACTTTGATCTTGACTACTTAACTGATCACTTAGGTTATACTCGTTATAAATCTAATCTTCTTGCAGAACCACGAGATGCTCAAACTAGCATTGCAGGTTCCTCAGATGATGAGTCAGATTCAGAGTGTGATGAACAACTTATGGTTGTTCCTTCCTTTCCTACTAACCAATTTTCAGGTACCAAGAACACAGCTGCTTCTCATGTAACTTCAAGTGATCTGGGATATGCAGAAGAACTTGTGATGCTTCAACCCCAAGAGCATGCAGCAAAGGATGATGCTGAAAAGTTTGGTTATGAATTCTCCAAAGAAACAGAGGAACTCCTAAGGCAGGCAACTATTGAAGCCCGCAGGAACTTTGATGCTGCTGGTAGTTTACCTGTTCTTGCTGGTAATGTGGCTGATCCTTCTAGTAATGGGTCAGTTGCTGGTGCTATTGATGCTGCTGGTCGTGTTCCTGTTCCTTCTGCTAGTGATGTTGTTCCTGCAGTTCCCTCCAATACTCCATCTGCTGATACTTTGGGTTTAGATGATTCTCCCACCAGATTTCCAAGTCCATCTGACTTAGCCAATTCACAACATTCAAGCTCTAAGTTGGATGGCATTCATCATTTGTCAAGAACCGACATCTTTGGCTCTTCTTCCTATGATGATGACTTTGGTCCTACAGTTACTAATCTGGCCACATCCATTGATGTTAGTCCTAATGCAACAAAGAGGATTAACACAGTTCATCCACAATCTCTTATCATTGGTGATCCTACTTCAACTGTGCAAACTAGAAGCAGGGTGAAGAAGACAAATTTTGGTAAATCTGCATTTCTTAGTTACATTCAGGATCAACATAGGAACAATCATATAGACTATCATCATTGTCTGTTTGCTTGTTTCCTATCTCAAGTTGAACCTACCAGTGTTGCCCAGGCTTTGGCAGATGATGATTGGGTAGTTGCTATGCAAGAAGAAATGCAACAGTTCCTAAATCAAAATGTGT
This sequence comes from Chrysanthemum seticuspe, assembly GCA_019973895.1. Taxonomy (NCBI): domain Eukaryota; kingdom Viridiplantae; phylum Streptophyta; class Magnoliopsida; order Asterales; family Asteraceae; genus Chrysanthemum; species Chrysanthemum seticuspe. Next base: position 55,919,378 of record BPTQ01000005.1, read on the forward strand.
GGGAGCTTGTTCAATTACCTCCTGGCAAGTATGCTATTGGGACAAAGTGGATTCTGAAATGTAAGAGGGATGCTAGGGGGATTGTGGTAAGGAATAAGGCTAGATTGGTTGCCCAAGGTCACAGAAAAGAAGAAGGGATTGATTATTGATGGATCTAGACACACTCCTTGTGTCAATGATATTTTGTATGATATTAATAAGCACCGGAATTTACTTAGTAATACTTAGAAGATGGATTGTATAATGTATTCTATAAGAGTAAACACAGATTAAACACAAAACTCAAGCTCCAATATTATTAATAAATAATACGAGTGATCTTAGTATCACTAGGGTTACACCTTGAAGCTTTCGTAGGTAAATTGACAAGTACCTAAGACAATGACCTAGGACCTCCTTTTATACAACAAGGAGTCCTTTACAAGATAAGTATAAAGCTAACATAATAGAATATACACAAGATCTATTCTATACTTATCTAGACGCGTTAAACTTCACATAAACTAATAGCAGTGGTAATAATGTTCTAGCAGTGGGAATACGTTTCCACTGCTAGTGTTAAACCGAGCAGTGTAAACCACATACTATCTGTGGTAACGGATTATTCCTAACAATCCTCCCCTAAACTTATGATTTCTCTGCAAATCAATAAGTTTCTTCAATATGCATTATCTTCAAGGATTTGGGGAATTCAACCAAACACTTCACTTCTTCTCTCTTAACTTCTGTATAGCTCTTGAACATTGATCTTGAAGTCTTTGTAACAATGCTCGGACCTTTTCATTATCTTCATTAACTCTTATTGGTAAGGTTAACATCACTATAAGAGCTCTAGCTCTAAGTGGATATTCTTTCTCAGCAAGCATGAAAAAGTCTTCTCCATTAGTCGTAGAGAAATGATGAACTTCACATGAATCATAGTAAAACCATTTAGTACCAAAACTTGTGAATAAGGTTTTCCAGAAGTCATCATCAACATTTAGTTCATATAGCCTTCTAAGAGTCACCCATAACTGCATCTCCTTTGTATCTTTGAGATCTTGAGCATTAAACCTTTCTTGTACTAACCTCCATAGTGTATTAAGATCATTTCTGTCAAAAGCTTTAATAAGATCTTTAAATGTCATGAATGATGAAGTTTCACCTCCCAGCCTTGTGATTTTCCATGATGGAGCTAAATTGCTAGCAGTGAAAACTTCCCAATCAATAATAGGATGTCTTACTTGCAGTGGATCTGGATAAAAATCTTCTTCAATTATCATCATCATTCCAGTCAGTTGTTCTTCAGTGAACTTCTCAGTAGGAATTTCCTTCTCAGTAGACATTACTTAATCTTCATCAACCTTAGTCTTCTTAACAGTTTGAGAATCACTTACTTTGGCCTTTCTCTTCAATCTAGGAAATCTTCTTGCTTCTTCTTCAGAGCCCATTGCAATAAAATCTTTATCTTGTTTTTGAGTTCTGTAGTAAGCCTTTTCAACTTGATCATCAGAAATTCCTTTGAATTGATGCATCTTCCAACCTCCAACATGACAATAATAAGTTTTCATAGATGAAAGAATTTGTCTCTTGGTAGGTTGTCTTGATTTCTTTTGACCCTTTTTGACTGTACTAATCACATCTTCAAGTGCTTGATTGTTCTTCATTATAATGAAATCCTTCAACTGAGCAGATCGTTGTTCTTAAGTTAAGGATGCATCAGCTACAAGGTCAATTGCCTTTTTCTTGATTTCTGGATTATTAGCAATCAAGAATTGAATATCTTCTTCAGTAGGAACATAGCTAAAATCTGGAGTCTTTTCTCTAAGAATTGTAGGTTGAACAGTTGAAAGTGAATCAGTATCTTCTATTCTATCCAATCTTTTAGCCTCCAAAAAGCTTGCAACTTCCATTTCTTTCAATCTTTTCTTCTCAGCAACTTGTTCTTCTGCTATCTTCTCTGCAAGATCTCTATCAAGATCAATCTGGACTTGTCTTTTCTTTGAAATTTTGCTTCCAGTTTGCTCTACATCTTCGATAACTGCTTTACCCTTGTCTTTCTTCAGATTATCAAATTCTTCACTTGTAGTGGCAAAAGTTGGCTCTGCAGTGGAAATAACATCAGTGGTAAAATCAGTTGCAGTTTGAAAAATGTCTTGATCTTCAAGTTGCTCTCCATGAGTTTCAGTTTCCTTTGCTCCTTTACTTGTATCTCCTTCATCTTCAAAATCAATTATCCTCCCCTCAGTATCAGCACCTGTTTTCCTCCCCTGTTTGGAAGAATTTCCCAAATCATGATCAGCTGAATCACCATCAGTAGGTGAGGATGAAGATGAAACCACCAGCTTTGCAGTCTTTTTGTGCTTTTTCAACCCCTGCATCTCCTCCTTTAAGGCCTGAATCTCAGTTTTTAAGTGTTGAACATCCTTGGCATGCTGCTTTTTGACATTAGCCAATTCCTTCTGTAGAGATTCAACCTGCTTGACTAACTTGGTACACAAAACCATCAATTCCAGTTGGTTCCTACTGCCCTCATCACTTCCAACTGTATTACCTGTTGGGAGAGGTGAATCATGGGGTAAAGGTTCAGATTCCTCCCTAGTTGGACTAGGTTGAAGTTTAGAACCACCACTGCTTGTTCCTAAACCATAAGGTTCAGAAACTTGCTGTGTTGTCATGAGAGGAGTTGACTATTTAGACCTTCTCTCATAGGTTCTTGAAACTGGTGGGGTATAATCAATGTTTGGAACATTAATTATGGGTGTGTTTTGTTTAGTTGAAATTTTAGCAAGCATTTGGGGTATGAGATGTGTAAAAATCATATTGCCATCTTTGTTCAAATTTTGAAAAACTTTAGGCTTTAGGCAACTGATTTGATAAACATTAGTGTGGGGTTGCAGTTGAAACTCATTTAGCACTACTTGCACAAACCTTGGATACATTAAAAATTTTGTTTTACTCTGTACATTGCCTTTCATACTTGTAAAAATATAATTTGACCAGTTGAAAATCTTATCAGTGACTAGACAAACCAAAGGATAAGCCATGGTTGAACTAAATTGCTCATAAGATGTTTTCTTTGGACTGAGACAATGCAACAGAGTATGAATAAAAAATCTCCATTGGGGACAAAAAGCACTCTTTTTGAAAGTAGACTTTTTGTCAGTGGTATCATACCCCATGGATGATAAAGTATCATGAATTTCGGGCATAGGTAATGTGATGAGACCATTGAGATCATCCAATTGGAGTACTCTCCTCAAGGATGCCTCAGTAACATCAATAGCTACCCCATCCACAGTGGCTCGTAGAGCATCCACTGTTTCATGTGTATCTCCAATCTCAAGTGTTATGGACTGAGCAGAAGTCCAAAACTGTTTGATTTGAGAGATATAAATTGTGGGTTTTAAAAGCAAAGCATACCTTATATGTGTGGTATGAAGAAAGTCCACAATTTGATGATAAACAGGGCCACTCTTTTCATTAGAATTTTGTAGGTAGGCCACTAGGTTGTGCTCATCTGCAAACTTCAAAGATGCCATAGAAACTTTTGATGAAAAACGATATTATGTCAGTAAGAATTGAAAGAATAACTAGCCGATTGAGAAAGAAAGATATATAGGGTTAGGGTTTAGAATTAGTACGCAAATAAAATTATCTTTAGAATGTTATTAAAATATGGAAAGAAGATAATTCCCTTAAATAATTTTAACCCTATATATATATTGCAATCAGTGGTTATATTCAACGGCTAGTAAAAAATTTGTTACTGACACAACCAGTTGTAACGGCTAGAACAACAGTGGTAAAATAACACTGTTAGTGGAAACTGTGAACTAGCAGTGGTAATTTTTCACAAAAATTTCAAAGAGCAGTGGTAAATAAAATCATATAAAACTAGACTACTCTTATCATAGTTTTTAGCAAACTACCAGCTATCAACGGATTTGATATGTCTTTACCATGAGCCGTTTGCTATGGACTAGCCAACTCTTAATCATAAAGAATATGGTGAGTTGATAACCATATAGTTTTTGGTAAACTATCAACCATAAACGGATTTGTTAAGTCTTTACCAGTAGTCGTTTGCTCTGGACTAGTTGATTCTTATGTGTATAAGACATGGTGAATCAATAACCATTTGTTGTGTATCTCAGTTATACACCTTTTACATTCAACTCCTATCAAACCTTGGTTATACAAACTCATACAACAAATTTAGTACCCAACATGCCTCCCCTCAACACCAGAGAACAGTTATGGATTTAGCATTCCAAGACTTGTTACCAAGTACTGAAATCTTCCCACATCAAGACTTTTTGTTAATAAATCAGCATAGTTGTCATCAGTATGAATTTTGACAACTTGAATAAGTCCCTTTTCATAGCAATCTCTAATGAAGTGGTGTCTAATTTCAATATGTTTGGTCTTTGTGTGTTGAACAGGATTCTTAATGATGCAAATGGTACTGCTATTGTCAATATGTATGATGGTATTCATGAAATTGTACCCATAGTCCAAAAGTTGATTATGAAGCCATAGAACTTGAGCACAGCAACTTGCAGCAGCCACATACTCTGCCTCAGTTGATGAATTAGCCACCATAGTTTGCTTCTTACACTGCCATGACATTAACCTGTTGCCAAGAAATTGGCATCCACCAGTTGTAGATTTTCTATCCAAACAAGCTCCAACATAATCACTATCTGAGTAAGTAACCAGATCAAGAGGAGAATCTCTAGAGTACCACAATCCCAGAGTAGGAAATGCTTTAAGGTATCTGAAAATCTTCTTCACAACAGTCAAGTGAGAGAACTTGGGAGTAACTTGAAACCTTGCACAGGCACACACTGCAAACATGATATCTGGTCTAGATGATGTAAGATACATCAAAGAACCAATCATAGACCTATACATGTGTACATTAACAGCTTCACCACTATTTTCCTTCAGAAGTAGATGTGTAGTCTTGTCTGCAGGAGTGCAGGATGACTTTGCATCAATAAACTTGAACTTCCTTGGTATCTCAGCCACATATTTATCTTGATTAATGAAAATACCATCTGGCCTCTGTAGTACTTGAAGTCCCAAGAAGAATGTGAGTTCACCTATAGAACTCATTTGAAATTCTTCTTTCATCAGTTTCTCAAAATCTTTGCACATCTCTGTCTTTGTAGATCCAAAAATGATATCATCAACATACACATGAACAAGCAAGATATCATTCTTGTCTTTCTTGATGAACAAAGTTTGATCCACTCTGCCTCTATGAAACCCATTAGCAAGAAGATAAGTGGTTAAGGTTTCATACCATTTCCTTGGTGCTTGATGCAAGCCATACAATGCTTTAACTACCCTGTAAACTTTGTTAGGATATTCAGGGTCTTCAAAACCTGGAGGTTGTGAGACATAAACCTCCTCATCTATCTTCCCATATAGAAAAGCACTCTTTACATCCATTTGATAGACTTTAAAGCCCATAAAGGATGCATAGGCTAAGAACAACCTAATTGCTTCAATTCGTGCAACTGGGGCAAACACTTCTTCATAGTCAATACCCTCCTCTTGAGTGTATCCTTGAGCCACAAGCCTAGCTTTGTTTCTGATAACAATTCCTCTTTCATCTTTCTTGTTTTTGAACACCCATTTAGTACCTATTACCTTCTTGCCAGAAGGAAAATCACAAAGCACCCAAACCTTTTGAAGCTTAAACTGGAGCAATTCTTCTTGCATTGCTTCCACCCAACTTTCATCTTCAAGTGCCTTGTAGACATTCTTTGGCTCCATTTGTGATAGAAAACACATAAAAAGACATTCATTCTTGCCGTCATGAATCTTAGACTCATATATTTCACAAATAAATCCATGGACATCAGGCAGCTTAGTTTGTCTTCTAGTCTTCATAGGTGAATAAACATCCCCAATCACATTTTCAAGAGGATGTGATTTATGAATAGAAGTGTGGGGAGTCTGAGGAACTGCAATCTCACTTGGCATATTATAGATTTCAACATCATTGGCTTGAGCTTCCTCAGTAACTGTGATTTCCACATCTGGTGTTGCAGTGGAAACATTTTGCCTAACAGTGGAATCTGAATTTCCACTGCTTTCAGAATTTTCAGCATTCAAATGACTGTCTCCTTCCTTTTCCAAATCACTAGAAGGAGGACCATCTCCAGTTTTTGGTATATCTTCATTATCTGCATAGTCCCAAAGAGGTAGACTGAATTCATCTTGATCATCTGCATGATCTTTGCTTGGTTCATCATCATCAAGAAACTCTTCTGAACCTGCAAAATCAAAAGAAGATGTTCCTATAGAGACAGGTACATAATTCATAGTATTGGTTAGTGTATCAAGATCAAACAGCCTTTCTGGACCAGTTCCTTTGAGATTGACTTTGTTTTCCAGAAATTCCACATGCAGACTTTCTTCAATCTTTTGGGTTCTTAAGTTGAATACTCTGAAAGCTTTACTACTTATGGAATACCCAACAAAATACCCTTCATTAGCTTTTTCATCAAACTTGCCTAGATAATCTATGGTATTGAGAATAGATACATGACACCCAAATGGTCTCATGAAGTCAAGGATAGGTGGTCTACCCTTAAATAATTCATAAGGTGTCTTGTTCTTTGTCATTATCACTAAAACCCTGTTTTGCACATAACATGCAGTGTTAACTGCTTCAGCCCAAAAAGTGATTGGTAATTTAGAATCTGCCAACATGGTTCTAGCAGCCTCTATCAGTGTCCTGTTTCTCCTCTCAGCAACACCATTTTGTTGAGGAGTTCTAGCCACACTAAATTCTCTTTTAATACCCTTATCTCTGCAAAACTCATCCATAACTCTATTCTTGAATTCTGTGCCATTGTCACACCTAATGATTTTAACTTTCATATCATATTGGTTTTCTTCTTCTGTGATAAAGATCTTGAGGATGGCAGTTGTTTCATCCTTGGTTCCAAGAAAGAAAACCCATGTAAACCTGCTAAAATCATCAGTCACCACTAGACAATATCTCTTAAGATTCAAGCTGCTCACTGATGTAGGACCAAATAAATCCATATGTAACATTCGAAGTGGGTGAGCAATAGAGTTAACCAACTTTGACCAGCAAGAAGCTCTGTGTTGTTTGCCTTTAAGACAAACCACACAGGTTTGATCATTTTCAAATCTTTTCTGAGGTAATCCTCTTACCAAACCATCTTTGACAATCTTGTTGATGGTTTTAAAGTTAACATGACCAAGTCTTCTATGCCATAACATGGATTCATCCACTGTGGCCTTTGCAAGCAAGCAAGTATAATCATCTTTAGCTACAATGTTGTTCATATCAAAGCTATAGAGATTGCCTTTTCTAGGAATTTTAAGAAGGATATGACTGTCATCAAGCATCTTAAAATCCTTAGAGAGAACAAAGCACATATCTTTGGTAAAAAGAACATTGTTCATCTTGTCACACATTTGTGACACACTAAAAAGATTATACTTAAGCTCTTTTACATAGTACACAGGTTCAAAGTCCAAGTTACCAGTTTTTATAACTCCTTTACCAACAACTTTTCCATTTACACCACCTCCAAAGCTGACATATTGTCCATCATAATGCTCAAAATCTGAAAGATAGGACTTGTTGCCAGTCATGTGCCTTGAACACACACTATCGGTATATCCTTGATCTGATATTTTTGTCCTTGGATGTTCCTGCACATAAGTGTAAAGAGTTAGTTTCTTTTGGGGACCCAAGTCATGATTGACTTGGATCTGCCTCGTGTATCAATATAGTTAAATCTATCAAAGGTCATTGATACACCATTGGGATTGGTTGTAGAGGTAATTCCTTTAGGTTTCCATTCTCAACGTGCTGAGGCCTTCACAGCATTACCCATGTCCCCCTTTTCTTGTTTACAACCCTTGCAGTGGTAACTTTTGAATGAGCAGTGGTAACTGCTGGTTTCTTTTTAGGCACCCACTTTTGGTTATAATTAAACCTTTTAGCTTGAAAAGTTCCTTTCCCTATTTGTGCAGATTTTGCAAAAGTTGTTTTGGAGTTTGCACTTTTAACAGGTGACTTAGGATGAGCAGTATTAACAGTTTTAGTAGTGGCAAAAGTTTTGAGGCCACTTCTAAGTTGAACTGCTCTTGGGACCATTTTGCAATGTGTGTTAGGATGTACATTATGTTGAAACTTGTTAGACTCTACCCTTTTATTACCATGGACTTCCCTTCTCCCAACATGATAGTCACAATAAGCATGTAAATGATCAAAACTACCACAGATATAGCATGCCTTATTGTACATTACAAAATCACTACCTATTTGTTGAGATTTAACATGATTCCAACTCCTCTTATTACCCCTAGGAGCTGTAGGCTTGTTCCTATACATCTCAGCATACTTTACAGTTGGTCTAGGTTTATTAATTGGTTTCCTAGGTTCCTCTGTAAAAGTATTAACAACTTTTGGGATAGAAGTCTCTTCATTCTTTTTAACACTCTCATCTACAACAGATGAGTCACTAGCACTCTCAAAAACATCATTATCAAGCTTACTCTCTTCCTCACTCTTCACAACTGTGTCTTTTAAAGGACCATATTCTCTTTCAAGATCCTTAAAATCCTCTATGCCTGTATGAGCTAAATCTATACCTGGAGGTGAATGAAGACCCCTTAGTGGTGGAGGCGCAGTATTATAACCCATACCAGACTTAGCTTTATTATATATTTGAGTGTTCCAAATTTTATCAATTGACTTAGACTGATGATAACATGTGTCTACAGTTAAATTGACATTTTCAATTTTCTTTTGAAGTTTTTCAAGCTCCTTTTGGTATGCTTCATTCACAGCAGTTGTATGTTCTACCTCTCTTCTAAGAAGAATCATATCATCATTATATTTTGACTCATTTGCTTGATAGTGCTCTATTTTCTTTTCTAACACTGTCATAGCTCTTCTAAGATTAGACACAGTATAATTAGCAGTATATAACTCTTGTCTTTCATTAGAATATAGATCATTAAGCCTTTCAACTTCTCTAGCCGCCCTACATGTTTTAGAGCAACATTCAGAGTTTTGTACCTCAGAGTCAGAGAAAGCCATGAGAGCAAATTCAGTAGCAACAAGAGCAGCATCTGAATGTTCTTCTTCTTGTTCATCAGCCATGAAACTCCAATCATAGCTCACACTATCAATAGCCAGCATTGCCTTTGGTTCTTCCACAGTTGGTCCCTTCTTTTGCTTGTACCAAGTAGACATGTTGTCCTTGGTCTCTGGTCTTCAACATTCTCTAGCAAAATGTCCAAACTTGTGGCAGTTAAAGCACTCCACTTTCTTCTTATCAAAACCTGCAGTATCATCACCATTGATGTGAATAGGCTTGACAGTCTTCTTGTAAAATTTCTTAGCCCTCATGCTAAGAAGAGCTATCTTCCATTTTATATCCATCTCCTCCGAGTCATCTTCATCAATTTGCTCTATGTCTTCATGAGTTAAGACAGAGCCATCAACTTGTGTGGAGATAAAAGCATAAAAGGTAGGATCTCCAATACTAGCAACCTTCTTCTTTGAACCTGCAGTGGTAACATTAACATTACCAGTGGAAACTTTAGAACCTGCAGTGGCAATATCATCATCACTTTCATCTTCAGAATCATCACTGTCAACAGAGGTTGACAACAATGCCAAGCTACTAGAGCTTGTACCAAGTTTCCCTGCCTTCTTCAACCTTTGCTCAATTAGTTTGAAGTTGTTGTAAAGGTCATTGAGCTTCATTGTTTCTATGTCTGATTTTTTTCCTAGACAATAACATTGGTTTGAAACTCTGAAGGCAAACTTCTTAGAAACTTTAAATCGAGGTCTTCCTTTTCTACCTCAATGCCAAACACAATCAGCTGTGTTACAATCTTCTGAAGTTTGGAGAAGATGCTATCAAGTGAGTCATTGCTTGAAGCAGAGAAGTTTTCATAACTTTGCTTCAATAATGTCTTTTGTGTCTTCTTTGTAGCATCATTACCACCAAACACTGAGCAAATCTCTTCAAACAGTTCTTTAGCAGTCTTGTACTTGCTAAATGCAATGATCTGATCTCTAGGAAGAGTCATCAACAACAAACTTCTAGCTTTAAGATCATTCTTCTTGCAAGCCTTTTCAATACTAGATTCAGGCACAGAAACTTTCACAACATCTGTGTCACCAACCTTCACAGTACTAGTCACCGGCTTGAAGGAATCACCAGTTTGAATGATCACCCAAAGAGCATAGTCCTGTATGAGGAACTATTGCTCAATTAGTATCCTCCACATCTCAAACTCATTAAGTTTGAGCTTAGGAAGTCTTGGAGTAGAAGAAGAGTTTGATTGGTTGTTTTCCATCTCCATTGAATTGAGTGAGTATGTTAAGCTTATTCCTTGGATCTTCTAAAACAAAATATCAGAACCTTCGATCTGATACCACTTGATGGATCTAGACACACTCCTTGTGTCAATGATATTTTGTATGATACTAATAAGCACGCGGAATTTACTTAGTAATACTTAGAAGATGGATTGTATAATGTATTGTATAAGAGTAAACATAGATTAAACACAAAACTCAAGCTCCAATATTATTAATAAATAATACGAGTGATCTTAGTATCACTAGGGTTACACCTTGAAGTTTTCGTAGGTAAATTGACAAGTACCTAAGACAATGACCTAGGACCTCCTTTTATACAACAAGGAGTCCTTTACAAGATAAGTATAAAGCTAACATAATAGAATATACACAAGATCTATTCTATACTTATCTAGACGCGTTAAACTTCACATAAACTAATAGCAGTGGTAATAATGTTCTAGCAGTGGGAATACGTTTCCACTGCTAGTGTTAAACCGAGCAGTGTAAACCACATATTATCCGTGGTAACGGATTATTCCCAACAATCCTCCCCTAAACTTATGATTTCTCTGCAAATCAATAAGTTTCTTCAATATGCATTATCTTCAAGGATTTGGGGAATTCAACCAAACACTTCACTTCTTCTCTCTTAACTTCTGTATAGCTCTTGAACATTGATCTTGAAGTCTTTGTAACAATGCTCGGACCTTTTCATTATCTTCATTAACTCTTATTGGTAAGGTTAACATCACTGTAAGAGCTCCGGCTCTAAGTGGATATTCTTTCTCAGCAAGCATGAAAAAGTCTTCTCCATTAGTCGTAGAGACATGATGAACTTCACATGAATCATAGTAAAACCATTTAGTACCAAAACTTGTGAATAAGGTTTTCCAGAAGTCATCATCAACATTTGGTTCATATAGCCTTCTAAGATTCACCCATAACTGCATCTCCTTTGTATCTTTGAGATCTTGAGCATTAAACCTTTCTTGTACTAACCTCCATAGTGTATTAAGATCATTTCTGTCAAAAGCTTTAATAAGATCTTTAAATGTCATGAATGATGAAGTTTCACCTCCCAGCCTTGTGATCTTCCATGATGGAGCTAAATTGCTAGCAGTGAAAACTTCCCAATCAATAATAGGATGTCTTACTTGCAGTGGATCTGGATAAAAATCTTCTTCAACTATCATCATCATTCCTGTCAGTTGTTCTTCAGTGAACTTCTCAGTAGGAATTTCCTTCTCAGTAGACATTACTTGATCTTCATCAACCTTAGTCTTCTTAACAGTTTGAGAATCACTTACTTTGGCCTTTCTCTTCAATCTAGGAAATCTTCTTGCTTCTTTTTCAAAGCCCATTGCAATAAAATCTTTATCTTGTTTCTGAGTTCTGTAGTAAGCCTTTTCTACTTGATCATCAGACATTCCTTTGAATTGTTGTGGTTAGGTACTTTGGATTCAAAATCAGTTATTGGATTATGGGTTCAATTTTATGAACACTAAAATCTTTATAGACAACCAAAGTACAATTTGCATTGTTAAAAATCATGTTTTTCATCAAAGAACAAAGCACATAGAAATTAGACACCACTTTATCAGAGATGCTAATGAAAAACACCTTATTCAAGTGGTTAAAATACATACAGATAAAAATGTAGCTGATTTGTTAACAAAAGCTTTTGATATGCCAAGGTTTCATTATTTGGTTGTCCATATAGGCATGATCAACCCCTGATTGATGTGTTTGAAGGGAGGATTGTGACTAAGGGGAGGATTTATGGTGTATATTTTTGTATATTTTTTGCATATTTTGTGTATATAGTTGTATATATTTGTATTGTATGTTCTGTGTTCTACTAAGCATCTTGCAGATCAAGTATCAAACAAACAATCAGTGGGAACATATAACAAATGATTAAACTTCAAGCATAAAAGTCTTTTATTTATAGATAAAACACTGCATTCTAAGCCGCAGTGTAGAGTTACAAGTAGGGGTGAAAACGAGCCGAGCCGAGCCCGAGCCTGCCAGAGCTCGAGCTCGGCTCGTTTATATTTTAGAAAGCTCGAGCTCGAGCTCGGCTCGTTTTGAGCCTTAAGATTTGAGCTCGAGCTCGGCTCGTATTATGATATATAAAGCTCGAGCTCGACTCGAGGCTCGGCCCGTTTGTCTAAAGCTCGTTTATCTAGAGCTTGTTTATTTGGTTTTAAGCTCGTTAATGAGCTCATTTACTGAAGCCAAATTAAAAAGTAAAGAAATATAAACACATGGAATTTAAACCAAACCAAAACAGTACATACGAAATATAGCAAATTAGTATCCATTGTTGATTAGTGATTACAAAAAAAGATGTCATGTGTCATATGCATCAAAAGTTCTAACAAAAGTTCTAGTAGATCAACAAAATATTAACATGATCATATGAGACATTTGCATCTACATCAGATTCTTCTAGATTACAAGGATAAGATACCACAAAACAACCCATGAAAATGAATGGAACATATGCAACCACCCCCCTACAAGTTAAAATATAAAACTGTTAGTGGTGTTCAAATAGTTTAGACATTATATATGTATATATAAGGTTATGAACTGAACCAAAACACACACTGTGTTGATGACAACAAGCAAATATACGAGGACAGATTATTAGACAAGCTAAAGATACTCTCATTGTATATGTTTAAACTTATATTTTGATATTTTCACTTCGTAAAAGCAAATATCCGAGCACATAAAATCAACACGTGTCGTGGTTATAAGTCCACGTTTATGATCAAAAATTCAAACCACCACAAATAATAAAATCATCCAATCTCATAAGAAGCAACTTTTATATTTAGGAGGAGTTGAAAATGGCATTGTTACATAAATTATTTTACAAGAAACCACCTGATGTACTTCATGAAATCTCTTATAGACTTTATGGTATATTTGTTTTTTAGCTAAGTAGTTATAAATAAGGACTTAAGGGGTTTGATTAATATATGTGAACCAACAAGTCAATTTAGATATGGCAATATTACGCTTTGTTGTTTCACGTCAAAACTACAAATACTAAGCCTCTTCAAACCAGGCTAGAATGAAGAATAAAAGGATGATATGACGCTAGAATGAAGAATAAAAAGATGATAAGTCATATGATATATAATTAAATCTTAACTAATCAAATGAAAGCGCATATACAGTTCATCATAAAGTGCTTGCATCACTTACTTAAATATCACTTACTTAAATGAACCAAACTATTAAGAAAATACAGTGATACTCAATATTCTAGATGAATAGATAGTAGTATATACATTTTTTTAACATCAATGAACAATTTTATGAGCAAATAAATATATAGTAGTTATAGCCATATTAAAAAAAAAAAAAAAAAAAAAAAAAAAAAAAAAAAAAAAAAAAGTGAAAAACCAACAAACTAAATCAATGAAACAATATCAATATGTGCATACCGCAGCAACAAAGATCAATATGTGCACACATTACTAAACAATATAGAATTTTTCAATAGCTTAAGGGAATTATTCAATAGCTAAAGTAGTGTCATTAATTGGTTGTAAAAAGATGAAAAACCAACAAACTAAGGGGCCGTTTAGTTGGAGAGAAATACTCCATTTTTCCAGAAAATTTTTCATATGAAAAGAGAAAAACTGAAAATCCGTTTAGTCGCACTTTTTTCCAATAATTTTCCAAAAATATGAAATTCTCATTTTCCAATTTGTAGTAGAAAAAATGAAAATAACATTACACCCTTTTCACTTTTTTCATTTCCAAAATAATTACACCATTTCCTTTCACCCTACACTTTTATCACACATCTTCCATCCTCCATCCTCTACCTTCAACTAAACAACTTTTCATTTTAGAAAAAAGGAAAAATATAACTCCAACTAAACGGATTTTCACATTTCTCAACTCTTCTCTAGAGAAGAAAAACCACTTCATTCTCTAGGAATTTAGAAACGGAAAAACAGGAAAAATTTTCACCAACTAAACGGCCCCTAAACCATTAAAAAAAAGAAAGAAAAAAAAGTTACATGTTGTATGATATAGATCGACGGCAATCAGAAAAGGAGAAAAGAAAAAGAGTTAGTCGGTGGTTGTGTGGTTGATGAAAATATTGATATCAAATGGGAAGGATCATTTGTTCAAAATATCATTGTTGTTTAATTTTATTTTAATAGATTATAAAAATTAAATATGTGATAGATGAAAAGATTGATATGATGATATCCAAAAGGAAGTACCAAGGAACTCAGGGAAGTACCAATGTGAGGCTCGAGAAACTCAGAAAAGTAATGTTGGAATCACTCCTAAACAGTATTTCAAGTATTTATATTTCATATGTAATAGGTAGCTTTATTATGGCCTTTATGTTTGTTTAAGGTCCAGCTTATGTAGAAGGCCCATAAGCTGAGGCCCAAGCCCAATAAGGAATAGGGAAGGAGAGGGAGTGTTGCCCTAGCTCCTTGCCTATATAAACTCTTGTAAACCCTCATTT